>JAIOJX010000028.1:199847216-201047216 GCA_022376925.1 Tragulus kanchil | reverse complement strand
TTTTATGACTGAGTAATATTCTATAGTATATATGTACCACAGCTTCTTTATCCATTCATCTGTCCATGGACATTTAGGTTGTTTCCATGTTATAGTTATTGTAAATAGTGCTGAAATGAACAATGGGGCATATGTGTCTTTTTCAATTTTGATTTCCTCAGGGTATATGCCTAGTAGTGGGATTGCTGGGTTGTATGGTGAATCTATTCCTAGTTTTTTGAGGAATTACCGTATTGTCTTCCAAAGTGCTTGTATCAATTTATATTCCCACCAACAGTGCAAGAGGGTTCCATTTTCTCCACACCCTCTTCAGCATTTATTGTCTGTATTTTTTTTGTTGTTGTTGATGGCCATTCTGACTGGTGTGAGGAGGTATCTCATTGTAGTTTTCATTTGCGCTTCTCTAGTAATGAGTGATGTTGAGCATCTTTTCATGTGTTTTTCGGCTATCTGTATGTTTTCTTTGGAGAGATGTCTGCTTTTCCCATTTTTTGATTGGGTTGTTTGTTTCTTTTGGTGTTGAGTTATCTGAGCTGCTTGTATATTTTGGAAATTAATTCTTTGTTGGCTGTCTCAATTGCTATTATTTTCTACCATTCTGAGGGCTGTCTTTTCACCTTGTTTATAGTTTCTTTTGCTATGAGAAAGCTTTTAAATTTAATTAGGTCCCATTTGTTTCTTTTTGTTTTCCATTTTCTTCTAATTTTGCTTTTTTGCTTTTACAGAGTTTTATTGTTTACAGATACATGCAATCCCAGATTAGTCAAATGTATATCCCATCCCCCTATCCTACCCCTCCAGGTCATTGCGTACCCCCCCATGTAAGATCCCTTAACCCACAACATATTGACAATAGTTATCTCATTTACATATGATAGTATAGGGATTTTTGTTACTCTAGTATCTCTCACCCACTCTTCCCATGTCCATAAGTCTGTTCTCTATAACTGTTTTTCCATCGATGCTCTGTGTGTGTATTTATCAGTATGATCTTACTAGATTCCATATATACGTCTTAGTATACTATATGCTCGTCCTTTTCTTTTTGATGTACTTCACTTTGTACAATAGGTTCTAGATTCATCCATCTTGTTAGGACTGAACCTTCTATGTTTCTTTTTGTGGCTGAGAAGTACTCCATTGTATATATGTACCAGAGTTTTTGTATCCATTCATTTGTCGATGGACATCTAGGTTGCTTCCATGTTCTAGCTATTGTGTAGAGTGCTGCAATGAACACTGGGGTACAGGTGCCTCTTTCACTTTTGATTTCATCAGGGTATAAGCATAATGGTGGGATTGCTAGGTTGTAGGGTGCTTCTATTTTTAGTTCTCCATACTTTCTTCCATAGCGACTGTATCCATTTACATTCCCACCAGCAATGCAAGAGTGTTCCCTTTTCTCTGCACCCTCTCCAGCATTTATTGTCTGTCAATTTGTGGACAATGGCCATTCTGACTGGTGTGAGGTGATATCACATTGTAGTTTTGATTTGCATTTCTCTAATCGTAAGCAACTTTGAGCATCTTTTCATGTGTTTTTTGACCATCAGTAAGTCTTCTTTGGAGAGGTGTCTGTTTAGGTCTTTTTCCCATTTTTTGATTGGGTTTTTCGTTTTTGGTGTTGAGTTGTCTGAGCTGCTTGTATATTTTGGAAATTAATTCTTGATTATTTCATTTGCTATGATTTTCTCCCATTCTGTGCATTGTCTCTTCAACTTTTTTGTAGTTTCTTTTGCTGTACAAAAGCTTTTAAGTTCCATTAGGTCCCACATGTTTATTTTTGCTTTTATTTCTGTTATTCTAGTGGCCCGGTCATAGAAGGTTTTGCTTTGATTTATGTCCCTAAGTGTTTTAGCTATATTCTTCTCCAAGAGCTTTATGTTTTCTGGTCTTACATTTAGGTCTTTACTCCATTTTGAGTTGATCTTTGTGTATGGTGTCAGGGAATGTTCCAACTTCATTTTTTTGCATGCAGCTGTCCAGTTTTCCCAACACCATTTGTTGAAGAGGCTGTCTTTGTCCCATTTTATATTTTCGCCTCCTTTGTCAAAAATAAGGTGCCCATAGGTGTGTGGGTTTATCTCTGTATTCTCTATCTTGTTCCATTGGTTGATGTTTCTGTTTTTGTGCCAGTACCGTACTGTCTTGATGACTGTTGCTTTGTAGTAGAGTCTGAAGTTAGGGAGCCTTATCCTTCCAGCTCCGTTTTTCTTTCTCAGAATTGCCTTGGCTATCCATGGTCCTTTGTGTTTCTATATGAACTGTATTATTTTTTGGTCTGGCTCTGTGAAGTATGTCATTAGTAATTTGATAGGGATCACATTGAATCCGTAGATGATATTTGGTAGTATGGTCATTTTCACAATATTGTTCTTCCAACCCAGGAATATGGAATATCTCTCTATCTGTTTAAGTCATCTTTGATTTCTTTCATTAGTGTCTTGTAATTTTCTGTGTACACTTCTTTTGCTTCTTTGGGTAGGTTTATTCCTAGATATTTTGTTCTTTTGGTTGCAGTGGTAAATGGGACTGCATGCTTGATTTCTCTTTCTGATGTTTCAGTGTTGGTATTTAGGAATGCCAGTGATTTCTGTGTATTTATTTTGTATCCTGTGACTTTGCTGACTTCATTGATTAGCTCTAGTAGTTTTCTAATAGTGTCTTTGTGGTTTTCTATGTATAGTATCATTGTCATCTGCGAATAGAGTTTGACTTCTTCTTTTCCAATCTGGATTCCTTTCATTTCTTTTTTATTCTCTTATTGCTGTTGCTAGAACTTCCAGGAGTATGTTGAACAATAGTGGTGAAAGTGGACACCCCTGTCTTGTTCCTGATCTTAGGGGGAAGGCTTTCAGTTTCTCACCATTGAGAATAATGTTTGCTGTGGGTTTCTCATATATGGCTTTCACTATGTTGAGGTAGGTTCCTTCTTTGCATATTTTTGAAGGGTTTTTATCATAAATGGATGTTGAATTTTGTCAAAGGCTTTTCAGCTTCGATTGAAAATATCATGTGATTTTTACCTCTCAATTTGTTGATATGGTGTATCACATAATTGATTTGATGTTCCAACTTCATTTTTTTGCATGCAGCTGTCCAGTTTTCCCAACACCATTTGTTGAAGAGGCTGTCTTTGTCCCATTTTATATTTTCGCCTCCTTTGTCAAAAATAAGGTGCCCATAGGTGTGTGGGTTTATCTCTGTATTCTCTATCTTGTTCCATTGGTTGATGTTTCTGTTTTTGTGCCAGTACCGTACTGTCTTGATGACTGTTGCTTTGTAGTAGAGTCTGAAGTTAGGGAGCCTTATCCTTCCAGCTCCGTTTTTCTTTCTCAGAATTGCCTTGGCTATCCATGGTCCTTTGTGTTTCTATATGAACTGTATTATTTTTTGGTCTGGCTCTGTGAAGTATGTCATTAGTAATTTGATAGGGATCACATTGAATCCGTAGATGATATTTGGTAGTATGGTCATTTTCACAATATTGTTCTTCCAACCCAGGAATATGGAATATCTCTCTATCTGTTTAAGTCATCTTTGATTTCTTTCATTAGTGTCTTGTAATTTTCTGTGTACACTTCTTTTGCTTCTTTGGGTAGGTTTATTCCTAGATATTTTGTTCTTTTGGTTGCAGTGGTAAATGGGACTGCATGCTTGATTTCTCTTTCTGATGTTTCAGTGTTGGTATTTAGGAATGCCAGTGATTTCTGTGTATTTATTTTGTATCCTGTGACTTTGCTGACTTCATTGATTAGCTCTAGTAGTTTTCTAATAGTGTCTTTGTGGTTTTCTATGTATAGTATCATTGTCATCTGCGAATAGAGTTTGACTTCTTCTTTTCCAATCTGGATTCCTTTCATTTCTTTTTTATTCTCTTATTGCTGTTGCTAGAACTTCCAGGAGTATGTTGAATAATAGTGATGAAAGTGGACACCCCTGTCTTGTTCCTGATCTTAGAGGGAATGCTTTCAGTTTCTCACCATTGAGAATAATGTTCCCTGTGGGTTTCTCATATATGGCTTTCACTATGTTGAGGTAGGTTCCTTCCATGTCCATTTTTTTGAAGAGTTTTTGTCATAAATGGGTGTTGAATTTTGTCAAAGGCTTTTTCAGCTTCGATTGAAAATATCATGTGATTTTTATCTCTCAATTTGTTGATATGGTGTATCACATTAATTGATTTGTGAATATTTAAGAATCCTTGCATGCCTGGGATGAACCCAACTTGGTCATGATGTATGAGTTTCTTGATGTGACGTTGAATTCTGTTTGCTAGAATTTTGTTGAGGATATTTGCATATAAATTCATCAGAGACATTGGTCTATAATTTTTTTTGTGTTGTCTTTGCCTGGTTTTGGTGTCAGGGTGATGCTAGCCTCATAGAATGTGTTTGGAAGTATTGCTTTTTGTATGAGATTTTGAAATAGTTTTAGAAGGATAGGCATTAGTTCTTCTTTAAACGTTTGGTACAAGAATTCACCTGTGAAGTCATCTGGCCCTGGGCTTTTAATTTTGGTTAGATTTTTGATCACAGATTCGATTTCTGCACTTGTAATTGGGTCGTTCATAATTTTTATTTCTTCCTGGTTCAGTTTTGGAAGACTGAACTCCCCTAAGAATCTGTCCATTTCTTCCAGGTTTTCCAGTTTGTTGCCATATAGTTGTTCATAATAGTCTCTTATAATGCTTTGTATTTCTGTGTTGTCTGTTATAACCTCTCCTTTTTCACTTCTGATTTTGTTTATCTGGTTCTTCTCTTTTTCTTAAGGAGTCTGGCCAGCAGTTCGTCGATTTTGTTTGGAACCAGCTTTTCATTTTATTTATCTTTACTAATGTTTCTTTCATTTCTTTTCATTTATTTCTTCTCTGATCTTTATTATTTCTCTTCTACTAAGTGTGTGGTTTTTTTGTTTTTCTTTTTCCATTTGTTTTAAGTGTAGAGTTAGGTTGTCTTTTTGTTGTTTTTCTTGTTTCTTGTATTGCTATAAACTTCCCTCTTACAACTGCTTTTGTGGTATCCCATAGATTTTGTACTGACGTGTGTTCATTGTCATTTTCTTCTAGGAATTTTTTATTTCTCTTTTGATTTGTTCAATGATCTCATTGTTTTTTAGGTATGTGTTATTTAATCTCCATGTGTTTGGTTTTTTTAGCATTTTTTTCTTGTAGTTAATATCTAGTCTTGTAGTTTTATGGTCAGAAAAGGTGGTTGATACAATTTCAATTTTCTTGAATTTACTGAGGTTTGATATGTGGCCCAAAATGTGCTCTATCCTGGAGAACGTTCCATGTGCACTTGAGAAGAAAGTGTATTCCTCTGCTTTTGGGTGGAAGGTCCTAAAGATATCAACAAGATCCATCTCTTCTAGTGTGTCAGTTAAGGCTTGTGTTTCCTTATTGATTTTCTGTTTTGATGATCTGTCCAATGGTGTAAAAGGGCTATTAAAGTTGCCTATTATTACTATGCTACTGTCGATTTCATCTTTTATGTCTGAAAGTGTTTGTCTTATGTATTGAGGTGCTTCTGTGTTGGGTGCATAGGTATTTATTATTGTGATGTCTTCCTCTTGGATAGACCCCTTGATCATTACGTAGTGTCCTGCCTTGTCTCTTGTAATCTTCTTTATTTTAAAGTCTATTTTGTCTGATAGGAGGATTGCAACTCCAACTTTCTTTTGATTTCCATTTGCGTGGAATATCTTTTTCCATCCTCTCACTTTCAGCCTATGAGTGTCTCTAGGTCTGAAGTGGGTCTCTTGTAAACAGTATATATACGGGTCTTGTTTTTGAATCCACTCAGCCAGTCTGTTTTTTTTTTTTTTTTTTTCGGTTGGGACTTTTAGTCCATTTGCATTTAATGTAATTATTGATACAAATGATCCTATTTTCATCTTCTTAGATGTTATGATGGCTTTGTTTTGTGGATCTTCTTCTCTTATATTTGTTGTCTATATTAAGTCCCTTTAACACTTGTTGTAAGCCTGGTTTGCTATTATTAAATTCTCTTAATTTTTGTTTATCTGTAAAGCTTTTGATTTCTCCATCAATATATTTTTAAAATTCTTTATTTTAAAGATTTTACAGAGTTCTGTTGTTCACTGACATGTATGTTCCCAGATCATTCATATGCATATCCCTGTTTACTCCCCCACCCAGTTCCCCCACTCCTACCCCTCCCCAGACCATCGCCCCAAGTGATTGTAGGCACTCCTATTCCCTTAGCACAATGACAATAGCTATCTTTTCCACACGTCCAAGTATAGGTTTCCATGTTACTCCCTCTGTACCTCCCTCTCACTGTTTGTTCCTCACAATATCCTTATGTCTATTTTCTGTCTGTTTTTCCATGAACTCACTGCATGTGTTATCATGACCATCTTACTAGATTCCATATATATGAGTTAGTATACTGTACTTGTCTTTCTCATGTTCCGGGGAAGGTCCTAAAGATATCAACAAGATCCATCTCTTCTAGTGTGTCAGTTAAGGCTTGTGTTTCCTTATTGATTTTCTGTTTTGATGATCTGTCCAATGGTGTAAAAGGGCTATTAAAGTTGCCTATTATTACTATGCTACTGTCGATTTCATCTTTTATGTCTGAAAGTGTTTGTCTTATGTATTGAGGTGCTTCTGTGTTGGGTGCATAGGTATTTATTATTGTGATGTCTTCCTCTTGGATAGACCCCTTGATCATTACGTAGTGTCCTGCCTTGTCTCTTGTAATCTTCTTTATTTTAAAGTCTATTTTGTCTGATAGGAGGATTGCAACTCCAACTTTCTTTTGATTTCCATTTGCGTGGAATATCTTTTTCCATCCTCTCACTTTCAGCCTATGAGTGTCTCTAGGTCTGAAGTGGGTCTCTTGTAAACAGTATATATACGGGTCTTGTTTTTGAATCCACTCAGCCAGTCTGTTTTTTTTTTTTTTTTTTTTTCGGTTGGGACTTTTAGTCCATTTGCATTTAATGTAATTATTGATACAAATGATCCTATTTTCATCTTCTTAGATGTTATGATGGCTTTGTTTTGTGGATCTTCTTCTCTTATATTTGTTGTCTATATTAAGTCCCTTTAACACTTGTTGTAAGCCTGGTTTGCTATTATTAAATTCTCTTAATTTTTGTTTATCTGTAAAGCTTTTGATTTCTCCATCAATATATTTTTAAAATTCTTTATTTTAAAGATTTTACAGAGTTCTGTTGTTCACTGACATGTATGTTCCCAGATCATTCATATGCATATCCCTGTTTACTCCCCCACCCAGTTCCCCCACTCCTACCCCTCCCCAGACCATCGCCCCAAGTGATTGTAGGCACTCCTATTCCCTTAGCACAATGACAATAGCTATCTTTTCCACACGTCCAAGTATAGGTTTCCATGTTACTCCCTCTGTACCTCCCTCTCACTGTTTGTTCCTCACAATATCCTTATGTCTATTTTCTGTCTGTTTTTCCATGAACTCACTGCATGTGTTATCATGACCATCTTACTAGATTCCATATATATGAGTTAGTATACTGTACTTGTCTTTCTCTTTTTGACTTACTTCATTTTTTATGATAGGTTCTAGAGCTAGCCACCTCATTAGGACTGAGTCTTCTGCATTTCTTTTAACAGCTGAGTAGTATTCCATTGTATATAGGTACCAAAGCTTCTGTATCCATTCATTCATCGATGGATATCTAGCTTGCTTCCATGTTCTGGCTATTGTATAGAGAGCTGCAATGAACATTGGGGTACAGGTGCTTCTTTCAGTTTTGATTTTATCAGGATATAAGCCTAGTAGTGGGATTGCTGGGTCATAGGGTGCTTCTATTTTTAGTTTTTTAAGGAATCTCCATACTGTCTTCCATAGAGGCTGTATCAATTGACATTCCCACCAGCAATGCAAGAGGGTTCCCTTTTCTCCGCACCCTCTCCAGCATTTATTGTCTGTCGATTTATTGATGATGGCCATTCTGATGGGTGTGAGGTGGTATCTCATTGTGGTTTTAATTTGCATTTATCTAATGATAAGCGAGGTTGAGCATCATTTCATGTGCTTTTGGGCCATCTGTATGTCCTCTTTGAGAGGCGTCTCTTTAGATCTATTTCCCGTATTTTGATTGGGATGTTCATTTTTCCGGTGCTGAGTTGTCTGAGTTGCTTGTAGGTTTTGAAGATTAATTCTTTGTTATTTCATTTGCCATGATTTTCTCCCACTCTGTGGGGTGTCTGTTCAGCTTTTTTGTTATTTCTTTTGCTGTACAAAAGCTTTTAAGTTTCATGAGGTCCCACATGTTCATTTTTCTTTTCAGTTCCACTATTCTAGTAGGTGGATCAGAGAAGATCTTTCTTTGATTTATGTCCTTGAGGGTTTTGCCTGTATTCTCCTCTAAGAATTTGATGGTTTCTGGTCTTATATTTAGGTCTTTAATCCATTTTGAGTTGATCTTTGTGTATGGTGTCAGGGAATGTTCCAACTTCATTTTTTTGTATGTAGTTGTCCAATTTTCCCAGCACCTGTTTACTCCCCACCCAGTTCCCCCACTCCTACCCCTCCCCAGACCATCGCCCCAAGTGATTGTAGGCACTCCTATTCCCTTAGCACAATGACAATAGCTATCTTTTCCACACGTCCAAGTATAGGTTTCCATGTTACTCCCTCTGTACCTCCCTCTCACTGTTTGTTCCTCACAATATCCTTATGTCTATTTTCTGTCTGTTTTTCCATGAACTCACTGCATGTGTTATCATGACCATCTTACTAGATTCCATATATATGAGTTAGTATACTGTACTTGTCTTTCTCTTTTTGACTTACTTCATTTTTTATGATAGGTTCTAGAGCTAGCCACCTCATTAGGACTGAGTCTTCTGCATTTCTTTTAACAGCTGAGTAGTATTCCATTGTATATAGGTACCAAAGCTTCTGTATCCATTCATTCATCGATGGATATCTAGCTTGCTTCCATGTTCTGGCTATTGTATAGAGAGCTGCAATGAACATTGGGGTACAGGTGCTTCTTTCAGTTTTGATTTTATCAGGATATAAGCCTAGTAGTGGGATTGCTGGGTCATAGGGTGCTTCTATTTTTAGTTTTTTAAGGAATCTCCATACTGTCTTCCATAGAGGCTGTATCAATTGACATTCCCACCAGCAATGCAAGAGGGTTCCCTTTTCTCCGCACCCTCTCCAGCATTTATTGTCTGTCGATTTATTGATGATGGCCATTCTGATGGGTGTGAGGTGGTATCTCATTGTGGTTTTAATTTGCATTTATCTAATGATAAGCGAGGTTGAGCATCATTTCATGTGCTTTTGGGCCATCTGTATGTCCTCTTTGGAGAGGCGTCTCTTTAGATCTATTTCCCGTATTTTGATTGGGATGTTCATTTTTCCGGTGCTGAGTTGTCTGAGTTGCTTGTAGGTTTTGAAGATTAATTCTTTGTTATTTCATTTGCCATGATTTTCTCCCACTCTGTGGGGTGTCTGTTCAGCTTTTTTGTTATTTCTTTTGCTGTACAAAAGCTTTTAAGTTTCATGAGGTCCCACATGTTCATTTTTCTTTTCAGTTCCACTATTCTAGTAGGTGGATCAGAGAAGATCTTTCTTTGATTTATGTCCTTGAGGGTTTTGCCTGTATTCTCCTCTAAGAATTTGATGGTTTCTGGTCTTATATTTAGGTCTTTAATCCATTTTGAGTTGATCTTTGTGTATGGTGTCAGGGAATGTTCCAACTTCATTTTTTTGTATGTAGTTGTCCAATTTTCCCAGCACCATTTGTTGAAGAGGCTGTCTTTGTCCCATTTTATAGTTTCGCCTCCTTTGTCAAAAATAAAGTACCCATAGGTGTGTGGGTTTATCTCTGGGTTCTCTATCTTGTTCCATTGGTCTATAGTTCTGTTTTTGTGCCAGTACCGTACTGTCTTGATGACTTTTGCTTTGTAGTAGAGTCTGAAGTTAGGGAGGCTGATTCCTCCAGCTCTGTGTTTCTTTCTCAGGATTGCTTTGGCTATTTGAGGTCTTTTGTGTTTCCATATGAACTGTGCTATTATTTGGTGTAGTTCTGTGAAAAATGTCAGTGGTATTTGTATAGGTATTGCATTGAATCTGTAGATGATATTTGGTAGTATGGTCATTTTCACAATATTGATTCTTCCGACCCAGGAACATGGAATATCTCTCCATCTGTTCAAGTCTTCTTTAATATCTCTCATGAGTGTCTTGTAATTTTCTGTGTACAGTTCTTTTGTTTCTTTGGGTAGGTTTATTCCTAGGTATTTGATTCTTTTGGGTGCAATGGTGAAGGGGATTGGCTTTTTTTCATTGTTTGTGCATAGGAATGCCAGTGATTTCTGTGTGTTGACTTTGTATCCTGCAACTTTGCTGAATTCATTGATTAGCTCTAGTAGCTTTGTAATAGTGTCTTTGGGGTTTTCTATGTATAATATCATGTCATCTGCAAAAAGAGAGAGCTTGACTTCTTCCTTTCCAATCTGGATTCCTTTGATTTCTTTCTCTTCTCTTATTGCTGTTGCTAGAACTTCCAGGACTATGTTGAATAGTATTTGCTATGATTTTCTCCCACTCTGTGGGGTGTCTGTTCAGCTTTTTTGTTATTTCTTTTGCTGTACAAAAGCTTTTAAGTTTCATGAGGTCCCACATGTTCATTTTTCTTTTCAGTTCCACTATTCTAGTAGGTGGATCAGAGAAGATCTTTCTTTGATTTATGTCCTTGAGGGTTTTGCCTGTATTCTCCTCTAAGAATTTGATGGTTTCTGGTCTTATATTTAGGTCTTTAATCCATTTTGAGTTGATCTTTGTGTATGGTGTCAGGGAATGTTCCAACTTCATTTTTTTGTATGTAGTTGTCCAATTTTCCCAGCACCATTTGTTGAAGAGGCTGTCTTTGTCCCATTTTATAGTTTCGCCTCCTTTGTCAAAAATAAAGTACCCATAGGTGTGTGGGTTTATCTCTGGGTTCTCTATCTTGTTCCATTGGTCTATAGTTCTGTTTTTGTGCCAGTACCGTACTGTCTTGATGACTTTTGCTTTGTAGTAGAGTCTGAAGTTAGGGAGGCTGATTCCTCCAGCTCTGTGTTTCTTTCTCAGGATTGCTTTGGCTATTTGAGGTCTTTTGTGTTTCCATATGAACTGTGCTATTATTTGGTGTAGTTCTGTGAAAAATGTCAGTGGTATTTGTATAGGTATTGCATTGAATCTGTAGATGATATTTGGTAGTATGGTCATTTTCACAATATTGATTCTTCCGACCCAGGAACATGGAATATCTCTCCATCTGTTCAAGTCTTCTTTAATATCTCTCATGAGTGTCTTGTAATTTTCTGTGTACAGTTCTTTTGTTTCTTTGGGTAGGTTTATTCCTAGGTATTTGATTCTTTTGGGTGCAATGGTGAAGGGGATTGGCTTTTTTTCATTGTTTGTGCATAGGAATGCCAGTGATTTCTGTGTGTTGACTTTGTATCCTGCAACTTTGCTGAATTCATTGATTAGCTCTAGTAGCTTTGTAATAGTGTCTTTGGGGTTTTCTATGTATAATATCATGTCATCTGCAAAAAGAGAGAGCTTGACTTCTTCCTTTCCAATCTGGATTCCTTTGATTTCTTTCTCTTCTCTTATTGCTGTTGCTAGAACTTCCAGGACTATGTTGAATAGTAGTGGTGAAAGTGGACACCCCTGTCTTGTTCCTGATCTTAGAGGGAATGCTTTCATTTTTTCACCATTAAGGATAATGTTCGCTGTAGGCTTCTCATAGATGGCTTTTATTAGTTGAGATAGGTTCCTTCTATGCCCATTTTCTGAAGAGTTTTTATCATAAATGGATGTTGTATTTTGTCGAAGGCTTTTTCTGCATCTATTGAGATGGTCATGTGATTTTTATCTCTCAGTTTGTTGATTTACAGATATTGAAGAATCCTTGCATGCCTGGGATGAACCCGACTTGATCATAATGTATGAGATTTTTGATGTGTCATTGAATTCTGTTTGCTAGGATTTGTGAGGATCTTGGTATTTAAGTTCATCAGTGAAATTGGCCTATAGTTTTCCTTTTTTGTGCTGTCTTTGCTTGGTTTCGGTATCAGGGTGATGGTGGCCTCATAGAATGTGTTTGGAAGTTTTCCTTCCTGTGCAATTTTTTGGAAGAGTTTTAGAAGGACAGGCATTAGCGCTTCTTTAAATGTTTGGTAGAATTCGCCTATGAAGCTGTCTGGCCCTGGGCTTTTATTTTTGGGTAGATTTTTAATCACAAATTTGATTTCTGAGCTTGTGATTGGGTTGTTCAGAGTTTCTGTTTCTTCCTGGCTCAGTCTTGGGAGATTAATCCTCTCCAAGAAACTGTGCATTTCTTCCAGGTTGTCCAGTTTGTTGCCATAGAGTTGTTCATAATAGTCTCTTAGAATCCTTTTGATTTCTGTATTATTTGTTGTAATCTCTCCTTTTTCGTTTTTTGATTTTGTTGATCTGGTTCTTCTCTCTCTTTTTCTTGATGAGTCTGGCCAGTGGCTTGTCAATTTTGTTTACCTTTTCGAAGAACCAGCTTTTTGTTTTATTTATCTTTACTATTGTTTCTTTTGCTTCTTTCTCATTTATTTCTGCTCTGATCCTTATGATTTCTCTTCTTCTGCTGGCTCTGGGGTGTTTTTGTTCTTCTTTCTCCAATTGTTTTAAGCAGAGGGTTAGGTCATCTGCTTCATATTTTCCTAGTTTCTTGAGGTGGGATTTAATTGCTATAAACTTCCCTCTTAGAACTGCTTTTGCAGTATCCCACAGGTTTTGCACTGTCATGTGTTCATTGTCATTTTCTTCTAGGAATTTTTAAATTTCTCCTTTCTTTCCTCAGTAATCAGTTGGTTTTTTAGGTATGTATTGTTTAATCTCCATGTGTTTGTGTTTTTAGCGGTTTTTTTCCTGTAGTTGATCTTTAGTCTCATTGCATTGTGGTCCGAGAAGATGGTTGATATAATTTCGGTTTTCTTGAATTGACTGAGGTTTGATTTGTGGCCCAAGATGTGGTCTATCCTGGAGAATGTTCCATGAGCACTTGAGAAGAAAGTGTATTCTTCTGCTTTTGGATGGAATGTCCTAAAGATATTGATGAGGTCCATCTTTTCTAGTGTGGCATTTAAGGCTTGTGTTTCTTTATTAATTTTCTGTTTGGATGATCTGTCCATTGGTGTGAGAGGAGTGTTAAAGTCTCCTACTATTAGTGTTACTGTCGATTTCTTCTTTTATGTCTGAAAGTGTTTGTCTTATGTATTGAGGTGCTTCTGTGTTGGGTGCATAGGTATTTATTATTGTGATGTCTTCTTCTTGGATAGACCCCTTGATCATTACGTAGTGTCCTGCCTTGTCTCTTGTAATCTTCTTTATTTTAAAGTCTATTTTGTCTGATAGGAGGATTGCAACTCCAACTTTCTTTTGATTTCCATTTGCGTGGAATATCTTTTTCCATCCTCTCACTTTCAGCTTATGAGTGTCTCTAGGTCTGAAGTGGGTCTCTTGTAAACAGTATATATACGGGTCTTGCTTCTGGATCCATTCAGCCAGCCTGTGTCGTTTGGTTGGAGCATTTAGTCCATTTACGTTCAAAGTAATTATTGATACAAATGTTCCTATTGTCATCTTCTTAGAAGTTTGGGGTTTGATTTTAGGACTTCTCCTACTATTGTATTTATTGGCTATATCAGGCCGTTTAACACTTGTTGTAGGGCTGGTTTTGTGGTACAGAATTTTTTTTTTTTTTTAAACACATTTATTTATTTGTTTATTTTGGTGGGGGTGGGGAGGGAGGAGGGTGGGAGGGAGGGGGTGGATGGGCCACTTCCACTGGTCGTTCACTTCTCTAGTTTCATCCATCTTTGTTCTTTGGCCCGTGTAGGCCTCCCATCGCGGTGGCATCTGTTGTTGCAGAGGACCGGCTCTGGGCGCGTGCGCTCCAGAGCTCCGGCTCGGTGATTGGACACATCAGTCCAGCTGCTCTGCGGCACGTGGGATCTTCCCAGGCCAGGGATTGAACCAGAGTCCCTTGCACTGCAAGGTGGTGTCCTTATCCACTGGACCACCAGGAAGCCTGAATTCTCTTATGTCTATGTGTTTTGTTTAGCGGTTTTTTCCTGTAGGTTTGCATTTGTGGTCCGAGAAGATGGTTGATATAATTTCGGTTTTCTTGAATTGACTGAGGTTTGATTTGTGGCCCAAGTTTTATCCTGGAGAATGTTCCATGAGCACTTGAGAAGAAAGTGTATTCTTCTGCTTTTGGATGGAATGTCCTAAAGATATTGATGAGGTCCATCTTTTCTAGTGTGGCATTTAAGGCTTGTGTTTCTTTATTAATTTTCTGTTTGGATGATCTGTCCATTGGTGTGAGAGGAGTGTTAAAGTCTCCTACTATTAGTGTTACTGTCGATTTCTTCTTTTATGTCTGAAAGTGTTTGTCTTATGTATTGAGGTGCTTCTGTGTTGGGTGCATAGGTATTTATTATTGTGATGTCTTCTTCTTGGATAGACCCCTTGATCATTACGTAGTGTCCTGCCTTGTCTCTTGTAATCTTCTTTATTTTAAAGTCTATTTTGTCTGATAGGAGGATTGCAACTCCAACTTTCTTTTGATTTCCATTTGCGTGGAATATCTTTTTCCATCCTCTCACTTTCAGCTTATGAGTGTCTCTAGGTCTGAAGTGGGTCTCTTGTAAACAGTATATATACGGGTCTTGCTTCTGGATCCATTCAGCCAGCCTGTGTCGTTTGGTTGGAGCATTTAGTCCATTTACGTTCAAAGTAATTATTGATACAAATGTTCCTATTGTCATCTTCTTAGAAGTTTGGGGTTTGATTTTAGGACTTCTCCTACTATTGTATTTATTGGCTATATCAGGCCGTTTAACACTTGTTGTAGGGCTGGTTTTGTGGTACAGAATTTTTTTTTTTTTTTAAACACATTTATTTATTTGTTTATTTTGGTGGGGGTGGGAGGGAGGAGGGTGGGGAGGGGGGGGGTGGATGGGCCACTTCCACTGGTCGTTCACTTCTCTAGTTTCATCCATCTTTGTTCTTTGGCCCGTGTAGGCCTCCCATCACGGTGGCATCTGTTGTTGCAGAGGACCGGCTCTGGGCACATGTGCTCCAGAGCTCCGGCTCGTTAATTGGACACATCTGTCCAGTTGCTCTGTGGCACGTTGGATCTTCCCAGACAGAGGATTGAACCGGCGCCCCTTGCACAGCAAGGTGGTGTCCTTATCCACTGGACCACCAGGGAAGCCTGAATTCTCTTAGTTTTTGCTTGTCTATGAAGCTTTTGACTTCACCATCAATTCTGGATGAGATTCTTGCTGGGTAGAGAAATCTTGGTTGGAGGTTATTCTATTTCAGCCATTTAAATGAGTCTTGCCATTCTCTTCTGGCCTGCAGGGTTTCTGTTGAAAGATCCGCAGTTAAACATATGGGGTTTCCTTTATATGTTATTTGTCCTTTGCTCCTAGCTGCTTTTAGTAATAGGTCTTTATATTTGGTTTGCGTTAGTTTGATTAGAATGTGCCTTAGTGTGTTTCTTCTGGGGTTTGTCCTGTGTGGAACTCTTTGTGCTTCTTGAACTTGGTTGACTCTTTCCTTTCCCATGCTGGGGAAGTTTTCAACTATAACCTTTTCAAGAATTTTTTCATAGCCTTTCTTCCCCTCTTCTTCTTCTGGAACTCCTATATTTCTAATGTTGGTGCATTTGCTATTGTCCCATAGGTCTCTAATGCTATCCTCAGTTCTTTTAATTCTTTGGGCTTTGTTCTATTCTTCAGCACTTATTTCCACCATTCTGTCTTCCAGCTCACTTATCTGTTCTTCTGCCTCTGATACTCTACTGTTGAGACCTTCTATAGTATTGGCACTTCTAACCCAAGGCAACACTTGGACCCTCTAAAGCAGTTATGTGGGTCACTGCTTCTTTCTGGGGTCTTGGTATGTAACAGCCTTTGTGTACTTTGGCCACCCAGTCTCTCTGAATGGTTTAAGGTTTGATTTTTAAAAGTGTGATTGCACCTCTCCTGCCGTCTTTTTGCGGCTTTTCCTTTGCTCTTGTATATAGGGTATCTTTTTTGTGGTTGAATCCAACCTCCGCCTGTCGATGGTTTTTCAGCAGCTAGTTGCAATTCTGGCATTTGTTGCAGGAGCAGATGAGTGCACGTTCTTTTACGCTGCCATCTTAGTTCTACCACCAGCTGTAAGCTTTTAATACATGCAATTTCTGGTTGTGTTTCTTTCTGTGTCAGGATTCTCAAGACTACTCCCAGGATCGGTGATTGATTGGGTAATCATTATACTCTCTATTACAAATTATCACAATATAGGAGAACACAGAAAAATCATCAAAGCGAAAGGCACATAGAAAAAAGTCTGAAGGAAACCAGACAGAGCTTCTTAGAGTCCTCTACCAGTAAACTTTCATAGGACACATTTAGTTCCTCTAGCAAGGAGTCATGATCCAAAGGCGAATCTTGTGACCAGGTGTCACAATTTTATTGGGAATCTAGAATGTCCTTAGTGTGTTTCTTTCCTAAGGGCTGCTTTTAGTAATAGGTCTTTATATTTGGTTTGCGTTAGTTTGATTAGAATGTGCCTTAGTGTGTTTCTTCTGGGGTTTGTCCTGTGTGGAACTCTTTGTGCTTCTTGAACTTGGTTGACTCTTTCCTTTCCCATGCTGGGGAAGTTTTCAACTATAACCTTTTCAAGAATTTTTTCATAGCCTTTCTTCCCCTCTTCTTCTTCTGGAACTCCTATATTTCTAATGTTGGTGCATTTGCTATTGTCCCATAGGTCTCTAATGCTATCCTCAGTTCTTTTAATTCTTTGGGCTTTGTTCTATTCTTCAGCACTTATTTCCACCATTCTGTCTTCCAGCTCACTTATCTGTTCTTCTGCCTCTGATACTCTACTGTTGAGACCTTCTATAGTATTGGCACTTCTAACCCAAGGCAACACTTGGACCCTCTAAAGCAGTTATGTGGGTCACTGCTTCTTTCTGGGGTCTTGGTATGTAACAGCCTTTGTGTACTTTGGCCACCCAGTCTCTCTGAATGGTTTAAGGTTTGATTTTTAAAAGTGTGATTGCACCTCTCCTGCCGTCTTTTTGCGGCTTTTCCTTTGCTCTTGTATATAGGGTATCTTTTTTGTGGTTGAATCCAACCTCCGCCTGTCGATGGTTTTTCAGCAGCTAGTTGCAATTCTGGCATTTGTTGCAGGAGCAGATGAGTGCACGTTCTTTTACGCTGCCATCTTAGTTCTACCACCAGCTGTAAGCTTTTAATACATGCAATTTCTGGTTGTGTTTCTTTCTGTGTCAGGATTCTCAAGACTACTCCCAGGATCGGTGATTGATTGGGTAATCATTATACTCTCTATTACAAATTATCACAATATAGGAGAACACAGAAAAATCATCAAAGCGAAAGGCACATAGAAAAAAGTCTGAAGGAAACCAGACAGAGCTTCTTAGAGTCCTCTACCAGTAAACTTTCATAGGACACATTTAGTTCCTCTAGCAAGGAGTCATGATAACACACACAAAATTCTGTTGGACAGAGAATCTTGTGACCAGGTGTCCACAATTTTATTGGGAATCTGTGATGTAGGCACATAACTGTGACTGATTGCAGTTAATGAAACTCCAGACCCCTGGAAGGAAAGCAGCTGCTCACATAAATCCCATTGTTTGCACAAACTGTCTAGACTAGCTAGTATAGTATGTTTCCAGGCCATAACCATTCAAAACACTTCTAAACAGAGCATTCCAAGGGTTCAATTTCTAAGAACTGGTCAGATGCCATTCTTAAAAATTGCAAAATATAAGACTTGAGAAACTAATATCAATTGAGTTAACACTTTCCTATATAGTTTTATTCCAAGACTGCAGAATGTTTTCATCGGGAATAATATTGAATTTTGTTAGAAACTTTTTCTGCATCTTTTGAGATTATCATGAGCATTTTCTTATTTACACTACAAATATGGTTTAAACATAGATAATTTTCAAATATTAAACAGACTTTACATCTTGACACAAAACCACTTGGTTGCTATGTATTATAGCTTATATTTATTCTTGGATTTGATTAACTAAAATTTTGTTTCAAATTTTTAGTCAGGTTGTTTGAAGAATTTTCCCAATCTTCTATATGGTTATTTATTTTCTGTCTATTCTGGAAGATATTTAAAGGCGTATTAAAATTTTCAACTATAATTGTGGATTTGTTAGTTTCTGCTTATAATTCTATCAGTTGCTTAATTTATTTGAATGCTATGTTGGTGATGTTCAGACTTATTATCTTGATAAATTTGTTTATTATTATTGAATAATCTCTATTCCTGGTAATATACTTTCACATATAATCCAATTTTATACTAATATAACCATCCTGGCTTTCTCTTGATTAGTGCTAGCATGTCTTTTTCTAACTCTTTACTTCTTTATGTCTTTAAATGTCTTATAGATAGTTTATAGTTGGGTTCTCCTTTTTCTTCCAGTATGACAGTTTTTGATTTTTGGTTGAGATATTTAGTGCATTTGCATTTAATGTGTTTATTTATATAGTTACACTTGAATCAGTAGACTGACTCTTGTTTTATCATTGTGCCATCTGTTACTTTTCTCATTTCTGCCTTCTTTTCAATTAATTATTTCTTTATAATTCTATTATCCCTCCACCTTTATATATCCTGCATCTTTTATATTAGTGATTGTTTGGGGATGTATCATTTACATCTTTAACTTATCACTGTCTAGCTTCAGGTGATATTATACCACTCTGAAAAGTGCTCATGTTAGTGCTATCAATTACCCATTATTAAAGTGAGATCCATTTGGTATATTCTACCTGATGTCCCATAGATTTTCCATTCTAGCTGGTGAGAGATAGTGCTCTTCACAGCAGTATTGAATGTTGCATATTATTTCTTCTCACCCTGTGGCTGTTTCTTTCCACAACATCAGTATTTTCCTTATGTGCATGCATGGATCAGTTCTGAGCTGAATACATAAGGGGACTCTGCAGAGACCTGGAAATCTCCATGTGTGCAGCCTTCTCCTATTTAGGAAGTTTAACTACCTTGGTCTTCCTAGACTCTCAGGAAGTCTGGGAGGCTCCTTCTGGCATATTAGTTTCCTATTTCCACTATAGCAAATATCTGCAAACTTGGTGGTTTAAACCAACACAAATTTATGATCTTACAGTTCTGTAGGTTAGAAGTCCGACATGAATGTTATTGGGCTAAAACCAAGGAGTCAGCAAGGATGAGTCCCTTTCAGGTTGCTCCAGAGAAGAATCCCACATCTTGACTTCCAGTTTGTAGAGGATGTTCAGATATTCTTCCATCTTTAAAACCAACAATATTGCATCTCTCTCTCTAACCATTTTTCCATAGTTATATCTCTTTCTAACACAGAACTAAACTGGAAAATATTTCTCTGATTTTTAAGATTCATGTGATTCAATTTGGCTCATCTAGAAAATCCAGGATTAACACCCCATATTAAAGTTTTATATAATCAATATACACAAATGTCCTCTGCATGTAAGGTAACATAGAATATCTTTGAGAACCATTATTCTACTGCTACACCTAGGTTTTTCCTCACTACAAGAAGACATAGAAACTTTTTTAAGTCAATAAACTGGAAAATTTAAGGAAGTAGCTCCTTTGGCACCCATCTCTAAGGATTCATTGTCTTATATTCATAATCTTTTATACTGAGATCTCATATATTTTTTCTGTTTTTTCACTTGTTGCATGAGAAAGTAAACCTAATCTTTGTTATTTCATCTTGACTAGAAGCACAAGTCTTCATACCTCACTGTTCCAAACTGAATTTTCTTGATTTCTAATAAACTGGGTGTTTTTAAATTCTCAGTCTTTTTCTTATTTGCTTTGGCTAACTTGGATTTTTTGGTTTTGAATTGACTTTCTATTTATTTTGATTTTTCTATTGAGAAACTTTTCTTTTTTCCTATAGTTTTATAGAAATTACTGATATGTTTTGAAAAATATTTTTATCAGTTGTTCGTAATATACATATTTTCTTCCAGTATATGATTTATTGTAGTCTTACTTGTTTATGAAGAATTTTGATTCAGAGAAAGGTTTACTATTATTATAAACATAGTTATCATGTTTTGAGGATATGTAAGGGGACTCTGCAGACACCTGGAAATCTCCATGTGTGCAGCCTTCTCCTATTTAGGAAGTTTAACTTCCTTGGTCTTCCTAGACTCTCAGGAAGTCTGGGAGGCTCCTTCTGGCATATTAGTTTCCTATTTCCACTATAGCAAATATCTGCAAACTTGGTGGTTTAAACCAACACAAATTTATGATCTTACAGTTCTGTAGGTTAGAAGTCCGACATGAATGTTATTGGGCTAAAACCAAGGAGTCAGCAAGGATGAGTCCCTTTCAGGTTGCTCCAGAGAAGAATCCCACATCTTGACTTCCAGTTTGTAGAGGATGTTCAGATATTCTTCCATCTTTAAAACCAACAATATTGCATCTCTCTCTCTAACCATTTTTCCATAGTTATATCTCTTTCTAACACAGAACTAAACTGGAAAATATTTCTCTGATTTTTAAGATTCATGTGATTCAATTTGGCTCATCTAGAAAATCCAGGATTAACACCCCATATTAAAGTTTTATATAATCAATATACACAAATGTCCTCTGCATGTAAGGTAACATAGAATATCTTTGAGAACCATTATTCTACTGCTACACCTAGGTTTTTCCTCACTACAAGAAGACATAGAAACTTTTTTAAGTCAATAAACTGGAAAATTTAAGGAAGTAGCTCCTTTGGCACCCATCTCTAAGGATTCATTGTCTTATATTCATAATCTTTTATACTGAGATCTCATATATTTTTTCTGTTTTTTCACTTGTTGCATGAGAAAGTAAACCTAATCTTTGTTATTTCATCTTGACTAGAAGCACAAGTCTTCATACCTCACTGTTCCAAACTGAATTTTCTTGATTTCTAATAAACTGGGTGTTTTTAAATTCTCAGTCTTTTTCTTATTTGCTTTGGCTAACTTGGATTTTTTGGTTTTGAATTGACTTTCTATTTATTTTGATTTTTCTATTGAGAAACTTTTCTTTTTTCCTATAGTTTTATAGAAATTACTGATATGTTTTGAAAAATATTTTTATCAGTTGTTCGTAATATACATATTTTCTTCCAGTATATGATTTATTGTAGTCTTACTTGTTTATGAAGAATTTTGATTCAGAGAAAGGTTTACTATTATTATAAACATAGTTATCATGTTTTGAGGATATGTGCTTGAGACGTCTTTTCCTGTCATGCAGTTGCAGAAGAATTCTATCATATATTTCTCCTAAAAAGATTAAAGTATTCTTTCCCACATTAGGTCTTTAATCATCTGAAATTTATTTCTGTGTATGGTATGAAGTAAAGACTCCCATAAATTTTATATGAATAACAAGCTGCAGCATTTATTGACTAATCCATTATTTTCATAATGATTTATAAGTCTTATTGCCATTTCATTTCGTGTAGATTTTGGTGATGAATTCTTCCTTGTCTGAAAAATATCTTTGGTATCACTTTCATTTTTTAAAGGATTTTCCTTCAGGTAAATAATTGTAGTTTGGCAGTTTTTTTTTTTTTTTAGCTACTAGATATATCATTCCACTATGTTCTGATTTTCATTGTTATTGTTTAAAATCATTTATACAGTTATTTAGTTTTTTTGATTTCAGCTCTTTTGTTCCTGGATGCTTTAAGATTTTTTTGTATTCAGTTTTTAGAAAATTTTACTATGATATACCTAGGTGTGATTTCTTTTAATTTACCCTGCTAAGGTTCTCCTGCTTTAAGGGTTCTCCTACTCGTAGATTATATCTTAAACTTGATAAAATTTTTAATAATTTTGAAAAATTCATGGCTTCTGGCCCTGTCTCTCTTTTTTTCTTTTAATCTTCAACTATATAAACCTTTTCCTCATATCTTTGGGTTTATTTTATATTTGCATCATTTCTTTTGTCTCCTTGTGCTTTAGTTCAGATATTTCTATGGTCAAATTCATTTACCAACTGGGCCTAATACTTTAGTATGTCCATCCATGGAGCATTAAATCATCATATTTTAAGTAATGCTTACATCAGAATTTCTGAATTATTCATTTTTTATATATTTTATTGAACAATAATGAGTTATTCTCTAATTTATAAAACATTAAATTTTTAAACAATTAATAAACATGTGAGTAATTTTAAAGTATAGTTCTGATTTTTAAAAATCAAAATTTCTGGGACTTCTCTGGTGATCCAGTGGCTAAGATTCTGTGCTCCCAATGCAGGCCACCAGGGTTCAATTCCTAGTGAGGGAACTAGATCCCACAGTGCTGCAACTAAGGTCAGGCACAGTCAAATAAATGAATTAAATAAACAAATATTTTTAAAAATAAAATCTGTATTTCTCATGCATTTCTTCTCATTGTTATTTTCTCTTGATTTTCTGTCAGTTCTTGTCTGTGGCTAATAATTTTTGATAGAGTGCCAGAAAATGTGGATAAAATTTTAAAAATTAATAAGATGCTGAATGATGTTATCTTCATATATAAGTTAACTTTCTTTCTGGAAGACAGTTTAAGCTATTTAGGAATTGAATTGACTAATAACTGGGCTTCAATTCCAATCCATTATACAAGAAGATGGCAAAATATACCTCCCCCCAAAATCAGAATTAAAAGACAATAAGCATTCACATGAAAAGTATACCTGTCTGGGCCTAAGAATCAAGAATCTTCTCATAAAAGAGCTGTATGAATGGTTAGGAGCATGACATAGCATAGAGGTATAGAATGAGCAAGGGGAGAAGTGATAAGGGGTCAGATAATGACTTTAAAAGCATACTTTTGAGGTTAATCTAATGTTTCTAACATATACAAAATAAAGAAAGTGAAAGTTTCTCAGTCGTGTTTGATTCTGCAACACATGGAGGAGCCATGGAATTCTCCAGGCAAGAACATTGGAGTGGGTATCCTCTCCCTTCTTCAAGAGATCTTCCCAACCCAGGGATTGAACCCAGGTCTTCCTCATTGCAGGTGGATTCTTTACTGTCTGAGTCAGCAGGGAAGCCCAGAAATAATGGAGTGGGTAGCCTATCCCTTCTCCTAGGGATCTTCTGACCCAGGAATCATACCAGGACCTCCTGCATTGCAGACAGATTCTTTGACAGCTGAGCTACAAGGGATAAACTATTTATTGTCATCCTTCATGGAGAAAGGAGTCTGGCAGGCTATGGTCATGAGGTCACAAAGAGATGAACACAACTGAGCACACACACACAGTTGGAGTGAGCCCCTCTTCACAGGTCTGAGTACCAGCAGAACTGGGCAACAACTTCTCATTTTCTTAACTGGACACTAACTGATAGAGAGCCACAAATACCCATATTATTGTTGTTTAGTTGCTAAGTCACGTCTGACTTTTAGTGACCCCCACGAACTACAGCACTCCAGGCTTCCCTGTCATTCACTATCTCTCAGAGTTTGCTCAGACTCTTGTCTATTGAGTCAGTAATATTCATATAAATGATTCTAATATAAAGTAATCGATAGTAGGTGTTATATGATACTGATTATAACATATAATGGAAATAAAAGGAAGAAAAATGAATTCATGGCTACCTAATCGTCCATGGAAGGCTTATAAGAAGACTTTAAATTTGAATTGAACTGGATGCTTAGAGGATAAATTGGTGAAGCAGAAATGAAACTTATAGTGTGCAAACAGAGGACATTCAAATAATATTATTTAAAACAGCTATTTAAAATTGGTAATAAGTGCCTTCATATAACTGAACTATGAAGACATAAGAAGATGTGAGAAATTACTAGATGAAAAGATTCTTTAAAGCTATTTTGGTACCAATTTGTTCAACTTAATTTAGGCTAAGAAAGACTTATCTTCTATTTAGCAAAAGGGCAGTCATGCTTCTTGGATAGAATCACATATCCCAGTCTATAATATATAGTGTTTCTCCAGGCAACATTCATGGATTGAGTATTGAAGAGTTGGACTTGTTTCTTTGAGAGATCATTGCAGTAGTTCAAGGGATAGACAATGCTTTAAACTAGCAGCAGCAGAAGCTGAACACTCAGTAGAAGCATAAAAATAATAGTACTACCCAAGCTCACTGAACATCTGAAATAAATGTGAGTTCAAAATTTTTGGAAAACTTTTAAGTACTATATATTAACAAAAGCAAAGGTGATGTCTTTAATCAATATGCTATATAAAACAAAGGCTTTTTTGTCATTGGGAAGTTCCAATTTCTGTGTTTTTTTAGCAGTTTCCTTCCCCTGGACAGTGAAAATTGTCTGTATTTTTGTTTCCTTTAGTTTGAGACTTCAGGCCAATAATTTTGAACTCATAGTTTAAAATAACTCTAATCAAGATAAAAGTCACATTTTTTTAGGATTTAGCTTCTATGAGGATTCAGAGCACCAATACAGAGTCGAAGGTGAGGCATTTTCCCCTTCATACACTGACTTGGTTTCTCTCTTTAAGCAACTATTTGTGTATAAAGTAGGTATATTAATAACTACCTTCACTTCAATTTCTTGAGAGCTTTTGCAACTAATTAAATTCCTAAAGAACAGCACTCCAGGCTTCCCTGTCATTCACTATCTCTCAGAGTTTGCTCAGACTCTTGTCTATTGAGTCAGTAATATTCATAAAATGATTCTAATATAAAGTAATCGATAGTAGGTGTTATATGATACTGATTATAACATATAATGGAAATAAAAGGAAGAAAAATGAATTCATGGCTACCTAATCGTCCATGGAAGGCTTATAAGAAGACTTTAAATTTGAATTGAACTGGATGCTTAGAGGATAAATTGGTGAAGCAGAAATGAAACTTATAGTGTGCAAACAGAGGACATTCAAATAATATTATTTAAAACAGCTATTTAAAATTGGTAATAAGTGCCTTCATATAACTGAACTATGAAGACATAAGAAGATGTGAGAAATTACTAGATGAAAAGATTCTTTAAAGCTATTTTGGTACCAATTTGTTCAACTTAATTTAGGCTAAGAAAGACTTATCTTCTATTTAGCAAAAGGGCAGTCATGCTTCTTGGATAGAATCACATATCCCAGTCTATAATATATAGTGTTTCTCCAGGCAACATTCATGGATTGAGTATTGAAGAGTTGGACTTGTTTCTTTGAGAGATCATTGCAGTAGTTCAAGGGATAGACAATGCTTTAAACTAGCAGCAGCAGAAGCTGAACACTCAGTAGAAGCATAAAAATAATAGTACTACCCAAGCTCACTGAACATCTGAAATAAATGTGAGTTCAAAATTTTTGGAAAACTTTTAAGTACTATATATTAACAAAAGCAAAGGTGATGTCTTTAATCAATATGCTATATAAAACAAAGGCTTTTTTGTCATTGGGAAGTTCCAATTTCTGTGTTTTTTTAGCAGTTTCCTTCCCCTGGACAGTGAAAATTGTCTGTATTTTTGTTTCCTTTAGTTTGAGACTTCAGGCCAATAATTTTGAACTCATAGTTTAAAATAACTCTAATCAAGATAAAAGTCACATTTTTTTAGGATTTAGCTTCTATGAGGATTCAGAGCACCAATACAGAGTCGAAGGTGAGGCATTTTCCCCTTCATACACTGACTTGGTTTCTCTCTTTAAGCAACTATTTGTGTATAAAGTAGGTATATTAATAACTACCTTCACTTCAATTTCTTGAGAGCTTTTGCAACTAATTAAATTCCTATAGAAATATCTATTCTCTACAGAAAATATCTTTTTTTTCTCACTTAAGGATTAAACACAGATTTATAGAGTCTAATATCATGAAAGTAAGTCAATTTATATTGGATCATCTTTGTACAAATTTTTTAAAAAGTAAAAAGAAAAATCAAAACAAAACACTTGTTAAAAAAAAGAAATATGACCCAGTGCATCTTCATTATTTTTAAGGCCTGTATGAATTTTGTCTTTGTTATATTCCTGTTGTGAAGCAACAATTTTAAGACTTGAAGGTACCTACAAACACTCATAACTATCCATACTCTAACATCCATCTCCCCTCTCTGCTACTTTCCTTCCAACTGGTCAGATAGGTTTTGCCTGCAGTCTTCTGCTTAATAGGAGTGTACATTTGCTCCTGAGACTTCCCTCTATCTTTGAAACTCAGAGAAAATTTGGTTGTCAAACAACATACTCAACTCTTTTGTTTCCACTTTTTATTGATGGCTCTATCTTTTGCACTCAAAAAAGCAAATGTAATTCCTCTCCTACACAAGTCTTTAAAAACACAACTTGCATGTTCCCTTCTTTCACTCAGTAACCCACTGTACACCTGGTTTTGTTTCTTAACTCTGGTAACTGTCTCTTTCACCAAAGGCCATGTGATGTTTTCCATGAATTTCTTACTAACCTTGTAAGATACAGGCATCATATAGAGGAGTCATAGCCTTTATTTTGACATGAAACATATCTTAAAAGCAATCTTGGCATAGACTCATACCCACAAGTTTATTGAATAGTTAAGAATGCATTAAATAGTAATTCACTTACCCAAGTATGACCTTGATAAGACTCTCTCAGCCATCAATTTCCAAACTCTTATTGTCCTTCACTTCCTTTGTAAAGGTGAAAATTTAAGATCTCCCTTTTTAAATTTCCTGCCTTTGCAGCATGTGTACACCATGAAGCTCCCATAAGGACACTCTCCAATTTCATGAAGCCTCACATAGGTGTACTGCTTCTAGTTCTTTTGAGGTCTGTGCCTACCTGTGGTCCTAGAGTTTATTCAAGATACTTGTGTACTCCTCTGTTATTGTGAAATATCACAAAATCTTAGCACCAGCAGAAAAAAAAAAAAAGATTTCCTATGATTTGGGAGAAAATCCTAGTACTTTTCTCCTGTTGTTATCTTTTCTTTTCCCTGCTACCAACACTGGACTGAACTCTTGTCCCTCCACCTATGCACACCCTCTACCCAACAATCTCAGGGATTTTTGCTATTGTAATACACAGTACTTTTTGCCTATCCTGGAGTCATTTGTTTGATCGTGACCCTGGAGCGGAGATAGGCAAAGAGCACTGTTTTTGATCCAGATATTTAACTGCACTCCTTCCAGAGCACCTGGTCATTTTCAAACTGGAAATATTACATGTCCCAGCCTGCTATGTAATCAGGGCATGCTCTTGAAACTATTAACTCATTGCTCTCTATTGAAATGAAAATAGACATTCTATTTACCACCTCCTCTGCGTGGGTGTGTGTTAGTTACTCAGTCATGTCAAACTCTTTGGACTCCATGGACCGCAGCTTTCCAAGCTCCACGGTCTGTGGGATTCTCCAGGCAAGAATACTGGAGTGGGTTGCCATTTCCTCTCCAGGGATCTTCCAAACCCAGGGATTAAACCCCAGTTTCCCACATTAGAGGCAGATTCTTTACTGTCTGAGCCAACTGGGAAGCCCATATTACTCCCTAACCTTGATCATAAAAGCTCCCTCAAGTGTTTGTCCCTGTTCTTTTCCCCTCTTTAAGTGAAAGGACAATAATGATGGCCTGAGAAGATTTAGTAATTACAGATTGAAGACAACGGGCTTTCTAATTGGTGCGGTGACAAAGAATCTGTCTGCCTAATGATGCAGTTTCAATCCCTGTGTCGGAAAGAACCCTGGGAGGAGGGCACAGCAACCCACTACAGTATTCTAGCCTGAGAAATGCATGGGCAGAGGAGCCTGATGGCTGCAGTTCATGGGGTCACAAAGTTGGGCACAACAATCAACTGAGCCCACACACATTGAAAATTTAAGATCTCCTTTTAAATTTCCTGCCTTTGCAGCATGTGTACACCATGAAGCTCCCATAAGGACACTCTCCAATTTCATGAAGCCTCACATGGGCTTTACCTGTGGTCCTAGAGTTTTTTCAAGATACTTGTGTTCTCCTCTGTTATTGTGAAATATCACAAAATCTTAGCACCAGCAGAAAAAAAAAAAAAAGATTTCCTATGATTTGGGAGAAAATCCTAGTACTTTTCTCCTGTTGTTATCTTTTCTTTTCCCTGCTACCAACACTGGACTGAACTCTTGTCCCTCCACCTATGCACACCCTCTACCCAACAATCTCAGGGATTTTTGCTATTGTAATACACAGTACTTTTTGCCTATCCTGGAGTCATTTGTTTGATCGTGACCCTGGAGCGGAGATAGGCAAAGAGCACTGTTTTTGATCCAGATATTTAACTGCACTCCTTCCAGAGCACCTGGTCATTTTCAAACTGGAAATATTACATGTCCCAGCCTGCTATGTAATCAGGGCATGCTCTTGAAACTATTAACTCATTGCTCTCTATTGAAATGAAAATAGACATTCTATTTACCACCTCCTCTGCGTGGGTGTGTGTTAGTTACTCAGTCATGTCAAACTCTTTGGACTCCATGGACCGCAGCTTTCCAAGCTCCACGGTCTGTGGGATTCTCCAGGCAAGAATACTGGAGTGGGTTGCCATTTCCTCTCCAGGGATCTTCCAAACCCAGGGATTAAACCCCAGTTTCCCACATTAGAGGCAGATTCTTTACTGTCTGAGCCAACTGGGAAGCCCATATTACTCCCTAACCTTGATCATAAAAGCTCCCTCAAGTGTTTGTCCCTGTTCTTTTCCCCTCTTTAAGTGAAAGGACAATAATGATGGCCTGAGAAGATTTAGTAATTACAGATTGAAGACAACGGGCTTTCTAATTGGTGCGGTGACAAAGAATCTGTCTGCCTAATGATGCAGTTTCAATCCCTGTGTCGGAAAGAACCCTGGGAGGAGGGCACAGCAACCCACTACAGTATTCTAGCCTGGAGAAATGCATGGGCAGAGGAGCCTGATGGCTGCAGTTCATGGGGTCACAAAAAGTTGGGCACAACAATCAACTGAGCCCACACACATTGAAGACAACAAAGCACCAGTCACTTTGAGTCTAGAATCCTCTAGCTTTTTCTGTAATCCAGTAGATGTTGGCAATTTGATTTCTGGTTCCTTGCCTTTTCTAAATCCAGCTTGTACAGCTGGACATTCTCAGTTCACATACTGTTGAAACCTAGCTTGAATGGTTTTGAGGATTACGTTGTAGTCGTGTGAAATAAGTGCAATTGCGTGGTAATATGAACATTCTTTGGCATTGCCCTTCTTTGGGATTGGAATTAAAACTGACCTTTTCCAGCCCTGTAGCCATTGCTGAGTTTTCCAAATTTGTTGGCATATTGAGTGCTGCATTTTAACAGCATTATCTTTTAGAATTTGAAAGAGCTTGTCTGGAATTCCATCACCTCCGTTAGCTTTGTTCATGGTAATGCTTCCTAAGGCTGACTAGACTTCACACTTCAGGTTATCTGCTTCTAGGTGAGTCTGCTAGAGCATGTTTATTTCTAACAATGATGCCAATCCTGATGGGAATTGCTCTGAGCTGGAGTTATTTCAATGTACACCACCATAGGAAAAGCACCTGTAATGTGAAACTATTAGTCATGATTATCTAATTTGATCCTCATAACATGCTCAAGAAATACTTGTAGATTGTTGACCTGGAAGGAATCAAATTTAGTGGTTTCTTAAAGTTTTAAGCTGTAGAATGCTTTCTCTAATGATACTCTATTGAATCCTATATAGAGAATGGATAAGGGTGAAACACTAATGGTTGGGATATGACAGCGAGGAACATAGTGGTCTCAAATGAATCCGCAAAATTCTTTCCTTTAATAATTGTCCTTAAGGGGCTTCCCAGGTGGCACTGTGGTAAAAGTCCGCCTGTCAGTGCAGGAGACACAGGCGATGTGGGCCGCACCCCTGGGCTGGGAGCATCTCTTGGAGGAGGGTATGGCAACCCACTTCAGTATTATTGCCAGGAGAATCCTTTGGACAGAGGAGACTGGAGGGATACAGTCATGGGGTCTCAAAGAGTTGAACATGACTGAAGCAACTAAACAACAACCCCTCCCCCAGTTGCCTCTGAGGCCTTTCTTAGACCTTATAGGCCTCCACAGAATACTGTCTATAACTCACTTGTGGATGAGATAACTGAAGCTGTGAGAATCAGTTTTATGAGACAAACTGAATTGATTTTGTATCACACTTGAATTATTCTGCCTTTGTGCTGTTACCTATCCTCCACCCTCTGCCTGGGAAGCCTCCTCTTAATCTCTGTTTTTGTAATCCTGACCATATATCAAAGTTGATATCCTGAAGCCAGTATTAGTTTTCTGTTCTTCCACAACAAGTTACAACAATTTAGAGGCTTAAAGCAATGCAAAACTTTAATCTCACAGCTCTATAGGTCCTAAGTCTTGGCTGGATAACTGGGTTCTCTGTTCCAGGTTTCATGAGGTGAGAATCAAGATGTTAGCAGGGCTAGACTTACTACTGGAGTCCCTGAGGAAGAATTCACCTCTAAGTTTGTTCAGGTTGTTGGTAAGATTTATTACCTTGATGTGCTGATAATTGCTCTGAGCTGGAGTTATTTCAATGTACACCACCATAGGAAAAGTACCTGTCATGTGAAACTATTAGTCATGATTATCTAATTTGATCCTCATAACATGCTCAAGAAATACTTGTAGATTGTTGACCTGGAAGGAATCAAATTTAGTGGTTTCTTAAAGTTTTAAGCTGTAGAATGCTTTCTCTAATGATACTCTATTGAATCCTATATAGAGAATGGATAAGGGTGAAACACTAATGGTTGGGATATGACAGCGAGGAACATAGTGGTCTCAAATGAATCCGCAAAATTCTTTCCTTTAATAATTGTCCTTAAGGGGCTTCCCAGGTGGCACTGTGGTAAAAAGTCTGCCTGTCAGTGCAGGAGACACAGGCGATGTGGGCTGGATCCCTGGGCTGGGAGGATCTCTTGGAGGAGGGTATGGCAACCCACTTCAGTATTATTGCCAGGAGAATCCTTTGGACAGAGGAGACTGGAGGGATACAGTCATGGGGTCTCAAAGAGTTGAACATGACTGAAGCAACTAAACAACAACCCCTCCCCCAGTTGCCTCTGAGGCCTTTCTTAGACCTTATAGGCCTCCACAGAATACTGTCTATAACTCACTTGTGGATGAGATAACTGAAGCTGTGAGAATCAGTTTTATGAGACAAACTGAATTGATTTTGTATCACACTTGAATTATTCTGCCTTTGTGCTGTTACCTATCCTCCACCCTCTGCCTGGGAAGCCTCCTCTTAATCTCTGTTTTTGTAATCCTGACCATATATCAAAGTTGATATCCTGAAGCCAGTATTAGTTTTCTGTTCTTCCACAACAAGTTACAACAATTTAGAGGCTTAAAGCAATGCAAAACTTTAATCTCACAGCTCTATAGGTCCTAAGTCTTGGCTGGATAACTGGGTTCTCTGTTCCAGGTTTCATGAGGTGAGAATCAAGATGTTAGCAGGGCTAGACTTACTACTGGAGTCCCTGAGGAAGAATTCACCTCTAAGTTTGTTCAGGTTGTTGGTAAGATTTATTACCTTGATGTGCTGATATTTGCTCTCAGAAGGCACGCAGATTTATGATTTTCATGTACCTAGCCACAGAAGTGGTGGGTCATACTTTGAATCTCTTTGCCTTCCTTTCGACTGTGTCTCTGTGACTTATTCTCCTGTCCACATAGTGCAGAGAACTCTACTTTTCTTTTTTTTGGCCACTTCTATTGGTCCTTCATTTATCTATTTTTCATCCATCTTTGTTCTTTGGCCTGTGCGGGCCTCTCATCTCAGTGGCCTCTCGCTGCAGAGCACTGGCTCTGGGTGCATGCACTCCAGAGCTCCAGCTTGGTAGTTGGACACATCAGTCCAGCCACTCCATGGCACATGGGATCTTCCCAGACCAGGGATCAGACTGGCGCCCCCTTGCACTGCAAGGTGCAAGGCGGTGTCCTTACCTACCAGACCACCAGGGAAGCCCGAGAACTCTACTTTTAAGAGCACACGTGTTTACAATGGGCCCACCTGAATAACCTGAAATAATCTCCCCAATTTAATGTCAATGGATTAACAACCTTTTTTGCATCTACAAAGTCCCTTAGGTTCATATAATGTAACATATCCTCATGGTATGACTCAAGGATGAGGTGAGGAAGAAGGTCATGTGGCCAAAATTCTGCCTACTGTAAAATTTTTCCTGAAAAAGCGTTCAAAGTGAACTCATTTGCATTAGGACTGCATTGCTCTCTCTTAGTATCTTCCTTAGTGCATTTACCTCAATTCACCTATATTGAAGATTCATTGTACCTACTGTAAGAATCTGATTTTGTATCCACTGTATTTTTTTTACCTATCCTCCACCCTCTGCCTGGGAAGCCTCCTCTTAATCTCTTTTTGTAATCCTGACCATATATCAAAGTTGATATCCTGAAGCCAGTATTAGTTTTCTGTTCTTCCACAACAAGTTACAACAATTTAGAGGCTTAAAGCAATGCAAAACTTTAATCTCACAGCTCTATAGGTCCTAAGTCTTGGCTGGATAACTGGGTTCTCTGTTCCAGGTTTCATGAGGTGAGAATCAAGATGTTAGCAGGGCTAGACTTACTACTGGAGTCCCTGAGGAAGAATTCACCTCTAAGTTTGTTCAGGTTGTTGGTAAGATTTATTACCTTGATGTGCTGATATTTGCTCTCAGAAGGCACGCAGATTTATGATTTTCATGTACCTAGCCACAGAAGTGGTGGGTCATACTTTGAATCTCTTTGCCTTCCTTTCAACTGTGTCTCTGTGACTTATTCTCCTGTCCACATAGTGCAGAGAACTCTACTTTTCTTTTTTTTGGCCACTTCTATTGGTCCTTCATTTATCTATTTTTCATCCATCTTTGTTCTTTGGCCTGTGCGGGCCTCTCATCTCAGTGGCCTCTCGCTGCAGAGCACTGGCTCTGGGTGCATGCACTCCAGAGCTCCAGCTTGGTAGTTGGACACATCAGTCCAGCCACTCCATGGCACATGGGATCTTCCCAGACCAGGGATCAGACTGGCGCCCCCTTGCACTGCAAGGTGCAAGGCGGTGTCCTTACCTACCAGACCACCAGGGAAGCCCGAGAACTCTACTTTTAAGAGCACACGTGTTTACAATGGGCCCACCTGAATAACCTGAAATAATCTCCCCAATTTAATGTCAATGGATTAACAACCTTTTTTGCATCTACAAAGTCCCTTAGGTTCATATAATGTAACATATCCTCATGGTATGACTCAAGGATGAGGTGAGGGAAGAAGGTCATGTGGCCAAAATTCTGCCTACTGTAAAATTTTTCCTGAAAAAGCGTTCAAAGTGAACTCATTTGCATTAGGACTGCATTGCTCTCTCTTAGTATCTTCCTTAGTGCATTTACCTCAATTCACCTATATTGAAGTCATTTCTGTAATTGCTTTAATTTTCTCATTCACTTGTAAGACCCATCTGATGGTGATTAGTCATAGTTTTACTCCTTTTGTGTCCAGTATAGATGGTACTATAGAAATTGGATGAGTTGAATTGAATAACCCATGTCACACAGTAAAAGCAGAAATGGGCCTAGAATCAGAGGTAGAAGAGGACTCGCAACCCAGTATTTTCTCTTTAATAATAAGCTGTCTCTCAAACTTCAGTGTGCCTTGTTCCTTTATTTCAAGTGTATCTGCATAAACAGAGTTTTCTATATGTTTTCTGCATACACAAATGCTAAACTGGTACACAGAGTTTCTGTTGATAGATGAGGTGTTACAGAATAGGAAACATGGCTACCTTACCACCAACCCTCACCCCCTACTCAAGAATTGGGCATCACTTATAGACATGGATTTTTTTTAATTGTATTTTAGGGAAGCATTATTTTTTAAGTAAAAGAAAAGAAAGATATAGGCTTTCATAATGGCCTTTTATGCTTTTGATTTATCTGTGATCAAGGCTGAGCAATCCGCTACCTCTACTATTAAACGCTTCAGTGAGCAGTCATGCTCAAGTTGCAACAAAGCCCAAAGTGTTTCTTAGATGCCACCTTAATTTACATTTACCAACCTGCCTGTAGTCAGAAGGCTTTTTCTCCTTGTCTATTTAGTTGCTGTGTTACTGAGTTCACATTTGTGCATTCTAGAGGAGAATTTCTCATTTTAGCAAAGTGATGCTGCTTCTGTGTGTGGCTGACACTAAATTTTTCAAAATGTAACAGGTTGGTCTTCTGGGAGTGAACAGAAGCAGAAGAGGAGCTGACAGGTGTAAAACCATGGCTTTGCTGCCTTTCTACTTTTAAGAGCACACGTGTTTACAATGGGCCCACCTGAATAACCTGAAATAATCTCCCCAATTTAATGTCAATGGATTAACAACCTTTTTTGCATCTACAAAGTCCCTTAGGTTCATATAATGTAACATATCCTCATGGTATGACTCAAGGATGAGGTGAGGGAAGAAGGTCATGTGGCCAAAATTCTGCCTACTGTAAAATTTTTCCTGAAAAAGCGTTCAAAGTGAACTCATTTGCATTAGGACTGCATTGCTCTCTCTTAGTATCTTCCTTAGTGCATTTACCTCAATTCACCTATATTGAAGTCATTTCTGTAATTGCTTTAATTTTCTCATTCACTTGTAAGACCCATCTGATGGTGATTAGTCATAGTTTTACTCCTTTTGTGTCCAGTATAGATGGTACTATAGAAATTGGATGAGTTGAATTGAATAACCCATGTCACACAGTAAAAGCAGAAATGGGCCTAGAATCAGAGGTAGAAGAGGACTCGCAACCCAGTATTTTCTCTTTAATAATAAGCTGTCTCTCAAACTTCAGTGTGCCTTGTTCCTTTATTTCAAGTGTATCTGCATAAACAGAGTTTTCTATATGTTTTCTGCATACACAAATGCTAAACTGGTACACAGAGTTTCTGTTGATAGATGAGGTGTTACAGAATAGGAAACATGGCTACCTTACCACCAACCCTCACCCCCTACTCAAGAATTGGGCATCACTTATAGACATGGATTTTTTTTAATTGTATTTTAGGGAAGCATTATTTTTTAAGTAAAAGAAAAGAAAGATATAGGCTTTCATAATGGCCTTTTATGCTTTTGATTTATCTGTGATCAAGGCTGAGCAATCCGCTACCTCTACTATTAAACGCTTCAGTGAGCAGTCATGCTCAAGTTGCAACAAAGCCCAAAGTGTTTCTTAGATGCCACCTTAATTTACATTTACCAACCTGCCTGTAGTCAGAAGGCTTTTTCTCCTTGTCTATTTAGTTGCTGTGTTACTGAGTTCACATTTGTGCATTCTAGAGGAGAATTTCTCATTTTAGCAAAGTGATGCTGCTTCTGTGTGTGGCTGACACTAAATTTTTCAAAATGTAACAGGTTGGTCTTCTGGGAGTGAACAGAAGCAGAAGAGGAGCTGACAGGTGTAAAAACCATGGCTTTGCTGCCTTTCTATGGTAGAACAAGCCTATCTACTGCTTTTCCATAGTAGGGACAGCAGCAGTATGCTATCCTGACCCTTGAACTAGAGTCAGAAGGTGGGCATCAAGTACCAATTCTGCAGTCCTCCTTTGTATTGATCTTTGGTAAATTACATACTTTCCCAGCCTCAGGTACCTTGGTCACCAAGGGAAACTTACATACCTTACTTGTTTGGGCTTATTTAGAAAATGAAATAAATGTACTTTGTGAGTTATAAACTACCAAGAGTAAGAACCCATATCATTTCAAGTGAATGTAGATATATAAGCAGTAGCATCACTCTTTTTCCAGAGAAAATTGAAGGTAGGCTCTAAGCAGTAGGTTGACCAAAAACTGAAGGTAAGAATTCAACTAGTTAGGATTCCTATTAGATGTATTAATTCCCTATTGTTGTTAGAGCCAGACTATTTCTCTACAAAATTACTGCCAATAGAACACAACATACATCTTAAATGTAATTTCTTTACATTTTTCCAGAATTACATGGGAGCCTTTTTTTTTTTCACTTTTCCAAGAATATCTTAATTTTTAAAATGCCCTCATCTTGATCACGTCTTCATATCTTAACTTTCACCAGTGTTTCTGTCTCCTATTTAGTCTGTTAATGAAGTTGGCCTCAGTGTTTGCTCTGAGGAGAATTTTGCACATCTGTCACATCTTTATTTACTTATTCTATGATGGGAAAAAGATACTTTAAAAAAAAAAATTCTTATTTTACTTTTTACTTTTACAGAGTATTGTTGTTTACAGATATGTATGATCCCAGATTAGTCATATGTATACCCCCCATCATCCCACCCCTCCAGGCCATCGCACAATTCCCCTGCAGGATCCCCTTTTTCCACGGCGTAATGACAATAGCTATCTTTTGGGAAAAAGACACTTTTGATGACTATTGCCTTAATCTGGGAGAGGTATTAAACTAAAACAGCACTGCTGTAAAATTATTTCAAGAAACATGTGTATTTTAAAAATCTATAAAGATCGGACTTATTTATGTAATATGTGCGTGCAGGTTCAGTCTTGTCCAACTCTTTGTGACCCTATGAACTGGAGCCACCAGGCTCCTCTGTTCATGGAGTTTTTCTGGCAAGAATACTGGAGTGGGTTGCCATTTCCTCCTCCAGGAGATCTTCCTGACCCAGGCAGTGATCCCAGGTCTCTTGCATCTCTCGCGTTAACAAGTGAGTTCTTTGCCACTGCGCCACCTTGAAAACCCATGAATAGTCTTATGTAAAGGATAACTTATTCTTAGAAGATCTTGTGTTGATTTATGTCATTAAGTGTTCTATGTTTTCTGCTAAGAATTTTATGGTGTCTGATCTTACAGTTAGGTCTTTAATTCATTTTGAGTTTATCTTTGTATATGGTGTTAGGAAGTGTTCCAACTTCATTCGTTTACATATACTTGTCCAGTTTTCCCAGCAACATTTGTTGAAGAGGCTTCCCCATTGTATATTCTTGCCTCCTTTGTCAAAAATAAGTTACACAGATGCAGAAGTAAAGGAAATAAAAACAAAAATAAACAAGTGGGATCTAATTAAACTTAAAAGCTTTTGTACAGAAAAAGAAACCATAAACAAAGTGAAAAGACAGCCCTCAGAATGGGAGAAAATAATAGTAAATGTAAGAGCCAACGAAGAATTAATTTCCAAAATATAAAAGCAGCTTAGACAACTCAACACCAAAAAAACGAACAACCCAATCAAAAAATGGAAAAAAGAGCTAAACAGACATCTCTCCAAAGAAAACATACACATGGCAAAAAAACACATGAAATGATGTTCAACCTCGCTTATTATTAGAGAAATGCAAATCAAACGACAATGAGATATCACCTCAAAGCAGTCAGAATGGCCATCATCAAAAGTCTACAGACAATAATTGCTGGAAAGGGTGCAGAGAAAGGGAACCCTCTTGCACTGTTAGTGGAATATGAACTGATACAACCACTATGGAAGACAGTATGGAGATTCCTCAAAAAACTGGGAATAGAACCACCATATGACCCAGCAATCCCGCTATTAGGCATATACCCTGAGGAAATCAAAATTATTTCAAGAAACATGTGTATTTTAAAAATCTATAAAGATCGGACTTATTTATGTAATATGTGCGTGCAGGTTCAGTCTTGTCCAACTCTTTGTGACCCTATGAACTGGAGCCACCAGGCTCCTCTGTTCATGGAGTTTTTCTGGCAAGAATACTGGAGTGGGTTGCCATTTCCTCCTCCAGGAGATCTTCCTGACCCAGGCAGTGATCCCAGGTCTCTTGCATCTCTCGCGTTAACAAGTGAGTTCTTTGCCACTGCGCCACCTTGAAAACCCATGAATAGTCTTATGTAAAGGATAACTTATTCTTAGAAGATCTTGTGTTGATTTATGTCATTAAGTGTTCTATGTTTTCTGCTAAGAATTTTATGGTGTCTGATCTTACAGTTAGGTCTTTAATTCATTTTGAGTTTATCTTTGTATATGGTGTTAGGAAGTGTTCCAACTTCATTCGTTTACATATACTTGTCCAGTTTTCCCAGCAACATTTGTTGAAGAGGCTTCCCCATTGTATATTCTTGCCTCCTTTGTCAAAAATAAGTTACACAGATGCAGAAGTAAAGGAAATAAAAACAAAAATAAACAAGTGGGATCTAATTAAACTTAAAAGCTTTTGTACAGAAAAAGAAACCATAAACAAAGTGAAAAGACAGCCCTCAGAATGGGAGAAAATAATAGTAAATGTAAGAGCCAACGAAGAATTAATTTCCAAAATATAAAAGCAGCTTAGACAACTCAACACCAAAAAAACGAACAACCCAATCAAAAAATGGAAAAAAGAGCTAAACAGACATCTCTCCAAAGAAAACATACACATGGCAAAAAAACACATGAAATGATGTTCAACCTCGCTTATTATTAGAGAAATGCAAATCAAAACGACAATGAGATATCACCTCAAAGCAGTCAGAATGGCCATCATCAAAAAGTCTACAGACAATAATTGCTGGAAAGGGTGCAGAGAAAAGGGAACCCTCTTGCACTGTTAGTGGGAATATGAACTGATACAACCACTATGGAAGACAGTATGGAGATTCCTCAAAAAACTGGGAATAGAACCACCATATGACCCAGCAATCCCGCTATTAGGCATATACCCTGAGGAAATCAAAATTGAAAAGACACACATACCCCATCATTGCAGCACATCTTAGAATAACAATAGCTAGAACATGGCAACAACCTAGCTGCCCATCAACAAATGAGTAGATGAAGAAGCTGTGGTACATATATACGGTGGAATATTTCTCAGTTGTAAGAAGAAATGCATTTGAGTCAGTCCTAATGAGGTGGGTGAACTTTATTATACAGAGTGAAGTAAGTCAAAAAGAGAAGGATAAATATAATATACTAACACATATATACAGAATATAGAAAGATGGTACTGAAAAAAGTATATAGAGAGCAGTAATGGAGAAAAAAGCATAGAGACCAGACCTATGGACATTGGTGGGAGGGAGGAATGGACGAGAGGTATGGAAAGAGTAACATGGAAACTTACATTACCATATGTAAAAGAAACAACCAATATGAATATGCTGTAAGACTGAAGGAATTTACACAGAGTTATGCAACAACCTTAGAGGGGTGGGATGGGGAGGGAGGTGGGAGGGAAGTTCAAGTGGGAGGGGTCAAGTGTGTACCTATGACTGATTTGGGCTTATATATAGAAGTAAACAGCATAACTCTGTAAAAGTAAAATACAAATAAATTAATAAAAAAGATAACTAATGCTTTACAAACAAATAGCCAAGCAGAAAGTATGTGAAAGGATTTCCTTCAGAATAATTCAGTTGGCCAATTGAGAGGCCACAGAGAATAGGACACATAGAAAATGGACTGGAGGCGAAACAAGATTACTCAGGAATTGATGAATCTGGATTTTCTGTGTCCTTTTGTACATTTTAAATTTTCCATAATGGATGCTAAGGAAATCTATTTTATCATAAAGTTAAAGATACAAACAAAATTTGTTAATATTAGATGTTATAAATACTTGATCTTAAGAGTGTCTGTGCCAGTTTCCCAGCATGGAAATACTTTTAACAGTTCTAAATTGAATCCAGATAAGAAGTCACTTACGAGAAAGGGAACCCTCTTGCACTGTTAGTGGAATATGAACTGATACAACCACTATGGAAGACAGTATGGAGATTCCTCAAAAAACTGGGAATAGAACCACCATATGACCCAGCAATCCCGCTATTAGGCATATACCCTGAGGAAATCAAAATTGAAAAGACACACATACCCCATCATTGCAGCACATCTTAGAATAACAATAGCTAGAACATGGCAACAACCTAGCTGCCCATCAACAAATGAGTAGATGAAGAAGCTGTGGTACATATATACGGTGGAATATTTCTCAGTTGTAAGAAGAAATGCATTTGAGTCAGTCCTAATGAGGTGGGTGAACTTTATTATACAGAGTGAAGTAAGTCAAAAAGAGAAGGATAAATATAATATACTAACACATATATACAGAATATAGAAAGATGGTACTGAAAAAAGTATATAGAGAGCAGTAATGGAGAAAAAAGCATAGAGACCAGACCTATGGACATTGGTGGGAGGGAGGAATGGACGAGAGGTATGGAAAGAGTAACATGGAAACTTACATTACCATATGTAAAAGAAACAACCAATATGAATATGCTGTAAGACTGAAGGAATTTACACAGAGTTATGCAACAACCTTAGAGGGGTGGGATGGGGAGGGAGGTGGGAGGGAAGTTCAAGTGGGAGGGGTCAAGTGTGTACCTATGACTGATTTGGGCTTATATATAGAAGTAAACAGCATAACTCTGTAAAAGTAAAATACAAATAAATTAATAAAAAAGATAACTAATGCTTTACAAACAAATAGCCAAGCAGAAAGTATGTGAAAGGATTTCCTTCAGAATAATTCAGTTGGCCAATTGAGAGGCCACAGAGAATAGGACACATAGAAAATGGACTGGAGGCGAAACAAGATTACTCAGGAATTGATGAATCTGGATTTTCTGTGTCCTTTTGTACATTTTAAATTTTCCATAATGGATGCTAAGGAAATCTATTTTATCATAAAGTTAAAGATACAAACAAAATTTGTTAATATTAGATGTTATAAATACTTGATCTTAAGAGTGTCTGTGCCAGTTTCCCAGCATGGAAATACTTTTAACAGTTCTAAATTGAATCCAGATAAGAAGTCACTTACTTTTTTATAGTTAACAAATGATAAAAAATCCTCTATATAATTAAAATCTTAAAGGTTCACAACTAATCTTGCATTTAGATCCTTCAGCTCAGATATCACCTTGATTTATGACCTATCTTTGTCCTGGTATCTGGATGTGAACATACTTTTCCTCTTCTACATGAGGAAAAGTTCTTCTTTCATGAGGGTTATTTTATATTATTTGGATTCTTCGATGCTCAAAGAGTACCATAATTTAAGCTACTAATGGATCAGGATGCCTTGGGATTGGCTTCTGGGCTCAAAATTTAATAACTTCTTCTCTTTATTTTAAGACTACATTTCTTTTTGCACGAATGTAAAAAGAGTTCTAAAATATATATACATATTTAACCAGCTGAAATTTCTTTAATAAAGAAGATGCAGAGAATTTTGACAGGGATTATTTTTGTAGTCTCTTTATCAGAGCCACATTGATCCATCCTTTTCTGTGTCCTGCCCTCTAACTTTCACATCAATTCTTTTGCAAGATGTTTGATGACAATCAACTGCTCTACATGAGCTGCAATAAATTCTCAAATAAAAGAATAAGCAGAATTGGAAGTATCACTCTTCCAGAAAAATATGAAATGTCAGCGCTCACCCATCTTGACAGGGTACATAAAATGTCTTGGGAGACAGTGTCCCTACAAGGAAATTTCAATTTGATCATCATTTAATGCACTATACAAGGTTCCAGCAAGATCTTTTGTATGACCATATCAGTGAAATACTGACCACCCCATAGAGACACAGATTAAACATTATCCAGTGGGTGTTAATATCAGTTTTATAAGAGATTTCATTGTACGTGAGAAATCTCGCATATTTATTTTCTTCCTTTCCACACAGAAAAGCATAATGACTATAGTATATTGTGGCAGGCAGATGATGGTCTGTTATGTGCTAATTTTTTTATTTAATAAGAACAAAAATTACTCAGACTACTTGAGGCTGAGTCACCACATAATTCAGATGGTTTTCATACATAAAGTTAAAGATACAAACAAAATTTGTTAATATTAGATGTTATAAATACTTGATCTTAAGAGTGTCTGTGCCAGTTTCCCAGCATGGAAATACTTTTAACAGTTCTAAATTGAATCCAGATAAGAAGTCACTTACTTTTTTATAGTTAACAAATGATAAAAAATCCTCTATATAATTAAAATCTTAAAGGTTCACAACTAATCTTGCATTTAGATCCTTCAGCTCAGATATCACCTTGATTTATGACCTATCTTTGTCCTGGTATCTGGATGTGAACATACTTTTCCTCTTCTACATGAGGAAAAGTTCTTCTTTCATGAGGGTTATTTTATATTATTTGGATTCTTCGATGCTCAAAGAGTACCATAATTTAAGCTACTAATGGATCAGGATGCCTTGGGATTGGCTTCTGGGCTCAAAATTTAATAACTTCTTCTCTTTATTTTAAGACTACATTTCTTTTTGCACGAATGTAAAAAGAGTTCTAAAATATATATACATATTTAACCAGCTGAAATTTCTTTAATAAAGAAGATGCAGAGAATTTTGACAGGGATTATTTTTGTAGTCTCTTTATCAGAGCCACATTGATCCATCCTTTTCTGTGTCCTGCCCTCTAACTTTCACATCAATTCTTTTGCAAGATGTTTGATGACAATCAACTGCTCTACATGAGCTGCAATAAATTCTCAAATAAAAGAATAAGCAGAATTGGAAGTATCACTCTTCCAGAAAAATATGAAATGTCAGCGCTCACCCATCTTGACAGGGTACATAAAATGTCTTGGGAGACAGTGTCCCTACAAGGAAATTTCAATTTGATCATCATTTAATGCACTATACAAGGTTCCAGCAAGATCTTTTGTATGACCATATCAGTGAAATACTGACCACCCCATAGAGACACAGATTAAACATTATCCAGTGGGTGTTAATATCAGTTTTATAAGAGATTTCATTGTACGTGAGAAATCTCGCATATTTATTTTCTTCCTTTCCACACAGAAAAGCATAATGACTATAGTATATTGTGGCAGGCAGATGATGGTCTGTTATGTGCTAATTTTTTTATTTAATAAGAACAAAAATTACTCAGACTACTTGAGGCTGAGTCACCACATAATTCAGATGGTTTTCATACATCAGAAATTCATGATTTGTACCACAAATTTGTACAAATTCATGATTTGTACCACAAAGGTCAAACACAACATTTGACACATTGAAGAATTTGTACTTCCTGGAAGCCGCTGGTCAAGCAGTGGCTGAATCCACCTATATAAGCTGATTCTGTGACTGAAAGCAGGTGTACCTAGAGTCCAAGGAATATAAGTTGCAATCAAAGTTCTGAGAGTGTTTAGCTCGAAAGGCTTCCTGGCAAGTCACTTTCTGCTATGGGAACTCTGGCAACTGAGGATTCTTATTAGTAGAGTTTCATAATAAGCGGCAATCTTAAAAGGGAAGATACATTCATAAGTTGCCAAGTCACCATATTTGGGGTGAAAGAAAATGGCAAACTATCCTGGGACAAAAAATGAAGACAAGTAAAGGAGCTCTTGCAATGAGACCAAAGTTTTGAAACTTCATGGGACTCATTTACTGATTCATTCATTTTTTTTTTTAAGCTTTTATTTTACTTTTAACTTTTACAGAGTTTTGTTGTTTACAGATATGTATCTTCCCAGATTAGTCATATGTATATCCCCCCATCCCACCCCTCCAGACCATCACACAGCACCCCTGCAGGATCCCCTTGTCTCACAGAACAATGACTATAGTTATTTTCTTCACATATGATAGTACAGGCCTTCATCCTACTATTATTGTGTTATTCTCGATTTCTTCTTTTATGTCTGAAAGTGTTTGTCTTATGTATTGGGGTGCTCCTGAGTTGGGTGCATAGATATTTATGATTGTTATGTCTTCCTCTTGGATCAGTCCCTTGATCATTATGTAGTGTCTTGCCTTGTCTCTTTTAATCTTCTTTATTTTGAGGTCTATTTTGTCTGATATGAGGATTGCTACTCCAGCTTTCTTTTGATTTCCATTTGTGTGGAATATCTTTTTTCCATCCACTCACTTTCAGTATATGAGTGTCTTTAGGTCTGAAGTGAGTTTCTTGTAGGCAGCATACGTATGGATCTTATTTTTGAATCCATTCAGCCAGTCTGTTTTTTTTTTTTTTTTTCGGTTGGGGCTTTTAGTCTATTTGCATTTAATGTAATTATTGATACAAATGATCCTATTTTCATCTTCTTAGATGGTATGATGGCTTTGTTTTGTGGATCTTCTTCTTCTCTTATACTTGTTGTCTATATAAGTCCCTTTAACACTTGTTGTAAGGCTGGTTTGGTGCTACTAAATTCTTCTAATTTTTGCTTATCTGTAAAGCTCTTGATTTCTCCATCAGTTTTGAATGAGATCCTTACAGGGTAGAGTATTCTTGGTTGCAGATTGTTCTGTGTCAGCGCTTTAAATGTGTCTCGCCATTCCCTTCTGGCCTGCAGAGTTTCTGTTGAAAGATCAGCTGCTAAACATATGGGGTTTCCCTTGTATGTCACTAGTTTTTTTTTCCCTTTCTGCTTTTAGAATTCTGTCTTTGTGTTTAATTTGTGCTAGCTTCATTAATATGTGTCTTGGTCTGTTTCTTCTCAGGTTGATTCTGTATGGTACTCTTTGCACTTCTTGGATTTGACTATTTTGGACCTTCATGGACTCATTTATTGATTCATTCATTCCCTTATCAATTCAAAATGTAAGCTAAAGGGAAAGGCAAAGTTTCTGATTCTAATTGCATTTGGGTCAAACATAGAAGGGCAAAGCTGTAACTCAGAAAAGAATGAAAACAATAGGGGGATGTGGCAGTGGGGGGTAAGAGTGGGAAAGAGAAAAATTTAAAAAACAGTATTGTAGTGAAGTAAAGAAAGAATACTAAAAGTAAAACAAAAATTACCCTTGTTTAACATAGACAGTTATACCCAGATTTTGTTATTTAGCTCTTTACCAGAAATATAGCAGTCATATCATCCATGAATTTCATTTGTGAACTGCCTTTTTGGGTCCAGTTTTGAAAACTTTTTAATAGGCTATCATAATCATTTGATAATGTAGCAGCTATTTTAAATAAATTGCACTTATCTCCATTAATTACAGTCTTTCAGTTCTTGCAAATCTATTAGTTGGATAGAAAATTATAAATTGTTTTGTGTGGCCTTAGGGGACAGAACTAGCTACAATAGAATTTGGTTTAATATGAGAATAGCCTTCTAAGACTTCAGTTGTCTGGCACAGTAATGAGTTGCCTTGGAAGCTGTGAGGTAGTTGTCATTAGAATTACTTATACAGACTGAAAATTTGCTTGGTAGACTATACTGTAGGTTTTCTTCAATATGTACATGAGGTACCTTTCCTCTAAGATCTTAGCAATAATTTCAGGGTTGTATAACATTCTAAAATAAATCACAACTCAACCACAATTACGATGTAAAATTTAGAACTCCCTGGCTGCACTGCAACTTACCAGTGTATAACACAGCATTTAGCTGTTAATGCAAAATGTAGCCCTCATCCCTTTAATCTTTAGCTTTCACCAATACATCTCATTTTGTTCTGATTTTGAAGATTTAAGGTCCTCAAAGGAAATTTAAAATATTTGATATTAATTGGAAGGCTGGTTTAAGAATTTCTAATGCCTAAATAAAGTTAAAAATCCAACTCATTCTGATTTGCCTTCTCAGAAACTCTTTGGTACATGAGAATTTATACTTATAAATGAAGATTGACCAGTCTCCATACCTTACTGCAGATTGGTGCGCTGATTACAAAATCTAAATCCACTGGAGTATATCCATGAAGACAACATGTAAAATTATATACTGTGTCTTTAAGCCAGGACCCAAGCCTCAGAATTGCCCTTGACTTCAAAATTGTCTGAGTGAAAGGGATCAATATTCAATTTCACAAAGATAATGCAATACCTTGGAAGAAAAAAAAAGGGTTATCAGAAACTTTCCAAAGTATAAGATTTGGGGATATGAAATCAAACCTTGAAAAGTCAAGCAGCTAGGAAGGTTTTTGGAGACAGCTGCTGGATTAAAGATACGTTCACTGAGACAACTGATCACCCTGAATGTTACCAGGTTATTTTGGGTTCCCTAGTCTCTCCTGTAACACTAAATATCCAGTTGCAGAATACTGACAGCCAGCCTGCAAATGAATTGCCTCTTGAAATGACATAGAGTGATTCTTTGTTATAGGAAGCCAAGTCCGTCCTCTTTTATTCCAAAAAAATTATAAATTGTTTTGTGTGGCCTTAGGGACAACTAGCTACAATAGAATTTGGTTTAATATGAGAATAGCCTTCTAAGACTTCAGTTGTCTGGCACAGTAATGAGTTGCCTTGGAAGCTGTGAGGTAGTTGTCATTAGAATTACTTATACAGACTGAAAATTTGCTTGGTAGACTATACTGTAGGTTTTCTTCAATATGTACATGAGGTACCTTTCCTCTAAGATCTTAGCAATAATTTCAGGGTTGTATAACATTCTAAAATAAATCACAACTCAACCACAATTACGATGTAAAATTTAGAACTCCCTGGCTGCACTGCAACTTACCAGTGTATAACACAGCATTTAGCTGTTAATGCAAAATGTAGCCCTCATCCCTTTAATCTTTAGCTTTCACCAATACATCTCATTTTGTTCTGATTTTGAAGATTTAAGGTCCTCAAAGGAAATTTAAAATATTTGATATTAATTGGAAGGCTGGTTTAAGAATTTCTAATGCCTAAATAAAGTTAAAAATCCAACTCATTCTGATTTGCCTTCTCAGAAACTCTTTGGTACATGAGAATTTATACTTATAAATGAAGATTGACCAGTCTCCATACCTTACTGCAGATTGGTGCGCTGATTACAAAATCTAAATCCACTGGAGTATATCCATGAAGACAACATGTAAAATTATATACTGTGTCTTTAAGCCAGGACCCAAGCCTCAGAATTGCCCTTGACTTCAAAATTGTCTGAGTGAAAGGGATCAATATTCAATTTCACAAAGATAATGCAATACCTTGGAAGAAAAAAAAAGGTTTATCAGAAACTTTCCAAAGTATAAGATTTGGGGATATGAAATCAAACCTTGAAAAGTCAAGCAGCTAGGAAGGTTTTTGGAGACAGCTGCTGGATTAAAGATACGTTCACTGAGACAACTGATCACCCTGAATGTTACCAGGTTATTTTGGGTTCCCTAGTCTCTCCTGTAACACTAAATATCCAGTTGCAGAATACTGACAGCCAGCCTGCAAATGAATTGCCTCTTGAAATGACATAGAGTGATTCTTTGTTATAGGAAGCCAAGTCCTTCCTCTTTTATTCCAAATATAAAATTAAAGAAAGGACAGTGATTTGGCTGACATTTTAAAATAATTTTAAAATGGTAATGTAAATAAGTGGTACAAGGTAGGGGGGAGTGTGTTTAAATAATTTCCAGATTTAAAGGCATGGGTAGATGGTAGTAGCAATCTTCTTTAGTCAAGGTTTAGAGCAAGAAACTACAGTTTAAAAATTAACCACCAAATTTAGAGTTTCAGGTTTCCATAGAATTTTCCAGGCAATAATACTGGAGTGGGTAAACATTCATTTTTTGGTTTAAGGGAAAACATCCAGCAGAGCCCTCAGAGGCCCATTGGGCTGGCAAACGTATATAAAAGAATGACTAAATCCTTGAATAATGTGATGCAGAAGAGACTCCCTAGCTCACTTACTACCCTCATTAGGGTATTAAAGAGTGAGAAATACACTTTTATGATGTTAAGCCACCAAAGATTTAGATATGCTTGTGAAATTTGAACTCAGATGGTCTTAGGACTGAACTCTTATGTTAATACATCAGCCAGGGAACAATTAAGACAATGCTTCAAGTGGTGCGCTAATTGACACGCTTTTTTCCTTCACTTCTCTTTGCCATAGCTCTCACGAGCTAAGAGTAAATTATGCCCTAATTCTAAGAGTTAAAAGAGTGATGTCATCAATATTTCGGGTGTCATGGCACACTTTCTCATACAAGAATTTGTGGCAGCACCCACTTGAAGGCGTTAAAGACCCAAGTCACAAACAAATCAACAGTTATTATGATCCAGTCACTGTGAAAATAGCAGTATCTCTCAGTACAAAAGCTATTCCAAGTGCAAGGTTTATCAGAAACTTTCCAAAGTATAAGATTTGGGGATATGAAATCAAACCTTGAAAAGTCAAGCAGCTAGGAAGGTTTTTGGAGACAGCTGCTGGATTAAAGATACGTTCACTGAGACAACTGATCACCCTGAATGTTACCAGGTTATTTTGGGTTCCCTAGTCTCTCCTGTAACACTAAATATCCAGTTGCAGAATACTGACAGCCAGCCTGCAAATGAATTGCCTCTTGAAATGACATAGAGTGATTCTTTGTTATAGGAAGCCAAGTCCTTCCTCTTTTATTCCAAATATAAAATTAAAGAAAGGACAGTGATTTGGCTGACATTTTAAAATAATTTTAAAATGGTAATGTAAATAAGTGGTACAAGGTAGGGGAGAGTGTGTTTAAATAATTTCCAGATTTAAAGGCATGGGTAGATGGTAGTAGCAATCTTCTTTAGTCAAGGTTTAGAGCAAGAAACTACAGTTTAAAAATTAACCACCAAATTTAGAGTTTCAGGTTTCCATAGAATTTTCCAGGCAATAATACTGGAGTGGGTAAACATTCATTTTTTGGTTTAAGGGAAAACATCCAGCAGAGCCCTCAGAGGCCCATTGGGCTGGCAAACGTATATAAAAGAATGACTAAATCCTTGAATAATGTGATGCAGAAGAGACTCCCTAGCTCACTTACTACCCTCATTAGGGTATTAAAGAGTGAGAAATACACTTTTATGATGTTAAGCCACCAAAGATTTAGATATGCTTGTGAAATTTGAACTCAGATGGTCTTAGGACTGAACTCTTATGTTAATACATCAGCCAGGGAACAATTAAGACAATGCTTCAAGTGGTGCGCTAATTGACACGCTTTTTTCCTTCACTTCTCTTTGCCATAGCTCTCACGAGCTAAGAGTAAATTATGCCCTAATTCTAAGAGTTAAAAGAGTGATGTCATCAATATTTCGGGTGTCATGGCACACTTTCTCATACAAGAATTTGTGGCAGCACCCACTTGAAGGCGTTAAAGACCCAAGTCACAAACAAATCAACAGTTATTATGATCCAGTCACTGTGAAAAATAGCAGTATCTCTCAGTACAAAAGCTATTCCAAGCAGTGCAGAAGTTATGTCTCTGTTCTTCATATTGCGCCTTTCTTTGAATAAAGCTCCTTATTACTCTCTAGCTCCCATTAAAAATGCCCACATCTCTCAGTGAAGTTATCTGTCTTTACTAGTGGGGTGCCAGCTTCCACTTGTGTGGTGTTCCTTCCTCATTGGTTGTGAGACACGTTGTGTGATACAGCCTGCTAAGAACAATATTCTATATGACAGATATTGCCAGTTATGTTAAGTTAAAGAAATAAATTTTGCACATTGATCCAAATTTTACAGAACATTTGTGAAGGGCTTGCTGTACAGTAAAATGCCATGGCATATCTGCTAAAAACTAACTGAAATGTTGGGTAACTTCTTCTGGGTAATTGTTTCTAAACATGAAAAAAAATTGTCTCTCTATTGCATAGCAATAGTGTCTTTTTGCACTATGTTTGTCATCATTTAAAGTAGATAGACTGTCTACGTTTTGCCAATCTGCCAAATTTTGGAAATTGCTTACATGCATGTGTATGCTTTGTGTGTTTATGTATATGCACGTTGCTAGAGGAGACCTGCAAAATGCCTGTAATGTTGTTAATTACTCTGTACAAAATGATTTCACCTACTCTCAATGTTATTTGGATAAACTCAGGGTCTGTCACGCTCTCTCTCTGGAATGAAATGGTTAATTTCAGCTGGCAGCCAGCTCTGCCAGGCACTGGGTCTCACTTACCCCATTAGTGATGTTGCACATGATTCCAGCAAGCTCAAGAATCACTCCCACTGTCTCACATCCTGGAAATGTGTTTTACCTCTTCAGGCAGTTTGTCTGACTTTGAGGGATTGATACTAAAATTAAGGTCCTCAAAGATCTCCAGTATGATATCACTGTATGCTGGGCCACCTGTCACCATGCATCTCCTTCCACTACCTGGTTACCCATGCCCAAACCACATCTGACTACTGACTCTTCTCTTCAGGCTGCCTCTTTTCACCTCTGCGCCTTGGCATTTGTGGATGTCTGCTTCTAATGCCTTTACCTTTTATATAATTCTGTTGGTTTTCTGATGCCATTAGAAATACCTTTGCTTTTTTGTGTTATTTCTTCCTCTGTTAGAAATAATTATTTTTGCCCACAGATTTCTTTGTTGTACAGCTCTTGTAGCAGCACTTACAGTATTTTTTCATGTGCTAGGTTACCATGCTTACTGGATAGTAATGTACACAGGAGCAGGAATCACATTGCGTTGTTACATGGTCCATGCCTACTATTTTTTAGGGCCTGGCCTAAGAACAATATTCTATATGACAGATATTGCCAGTTATGTTAAGTTAAAGAAATAAATTTTGCACATTGATCCAAATTTTACAGAACATTTGTGAAGGGCTTGCTGTACAGTAAAATGCCATGGCATATCTGCTAAAAACTAACTGAAATGTTGGGTAACTTCTTCTGGGTAATTGTTTCTAAACATGAAAAAAAATTGTCTCTCTATTGCATAGCAATAGTGTCTTTTTGCACTATGTTTGTCATCATTTAAAGTAGATAGACTGTCTACGTTTTGCCAATCTGCCAAATTTTGGAAATTGCTTACATGCATGTGTATGCTTTGTGTGTTTATGTATATGCACGTTGCTAGAGGAGACCTGCAAAATGCCTGTAATGTTGTTAATTACTCTGTACAAAATGATTTCACCTACTCTCAATGTTATTTGGATAAACTCAGGGTCTGTCACGCTCTCTCTCTGGAATGAAATGGTTAATTTCAGCTGGCAGCCAGCTCTGCCAGGCACTGGGTCTCACTTACCCCATTAGTGATGTTGCACATGATTCCAGCAAGCTCAAGAATCACTCCCACTGTCTCACATCCTGGAAATGTGTTTTACCTCTTCAGGCAGTTTGTCTGACTTTGAGGGATTGATACTAAAATTAAGGTCCTCAAAGATCTCCAGTATGATATCACTGTATGCTGGGCCACCTGTCACCATGCATCTCCTTCCACTACCTGGTTACCCATGCCCAAACCACATCTGACTACTGACTCTTCTCTTCAGGCTGCCTCTTTTCACCTCTGCGCCTTGGCATTTGTGGATGTCTGCTTCTAATGCCTTTACCTTTTATATAATTCTGTTGGTTTTCTGATGCCATTAGAAATACCTTTGCTTTTTTGTGTTATTTCTTCCTCTGTTAGAAATAATTATTTTTGCCCACAGATTTCTTTGTTGTACAGCTCTTGTAGCAGCACTTACAGTATTTTTTCATGTGCTAGGTTACCATGCTTACTGGATAGTAATGTACACAGGAGCAGGAATCACATTGCGTTGTTACATGGTCCAAAGGCATTCTGTACAAATGTGTTTAGGACATGGATCATGAAGCAGGTGAATGCCTAGACAATTATGAATGTATCAGAATATGTTTTTGGAAGAATTTTTAAATTGTATTTTAGAGTTACTGTAAAATTTCAAGGAGAAATAATAATAACAAGCCTAAGTTGCTTTCTATAAATGATTTTGATAATTGAGAAGGATTGTAAAAATTTGAATTTTTAAGGAGACACAGCCAATTCAAATTCTCTAAACTTCACACTCAATATGTTAATTGTTTATAAAATGTTTCACTTTTATGTCATGGTTTTATTATTTCACCTTTATAGTTTTTTTCATGAAAAAAGTTGAATTTATTTTTCGATGCAAGTTTCTGCCTTTAAAAAAATAGATGCATCTGCATCAGTGATCAATAAAGTCTCAATCTGAAATTCCAGAATTATCAGAAAAATGTTTAAACTGAAGTGGTAGAAACTGTAAAATAATCCATAACACTTTTCTCTGGATATTCATATGGATTATTTTCTGGACTCAGCTTCACCTATATGGAATAGTAACTTCTCCTCTCCACACTTCCTAAATTCCGTGTTCTATTTTCCTTATCTCCATTGATTGTCACCACAGGACATAAAAACTTACTTTTACATTTAATTATTTGATTATTATTTGTCTCTCTTTATTAGAATGGAAATTCTCTTTGGAAAGATAATATGTCATTTTATTCATTTTTGTATCCACACAATCTTGAAAAGAACCTGAAACCTAGTAGTGCTCAGTGTATTAATGTCGAATGACTTTTTCGATAAATTTAACCCCTGTTCTGAATCACTCCTTAGCTAAAACTTACATTATTCCTCAAAAATAGAAGGAAACTTAAATAATCATTGAAGGCATACTAAAACCCCATCAAAAGACTTTAAGCACAAATATATTACCTAGTATCAGTTCAGTTCAGTCTCTCAGTCGTATCCTATTCTTTGTGACCCCAGGGACTACTGCACGTCAGACTTCCCTGTCCTTCACCATCTCCCAGAGCTTGCTCAAACTCATGTTCATAGACTCAGTGATGCAATCCAACCATCCTGTCCTCTGTCATCCCCTCTCCTTTTGCTTTCTATTTTTCCCAACAGAAGGGTCTTTTCCAATGAGTCATCTCTTCACATCAGGTACCCTAAGTATTGGAGCTTCAGCATCATTCTTTTCAATGAATATTCAGGGTTGATTTCCTTTAGGATTAACTGGGTTTATCTCCTTACAATCCAAGGGACTCTCAAGAGCCTTCTTCAACACTAGTTCAAAGGCATCAATTCTTCGGCACTTAGCCTTCTTTATGGTCCACCTCTCACAACCATACATGACTACTGCCAAAACCGTAGCCTTGACTGTATGGATGTGCTAAGTGATGTTAGCACATAGCAAAGTGATGTCTCAGCTTTTGAATACACTGTCTAGCATTGTCATAGCTCTCCTTCCAAGGAGTAAGCATCTTTTAATTTCATGGCTGAAGTCACCATCTGTAGTGATTTTGGAGCCCAAGAAAATAAAATCTGTCACTGTTTCCACTGTTCGCCCATCTATCACCTAGCATAGACATTTACAAATGTCTATGCCTTCAGAGATACTAACTTTTGAAGTTTTAAGTTCCCCATCTATCAATACAATGAAAATCAAAAACTCTCCTTTTAAGGTCTAGTATTGGAGTTAAATGAGATACTATGTGTAAGGTGCATAGCTTAGTGCCTGTCTCACTATAGTGGCTTCATACAATTAGTTCACACCTCTACCAACCAGGCACTGAGCAGGTCCATGCGGATAGATACAACCCAGAAACAGTGTAAAGGCATATCACTAAATGCCAACCATGTACTATATTTGGTGACTACTTTGGTGGAGAGAGAGAAATTGAGGGAGTGAGAGAGACAGACAGAAAATATAAAGTGAAAAAGATCAGATATTTTAACCCAAGAACCAGTAGAGAAATGGACACGTGGTTTACACTAACTTCAACCAGCCTAAAAAAAATAGCATAATGTGGAAGAACATATTGGCTTTGAAATCATAAGACATTACTTTGAACCTCAGTTTCATTCATTACTTATTGGGTCATTCGGGGTAATAATTTTTTGCACTTCTCTGAATTTATTAATTGTAAAATTTGATTGTTAATATTATTCCAGTTGGCAAAGTTGGGAGTATTAAATGATGATGCATTCTTGGAGAGATTTAGGAAATTGCAAGGCTGTCATAAACGAGGTTCAGTATATTTACAAGAAGCATCAAGCATCCGTGTCAAGGGACTCCCACTGCATTCCTGGTGGTGTATATTAGCACATATCTCACATGATCACAGATTTGTCTAAGTCTCATCAGTGAAGCTAGAGGTCTCTGAGGGCAGAAATTGTTTTATTCATTTCAGTTTTATGATGCCTCTTTAATAAAGAAATGTTGAAGGAAGGAAGAAAATGTTAGAAAAATGAGTAAATGATTATAATAAAGGTATAAGCATTAATGGAAGTTATAAAAATGTCAACTTGCATGGAGGAATAGAAATAGAGAAGACTTCTCAAGGGTGGCATATCTGAATTGCGTTTTGAAAGTTGAATTGGATTTTGACAAGCAGAGGATCAAAGAACATTACTGGTGCCATAAAGATTCTTTGGCTGGGTTTAAAGGATAGGATTCTAGGGACTCATACACTAATTATATATTTTATGTGTTCATGAAATTTGTTCCAAAGTTAAGGACCATAGTTTTCATCATACTCTGAAAGGTGTCAGTGTCACAATAAAAAGCTAAGAATGACAAAGGTTGAGAGAATATGAACAAACACAAAAAGTGGGACAGCCAGAACATAATAAAAAATTGTTTGTTATAATCAGAGTTTGCTCATTCTATACATTAGCATCCAGAAACTCTGGAGTATTTTTCTTCTGAAAAATAAGTAATAGAATTTTCTTATGCTTCCAGACTCACTTTTTAAGTGCCAACCCTTGATCTATTATTAAATACAGTGTAAGTACAGTCCAGAGGGAAGGAGGGTAAAAACCCATTCATTCAAAACTGTCCATTTATTGATTCACAGCAACTCTAAAGTTTTCTTGATTCTTTGATTCTCACTTATTCTTAAACAGCGGGATTTTAGTTTTTGATTGTTTCCAACTGAGTCCTGGTCTCCTTCCCTATATTAGAGAACAGCTGGTTGCCTGTGGTAATCCCAGCAGTAAATGCCAAGCTAAAGATGAGCTATAGAACACCATGTCTGGAAAAAAAGTTAGAGCCTCATTTTAACAGAGTCAAAATTGTTCCTGCTGTTGAAGATGGCAGTGATTACTATGCTAATTGCAATTTAGAATGGCTTTGCTTTTTATTTGTTTTGTTTTCCTTATAGTCAGACACCATTTAGATTTCTCCTTTATACTATCCATTAAATCACTCAGAAATTACATATTCAACCACAAATCTTATAAAGAGGACATGCTGTCTAATGGAAACAGCCTCTATCACATAAGGATCTCTCCAAGGAATGATCTGCTGAGTCATCTGGTAGACCCATTATACTCCTTATATTAATATAAACGTGGGGTAGGTATCAGCAGTATTAGGGCTTGCATTCTTAGTCATAGTTAATTTAGTAAATAGTTTCATAAATAGGAAAGTCCAGTTTACTTAATTAGCAAGTTGAAATGCTTTCCTTTTAGTCTCAGACAGACTTCCCCCATACATACATGTGTTATCTTCTTTCTTCTCAGTGAATGAAGATTGACTGTGGTAAAGGAATAGTCCAAAGGGGGGAAAAATAAATATGATATTGAACATCCTACACATTTGTTTACCAGTTTGAAGTTGACAAACTACTTTTGCAGAGTGTGACACACTGCAAAGTGGATCAAATTGGATTCAGGGAAATCTATATTTTATTAGTGGATCTAGCTTCCCAAATGGTGGTGATGGTAAAGAACCACCTGCCAATGCAGGAGATACAAGAGTCTCAGGTTCAGTTCCTGGGTGGGGAAGATCCCCTGGAGAAGGAAAATGGTGACCTACTCCAGTATTCTTACCTGGGAAATTCCATGGATAGAGCCTGCCATGGACTCCTGTCCAAGTGGCCCTATTCATGGGGTCACAAAGAACCCTTGATCTATTATTAAATACAGTGTAAGTACAGTCCAGAGGGAAGGAGGGTAAAAACCCATTCATTCAAAACTGTCCATTTATTGATTCACAGCAACTCTAAAGTTTTCTTGATTCTTTGATTCTCACTTATTCTTAAACAGCGGGATTTTAGTTTTTGATTGTTTCCAACTGAGTCCTGGTCTCCTTCCCTATATTAGAGAACAGCTGGTTGCCTGTGGTAATCCCAGCAGTAAATGCCAAGCTAAAGATGAGCTATAGAACACCATGTCTGGAAAAAAAGTTAGAGCCTCATTTTAACAGAGTCAAAATTGTTCCTGCTGTTGAAGATGGCAGTGATTACTATGCTAATTGCAATTTAGAATGGCTTTGCTTTTTATTTGTTTTGTTTTCCTTATAGTCAGACACCATTTAGATTTCTCCTTTATACTATCCATTAAATCACTCAGAAATTACATATTCAACCACAAATCTTATAAAGAGGACATGCTGTCTAATGGAAACAGCCTCTATCACATAAGGATCTCTCCAAGGAATGATCTGCTGAGTCATCTGGTAGACCCATTATACTCCTTATATTAATATAAACGTGGGGTAGGTATCAGCAGTATTAGGGCTTGCATTCTTAGTCATAGTTAATTTAGTAAATAGTTTCATAAATAGGAAAGTCCAGTTTACTTAATTAGCAAGTTGAAATGCTTTCCTTTTAGTCTCAGACAGACTTCCCCCATACATACATGTGTTATCTTCTTTCTTCTCAGTGAATGAAGATTGACTGTGGTAAAGGAATAGTCCAAAGGGGGGAAAAATAAATATGATATTGAACATCCTACACATTTGTTTACCAGTTTGAAGTTGACAAACTACTTTTGCAGAGTGTGACACACTGCAAAGTGGATCAAATTGGATTCAGGGAAATCTATATTTTATTAGTGGATCTAGCTTCCCAAATGGTGGTGATGGTAAAGAACCACCTGCCAATGCAGGAGATACAAGAGTCTCAGGTTCAGTTCCTGGGTGGGGAAGATCCCCTGGAGAAGGAAAATGGTGACCTACTCCAGTATTCTTACCTGGGAAATTCCATGGATAGAGCCTGCCATGGACTCCTGTCCAAGTGGCCCTATTCATGGGGTCACAAAGAGTCAGACACAACTAAACACAACACACTAGCACTAGAGTCTAGTAAAATCACAGAATCATTTACTCATAAGCTTTGGTGTCACTGCCTTTATAAAGAGGATCATCCATCTGCCTCTTCCATCTATCAGCCTTGTAGGGAGAAGTCACAGAAATTAACTAAGACGTGGAAAGTAAAAGCACTGATAAAGTCTGAGTACTGTACAGAGGTTAAACATCAGTATCATCATCATTTCTTTCAAGCTATGTAAGAGACTAAAATTTCTCATTAAATGAAGATGGAAGTTAAAAATCATTGCATATTTGTCTTATGATAAAGCAGATATTAAACATGCAACTAATTTTTCATGCATTTTATTTTAGAGAGGCCATATTAAGGGAAAGTAAGGAAAAGAATCATCAGTAAGATTAGTGTATTGAAAAAAATAAATTAGTTCAGTGTGGGAAAAATAAAAATCTTACCATAGGAGTAATTCAGTTGATAAAGAATCTGCTTGCAGTGCAGGAGACCAGGGTTTGATTCTTGGATTAGGGAGATCCCCAGGAGAAGGAAATGGCAACCCACTCCAGTATTCTTGCCTGAAGAATCCCATGGACAGAGGAACATGGCAGGCTACAGTCCATGGCAAGTGTTGGACACGACTTAGCAACTAAACCACCACCACCACCATAGGAGTGCAAAAATTATACAAGGCTCAAGGCCTTGATTTGTAGGAAAAATAAGACAGAAAACTAGAGATAGTAGAGAAAGAATTTTTACTGCACTATTATCTCTTGATAGAGAAAAAGACTTGGGACAGCCCTATCTCTAGCTGTCAAGATTTATGACAGATAAAACTAGTAAACATTACAATTTAGAGATTCTTATTGTCTAAATACTTCGAAATTTTAAGGATTGAGAATAAATGTAAGTAGAAAATAGTTGATTTATATGACCATGAAAGAATTTTATATTGTTGAAAAAAGATCTGAAATTTACAAATAAGGCAAAATATGATTGCATGTCTTTTCATTGTAATGCTAGAGCAATGTCTAGAAGTCCTTCATGGATTTTTTTAAATTATCTAAAGTTCTTTCCCTTTGTTAGGGACCATATTCTGTGAAGTTGCCTATCTATTTTTATTTATCTTTTAATTGAGTACAGATTCAAATGAGTTCTGCCCTATAGAAAAGATAACTCCATATATTTTATTACCCCAATGGACTCTTACTTAGCAGAATTATTCCAGTAGGAATTTCCCAACAGATTATATAAATCTTGGTTCCTCAAGTGTTCTTTGAACCATGCTATTAATTCTTCTATTCATGAATTAAACAATCTCTGATGTGCACTACTCTAAATTTATATGCAAATTTTTGAAGTTTTTTTTAAACTGGCACTTTTGCATTTTGTTTTACTTTTGTACTTAACACTGTCTGTATACTTTCCCCCAAACTTCAAGTACATAATGACAAATTTGGCAAGTCTGTGTGACTTTAATAGAACTTGACCTGTACTTTGCATTTATATAGCATTATCTTACCAATCTTTTCACTCTAATCTCATTGACTTGATTGTTGATAAGCAGTAGAACTATTCTCACATTTAACTGACTGAAGTGATGCAGAAAAGTTTTAAAATTTGGATGATATTAAATTTTAAACATCATAAAGGATATCTGCATCAGAAAAGAAATAAGGATTTTTGACAAGATGGTGAGTAATGAAATCTACAAGCTCCCTTCTCAAATCCCAACTCAGGACATAGTAACAATTTAAAAGCAGTTTAGTATTAATTAATCTAATTAATTTTTATAATTCAGTAGCAATACCCTTGGATTGAAAGAAAATTGGTTCTCAGTCAATGCTTTTGAAAGTATGCTTGGTAGAAGCCTTAAGTAGTTAGAAAGCTATCAGGCATGAGGGATCAAAGATAAGCAAAAGCAAAGTAGGGTACCTGTTTTTTGGAAACAATACAGAGATGGAACTCTTATTGTCTAAATACTTCGAAATTTTAAGGATTGAGAATAAATGTAAGTAGAAAATAGTTGATTTATATGACCATGAAAGAATTTTATATTGTTGAAAAAAGATCTGAAATTTACAAATAAGGCAAAATATGATTGCATGTCTTTTCATTGTAATGCTAGAGCAATGTCTAGAAGTCCTTCATGGATTTTTTTAAATTATCTAAAGTTCTTTCCCTTTGTTAGGGACCATATTCTGTGAAGTTGCCTATCTATTTTTATTTATCTTTTAATTGAGTACAGATTCAAATGAGTTCTGCCCTATAGAAAAGATAACTCCATATATTTTATTACCCCAATGGACTCTTACTTAGCAGAATTATTCCAGTAGGAATTTCCCAACAGATTATATAAATCTTGGTTCCTCAAGTGTTCTTTGAACCATGCTATTAATTCTTCTATTCATGAATTAAACAATCTCTGATGTGCACTACTCTAAATTTATATGAAAATTTTTTGAAGTTTTTTTAAACTGGCACTTTTGCATTTTGTTTTACTTTTGTACTTAACACTGTCTGTATACTTTCCCCCAAACTTCAAGTACATAATGACAAATTTGGCAAGTCTGTGTGACTTTAATAGAACTTGACCTGTACTTTGCATTTATATAGCATTATCTTACCAATCTTTTCACTCTAATCTCATTGACTTGATTGTTGATAAGCAGTAGAACTATTCTCACATTTAACTGACTGAAGTGATGCAGAAAAGTTTTAAAATTTGGATGATATTAAATTTTAAACATCATAAAGGATATCTGCATCAGAAAAGAAATAAGGATTTTTGACAAGATGGTGAGTAATGAAATCTACAAGCTCCCTTCTCAAATCCCAACTCAGGACATAGTAACAATTTAAAAGCAGTTTAGTATTAATTAATCTAATTAATTTTTATAATTCAGTAGCAATACCCTTGGATTGAAAGAAAATTGGTTCTCAGTCAATGCTTTTGAAAGTATGCTTGGTAGAAGCCTTAAGTAGTTAGAAAGCTATCAGGCATGAGGGATCAAAGATAAGCAAAAGCAAAGTAGGGTACCTGTTTTTTGGAAACAATACAGAGATGGAACTAGAAATTGATAAATGTTTTAATTAAATTTCTCCTGAGAAATAGAGCTAATTCTCTTAATATTCCAATATCAGTCTCTCTCTGTTTCTCACCACTAGCTGCTGAGAGGAAGGAGAAATTTTTCCAAAATAAATTTAGAGATAAAGTATAAAACTAATAAAAGAAAATACAGGCAAATAGCCCCATTATCTTAGTATGACAGAGAAGAACATCTTAAAAATCCCCAAATATAAACTGTAAGACATAAAAGGAGGGAATTTGATATCAGAGTTAAGAGCATTTTGTTATTATAGGATGTCACTAATGTTGGAAATGGTGAAACGCACAACCACTTTGGAATACCCCAGGGCAGCTTCTTAAAAGCCAAGCATAGTCTCAACCTATGACCCAGCAACTACCTTCCTAGGTATTTATGTAAATTATTTGACAACTTATGTCTATGCAAAAATCTGTAATGAGTCTTTACTCATATTTTTCAAAAACTAGAAGCAACCAAGATGTTCTTCAAAAAGTGAATGGATAAACAAACTAGTACATCCATACAACACAGCATTATTCCATGATTCAAAAAAAAGTTACCAAACCAAGAAAAGATATGAATGAACTTTATATGCATCTTACAACATTTATGTCCAATCCAAAATCCTATGTGTTATTTCAGTCTTGACAAATTGAATCTGTGTGACTTTAATAGAACTTGACTTTGTTTATAGCATTATCTTAGCAATCTTTTCACTCTAATCTTATTGACTTGATTGTTGATAAGCAGTAGAACTATTCTCACATTTAACTGACTGAAGTGATGCAGAAAAGTTTTAAAATTTGGATGATATTAAATTTTAAACATCATAAAGGATATCTGCATCAGAAAAGAAATAAGGATTTTTGACAAGATGGTGAGTAATGAAATCTACAAGCTCCCTTCTCAAATCCCAACTCAGGACATAGTAACAATTTAAAAGCAGTTTAGTATTAATTAATCTAATTAATTTTTATAATTCAGTAGCAATACCCTTGGATTGAAAGAAAATTGGTTCTCAGTCAATGCTTTTGAAAGTATGCTTGGTAGAAGCCTTAAGTAGTTAGAAAGCTATCAGGCATGAGGGATCAAAGATAAGCAAAAGCAAAGTAGGGTACCTGTTTTTTGGAAACAATACAGAGATGGAACTAGAAATTGATAAATGTTTTAATTAAATTTCTCCTGAGAAATAGAGCTAATTCTCTTAATATTCCAATATCAGTCTCTCTCTGTTTCTCACCACTAGCTGCTGAGAGGAAGGAGAAATTTTTCCAAAATAAATTTAGAGATAAAGTATAAAACTAATAAAAGAAAATACAGGCAAATAGCCCCATTATCTTAGTATGACAGAGAAGAACATCTTAAAAATCCCCCAAATATAAACTGTAAGACATAAAAGGAGGGAATTTGATATCAGAGTTAAGAGCATTTTGTTATTATAGGATGTCACTAATGTTGGAAATGGTGAAACGCACAACCACTTTGGAATACCCCAGGGCAGCTTCTTAAAAGCCAAGCATAGTCTCAACCTATGACCCAGCAACTACCTTCCTAGGTATTTATGTAAATTATTTGACAACTTATGTCTATGCAAAAATCTGTAATGAGTCTTTACTCATATTTTTCAAAAACTAGAAGCAACCAAGATGTTCTTCAAAAAGTGAATGGATAAACAAACTAGTACATCCATACAACACAGCATTATTCCATGATTCAAAAAAAAGTTACCAAACCAAGAAAAGATATGAATGAACTTTATATGCATCTTACAACATTTATGTCCAATCCAAAATCCTATGTGTTATTTCAGTCTTGACCATAAGAAGCTACAAAGCCTTTATCTTGCCATCCCCATGAGAGAAAGCTGCCTTCCTCATATCAGACTTAATACAAGGTTTAAGGGAGTTGTAGTCAACTACTCAGGGCCTCTCCACCCTGGTTGGCTTGCTCGTATGTATGCCTGCATTCCAACCTTAAATCCCTCAAGTTAGAGACCTGCTTACAGGGAGCCCTCTGCCAGGGCCTTTTTCAGATGTTTCTGCCTTGACCACCTTATTAGAGGGCCTTGAGGCATTTTTCTCCACTCTGATTCCATATTCAGTACTTTTCCATTGCTAGTCTCTTCTCTCTGCCTCCTCCCCAGCAGGCCCATAAAACAGCAGGAGCATTTTGTTCAGGGCTCGCTTGGTGGATTCTCCCATCTGCACTAATACACCTGACCTTCCTCTAGCACAATTCATGGGAAAAATTTAGCTTTGAGACAACTGGTGCTTTATCTTGGTTAGCCTCTTGCTTTCAATTGTACTAAATGATTAAAGACTTTCATTTTGGCTCTTTGCCTTAATTGACCACCTTAACACCTGGCAGCTCAGCTTTGTCCAGCTCTTGACACATATTGCTTAGCAAAAGAATATGTACATGCTGTACTGTCCTAAAAAAGCTATGTGCATTCTGTGAAATTCTAACTATGTGACATTCTGGAAAAGACAAAACTATAGGGACAATAATATATGAAGTGATTTTCAGACATGAAATATCATAGGTGGATAGGTGGATTTAGGGCAGTTTACTCTTCTGTTGGGTTGACCAAACATAAAGTGTTATGGAAAAACTTGAAGGAACTTTATGGCCAATCCATATATAATATGGTAATGATGGATACACAACACTGTATATTTGGCAAATCCACAGAAATGTATAACACAGAATGAACCTTAATGTAAACTATGGACTTTAGTTAATTAATAATGTGTCAGCATTTATTCATTGACTGAAACAAACATACTATACAAATACAAGGTGTTCATAACAGGGTAAGGTGTGAAAAGGTGTTAGTGAGTATGAGCAAGACTAGTAATATGGGAATTCTTCTTACTATCTCCTCAACTCCTATTAAACCTAAAACTGCTTTAAAAGTTCTTTGTTAATTAAAAAAGTGTGCCTATTTTTAGAATTTTCCTTTAGAGCTGTGATTTAGGAAAATCCTGGTGAGACTATAGTGCTAGGTATGCTGACGTGCCTTTTATTTCTTTTTCCTGAGTCATTGATCAAGAGGGATACCCCCTGAGACCGTAGATAAAAGTTAAGGGTGAGGGATTATGGGGTATAAGCCTGGGCCATTGGCATCTCTTCCATTTTTTTCCAGAAAACTTATGCTTTTAGAACTTTCTCAACTCTGTCTCCATTTGATGATGGAATGCTATTGTACACACTTAATATTATGATTTGGTAGGCCAGAAAATACTCAATTTGTAATAAGCAGTCCAGGTCACATGGTAACACGTGGGGCTGTGGTTCAGCATTCTATCTCTAGTAAGTATGGAAGTAAGCCCAAAGCTGTTTTTAAAGTTATTTGTAGAGGACTATTTAGCCTTTCTTCAAAATGTTGAGGTCTGTACCATGGTTCACCTATAAATGTTTATGAAATCATCCATGCATGCATGCTAAGCTTCTTCAGTTGTGTCTGATTCTTTGTGACCCCATGGGCTGTAGCCCACAAGGCTCCTCTGTCCAAGGGATTCTCCAGGCAAGTATACTCGAGTGGGTTGCCATGTGCTCCTCCAGTGGATCTTTCCAACCCAGAGATTGAACCAGGGTCTCTTAAGTCTCATGCTTTGGCAGGCAGGTTCTTTACCACTAGTGCAACCTGGGAAACTGCCGATCATCCATACTTTATTCATATTTGCCACAGACAGTCCAAGACTGTCAAATTTGAAGGTTCACATGGCCCAAGTGTCGGAGTAACTTGCATGGCCTCCTGGGCCTGGTGCCTATATTTCTCTGACTCTGAATCCTACTCTAAACTGGCAGCTTTTTGGATTGATTATTTTATCAAAGCATAAGTAGCGTGCCCAAATGAGGTATACTTTAGCTTCAAAATCCAAAGGTCATTAGATGTACCTTTTTTCTTAGCTGCCAGGTGCAGTAACTTGTCTTTTACTTTGAAACGAAGATCTCAGATTGCCTCAGATCATGAATTTCCTACAAATTTCATCAGCATGGAATTGTTATGGGATTTTATGGCTCCAAATGGCCTAAATTTGTATGGGATTTTATCGCTCCAAATAGGCAATTGATCTCTTAGAGGAATTATAGCATATTAAGGGTTCAGTATTGTTCTCTGTCATTGACAAGTTGACCATTCAGAGGCAGATGTTGCTAGATGTGCTTTATAAGTAGTAGTCCATACTGTTGGACACATGTGTAGCTTCTGTTCTGCCACTGTGCCCACTCCCTTCATTTGGCCATCAATCATGCTAATTCTAGGGTGTATATTAGTGTGTGTGTGTTCAGTTGCTCAGTCTATTTCTGGCTCTTTGCGACTGCAGGGACTATAGGCCACCAGGCTTCTCTGTCCATTGGACTTTTCCAGCAAGAATACTGGAGCCAGTTGCCATTTCCTTCTCCAGGGGGTCTTCCCAACCTAGGGATCAAACCCACATCTCCAGTGTCTCCTAAATTGTCAGGCAGATTCTTTACCACTGAGTCACCTGGGAAGCCCCTAGTTCTAGGGTGGCTAATGATAAATATTGGGTAGCATCAACTGGGAAAATCATTTTATCCACTTGATTGTTCAGTGATTCTTTCATTATGGGTGGTATGAAAACTTTACACTTACTCTTTTGAGTCCATCCACATGGCTTTACCCCTGAATTCCTTGTCTCTGATTATCCAGTCCTTTTTACTCCCACTTAAAAGATGACCAGCCCCTTTCCCACTGCCATGAACCTGTGTATATTCTCATCTAAAGCTGCAATTACTTCTACACAAAGTAGAAGGTGCAATTACTTCCTACACACTCAAGTCCTGAAAACTAAGAAGGTTTCACTGAACCCAAGTGTCGGAGTAACTTGCATGGCCTCCTGGGCCTGGTGCCTATATTTCTCTGACTCTGAATCCTACTCTAAACTGGCAGCTTTTGGATTGATTATTTTATCAAAGCATAAGTAGCGTGCCCAAATGAGGTATACTTTAGCTTCAAAATCCAAAGGTCATTAGATGTACCTTTTTTCTTAGCTGCCAGGTGCAGTAACTTGTCTTTTACTTTGAAACGAAGATCTCAGATTGCCTCAGATCATGAATTTCCTACAAATTTCATCAGCATGGAATTGTTATGGGATTTTATGGCTCCAAATGGCCTAAATTTGTATGGGATTTTATCGCTCCAAATAGGCAATTGATCTCTTAGAGGAATTATAGCATATTAAGGGTTCAGTATTGTTCTCTGTCATTGACAAGTTGACCATTCAGAGGCAGATGTTGCTAGATGTGCTTTATAAGTAGTAGTCCATACTGTTGGACACATGTGTAGCTTCTGTTCTGCCACTGTGCCCACTCCCTTCATTTGGCCATCAATCATGCTAATTCTAGGGTGTATATTAGTGTGTGTGTGTTCAGTTGCTCAGTCTATTTCTGGCTCTTTGCGACTGCAGGGACTATAGGCCACCAGGCTTCTCTGTCCATTGGACTTTTCCAGCAAGAATACTGGAGCCAGTTGCCATTTCCTTCTCCAGGGGGTCTTCCCAACCTAGGGATCAAACCCACATCTCCAGTGTCTCCTAAATTGTCAGGCAGATTCTTTACCACTGAGTCACCTGGGAAGCCCCTAGTTCTAGGGTGGCTAATGATAAATATTGGGTAGCATCAACTGGGAAAATCATTTTATCCACTTGATTGTTCAGTGATTCTTTCATTATGGGTGGTATGAAAACTTTACACTTACTCTTTTGAGTCCATCCACATGGCTTTACCCCTGAATTCCTTGTCTCTGATTATCCAGTCCTTTTTACTCCCACTTAAAAGATGACCAGCCCCTTTCCCACTGCCATGAACCTGTGTATATTCTCATCTAAAGCTGCAATTACTTCTACACAAAGTAGAAGGTGCACTACTTGTAGCTCTGCCCCGTGGGTGCCACCATCCATTTTTCGCTTGCACTCAAGTCCTGACCTAAACCATCTGGAAAGTGAGTTTGAGTGCTTGTCTCCTCTTTCAGCTACTCCTGCCACCTGACCACTGATTTTCTGGAAGTCCTGCTGCTCTTATATGGTTTTGTCATAACTATTTTCATTCAAGGTTTCCATGGAATCTTCTGATTCCTAGAGTCTTAATGATGATGTGACTGATTGTTTTACTTTACTGTAATATCTGTACTTGACTTTCAAGAAAGATTTAGCAAATGTAAATCCTGCACTGATAGTTTAATCACATTGCTATTTTTGTTTTATTTTACCAGAATCCATAAAGGAAAGGAGATGGAAATGATTGGTGCTCAATTGGCTTACAGTTATATTGAAGGCAGTTGTAGTATGTGATGGTTTTATAAGGCTAAAATAATTTTAGAAATGTTTATGTCTCCTGTGAATTACTATGGAAATTTATATCTCTATTTTTCTATTGAAAATATACAACATGTGCATATTTTCTAGTGTTTCTCCCTAACCACTTAAGTTATCAAATATAAATAACTATCACATGAAAATTCTTCATTTAGCATTCTAGAGAAGAGGGAAAATAATTAGTAAAATTTTCAGGTTACCAATTTTATAGACTTTGAAAAAGCTATATAGATAGATAGATAATATCATATCTAATACCATTTTATAAAATAAGGCCATGTTAATTGGAATTCATAAAGTGAACAGAAAGATGTTAATTACCAAATATCAATATTTAACTCAGCTCTGTCACTGACTTTTTTAAACAAAACAAGATATGCAGTTTTATTTGAAATTTCATATGGACTCTCTATCATGTTCTTATAAGATGAACATTATAGATATTTCACCAGAAGTCATCTATTTTTGAATTATGTTGCTTAGAACAAGTTTCATGGAAAGCCTTCTATTCATTCACATACTCACTCATGTCTTGATTCAGTAAGATTTGTACAAGTGAAAAGATACTGGGACAGCAGAGGCAAGGAGAGTATAATTTCCTTTTTCAAGAAGTTCAGTTTCGGTATGAAGTCATATACACAGTAAACAATTGAAAGCAGTGTGTTAACTACTCTGTTAAAGTACTTCATTGAGAATCACTATACTAACTAATTCACCTAATTCATCTCCTACTCCTTTTCTACTAACTTGTCAGTTCTGACTTACTAATCTCAAAGCTAGTCCTTGAACAAATCAAGCATACTCTTACCTCAGAGAATTTGCATAACCATTTGTATATAAACACTCAAAAGTTAGGAAAGAAATAGGAGCTAGTGATAGAGATTTAGCAAAAGTGGTAAATATTGAATAAGCAAGATGTTATGTAGAGAAATAAGTATATACTCTATGGAATTAAAATAGATCTATGGTAATACTATGCTTGCCTAGTGGCTCAGATGGTAAAGAATCTGGTTGCAATGCAAGAGACCCAGATTTGATCCCAGAGTCAAGAAGATACCCTGGAGAAGGGAATGGCAACCCACTCTAGTATTCTTGCCTTGAGAATCTCATGGACAGAGGAGCCTGATGGGATATAGTCCATAAAGTTGCAAAGAGCTGGACACGACTGAAGTGACTTAGGATGCACACATGCTAATTGAAATAAGTCACACAAAGAAAGACAAATACTGTGTGATATTACTTGTATGTGGAGTCTGAGAAGTACGACAAACTAGTGAATATAATTAGGAGTAAGCAGACTCACAGATAGAACAAACCAGTAGCTGCCAATGGAGAGAAGGAAGAGAGTGAGTCTGTGTAGGGGTAGCAGGATAAGAGCTATAAACTATTAAAAATCCTATTTTCAAATGTTAAAGTTATAAGATTACATATTTAGTATGAGTTTAAAAAGAAAGGACTAGGAAGTTATAAATTGTTGAAGACTCAAGAGGAAATGGCAGTGCTTGGATATTTAAGAAGCAAGTAATGGAATATAGAACAGAAAAAACAAAAGCTTCCATTTCCTCTTAATAAGGATTCTTTGCTTGAACAAACTTTAGTTGAGCTCATTAAGTTTCACCTAGATCCATCTGTGCAATTATTTTAAAAATACAGTTTACCAAGAACCCGGCTAAGAAAGTTTAACCAGAACCCTCCATCTTCAACATCTTATCACTCATTATATCTGATGGAATTTTTCTCTACTGTCTTCCAGTGATGGGACAGCAGAGGCAAGGAGAGTATAATTTCCTTTTTCAAGAAGTTCAGTTTCGGTATGAAGTCATATACACAGTAAACAATTGAAAGCAGTGTGTTAACTACTCTGTTAAAGTACTTCATTGAGAATCACTATACTAACTAATTCACCTAATTCATCTCCTACTCCTTTTCTACTAACTTGTCAGTTCTGACTTACTAATCTCAAAGCTAGTCCTTGAACAAATCAAGCATACTCTTACCTCAGAGAATTTGCATAACCATTTGTATATAAACACTCAAAAGTTAGGAAAGAAATAGGAGCTAGTGATAGAGATTTAGCAAAAGTGGTAAATATTGAATAAGCAAGATGTTATGTAGAGAAATAAGTATATACTCTATGGAATTAAAATAGATCTATGGTAATACTATGCTTGCCTAGTGGCTCAGATGGTAAAGAATCTGGTTGCAATGCAAGAGACCCAGATTTGATCCCAGAGTCAAGAAGATACCCTGGAGAAGGGAATGGCAACCCACTCTAGTATTCTTGCCTTGAGAATCTCATGGACAGAGGAGCCTGATGGGATATAGTCCATAAAGTTGCAAAGAGCTGGACACGACTGAAGTGACTTAGGATGCACACATGCTAATTGAAATAAGTCACACAAAGAAAGACAAATACTGTGTGATATTACTTGTATGTGGAGTCTGAGAAGTACGACAAACTAGTGAATATAATTAGGAGTAAGCAGACTCACAGATAGAACAAACCAGTAGCTGCCAATGGAGAGAAGGAAGAGAGTGAGTCTGTGTAGGGGTAGCAGGATAAGAGCTATAAACTATTAAAAATCCTATTTTCAAATGTTAAAGTTATAAGATTACATATTTAGTATGAGTTTAAAAAGAAAGGACTAGGAAGTTATAAATTGTTGAAGACTCAAGAGGAAATGGCAGTGCTTGGATATTTAAGAAGCAAGTAATGGAATATAGAACAGAAAAAACAAAAGCTTCCATTTCCTCTTAATAAGGATTCTTTGCTTGAACAAACTTTAGTTGAGCTCATTAAGTTTCACCTAGATCCATCTGTGCAATTATTTTAAAAATACAGTTTACCAAGAACCCGGCTAAGAAAGTTTAACCAGAACCCTCCATCTTCAACATCTTATCACTCATTATATCTGATGGAATTTCTTACCCTCTACTGTCTTCCAGTGATGTCTGATCATCCTGACCTGTCTTCAGCAAAGAATTCTATTAGGTCAATTAGGTCATTAGAATCTTGCTTCCCCTAATATTTCCTCTTGGTAATTTTCTGACCACTGACTCCCAACTTGCTTCTTAATTAAAAATTGCCACTTCTCCATGTGTATTTGGAGTTGAGTTCAGTGTCTCTCCATCTTGGTAAATTCCCTATACTTATCATAACGGTCCTGAATGAAGTCTGTCTTACCATCTTTAATAAATGTCATTGACTATTTCCTTAACATTCTAAATCTCATTAGAAGGAGACAAGGAATTGTTAGCACAAAGGTAAGATAGTAATGGAGTAAGAGTGTAAATTGAGGAAATTAAAGCTAAAGATATGGTGTAACGATCATACAATCTACTTTGCAAATGCTTGTACTCTTTTTGATGTGAACTATTTTGAAGTTTTTATTGAATTTGTTAGTATTGCTTCTGTTTTATGCCTTGATTTTTTTGGCCTCGAGCATGTGGGATCTTAGCTTCTCAACCATGGATTGAACCTGTACCCTCTACATCGAAAAGTGAAGTTTAACCTACTGGACCACCAGGGAAGTCCCTGTTCCTTACTTTTCATAGTTTCAAAAGATGAAACTTCAACTCAGAATTAGACCTAGTAAAGCCAAGACCATTGTTAACAGCACATGCTCTGGAGTTACCATCTTTGGAACAATAAAATTAAAAAAAAAAAAATTGTAGACATAGCATAATAGAATTCATTAGTATTATCATTAGTAGCTAAGAACCACAAAGGCATTATTGAAAACTATCTTTGTTAGGATTGATAAGTGTGACTTGGCATTCACTTCCTTTTTTCCCCAAGTGTTTATAGCTTTTAAATTAACAGACATCATTTCAACAACAGTTTGAAATCATCTTCTGTTATTCACAGATATACAGAAGAACTGTCCATGCACAGACTGATGAAGTTCTCTGCACTTGTGGTGTAGTGGAAGGGGCACTCGGCATACAGGCAGATACCCACCTTGGAGTCCCGAATCATCTACATATCTCTGTGTGCAGTGACTGTAAGTCTTTTCTAAATATTTTCACATTTTAGACATAAAACAATTACATTTTACAAAATGATTATATTTGCCCCCAATGATATTAACCAATCATTTATTGCTTATATTATGTGAAAAATTAGTGATAGCTTTTAAATAAAATTCTAAAACATCCAGAAAAAAATAAGAAACAGGCCACTTAAAAGTATATCAAGAAATTCTACAGCAGAATGTCATGTAGACGTTACTGGTAGTAGAAGTCAACAATATAAACCCTGTCTCTAACACCTCATGTCAAGTGGGCTTTGGCAAATCAAGAAAACAGTTTGAGCTTTAATTTCTTTATTTTAAGTGTTTAGTAATAATTGCCTGGTTTAGCGCTCAGTAATCAAAAATGAAATTAAATTATTATTATGCATAGTTGTGTTAGAAATTTGATGATTGAGCTTAGTATTGTGTATATTGGGTATATTCTATGGGTTTAATTTGAGAAGCACAATCTGTCTACCATCTCTGCTAAAGCTCACCTCCAGTTCTGTAGAGTAATAGTGATTATCGTCTGTTTTATTAGTTCCACATCAAGCTGGTCTTTCATCCTGTTTATTCTGCTAGCCTGTGAATAAGTTGAGAACAGAATCTTGTTTGATTTACTTCTTTTAAATTCCTCATGTTTGTAAAAGAGTTGGCATATACTAAAAGTTCGATACGTGTAGGGAATTTTGGTCATGATGATGGAAAAGGATGGGAAAATATTGCATTGAATCTAATAATTGCATTTGTACAGCAAGCTGAAATAGTGATTTTTATTTTATGCAAATTTGAGTCATGCCAGGAGGTTATTGGACACTCTTCCACTTATCCACTTATCCATTTGTTCAGTGAGTATCTATCAAGCATATTTACAGGTGGTATAGCCAAGGCTGGATTTTGGAATATAGAAATAATCAAATACAATTAATAAGGCTATTTAAATATTTTTCTTTACACAAAGAAGATGATATGTATATGTCTGAAGCTGTTATATATGCCAGAAAGAAAAGAAGGTATTAGAAGCAAGAGATTCAATTTTTCATTTCTGGACATAATGTTGTATGTTGAGAGGGATGGAGAAGGGTAGATTGAGTCCTGGCTTACTCTCTCAAGGATATAGAATAATGAGACCTAAAGAAGGGCAATTAGATTTCTGGTGAAAATAGTGATAATGCATGTATTCTACACAGAATAGTAAGTAGACAATGCATGTGATAAGGAACTCAAAAATAGTGAAAATTAATTAAGAAAGATGTGTCACAGAGTTTTGAGAGTCTACTAAAGAAATATTTCAATTGTAAGTATTAGAGAGCCAGTTCTGATTTTTGATCCAGTATAAGATATCGTAAGAATTATTCAACAGAATGTATTGTCCAAAAGAAGACTTTAAGAATTAGTGTTCTATTCTGATGTGGCACAATATCCTGTCTTATTTTCATAAAATTATTTCATATATAAGGTGTAAAGAAACTGATTCTAAATTTAAAAAGAATAGTGAAGAAAGTTTGATAATTGAATTCTTTATTTTAAGTGTTTAGTAATAATTGCCTGGTTTAGCTCAAAAATGAAATTAAATTATTATTATGCATAGTTGTGTTAGAAATTTGATGATTGAGCTTAGTATTGTGTATATTGGGTATATTCTATGGGTTTAATTTGAGAAGCACAATCTGTCTACCATCTCTGCTAAAGCTCACCTCCAGTTCTGTAGAGTAATAGTGATTATCGTCTGTTTTATTAGTTCCACATCAAGCTGGTCTTTCATCCTGTTTATTCTGCTAGCCTGTGAATAAGTTGAGAACAGAATCTTGTTTGATTTACTTCTTTTAAATTCCTCATGTTTGTAAAAGAGTTGGCATATACTAAAAGTTCGATACTTTAGGGAATTTTGGTCATGATGATGGAAAAGGATGGGAAAATATTGCATTGAATCTAATAATTGCATTTGTACAGCAAGCTGAAATAGTGATTTTTATTTTATGCAAATTTGAGTCATGCCAGGAGGTTATTGGACACTCTTCCACTTATCCACTTATCCATTTGTTCAGTGAGTATCTATCAAGCATATTTACAGGTGGTATAGCCAAGGCTGGATTTTGGAATATAGAAATAATCAAATACAATTAATAAGGCTATTTAAATATTTTTCTTTACACAAAGAAGATGATATGTATATGTCTGAAGCTGTTATATATGCCAGAAAGAAAAGAAGGTATTAGAAGCAAGAGATTCAATTTTTCATTTCTGGACATAATGTTGTATGTTGAGAGGGATGGAGAAGGGTAGATTGAGTCCTGGCTTACTCTCTCAAGGATATAGAATAATGAGACCTAAAGAAGGGCAATTAGATTTCTGGTGAAAATAGTGATAATGCATGTATTCTACACAGAATAGTAAGTAGACAATGCATGTGATAAGGAACTCAAAAATAGTGAAAATTAATTAAGAAAGATGTGTCACAGAGTTTTGAGAGTCTACTAAAGAAATATTTCAATTGTAAGTATTAGAGAGCCAGTTCTGATTTTTGATCCAGTATAAGATATCGTAAGAATTATTCAACAGAATGTATTGTCCAAAAAGAAGACTTTAAGAATTAGTGTTCTATTCTGATGTGGCACAATATCCTGTCTTATTTTCATAAAATTATTTCATATATAAGGTGTAAAGAAACTGATTCTAAATTTAAAAAGAATAGTGAAGAAATAAGAAAGAGGGAAGTGGAACAACATATTGAGTGCTGAAATACCAGTTCATTCTTTTGACAAGTTTTGTCTGTTCTGATGATGTACTTTCAGGGCAAGAGAATCAAGCACTACCAGTATCCAAATTTGTAATATTAGAAACCTGATTCACTATCATTATGGAAACATTTGTTTTTGAGATTTCCCAGTTACCTTGGCTATATTTCATTTTTCATGTCTGCAAAATGAAGACTCTTATCAAAACTCTATCTCAAATGACAACTATCCACCATCTAAAGACCAACAATACTCATGTGCTTGAATGTAATTTTGGCAAGTTTTGAAGCATGATCCATAAGGATTGTTATGAAATAAGAGAAATGAACCAGAAAAAATAAATAACAGTCTTGCCCAGAGTGATGAGAAATTCTTATGTAGGCATTCAACCATAGAAAACCACTGTTACTTTGGTCCACACTAAGGACAAATGAACATGGACACGTCTAAAGCTGTTAAAATTTCAGCGCATACAGAATCATATCCTGAGCTATAATGCAGATTAAATTGAAACTGTTGAAATGCAACCATGTAGAAGGCCCATTAGTCATCAGCCAACCTCTGTGCCTGGGTTTCATTAAAAATATTTAAACTGTTACTCGAGGACAATGGTATTACCTGAAGTTTGCAATGTACAGTACCCACTCCGTACTTACAGAGCCAAAACCAACATTTGGTAACTCATTCTAAAAAATAGTCAGGCTTGCTTATGAACATACATGTTCCACAGTTTTGTGGAAAGGCTATTCTCCTTCCTGGCACCTACCATTTTCTTCTGACATTTCTGTCCCAAGTACTATGTTTGCTGCTACTCAGCCATCAAATAATCTTTCCCCTAAGACCTGTATATTCAAGGCCTTCAGGGTCCCTATTCTCATCTTCTGAAAAGCAGTTCTCTCCTGGTAGCATTTTACAGCAAGCACATCTTTATTTTCTACTATAGAGCTGTCCCTTGGAGCTCATTCTAAGAGTGAAAATGGGCCACTGAAGGGAGGAGACTTAAAATTGCCTCGGGGAACCCTTGGCTCATTGTAAACATAAGGTAAGGAATAAGATTCCTACCTCCTCTCATTCAGGCAGACAATTCTGGATATATTTGTATTTCTCATAACGTCTGTGGAGAAACAAACTCCTGCTGCCCAAAATGGTGACCTTAATACTAAATCTTTATGTTCTTTTTTCTTCATTTTCTGCCTCACTTTCCCAGGAATTCTGCTGTGGTTCTCTAGAACCATCTTGAAAATGAACAACTCATTATAAGTCTTTTTCTCAGTTTCTGGTTTGGTGGAAAATCAAGCTAACAGAGGATCTTTGAAATGTGTATATGACCCATGCCTTCCTCACAGCCTTCAGTAGCTCATAGTTTCTTAGGGAATATAGTCCAGGCTTCCTGTGTGAAGCATACGAACTCTCTGATGGCATGGCTCCTAACACTTTTGTCTCTTCTTCTATTAAGTGATCCTCAAAGACGTGGCCAGCATATGACTCATGATGTTGTGATGATTTAAGCATCCACCCTTTGCAATTGTTTTTACTACTCCTAAGATATTATTTTCCCATTTTCTGGAAAACTTCCACCACCATCTTTTGTTTAGCTTTACTTTACCCTTCAGACACAATATTTCACATGCTCCTTTGTCTTCAGGAAATTCTGTTGCATTTACCATGGGGGTATTTGTTTAATGAGCTTGTGTATGTGTTTGTTTCCTATATTTGCTCAAGTCTACCAAAAACTGATAATTTATGCTATTTTTTTGTTTGTCTTTGATATGGACCGGCACTGTACTTACAGAGCCAAAACCAACATTTGGTAACTCATTCTAAAAAATAGTCAGGCTTGCTTATGAACATACATGTTCCACAGTTTTGTGGAAAGGCTATTCTCCTTCCTGGCACCTACCATTTTCTTCTGACATTTCTGTCCCAAGTACTATGTTTGCTGCTACTCAGCCATCAAATAATCTTTCCCCTAAGACCTGTATATTCAAGGCCTTCAGGGTCCCTATTCTCATCTTCTGAAAAGCAGTTCTCTCCTGGTAGCATTTTACAGCAAGCACATCTTTATTTTCTACTATAGAGCTGTCCCTTGGAGCTCATTCTAAGAGTGAAAATGGGCCACTGAAGGGAGGAGACTTAAAATTGCCTCGGGGAACCCTTGGCTCATTGTAAACATAAGGTAAGGAATAAGATTCCTACCTCCTCTCATTCAGGCAGACAATTCTGGATATATTTGTATTTCTCATAACGTCTGTGGAGAAACAAACTCCTGCTGCCCAAAATGGTGACCTTAATACTAAATCTTTATGTTCTTTTTTCTTCATTTTCTGCCTCACTTTCCCAGGAATTCTGCTGTGGTTCTCTAGAACCATCTTGAAAATGAACAACTCATTATAAGTCTTTTTCTCAGTTTCTGGTTTGGTGGAAAATCAAGCTAACAGAGGATCTTTGAAATGTGTATATGACCCATGCCTTCCTCACAGCCTTCAGTAGCTCATAGTTTCTTAGGGAATATAGTCCAGGCTTCCTGTGTGAAGCATACGAACTCTCTGATGGCATGGCTCCTAACACTTTTGTCTCTTCTTCTATTAAGTGATCCTCAAAGACGTGGCCAGCATATGACTCATGATGTTGTGATGATTTAAGCATCCACCCTTTGCAATTGTTTTTACTACTCCTAAGATATTATTTTCCCATTTTCTGGAAAACTTCCACCACCATCTTTTGTTTAGCTTTACTTTACCCTTCAGACACAATATTTCACATGCTCCTTTGTCTTCAGGAAATTCTGTTGCATTTACCATGGGGGTATTTGTTTAATGAGCTTGTGTATGTGTTTGTTTCCTATATTTGCTCAAGTCTACCAAAAACTGATAATTTATGCTATTTTTTTGTTTGTCTTTGATATGGACATTTTATTTAACAAACATAATGTACAGTGACTTAAAGAATGGTATATTCCCAGGAGAAGTAAGAATGTGTATACATGTATTAGCACCTAGAAAAACATAGCTTTCCACAAAGACTGTCTGGGCCCAGGTTTCTATGAGCTCATTCTGCAGATGTGCTAAGTCACTACAGTTGTGTCCAGCTCTTGGCAACCCTGTGGACTGTAGCTTACCAGGATGCTCTGTCCATGGGGTTCTCCAGGCAAGAATACTGGAATGGGTTGCCATTTCCTTCTCCAAGTTTTTATTCTATTTTTAATTCCACATACACGACTGTGTCTGATTCATAAAATGTAACCATAATCATGCATTATATGATCATTTAATGGTTAATCTATGAGTTTTACTCCATCTCCTATTTAGCGAATCAATGTACCACTTTCTGTTGATGTAACTAGTCCCATTTTCAAAGCTTCCAAATATACTTCTGAACAGATGTCTCCTTCAGTAACTCCTGAGAATGCAGTCATTCTGGCTGATTGCAGGTTGTGGTCACATAGTTCATGATAAAGTAGATTATCACTGTTTATTTAAAGCAACTTGCACATGCTAGTTACTAAGTACTATATGAGTCTGCAACATTGCTTTCTGAATACAGGCAAAAGGAATGCTCTCTTAAGGGAATTAACTTTAACATTAGAGTAGACTGAATTTTCATTTCTCATTTGCATTGTTATCATCTTAGAGATGTAATCCATGTATAGAGTAATGCAAATACATTCATTTCAAATTCATAAGATTATAGTTTCTCATAAAAGGAGATACATTGATAGAGAATGTGAGAGAAAAGATATTTCCATGAGGGAGGCCCAGAGAGTTATTCTAATCCAAGATGTTTATTTTTCCTTTTTATTTATTATGAGAAGAATGTCTTAAGGAAAGAATGGCATTAATTTCATTGATTTAAGTAACAGACTTAGATGTCAGCAAGTGATAAGTGGAAGTGAAAACAATTAGAGTCACTTGAAGCATTCACTAAGCTTTGTGAATCACTTTAATCTTAAGACATAAGCCAAACCAATACATAAAAAATTTCAGTTGAAAATTCCATTTTAATTGAGTTTCAATCATAGTATTGCTCCCAAGAAGCTCTTTAGATCTTGAAAAATAACATATTTTGAAGTTTACAGCTTTCAGCTGCATATAGGTTTAATTTACATTTTGTGTGTATCTGCATGCTCAGTCACTTCAGTCATGTATGACTCTTTGTGACCCTATGAGCTTAAGCCTGCCAAGCTCCTCTGTCCATGGTATTCTCTAGGTAAGAAAACTAGAGCGTGTTGCTGTGCCCTCCTCCAGAAATTTATACTCTAGAATAACCTAAATAATTTTGATTTATTAGAGTAGAAAAATTCTTACTATAAAATTTCTAGACTTTGTTTATACAGCTATATTTGTAATAGACTGAAGTAGAAACAAATGAAATGTTCTTCAGTATTGGAATACCATACAAGGATTAAAAAAATTAATTTGTATTACAAGCAACAGCACAAATTAATGTCAGTCATTGTATTGAGTAGAGAAAGGCAGATACATAAGTATAAATTATATGATTCTATTTTTATATTTCTCAATGGGAAAATAAAGTGCACACTTCTATATGACACATCAAAATATGCACACATATATAATTGGAATCTCAAAATGATAAGAAAAAGAGAGCATAAGACAAGAATATTTGAGAAAATAATAGTCTAGAATTTTCAAAATCAGATGAAATTCCTTAGCCCATAGATTCAAGAAAATTATAAACCCCAGCCAGAATAACTTCAAATAAAACCACATCTAGGGCTTCCCCTGGTGGTCCAGTGGGTAAGGACACCGCTTTGCAGTGCATGGGGCGCCGGTTCGATCCCTGGCCTGGGAAGATCCCACGTGCCGCGGAGCGGCTGGACTGATGTGTCCAATTACCGAGCCAGAGCTCTGGAGCGCATGCGCCCAGAGCCGGTGCTCTGCAACGACAGACGCCACCGTGATGGGAGGCCCACAGGAGCCAAAGAACAAAGACGGATGAAAATAGAGAAATGAAAGACCAATAGAAGTGGCCCGCCTGCTCCCAACCTGACCCCCACCCAAAATAAATAAATAAATCTTTAAAAAAAAAAAAAAAAAACACGTCTAGGTACATCAGAAAATTAGAAACAAAGTAAAATGTTAATATGCCTGAAGAAGGACTTCCCTGGTAGTCCAGTGGGTAAAGAGTCCACCTTGAAGTGCAAGGGGCTCCAGTTCGATCCCTGGTCCAGGAAGATCCCGTGTGCCACAGAACGGCTAGACCGGTGTGTCCAGTTACGGGCCTGTGCCTGGAGCATGCGCCCAGAGCTCACGCTCTGCTACAGGACAGGCCACTGCAATGGGAGGCCCATACAAGCCAAAGAATAAAGATGGATGAAAATAAGTAAATAAATAATAAAAAGTTAAAATTAAAATATAAATATATATATATATATATATATATATATATATATACCTGAAGAAAAACAAGAAAAAGAAAGAAGACTATAAATTACAACTGATTATTCAACAGAAACCAGAAGAAAATTAACTTTAGAGTAACAAAAATAGGCCAATCTAGAATTTTGTATTTAGCAAGACCTTATCAAAATTAAAAGCAAAATAAAAGTGCTCTCACACATACATACACAAACCTACACATGCACACAATTTAGGTTCCAGGAGATCTACATGATGGGAAATATTAAAAGGAATCTGAAGAAAAACAATCTCGGGTTGAACTATGGGGCTATGGGAGGAAAAGATAGAAGGTTAGAAATGTTAAACATGGGAATAGGAAAATCAATATTACTTATTTGAACCAATAGTATGTTCATAATAGTGCCATATGGAATTTTAAACATACACTATAAGCAAAATATATGAAAACAAGAACACAAATTTCACAAAAGTGATAAAAAAATGAAAATATAATAATTTTATTATGGTGAGGAAATGATGAATTACAGATTTAAAACAGATAGTAATAATAAAGGATGTATATAGTAACTTTAGAGTAGCCCCTATAGGAATAAGAAAAAGCAGTATAATTTAAAAGCAAATTCAGAATGAAAAGTACAAGAGAAAAAATTATTTATAAATTCAAAATATGAAAAAAGGAATACTGGAATAAAAAAAATAGATAACCTAGTGATGAACTTAAGTCCAGATACTCTGGTAACTACGTAATTGTAAATTACACACTTCAAACAGAAAATAAAGAATATAAAAATTTGCAGATGTTTAAGAGATAACTACATGCTGTTTTTAGAGACATACATCAAATGTAAGAACAGAGCAAAGTAAAATGTTAATATGCCTGAAGAAGGACTTCCTTGGTGGTCCAGTGGGTAAAGAGTCCACCTTGAAGTGCAAGGGGCTCCAGTTCGATCCCTGGTCCAGGAAGATCCCGTGTGCCACAGAACGGCTAGACCGGTGTGTCCAGTTACGGGCCTGTGCCTGGAGCATGCGCCCAGAGCTCACGCTCTGCTACAGGACAGGCCACTGCAATGGGAGGCCCATACAAGCCAAAGAATAAAGATGGATGAAAATAAGTAAATAAATAATAAAAAGTTAAAATTAAAATATAAATATATATATATATATATATATATATATATATATACCTGAAGAAAAACAAGAAAAAGAAAGAAGACTATAAATTACAACTGATTATTCAACAGAAACCAGAAGAAAATTAACTTTAGAGTAACAAAAATAGGCCAATCTAGAATTTTGTATTTAGCAAGACCTTATCAAAATTAAAAGCAAAATAAAAGTGCTCTCACACATACATACACAAACCTACACATGCACACAATTTAGGTTCCAGGAGATCTACATGATGGGAAATATTAAAAGGAATCTGAAGAAAAACAATCTCGGGTTGAACTATGGGGCTATGGGAGGAAAAGATAGAAGGTTAGAAATGTTAAACATGGGAATAGGAAAATCAATATTACTTATTTGAACCAATAGTATGTTCATAATAGTGCCATATGGAATTTTAAACATACACTATAAGCAAAATATATGAAAACAAGAACACAAATTTCACAAAAGTGATAAAAAAATGAAAATATAATAATTTTATTATGGTGAGGAAATGATGAATTACAGATTTAAAACAGATAGTAATAATAAAGGATGTATATAGTAACTTTAGAGTAGCCCCTATAGGAATAAGAAAAAGCAGTATAATTTAAAAGCAAATTCAGAATGAAAAGTACAAGAGAAAAAATTATTTATAAATTCAAAATATGAAAAAAGGAATACTGGAATAAAAAAAATAGATAACCTAGTGATGAACTTAAGTCCAGATACTCTGGTAACTACGTAATTGTAAATTACACACTTCAAACAGAAAATAAAGAATATAAAAATTTGCAGATGTTTAAGAGATAACTACATGCTGTTTTTAGAGACATACATCAAATGTAAGAACAGAGCAAAGCTGACAGTAAAGCATGGAAAAAGATATACAAGCTTAATTAAAGAAAGCTGGCACAGCTATATTAAAATCAGAGAAAATTTAAATAATAAATACATTAAGCAAGGAAAATATAAAGAGGGGTATTTCATGAAGATAGTCAATTCAAAAGAAAGATATAATAATTCTAAATTTGAATGTATTGAATAACATCATCAAAATATTTTGAACAGAACTGAAAGCAAATTTTATTTTTTCTTTTTAAAGATTTATTTATTTATATTTATTTCGGGTGGGGGACGGGTTGGGGAGGGAGTGGAGCAGGCGGGCCACTTCTATTGGTCTTTCATTTATCTGTTTTCATTCGTCTTTGTTCTTTGGCTCCTGGGGGCCTCCCATCGCGGTGGCGTCTGTCGTCACAGAGCACCGGCTCCGGGCGCTTGCGCTCCAGAGCTCCGGCTCGGTAATTGGACACATCAGTCCAGCCGCTCCGCGGCACGTGGGATCTTCCCAGGCCATGGCTCAAACCGGCGCCCCTTGCACTGCAAGGCGGTGTCCTTACCCACTGGACCACCAGAGGAAGCCCGAAAGCAAATTTTAATAGAAGTAAAAATAAAGATGAATAAATCAACAATCCTCATAAGGGATTTCTTACATACATCCCAGAAGAGATGGAGATTTAAATGAAACCATGTAATTTACAGGTCAAGTGACAAAATTCAATGATGATATAAAAATGCAAATTGATGAATTTGACCTATTTAACATATATGGTAGAATTCATTCACCAACCACTGAATACAGTTGTTTGCATACATATATAAACTATTTGTCGAAACAAACCATATTCTGGACCTTAGACTTAGTCTGTAGGAAAATAAGAAGAGTATTTTCATATCTTGGGATAAATTTTTTTTTCTAAATAGCACACAAAAAAGATCAGTAAATTGAACTTTGTTAAATTTGCATTAAGTGAGTAAAAGGCAACACAAAGATGGGAAGAATATATTTGCAACGTACATATCCAACAAGACTCATTTAAAATCTACTAAGAATTCAAACTAATCAAAGAAAGGATAAACAACCCAATAAATATTAGCAGAAAAAAAAAGAAAACTAAATAAATGGGGCAATATTTTTTTAATTAGGCAGTGTACAAATAGGATATCTAAATAGGTCAACTATGAAGTCTTCAGGGAAATGAAAATTAAAACTACAGTAAGGTACCATGAGAATGGTTCTGATGAAAAAGGCAGAAAAATATAAAAAGGGCTGGCACACACAGGACCATCTTAGATTGCTGGTTTGAATGTAAATTTGTAAAACTACTCAAAAAAAGATTTTGGGCAGTGCTTACTGAAATTAACTAGTATACCTTAGAACACATCAAACTAAGAGGAGTAAGTGATTATATCCTCCAAAAGACACATGCATGCCTAGCAAAATATTATTCACAGTAGTACCATACTAGATAAACACAACATACCTGAGTGATAGAAGATATGAATACACCATGCTATGTTCCTTCTACGGAGCAGTGAAAAATAATGGACTACTCTTATATGCAGTAACATAAATCTCCTAGATAGAACCCTGAACAAAAGAAACCAGGCAGAAAATATTAAGGTAATAGTATAGATAAGTTCATTTCTACAAAGTGTAGAAACAGGTAAAATTAACCTATGATAATAGAGGTCACAATAGTGATTATCTTTAGATATCACCTGGAATTAAGCATGAGGGTTATTTCAGGGGTGTTGGTTATTTTATTGTAATTGGCACATAAATAATTTATTGAGCTTAATATATTTGCATTTTCACTAGAAATGTCATATGTAATGACATAGCAAATATATATTAGATAAAAGGCAATGACAAATGTGTAATATCTTGCTAACAAAATTCAATGATAATGTTTTCTATATGAGCAGTTCTTTATTATTTCACAATCCTTTCCTAAATATTACCTAAGTCAAACCCCTCAATAAGCATTTGAGTTTAATGAATTGAATGTCTTAGTCTGTTTTTTTTTTTTAAGGATGAAGCTAGGCAGGGCCACATATAGGGTAGTAGGCTGAAAGTTTATATTTGGGAGGAAAAAAACAGCAGTATTTCTGAATGATGGAATGGTTTTATACATCAGTAATCAGAACCAGAACTGAAGTCATATCTTTTGACACTAAAGCTTAAATATTGGCCTCTTTGCCAAGGTACTTCACAAATCTTTATCATAGAACATAGAACATCTGAGTCTTGTGTTAGCTTGCAAATGCTCATAAACATTTTCCAATCTTGAGTTCCAGTCTTTATCATTTGCTGGAAACTCTGAACAAGTCATTTTCTATCTCAACAAACAATAGAATGGTTCTGATGAAAAGGCAGAAAAATATAAAAGGGCTGGCACACACAGGACCATCTTAGATTGCTGGTTTGAATGTAAATTTGTAAAACTACTCAAAAAAAGATTTTGGGCAGTGCTTACTGAAATTAACTAGTATACCTTAGAACACATCAAACTAAGAGGAGTAAGTGATTATATCCTCCAAAAGACACATGCATGCCTAGCAAAATATTATTCACAGTAGTACCATACTAGATAAACACAACATACCTGAGTGATAGAAGATATGAATACACCATGCTATGTTCCTTCTACGGAGCAGTGAAAAATAATGGACTACTCTTATATGCAGTAACATAAATCTCCTAGATAGAACCCTGAACAAAAGAAACCAGGCAGAAAATATTAAGGTAATAGTATAGATAAGTTCATTTCTACAAAGTGTAGAAACAGGTAAAATTAACCTATGATAATAGAGGTCACAATAGTGATTATCTTTAGATATCACCTGGAATTAAGCATGAGGGTTATTTCAGGGGTGTTGGTTATTTTATTGTAATTGGCACATAAATAATTTATTGAGCTTAATATATTTGCATTTTCACTAGAAATGTCATATGTAATGACATAGCAAATATATATTAGATAAAAGGCAATGACAAATGTGTAATATCTTGCTAACAAAATTCAATGATAATGTTTTCTATATGAGCAGTTCTTTATTATTTCACAATCCTTTCCTAAATATTACCTAAGTCAAACCCCTCAATAAGCATTTGAGTTTAATGAATTGAATGTCTTAGTCTGTTTTTTTTTTTTAAGGATGAAGCTAGGCAGGGCCACATATAGGGTAGTAGGCTGAAAGTTTATATTTGGGAGGAAAAAAACAGCAGTATTTCTGAATGATGGAATGGTTTTATACATCAGTAATCAGAACCAGAACTGAAGTCATATCTTTTGACACTAAAGCTTAAATATTGGCCTCTTTGCCAAGGTACTTCACAAATCTTTATCATAGAACATAGAACATCTGAGTCTTGTGTTAGCTTGCAAATGCTCATAAACATTTTCCAATCTTGAGTTCCAGTCTTTATCATTTGCTGGAAACTCTGAACAAGTCATTTTCTTTCTCTGGTTCATCATCCATCAAACAAAAGTACAGGCAATTTCTTATTGATCTCAGATGAAAGTTAATATTGCAATAGGATGAATACATTCTATATAATATTTAAATCCAAGGAATTTTCCAAAAATCATTTTCTTAGATCTTAGTTTAAAAAAAAATCCACCTATTCCTTCAATCTATGTTAATAAGATTATCTTTAAGCCTATAACTTTCGTATTCATTCCTGAAATAGACATTTAAACTCTTTTTTCAACTAATTAGATTCCTGGCTGCTTACAACTTGTGGTAGCACTAGTTTGAGGGTTTTGTTTTGTTTGCTTAAATTGCTTTGTGATTAAGATTACCCCTATGATAGAGTGTGGGACGAACCTCAACTTCTCGTACAGAATTATCAGTGAATCAGGAGAGAATGGATCTAAACTGTGATCTTTCTACTTACTGCCAACTTCTGAGGAATGTTGGAAAATTCTTTTATCAATATATTTAATTTCCTCTTCTTGATAGGCCCATATCATGCAAAGTGATCTATAGGTATATGAGACTCTACTTGATTTTTGCCCTCCAGACATATTTGTCCATACTATTCATGTTTCTCTCTCATCTAGACCTTCTAATGTTTGGTGTCATATTTAAAAAGTTGATGACTTGACTCACCATCAGCACCTGGTATTTCTTAAGTGAATTTTTATTATTCATGAAGCTTTTCTATGTTCTCATTTTCACCTGCTAAGTATTCAGATTTTCTTATTCTTCGTGGGCCAAGGACCTTCTGGTAGCCAGAATAATGACTGATTACGCCCACTAAAAAGATGTTCATAACCCAAGATGCTGAATAGATGTGACTATGTTAATGTAGCCACCTACATTAACTTTCTCATATGTGATTACATCAGTAATCAGAACCAGAACTGAAGTCATATCTTTTGACACTAAAGCTTAAATATTGGCCTCTTTGCCAAGGTACTTCACAAATCTTTATCATAGAACATAGAACATCTGAGTCTTGTGTTAGCTTGCAAATGCTCATAAACATTTTCCAATCTTGAGTTCCAGTCTTTATCATTTGCTGGAAACTCTGAACAAGTCATTTTCTTTCTCTGGTTCATCATCCATCAAACAAAAGTACAGGCAATTTCTTATTGATCTCAGATGAAAGTTAATATTGCAATAGGATGAATACATTCTATATAATATTTAAATCCAAGGAATTTTCCAAAAATCATTTTCTTAGATCTTAGTTTAAAAAAAAATCCACCTATTCCTTCAATCTATGTTAATAAGATTATCTTTAAGCCTATAACTTTCGTATTCATTCCTGAAATAGACATTTAAACTCTTTTTTCAACTAATTAGATTCCTGGCTGCTTACAACTTGTGGTAGCACTAGTTTGAGGGTTTTGTTTTGTTTGCTTAAATTGCTTTGTGATTAAGATTACCCCTATGATAGAGTGTGGGACGAACCTCAACTTCTCGTACAGAATTATCAGTGAATCAGGAGAGAATGGATCTAAACTGTGATCTTTCTACTTACTGCCAACTTCTGAGGAATGTTGGAAAATTCTTTTATCAATATATTTAATTTCCTCTTCTTGATAGGCCCATATCATGCAAAGTGATCTATAGGTATATGAGACTCTACTTGATTTTTACCCTCCAGACATATTTGTCCATACTATTCATGTTTCTCTCTCATCTAGACCTTCTAATGTTTGGTGTCATATTTAAAAAGTTGATGACTTGACTCACCATCAGCACCTGGTATTTCTTAAGTGAATTTTTATTATTCATGAAGCTTTTCTATGTTCTCATTTTCACCTGCTAAGTATTCAGATTTTCTTATTCTTCGTGGGCCAAGGACCTTCTGGTAGCCAGAATAATGACTGATTACGCCCCACTAAAAAAGATGTTCATAACCCAAGATGCTGAATAGATGTGACTATGTTAATGTAGCCACCTACATTAACTTTCTCATATGTGATTACATTAAGAACTTTAAAACAGTGAGATTGCCCTGTCTTATCCAAATGAACCCAATCTAATCACACAGATCCTTAAAAGTAGAGCATCTTTTCTGGCTGAGATCAGAGTTAGAGGGAAATGTGACTATGAAAGAATTATCAGAAAGATACAGTATTTCTGGCTTTGAAGAGTGATTAAGGGAACCATGTGGCAAAGAATATGGGTGTCTTCCAGAAGCTCCAGGAGGCAAGGGAAAAGAGTCTTTTCTAGGATCACCAGAAAGGAATGCAGCCCTGCCAGCTTTTCGGGTGTGGCCCAGGGAGACTCCTGTCAAACTTCTGACCTATACAACTGTGAAATAATGAAGTTGTATTGATTTTTACTACCTAAATTTGTGATAGTTTGTTAAAGCAAAGTAACAGAGACCTTCCTGGTAAGTGTGGTAAAGCTTTAAAATATATCTTAATATTATCATAAATATATAGCTTAATATCTTAAGTATAAAATATCTTATATATATATAACTTATAATGCTTCAAAATATATAACATAAAATAAAAAGATATAAATAGAAAACCAAATATATGAAAAAACAGTTACCAAATATTTCAAAAAGCACATTTGTGATAAAGTGATACAACCATATATATGTATGTGGTATATATACATATATAGTATGTATATATTTATGTATGTATTTATGTATGTATAACCAGTTATACATAATCATGTATATCCATATATATGTATACATATGTATAAACTATACATATATACATATATTTAAGTTTTTCATAGGATCTAGTACCATGCTTCATAACTATCATTATTTTGAAATGCTAATAAGCATAAATCATATTTTCAATATTCAAAGCATTTGAAATGCAGTATGAAACTATAAGTGATTTTCTTTTCTATGTTCTCATTTTCACCTGCTAAGTATTCAGATTTTCTTATGCTTCGTGGGCCAAGGACCTTCTGGTAGCCAGAATAATGACTGACTACGCCCACTAAAAAAGATGTTCATAACCCAAGATGCTGAATAGATGTGACTATGTTAATGTAGCCACCTACATTAACTTTCTCATATGTGATTACATTAAGAACTTTAAAACAGTGAGATTGCCCTGTCTTATCCAAATGAACCCAATCTAATCACACAGATCCTTAAAAGTAGAGCATCTTTTCTGGCTGAGATCAGAGTTAGAGGGAAATGTGACTATGAAAGAATTATCAGAAAGATACAGTATTTCTGGCTTTGAAGAGTGATTAAGGGAACCATGTGGCAAAGAATATGGGTGTCTTCCAGAAGCTCCAGGAGGCAAGGGAAAAGAGTCTTTTCTAGGATCACCAGAAAGGAATGCAGCCCTGCCAGCTTTTCGGGTGTGGCCCAGGGAGACTCCTGTCAAACTTCTGACCTATACAACTGTGAAATAATGAAGTTGTATTGATTTTTACTACCTAAATTTGTGATAGTTTGTTAAAGCAAAGTAACAGAGACCTTCCTGGTAAGTGTGGTAAAGCTTTAAAATATATCTTAATATTATCATAAATATATAGCTTAATATCTTAAGTATAAAATATCTTATATATATATAACTTATAATGCTTCAAAATATATAACATAAAATAAAAAGATATAAATAGAAAACCAAATATATGAAAAAACAGTTACCAAATATTTCAAAAAGCACATTTGTGATAAAGTGATACAACCATATATATGTATGTGGTATATATACATATATAGTATGTATATATTTATGTATGTATTTATGTATGTATAACCAGTTATACATAATCATGTATATCCATATATATGTATACATATGTATAAACTATACATATATACATATATTTAAGTTTTTCATAGGATCTAGTACCATGCTTCATAACTATCATTATTTTGAAATGCTAATAAGCATAAATCATATTTTCAATATTCAAAGCATTTGAAATGCAGTATGAAACTATATGTGATTTCTGTTGGTCATGTTATAGATATGCTAATTTTACCACAAGGAATTAATTATATTCCCAAATGAGAAAAATTCTACATTTTAATTAGAAATTAATGAAAATAAATATTTTCACATCTAGGTTTTCTGGTCCTCTGAATTTTACTCATGGATCTCTTGCTAAGAACAGCTGTTTTGTTGCTAGGGATCAAAAAATAAATATGAGGGCTTCCCCTGGTGGTCCAGTGGATAAGGACACCGCCTTGCAGTGCAAGGGGCGCCAGTTCGATCCCTGGCCTGGGAAGATCCCACGTGCCGCAGAGCGGCTGGACCGATGTGTCCAATCACCGAGCTGGAGCTCTGGAGCGCATGCGCCCAGAGCCGGCACTCTGCAACGACAGACGCCACCATGATGGGAGGCCCACAGGAGCCAAAGAACAAAGACAGATGAAAATAGAGAAATGAAAGACCAATAGAAGTGGCCCACCCACTCCCCTCCCTCCCCAACCCGACCCCCACCCAAAATAAATAAATAAGTAAATTTTTAAAAATAAATAAATAAATATGAAATTTAAACTTCAGTAGGTTAGAAAACATAAAGATGACCCTGATGAAGTGTGATAAGCTCTGTATAAGATAATTTGTTTAAAGAATTCCAGGAACACAAATGGATTGACAGTCCTTCTTATTGAGTGCTCTGAGCTTGTTCTTAGTGGATACGTATGACTTTGCTTCACTCAAGTCCTTTCTCCTAGATTCTCTGAAATTCTCAACCCTACCCAAGTCCTTAGTTGAAAGTCTAGAAAACAGAAGGAGTCTCAGACACCTTAGCTTTATTACGCTATGAGGCATTGTATCTGATCATCTAGTCAAGATTTTTCTGGGTATGGAACAGATTATAATTTTAAGACCAATTAAAGTCTCATTCAAACTTATTCTTTGCAGATAAATCCTGCTGGACTTTTGATCCAGAAAATGAAAGTTCTCTTCTAGTTCCTGAAAGAGTGTAGGAGCTTTACAGCCATTCCAATCAGAGGTTTTGGGTTTACTTCTCTGGTCCCTTACCCCATACAGCTTAAGTTTTGTCAAATATCTTGAGGGAAAGTTGAGTCCTTTAACATATTCGGATTCTGCCACATTACCAAGGGATAAAATTTTGTCTCTGCCTTAAAAGTGTTTTAGAAGATAGAATTGGAACTTAGTAATAACTTTTGGTTATAACGTGCAGGCAAATTATTATTCATGTCATTTTAACATTCTCTGGTGGCTCAGAAAGGTAAATAATCTGCTGCAGGAGACCCAGTCTCAATGCCTGGGTTGGGAATACCCCATGGAGAAGGACGTGGCAACCCACTCCAGTCTTCTTGCCTGGAGAATCCCATTGACAGAGGAGCCTGGCAAGCTACAGTCCATGGGGTCACACAGAGTCAGACGTGTCTGAGCAACTAACACACGTTTGAAGCAAGATCACCAACTAAAGTTTATACAGGGTCTAGCTGTCTGGATAGAGAAACTGAATTAATAAAAAAAAAACAAACAAGGCCAGAGAAAATGTCAGAAAGGCAGCATTGATTGTTGGGGACCATGGAAAACTGTTGCATCTGTGATCTTTTTTATTGGGGGCAACATACTAGGGTTTTGGTAAATTATGTCTGTCTGGAAAAGCAAATCCGATATTAAAGATCCTCAGAATTTTTTAAAGAAGCCATAATTTTTGTGATATCTCCTGATTATTTTTAAGAAATGAACTCAGGGCTTCCCTGGTGGTCCAGTGGGTAAGGACACCACCTTGCAATGCAAGGGGCGCTGGTTCGATCCCTGGCCTGGGAGGATCCCATGTGCCGTGGAGCAGCTGGACTGATGTGTCCAATTACCAAACCGGAGCTCTGGAGTGCATGCGCCCAGAGCCGGTGCTCTGCGACAGCAGAGGCCACCACGATGGGAGGCCCACACGGGCCAAAGAGGAAAGATGGATGAAAATGGACAAATGAAAGACCAATAGAAGTGGCCCGCCTGCTCCCCTCCTTCCCCACCCCACCCCCACCAAAATAAATAAATTAAAAAAAAAAAAGGAAATGAACTCAATTAACACACACATAAACATATACAACTCATTGAGGCCAGCATATTTTCCTACTTTAAAACAATTGTCAGTATTAAATTAAACTTTACTTAATTAGAACAAGCAGATCTGGGACAGTTGAAAATTTGTTTGGCCTTGTGTACATTTATTGCTTCCCAAAGACCCAAAATATTATAATTCTGAATGAGTTTTTAGTTTTAATCACACATTTTTGTCATATTATGACTAATTTAGCTTCCTTAGACATGCATATTTTCAACCCAATCATGTTTACGAATCCTGTCCGTATTTATTGAATGAACTCTATGTGAAAGCATTTGTTTATACAAGGACACTTCATAAGCAGAGAATACAGGTCCTACCTTTAATATATGTGAGCTTAATCATTAAAATACACCTCTACATATACCACATAATTAAAGTAGCTTGTTTTTTTTTTCTTGAAATATTTTTTCAACAGGAAAAGATCTTAAAAGTCACTGGTGTTACACAGAAGAATTTCTTGTGAAACTGTGGAGTTAAGTGAAAAATCAGAAAATACATTGTGACTTAAAAATGTGCCCTATTTTTGTTAATTTGTGCCTATATTGTAAAAACATGTATAATAGATGAAATGGGAATTGTCCAAACCTTGTACATCGTAGACATTGTTGAAAAGTACACAGATCATCTTAAACATAGTTTCATACATTGGCTGGAGACTTTGTTAATATAGTAAAATGATACATCTCTGGAGGATTAAGACATGTCATGTGTTGAAACAAATGCTTCAAAGAGCTGAAGGCAAATTAACATCACTTACTTCCTATCTACTCAGTGTGTAAATTTTCAATTAATCTCTCATAGAGTTTAGATGGCCAAAACACCAGGATATGGTTAGTGGTCTTTATAGTTGTTTTCTTCTACAGAAAAGTAACCTGGTCAACTGTTTTCCATGTCCATGTGTGCTCTGATCTTTGGTAATAGCTCTGTTATTTTAGAGCAAAGCAGTCAGGCTCAGCAAATTGCTATGCCCAATGGATGAAAATGGACAAATGAAAGACCAATAGAAGTGGCCCGCCTGCTCCCTCCTTCCCACCCCACCCCACCAAAATAAATAAATTAAAAAAGGAAATGAACTCAATTAACACACACATAAACATATACAACTCATTGAGGCCAGCATATTTTCCTACTTTAAAACAATTGTCAGTATTAAATTAAACTTTACTTAATTAGAACAAGCAGATCTGGGACAGTTGAAAATTTGTTTGGCCTTGTGTACATTTATTGCTTCCCAAAGACCCAAAATATTATAATTCTGAATGAGTTTTTAGTTTTAATCACACATTTTTGTCATATTATGACTAATTTAGCTTCCTTAGACATGCATATTTTCAACCCAATCATGTTTACGAATCCTGTCCGTATTTATTGAATGAACTCTATGTGAAAGCATTTGTTTATACAAGGACACTTCATAAGCAGAGAATACAGGTCCTACCTTTAATATATGTGAGCTTAATCATTAAAATACACCTCTACATATACCACATAATTAAAGTAGCTTGTTTTTTTTTTCTTGAAATATTTTTTCAACAGGAAAAGATCTTAAAAGTCACTGGTGTTACACAGAAGAATTTCTTGTGAAACTGTGGAGTTAAGTGAAAAATCAGAAAATACATTGTGACTTAAAAATGTGCCCTATTTTTGTTAATTTGTGCCTATATTGTAAAAACATGTATAATAGATGAAATGGGAATTGTCCAAACCTTGTACATCGTAGACATTGTTGAAAAGTACACAGATCATCTTAAACATAGTTTCATACATTGGCTGGAGACTTTGTTAATATAGTAAAATGATACATCTCTGGAGGATTAAGACATGTCATGTGTTGAAACAAATGCTTCAAAGAGCTGAAGGCAAATTAACATCACTTACTTCCTATCTACTCAGTGTGTAAATTTTCAATTAATCTCTCATAGAGTTTAGATGGCCAAAACACCAGGATATGGTTAGTGGTCTTTATAGTTGTTTTCTTCTACAGAAAAGTAACCTGGTCAACTGTTTTCCATGTCCATGTGTGCTCTGATCTTTGGTAATAGCTCTGTTATTTTAGAGCAAAGCAGTCAGGCTCAGCAATTCCATCTGTGCTAATAGCACAAAACTATCTTCCATATGAATGAATATGCTTTAGGATTGTTTTTTTTTCTGGCTAGTGGTTTGTCCCAAGGCAAAAACACTTGGCAAAAGTTTGAGAGGATATTATTTTCAATGAAAAGGAAAATAAAGGTTGAGTCTGTCACTGTCTTTTGTATAATTTTTGATCTAGTGTTGAATGACTTACAGCTGATGGGCCTTCAGGAGCTATAAAACTTGGACAAGCTAGCTCAGGAGAGACAGATCCACTCTGTGATTCTAGTCAGCCATGAGTTATGAGAATGAAATTGGGATGTGATGAAGATACTTAATATTTTTTTTGTTGAATCTGCCCATTGCATTTTGTGTATCCTGCCATATATCTCATTTTTTGAACCCAAGACCACCTACATAATTTTTAGGCCTGGTGCAGAATGAAAATGTAGGGCTCTATGTTCAGAATCTATTAACAATTTTAAGATGGCAACAACAGTCAAGCCAAATTCAGGATCCTTTTAAGAAGATCTCTGCAGCTCCACAGATCATATGCCCATGAAGTTGACCATGTTAGAAACATATGGTATTTATTTATAAAATCATATTTACAGATTTATGTGCCTATCCTGAGTTGGAATTATATGAGACTTGTATTGAATATTGATATATTTTGTGAATTATGAAGAACAATGTAATATAAAGAGTTGCCAAGTTGTACTAGATAATCCAACAGCAGTATATTTCCCTTCCTGTGTGAGTATTAGATTATCTTCAATACTTTATTCTAGGTCACAGTCTCATAAAAATTGATTAACAAGTAATCACTATATGTCCAGTAACAGATTTTTTTCTTGAAGACACATATATTTGGAAATATGCAGGGAAATTTGTGTGTGTGTGTGTGTGTGTGTGTCTAAAGGACAAAAGAGAGATGTGAGCTAAAAATATAGATAAGAGTTGAATGAAAAATATTATGCAAAATATTAAGTGACATAATTAAGGGGTGAATGAGCGAGTGGAGTACTGACAGAGTCGCTGATGAGCTTGTTCTGTAAGATTCCAGGAGGCTAACAGTAAAGAAATGCTAGAGTAACAGAATAACTAGAGAATTGCACTGAATTCACTTTTGACTTGCTATGATACATTTTGTTGTTGTTGTTGTTGTTCAGTCCCTCAGTCATGTCTGACTCTTTGCGACCCCATGGACTGTAGGCTGTCAGGCCTCTCTGTCCTTCACTATGATACATTTTACCATTCTGAAATAATACCACATCCCAAAATGAGATGCGATGATCAGAAAAGATAGATAGAATTGGGCAGAGAATCAGACCATAAATAAAATAAAGGTAGCAACATTTGTATTTTCTTTTTTACCATTTTGTTGGTAAATTTTTTCCTCCTGTTTTTAATGTTTTTAACTACCTAGGATATAGGAAAGTTCAAGAGCCTTTGAGCCACTGAGAGTAAAACAAAAAGAAGGGAAGTTCCTTCTTTTTTTTTTTTTTTTTGGTCACTTCTATTGGTCTTTCATTTATTCATTTTCATCCATCTTTGTTCTTTGGCCTGTGTGGGCCTGCCATCTCAGTGGCCTCTCTGGTGGCAGAGCACCGGCTCTGGGCGCATGCTGGCTCAGTAGTTGAACACACCTGCCCGCCACTCTGCAGCATGTGGGATCTTCCCAGGCCAGGGATTGAACTGGCGCCCCTTGCACTGCAAGGCGGTGTCCTTACCCATTGGACCATCAGGGAAGCCCCCCTTTTTTTTAATCTATTTTTTATACATGCATTCTTTACAATTGGCTAATTATCTGGTTATCTTACACCAGAATGTTGGAATTTCTCCCCAGTGTTCCAACAGTAAACTTACTGCTGCTTGCCATCATCTCACTGCTTACTGAACCCTCCAAACTGCCTCCTAAGCAAGCTATAGAGTACCCAGTTCTCTTCAAACCAAACATAATTTCAAACTTGTTTTACTGGCCTACAGAGAAATCTCTAATTATTTTTAAGACCTTTCACAGCTTACGTTTTCTTCATCTGTCACTCTTTTTCACTCAGTTACTTCATGTTCCAGTCCTACAAAACTACTCACAATTCTGTACCTTCTAAATACTTTGTGCACCTTCCAGTCCCCAGACATTTGAATAATAGCCTTCTGCTTAAAATATTATATTCCACTTCTCCATTCAACAACTACCTTTCCTTTAAAGAGCACGGAAATACCCTCTCCTTTGTAGATAATGCTTTGATGAATTTTGGAGAAGAGTGACTCCTGTGGTTTCCATGATAATTGTACCAATGCTCTCTGTTACTAGTCAGCTTGGTATAGAAGCAAACCACCTAATACTGCGTTCTTAAAAAAATAATAAACAGAGATTCAATTCTTGCTCACATATTCTGAGGGTTATAACCTGTCTGTATCTGTGCATCAGGCAGCAGTCTCTTATGGACCTGCTGCCCTTGTCTTCTTTCTTTTATATTCCAGGGAGTGTTTTTTTCCTTTAATGAGATGGAAAATGTGTCCAGTAATGAAAAATTAGAGTCAGTTTACTTTAGAATGGAGGTAGTCAGTAGAGTCATTTTTGAATGGGTGACTTGTAAAGCCAATATCTCACAAAGAAGGAGGCACCATCTTTATGAAGATGGATGAGAAACCATTCCAGGAAGCGATAATAGTGATAATACATGTAAGAGTTCTAAGACAGGAACCAACCTGGACTGTATCACTGGAGAGGAATGAAATGAGGGAAGTGAGAGAAGATGAGGTACAACAGGTGATTAAGGGTCATTCTCTTCTCCCCCTCACTCTGTCTCCCTCTTAAAATCAGAAAAAATATTGTGCATGTTATACTAATTGTGATAGAAAGGCCTTGGATAATTTAAAGCTGGTATGATGATATATATTTAAGTAATATGTTCTATATGTTAAAGGAATCCTGGCTCCTGTGTAGTGAATGTATTATGATGAGCAAAGAGAAAGGCAACCTTGGATAGGCAGGAAGAAAGTAGTTAGTAAGCTATTGCAATTGTCCAGGCCAGAGATGATAACAGCTTACACTGATGTTGTGGGAGTGAATCTGGAGCACCTGAGGAAGTGTGAAAGCTTGATAATGACTAGAGCAGTTCATCTTCTTCACCCAGAGAAGGGTGGTATATATATATATATTGGTTGTGACAACAACAGGAGCTTCTCTTACCAATTACTTGTACTTGTCTAAACTATATGACCAAGTCAACAACTGAATGTCAGAGAGTTTCTTCAAAATAGAAATCTGAAGAAAGGGATACATAGCATAGTTATTTGGGGGGAGAAAGAAAAAACGTTTTAGGGAAGCATTCCAGAGTTGCCAGGCAGTATTGAAGACTCATCTGAGATTTGTCACCAAGGATTGATAATGAAATAAGTCAACTTGGTTTTCTATTTTTCATCATCAAAGTTCAGTTTTCCTGAAACTGATAATTACATTTAGCTATAGTCATAGACTTTCCAGGCTTGTATAAAAGAGGAAGGAAACATGAAAGGGTTGGAAATATTTGCAGAGGAAGAGATTAAAGGAGGTGAAAACTAGTGAGGTGTTTTTATCCAGTCAGGCTACTGTAACAAAAATATCATAAACTGGATGGCTTATAAGCAGGAAATATTAATTGCTCACAGTTCTGAAGCCTGAGAGATCCAAGATCATGGAGCTGGCAGGTTCAGTGTCTGGTGAAACCAGCTTCTCAGTGACTGCCATCTTCCCAGCATAGCCTCACATACTGGAAGGGGGCAAGAAAGCTTTCTTGGGCTTCTTTTATAAAGGCACTAATCCCATTCATGACTGATCTGACCTCATGAACTAATCATCTTCCAAAGACTCCACTTCCTCATACCGCTAGCTTGGGGGTTAAGATTTCAACACATGAGTTTTTGAAGCAATAACATTCAGTCTATGGCATAAGGAAATGATAATTTAAAGCTGGTATGATGATATATATTTAAGTAATATGTTCTATATGTTAAAGGAATCCTGGCTCCTGTGTAGTGAATGTATTATGATGAGCAAAGAGAAAGGCAACCTTGGATAGGCAGGAAGAAAGTAGTTAGTAAGCTATTGCAATTGTCCAGGCCAGAGATGATAACAGCTTACACTGATGTTGTGGGAGTGAATCTGGAGCACCTGAGGAAGTGTGAAAGCTTGATAATGACTAGAGCAGTTCATCTTCTTCACCCAGAGAAGGGTGGTATATATATATATATTGGTTGTGACAACAACAGGAGCTTCTCTTACCAATTACTTGTACTTGTCTAAACTATATGACCAAGTCAACAACTGAATGTCAGAGAGTTTCTTCAAAATAGAAATCTGAAGAAAGGGATACATAGCATAGTTATTTGGGGGGAGAAAGAAAAAACGTTTTAGGGAAGCATTCCAGAGTTGCCAGGCAGTATTGAAGACTCATCTGAGATTTGTCACCAAGGATTGATAATGAAATAAGTCAACTTGGTTTTCTATTTTTCATCATCAAAGTTCAGTTTTCCTGAAACTGATAATTACATTTAGCTATAGTCATAGACTTTCCAGGCTTGTATAAAAGAGGAAGGAAACATGAAAGGGTTGGAAATATTTGCAGAGGAAGAGATTAAAGGAGGTGAAAACTAGTGAGGTGTTTTTATCCAGTCAGGCTACTGTAACAAAAATATCATAAACTGGATGGCTTATAAGCAGGAAATATTAATTGCTCACAGTTCTGAAGCCTGAGAGATCCAAGATCATGGAGCTGGCAGGTTCAGTGTCTGGTGAAACCAGCTTCTCAGTGACTGCCATCTTCCCAGCATAGCCTCACATACTGGAAGGGGGCAAGAAAGCTTTCTTGGGCTTCTTTTATAAAGGCACTAATCCCATTCATGACTGATCTGACCTCATGAACTAATCATCTTCCAAAGACTCCACTTCCTCATACCGCTAGCTTGGGGGTTAAGATTTCAACACATGAGTTTTTGAAGCAATAACATTCAGTCTATGGCATAAGGAAATGATAGGATTAACTGACTGGCAGTCTCAGTGAAATTTTTTAAAAGAATTCTGGTGGGCTTGAAGAATGAGGAGGTGGAGGTCATAATGTTGAAGATTTTGAGATTTTTGAGATTTTTCTAATAGTAAAGCTACTGGTAACCCCAAAGTTTTAAGTTTTACCAAAGAATTAGGTGACAGAGGTGACAGTAAAAAACTATTGGTATGAGAATGCTTAGGAACAAAGAGAAAGAAGCTTTGAAATTGGAAATTGTCTGTAGTAGTAGGAAAAAAAAAAAAAAAAGATGATCAATCAAGAGATAAAGCCATCAGTCAGTGAAGACGAGTAACCAGAGGATGGAAAGGTGAAAGTGACCATGAGGCATAGTGGATGGTTAAGTCTTGTGACATTGGCTTTAAAGAAGCTAAGGAGAAAAGTATTTGGAAACAAATTTAAAGTAGGGGAAGAAGGGAAAGAGAGCATTTACTTTCATCTAGACCTTGAGGCATGGGGAGTTTAAGAAATGACCCTCCCTATTAAAGAACTACATGGAAAATAGTAATATTAGGAGAATGTTTGAAGAAAATAAAGGCTATTGATAATTATAGGTCGTGAACTCAAAATAGTGAAAATGTTCAAGGGGAGGAAACTGTCTATGAATAACTGAGTCAGAAAAGTCAATACCTAAATAATCCCAAAGGTTGTGTTGTGGTGCTGATAATTTTAAAGAATAGATACTTCAGAAGTTTTAGATAAAGGATTTGGCTGTCTGCCAGTATTAGGGGCCCATGGAATTATAGGAGGTAAAACTATCTTTCTAGAGTTCCTCATCTGTAGGTTTCTAGAACTAGCAAGAATTTAGATTTTTTTTTTTTTACCCATGATTTTGGAAAACTCATTTGGTTCTGTAACAGTTGATTATATGTCTATTTTTTCCTAACCTGAAATTTAGGATTTTCCTTAAAGTATCTTAGGGTCATTCTGCATATTTTTCAGGAAGAATTTCTATTAGTTAAGGATTATTTATTAATATATTCTAGTTAATGGACCTAACCATCTTAAATGATTAAAAATTATTTAGGATGGCAGAAATCCTTTGCACATACCTGGGCTCTGTTGTAACTTTCATGATGTCTGAATAGAGACTTCAAGTCAAGCAGCCCAAACCAATAAGACAGTGAGTCCACTAAACACTTGCCATTGCATTTCGGTAACTCTCAATATCTAAAACATAGCATTTCAATAAATACCAGATGGTTTACAATCTATTTTTTTTGTAAAATTGTTTTTTATTTGGAAACATTTTAAACAAGTAGAGATGCATGGAAAATAACATGCAAAAGACATGTGATTGGTTCCTCTTTAGATTTAACAATTATTAACATATTGCCTTATTTGCTTCAGAGTCTCTTCTTTGTTGTTTTTCAGTTGCTCAGTCATGTCCAGCTCTTTGTGACCTCATAGACTGCAGTCTTCCAGGCTTCCCTGCCTTTCATTATCTCTCAGAGTTCACTCAAACTCATGTTCATTGAGTTGGTGAAGTCATCCAGTCATCTCTTCCTCTGTCATCCCCTTTCTGCTCCTGCCTTCAGTCTTCCCCAGCATCAGTGTCTTTTCTAATGAGTCAGCTCTTTGCATCAGGTGGCCAAAGTACTGGAGCTTCAGCTTCAGCATCAGTCCTTCCAATGACTAGGTAGGGTTGATTTCCTTTAGGATTGACTGGTTTGATCTCCTTGCAGTCTAAGGGACTCTCAAGAGTCTTCTCCAACACCACAGTTCGAAAGCATCAATTCTTTGGCTCTCAACCTTCTTTATGGTCCAACTCTTCCATCCCTATATGACTACTGGAAAAACCATAACTTTGACTATATGGCACTTTGTCAGCAAAGTAATGTCTCTGCTTTGTAATACATTTTCTAGGTTTGTCATAGTTTTTCTTCAAAAGAGCAAGTGTCTTTTAATTTCAAGTGTCCAAAGAGCTGTAATCACCATCTGCAGTGATTCTGAAACCCCCAAAAATAAAGTCTGTCACTGTTGCCAGTGTTTCCCTATCTATTTGACAAAGGTATCATAGATAGAGCTAAATACTCTTCATTATTTTTCCCCGACTTTATTGTTATGTAATTGACAAATAACATTATGTAATTTTAAGGTGTAAAATGTGATGATTTGCCACACACAAGTTTTGTAAAATGTTTAGCACAATAAGGTTAGTTAGCACATCTTTCATCTTACCTAGCTACCTTTTCACTTTTGCTATGATGAGAATATTAAAACTATCCTCAAAGCAACTTTCAAAGATGCAAATAGTAGTATTAACTATAGTCACTATGTTGTACCTTAGATCCCTGGAATTTATTCATTTTTATTTGGAAACATTTTAAACAAGTAGAGATGCATGGAAAATAACATGCAAAAGACATGTGATTGGTTCCTCTTTAGATTTAACAATTATTAACATATTGCCTTATTTGCTTCAGAGTCTCTTCTTTGTTGTTTTTCAGTTGCTCAGTCATGTCCAGCTCTTTGTGACCTCATAGACTTCAGTCTTCCAGGCTTCCCTGCCTTTCATTATCTCTCAGAGTTCACTCAAACTCATGTTCATTGAGTTGGTGAAGTCATCCAGTCATCTCTTCCTCTGTCATCCCCTTTCTGCTCCTGCCTTCAGTCTTCCCCAGCATCAGTGTCTTTTCTAATGAGTCAGCTCTTTGCATCAGGTGGCCAAAGTACTGGAGCTTCAGCTTCAGCATCAGTCCTTCCAATGACTAGGTAGGGTTGATTTCCTTTAGGATTGACTGGTTTGATCTCCTTGCAGTCTAAGGGACTCTCAAGAGTCTTCTCCAACACCACAGTTCGAAAGCATCAATTCTTTGGCTCTCAACCTTCTTTATGGTCCAACTCTTCCATCCCTATATGACTACTGGAAAAACCATAACTTTGACTATATGGCACTTTGTCAGCAAAGTAATGTCTCTGCTTTGTAATACATTTTCTAGGTTTGTCATAGTTTTTCTTCAAAAGAGCAAGTGTCTTTTAATTTCAAGTGTCCAAAGAGCTGTAATCACCATCTGCAGTGATTCTGAAACCCCCAAAAATAAAGTCTGTCACTGTTGCCAGTGTTTCCCTATCTATTTGACAAAGGTATCATAGATAGAGCTAAATACTCTTCATTATTTTTCCCCGACTTTATTGTTATGTAATTGACAAATAACATTATGTAATTTTAAGGTGTAAAATGTGATGATTTGCCACACACAAGTTTTGTAAAATGTTTAGCACAATAAGGTTAGTTAGCACATCTTTCATCTTACCTAGCTACCTTTTCACTTTTGCTATGATGAGAATATTAAAACTATCCTCAAAGCAACTTTCAAAGATGCAAATAGTAGTATTAACTATAGTCACTATGTTGTACCTTAGATCCCTGGAATTTATTCATTTTGTAACTGAATGTTTGTACTCATCGACCAAAATCTCCCACTGTGCTGATCCTCAACCCCTGGCAACCACTGTTCTAACTCTCTATTTCTATGAGTTTGGAATTTTTAGATTCCATACATAAAGATTCCATATAAGTGAAATTATACATTATTTGTCTTTGTCTGTTTGACTTATTTTACTATGTATTTTCCCACACTTTCCTTCTTTTATTCCTGTGCCAAACCCTGTGCGAGGTCCTAGAGTTTAGAAATAAGTTGCAGTCCCAGCCTGGAATGTATTGCAGAGGGTGTCTCCCTGCAGGAACCCAAGAATCAGGCTCATTTGACTTTAATTGCCTAATCTAATTTCTTATGTTTACTAAGGAGTTACAGTAGTGTCATTTCTCACCCCCACTGCTATTTTCAGTTAGTCATTATTCTTTCTGAAATCTCTATGAAATCAATAGACCTTTCTGAAGGATCATTCTTCTTGATATGAAAACAAATGCATCTTCACTCCTCTTGAAAATGTTAAGATTTATCTCTAGAAAGTTATCTGCCAATATTATTTTAATGTGCTAGTGAGGTCTTTTAAATCAGAAACTATTGAATTTTTCATTCCAAGTATTTCACTTGTTGAGGAAAGCAATTCCACAGAGACTTAGGGGAAAAAATAGAAGTTACAATTTTATGAATTGTTTAATTCAGATCCAATATCATAGATGCAGTGGCAGGAAAGTACTTCATATAGTTCACAGGTGGTATTAACAGATGTGGCAGATAAGACCATTCTTTTTTTATGTGATCAATTATTGTTGTTTAGTCACTAAGTCATGTCCTACTCTGTGACCCCATGGACTACAGCCTACCAAGCTCCTTTGTCCATGGGATCTTCCAGGTCAGGATACTGGAGTGGGTTGTCATTTCCTTCTCTAGGGGATTTTCCTAGCCCAGGATTTGGACCTGCATCTCTTGCATTGCAAGCAAGTTCTTTACCCACCAGAGAAGCCTCCAATCAACCATAGTTTGCACATATTTTCTCCCCAAAGCCAATTTTCTGTACATGTATGAGCAAGCATTAAGGAAAGCTTCTCTCTCTCACAGTTAAGTTTATCAGGACATGAAGAAACATTTGAACTGCCTTGATTTCCTGTCTGACTTCCCTAAACTTATCGACACTGGAATTCAGCTTTATCTCTTTCATTCCATTCTCCAAGGATATAGTGTCTTCTTTAGAGTGAAGGTGAATTTTAAACATAAATTTCCTGAATGACAAGCTCTTTTGAAACTACATGGTTTCTGTTCTTTTATTCCCTTTTTTTGTGCCAAACCCTGTGCGAGGTCCTAGAGTTTAGAAATAAGTTGCAGTCCCAGCCTGGAATGTATTGCAGAGGGTGTCTCCCTGCAGGAACCCAAGAATCAGGCTCATTTGACTTTAATTGCCTAATCTAATTTCTTATGTTTACTAAGGAGTTACAGTAGTGTCATTTCTCACCCCACTGCTATTTTCAGTTAGTCATTATTCTTTCTGAAATCTCTATGAAATCAATAGACCTTTCTGAAGGATCATTCTTCTTGATATGAAAACAAATGCATCTTCACTCCTCTTGAAAATGTTAAGATTTATCTCTAGAAAGTTATCTGCCAATATTATTTTAATGTGCTAGTGAGGTCTTTTAAATCAGAAACTATTGAATTTTTCATTCCAAGTATTTCACTTGTTGAGGAAAGCAATTCCACAGAGACTTAGGGGAAAAAATAGAAGTTACAATTTTATGAATTGTTTAATTCAGATCCAATATCATAGATGCAGTGGCAGGAAAGTACTTCATATAGTTCACAGGTGGTATTAACAGATGTGGCAGATAAGACCATTCTTTTTTTATGTGATCAATTATTGTTGTTTAGTCACTAAGTCATGTCCTACTCTGTGACCCCATGGACTACAGCCTACCAAGCTCCTTTGTCCATGGGATCTTCCAGGTCAGGATACTGGAGTGGGTTGTCATTTCCTTCTCTAGGGGATTTTCCTAGCCCAGGATTTGGACCTGCATCTCTTGCATTGCAAGCAAGTTCTTTACCCACCAGAGAAGCCTCCAATCAACCATAGTTTGCACATATTTTCTCCCCAAAGCCAATTTTCTGTACATGTATGAGCAAGCATTAAGGAAAGCTTCTCTCTCTCACAGTTAAGTTTATCAGGACATGAAGAAACATTTGAACTGCCTTGATTTCCTGTCTGACTTCCCTAAACTTATCGACACTGGAATTCAGCTTTATCTCTTTCATTCCATTCTCCAAGGATATAGTGTCTTCTTTAGAGTGAAGGTGAATTTTAAACATAAATTTCCTGAATGACAAGCTCTTTTGAAACTACATGGTTTCTGTTCTTTGTTATTATCTCCTTCCTCTCCTTTACCTCCAAGAGCTCTCTCCACTTTGACGTTTTCCTCTGACCATACCAGTCCTCCAGTTTTACCTTTCTCATCCCCACCCCCACCCCCCCAAAATAACCTCTTTTGAACCTGTGCCCCTCTCCCTCTGTAGTCATCATCTTTGTTCTCTTTCTCTTACAAGCCATGTCTGTACTTTGAATTTCTAGTAATCCCCCCCACACACCCCAACATTCCACACACCGCTTGGTGCTTTCTCAAACTATTCTATTGAAACAGTTTTCATTATGTCAACTGAGGCATCCCTGGTGCTAAATTCAATGAACACTCTATAATCCTTGTCCGAATTGGCAGTACTGGAGTCTTAACCAATTTTTCACTCATAAAATTTATTATTCTGGTGAGTTCAATAGCTTCCTTTCTTTCCCAATTTCCATGTTAATTATTCATTCTAAGACTCTGCTATTAAATTTTCTTACTCTGTCTACCCTTGTTATCCTTCAGTTATTTTCCTTCTTCTAGGTTTTTCTCACTTCTGTTCTACTTCATAGTTTTAATTAGGATCTATGTATAAATGACTTGTAAATCTGTAAATTTAGCTCTGACATTTCTCCAAGCTCTCTATACACATGTACTTTGTCTATGCAATATTCATTTCTCAATGCCCCAAAGACATATTCACTTCAGAAGGTTCAAATTATCAATATAATTTACATCCTTGTTTTAAAACTTATTTTTCACTATAATTCTCATTTGAATGATTGATACCACCTAGTACTCCAGACTTGAGCCCCGGGAAAAGATTATTTACTCTTTTAACCTCTTACCTCCATATTAAAACATTTACTCATTCTGACCAATTTTATGTCCTCAGTTTTTTTAAATATATTTATCTTTGCCATTTTCACTGCCACTTCCTTATCACAATTTCTCCTTGCTCTAGAAATGTGTCTGTATCTCCTGTGCCGCTTGTGTTAACATATTGTAATTTTGTGTTTAAGTGCCTTTATTGCTTTACTTCAGCCCTTTCAAATTATCATCAAAGATAAGTTTCTCAAGTCCCTGGGAAACTTCCTCCAAGGTTTTCTGTAACATCCCAAATATTGCTAAGGTCAAGTACTTACTGACAGAATCTTCTCTTCGCATGGTATAAATAACAAATCATAATTTAAAATACATGTTAAACTATATAGTACAGAAAGATCTATAGGATATAAATAGATATATAATTACAAGATTTAAAAAATCTTATACCTGCTAAATTCACCATTCTAATTACCACTGCAATAATATTTAGATAATTCATTTATATTTAGCTTGTGTTGTTCCTTTTTAGGTAGAATTAGAGAATGGTTTGGAATCTTAATTCCTTTCTACTTAAGAAACAGATCTTCCCCATGCTATCTCTGGGTACATTCTGACATGGCTTCTGCAAAGAGTGTAGCAGTAGACACCCTTCAGAGAAGACCGACCTTCTCCTGGCTTCTGAGATGTATATTCTTGGCAACCATGGCAATAGCTTCCTTTCTTTCCCAATTTCCATGTTAATTATTCATTCTAAGACTCTGCTATTAAATTTTCTTACTCTGTCTACCCTTGTTATCCTTCAGTTATTTTCCTTCTTCTAGGTTTTTCTCACTTCTGTTCTACTTCATAGTTTTAATTAGGATCTATGTATAAATGACTTGTAAATCTGTAAATTTAGCTCTGACATTTCTCCAAGCTCTCTATACACATGTACTTTGTCTATGCAATATTCATTTCTCAATGCCCCAAAGACATATTCACTTCAGAAGGTTCAAATTATCAATATAATTTACATCCTTGTTTTAAAACTTATTTTTCACTATAATTCTCATTTGAATGATTGATACCACCTAGTACTCCAGACTTGAGCCCGGAAATGATTATTTACTCTTTTAACCTCTTACCTCCATATTAAAACATTTACTCATTCTGACCAATTTTATGTCCTCAGTTTTTTTAAATATATTTATCTTTGCCATTTTCACTGCCACTTCCTTATCACAATTTCTCCTTGCTCTAGAAATGTGTCTGTATCTCCTGTGCCGCTTGTGTTAACATATTGTAATTTTGTGTTTAAGTGCCTTTATTGCTTTACTTCAGCCCTTTCAAATTATCATCAAAGATAAGTTTCTCAAGTCCCTGGGAAACTTCCTCCAAGGTTTTCTGTAACATCCCAAATATTGCTAAGGTCAAGTACTTACTGACAGAATCTTCTCTTTCGCATGGTATAAATAACAAATCATAATTTAAAATACATGTTAAACTATATAGTACAGAAAGATCTATAGGATATAAATAGATATATAATTACAAGATTTAAAAAATCTTATACCTGCTAAATTCACCATTCTAATTACCACTGCAATAATATTTAGATAATTCATTTATATTTAGCTTGTGTTGTTCCTTTTTAGGTAGAATTAGAGAATGGTTTGGAATCTTAATTCCTTTCTACTTAAGAAACAGATCTTCCCCATGCTATCTCTGGGTACATTCTGACATGGCTTCTGCAAAGAGTGTAGCAGTAGACACCCTTCAGAGAAGACCGACCTTCTCCTGGCTTCTGAGATGTATATTCTTGGCAACCATGGGCTGTTGCTCTGACACAGACAATCCCATATTATCATTTATTCAGAAAAATACTCTCCATGGCAGGAAGAAACTAAAAAGAATTAATTACAGTTGCAAGGCCACATACTGGAGACAATTGGTACATCATGGAGGTGTATGTTTTACATCAAATACCAGATGAGGTCGTGAGAAGCCTTGCAGTTTGAGAAAATGGCAGCAGTCTTAAAAGTTACAAACTGTCACTTTAAGTGGATTTTCTTTAAAAGAAATCTAAATGACAAAAAAAGGAAACATGAATATAAAAGCAAGCAAAATCTCATGAAATCTCGGTAGAAAATCTTAGCATGCAGGGAAAATCGAAACATGAGAAGACCCCTAGTTTATTCCCAACTTATTATAGCACACATCGTTTTACTGAGGCTTCAACTATAAAGGAGATAATAATATGAATTTTTAATTATATACATTATATAAAACACTTCTATTTTTCTCATCCTCCTCATAGCAAGCCTGTAGATAATGCAGATATTCGTTTTCTGGATTATAAGGATTTGAAGGGAGAAAGAGAGCCTTAGAGAGACTGAATACTTTGGTTAGTGTCTCGTAGCTTATAAGGGGTAGAACTACAACTTGATTTCAGCCCTTCTGACTCCAGATTCCATACCCTTGTTCTTTCTCTTGAGTGACAAAGCCTGAGTAACAGTTCGCCTCTAGGCTTTGCACTCTAAGAGAAAATTTAGCTTCATAAATATTTCTGACTCCAAGGAATAGCAAAGGTCAGTTGACTTGGTGTGGTCTGTTGATCTGACCTGTCAGCATATTGCCTGAGTGCTTCCAAATCTGAGGAAGCTTGACCATAAATAAATAACATCCGAAACAAACTTACCCAAGGATGGTTTCTTTGAACTCTAATGATGCTAATGCAGCCAGTTATGGAAGAGGCTCCTGCTCCATTGAAATGATGTTCTCCTTTATTATTAAGATTTTGTTGTCGTTCAGTTACTCAGTCATGTCTGACTCTTTGTGACCCCATGGACTACAGCAAAGCAGGCTTCCCTGTCCTTCACCATCTCCCAGGGTTTGCTCAAACTCATGTCCATTGAGTCCATGATGCCATCCAACCATCTCACTCTCTATCATTCCCCTCTCTTCATGCCTTCAGTCTCTCCCAGCGTCAGGGCCTTTTCCAGTGAGCCACATCTTCACATCAGGTGGCTAAAGTATTGGAGCTTCAGCTTCAGCATCAGTACTTTCAAGGAATATTCAGGGTTAATTTCCCTTAGGATAGACTGGTTTGATCTCCTTACTGCCCAAGGGAATTTTAAGAATCTTCTCTCAGCACCACAGTTCAAAAGCATCAGTTCTTCAGTGCTCAGCCTTCTTCATGATCCAACTCTCACATCCATACGTGACTACTGGAAAAACCATAGCTTTGACTATACAGATCCTTGTCGGCAAAGTAATCTCTCTGCCTTTTTTTGGGGTGGGGGTGGGGCGTTGGGGAAGGAGGGGGCGGGCGGGCCACTTCTATTGGTCTTTGATTATCTGTTTTCATCCATCTTTGTTCTTTGGCCCCTGAGAGCCTCCCATCACAGTGGCCTCTCTCGCTGCAGAGCACGGGCTCTGGGCGCATGCGCTCCAGAGCTCCAGCTCAGTAATTGGACACATCAGTCCAGCTGCTCCGCGGCACGTGGGATCTTCCCAGGCCAGGGTTGGAACCGGCGCCGCTTGCACTGCAAGGTGGTGTCCTTACCCACTGAACTACCAGGGAAGCCCTATGCTTTTTAATATGTTAGGTTTGTCATAGCTATTTTTCCAAGGAACACGGCCTTTTAACTTATTAAGATAAATCTACATAATTGGTACCTCATGGCACCAGTGGTGAAAAGATTACATGCTGCTGTAAAAAAAGTCACAGCAACTGCTTTTATTTTCCTTTCTTTCTAGATATGCTGCTTATTTAGTGTCCTTAGTTTTGGATTGAATGACATTATGGATGAGCCATATTGAATTTGATCCCTTTTTCAAGTACTCTTTATTCTATCAGGAATCAAATGCTGCAGAATTAGTCAGTGGCAATTATTACTCTGTTTTTACCAGGATATATGGCCCTGAAAGGCAAGAGGAGAAACTCCTAAATCAAGATGGGTTATCTGGTGTGTTGAATTTATTATATGCGGGGGCCTTCCGCAGAAAGGAAGGCAGCAGGATTGCCCCAGGCTGAACTGGGAGATCTCGGAGAGAGGTGGGTCTTCTGCCCGCCACCCAGCCCCCCGCAGGCGGGAGACAATCAGATGCGACAGGGGTTCAGTCAAAGCGGTTCCGCTTTATTAGTGTAGATTCACAGCTTTTATAGGCAAGTGAAGGGGGTTTTGCACGGGACTTCCTATAGATTACACCGTTCAAGCTAAAGGCCAAGCAGTCATCCATGAGTGCGGAAGCCAGGGGAACCAATCAGAAATTTTGACCATCACTTAACAATTTAGATCACGCCCTCGTCTCTTCCTGTAGGCGCCATCTTAGCTCCAAACTGAAACAATGTGCTTAAGCTTCCTTATGCTTGCAACGGTCCTCTTTCAATTCAGAGCCCCACAATTATACTAAATAGTTACAACCTATTGTAGTTTTTTTTTTTTTTTCCCAATTTCTCTGGCTAAGATTCCCTTCCCACATTTCAAATAATACCCTGCAGGGAAAAATCACTGGCATCACTGCCTTCCTTATGAAACACTTTTGTCTCTGCTATGTGTCATCATTCTCTGTTCTACCCCTCCACCCCACACACTCCATGAAGATTTTTTTAATAAGAAAATATGTTCATTATTACTTATGTCTGCCTTTTCTCTACTACACTGATTGATTAGATTGTATTTGTACCTTCATATCTTCAGTATCTTCTGTGGTAACAAGTTCAATATCATGCAAAATTGTTGATTTTCAGTAAGTATCTACTGTGTGCATTAATATAGGAAATGATATCATACTTTATAATATGTGACTGTTGCTTGAATCTCAACTAGCTTGATTTGTATTTTTAATTGATGAGATTTATGAAGGATTAACTAGTCCTTTCTTAAGATAGGGGTGTTGTTTTTCACTCAATTCTTACCCTGTGCACATGCATTAGAGAGGGCCTTTAGAAAGGCAAGAATAAGAGAAAGGGATACAAATGAACTCATTTACAAACAGAAGTAGACTTACAGACAGAAAGCATATTTATGGCTACCAAAGGGAATGCGAGGGTGGTGATCATTTAAGAGTTTGGGATTGACTGGTGCACACTGCTATATATAAAATAGATAAACAGCTAGGACCTACTGTATAACACAGGGAACTATATGCAATATCTTGTAAGAACCTATAATGGAAGGGAATCTGAACAGGAGTCTTTTATATATAGCCTAATCACTTTGCTGTACAACTAACATTGTAAATCAGCTAAACCCTGATGCCGGGAAAGATTGAGGACAGGAGAAGAAGGGGGCGACAGGAGATGAGGTGGCTGAGTGGCATCACCAAGACAATGGACATGAATTTGAGCAAACTCTGGGAGATAGTCAAGGACAGGGAAGCTTGGTGTACTGAAGTCCACAGGGTCACTAAAAGTCAGACAGGATTTAGTGACTCAACAACCAAAGAGGCACAGATATTTGATGAGTTCTGGAGGCACAGTTCCAAACATTTTGTCTCTGCAACGGTCCTCTTTCAATTCAGAGCCCCACAATTATACTAAATAGTTACAACCTGTTGTAGTTTTTTTTCCCAATTTCTCTGGCTAAGATTCCCTTCCCACATTTCAAATAATACCCTGCAGGGAAAAATCACTGGCATCACTGCCTTCCTTATGAAACACTTTTGTCTCTGCTATGTGTCATCATTCTCTGTTCTACCCCTCCACCCCACACACTCCATGAAGATTTTTTTAATAAGAAAATATGTTCATTATTACTTATGTCTGCCTTTTCTCTACTACACTGATTGATTAGATTGTATTTGTACCTTCATATCTTCAGTATCTTCTGTGGTAACAAGTTCAATATCATGCAAAATTGTTGATTTTCAGTAAGTATCTACTGTGTGCATTAATATAGGAAATGATATCATACTTTATAATATGTGACTGTTGCTTGAATCTCAACTAGCTTGATTTGTATTTTTTTTATTGATGAGATTTATGAAGGATTAACTAGTCCTTTCTTAAGATAGGGGTGTTGTTTTTCACTCAATTCTTACCCTGTGCACATGCATTAGAGAGGGCCTTTAGAAAGGCAAGAATAAGAGAAAGGGATACAAATGAACTCATTTACAAACAGAAGTAGACTTACAGACAGAAAGCATATTTATGGCTACCAAAGGGAATGCGAGGGTGGTGATCATTTAAGAGTTTGGGATTGACTGGTGCACACTGCTATATATAAAATAGATAAACAGCTAGGACCTACTGTATAACACAGGGAACTATATGCAATATCTTGTAAGAACCTATAAGGGAAAGGGGAATCTGAACAGGAGTCTTTTATATATAGCCTAATCACTTTGCTGTACAACTAACATTGTAAATCAGCTAAACCCTGATGCCGGGAAAGATTGAGGACAGGAGAAGAAGGGGGCGACAGGAGATGAGGTGGCTGAGTGGCATCACCAAGACAATGGACATGAATTTGAGCAAACTCTGGGAGATAGTCAAGGACAGGGAAGCTTGGTGTACTGAAGTCCACAGGGTCACTAAAAGTCAGACAGGATTTAGTGACTCAACAACCAAAGAGGCACAGATATTTGATGAGTTCTGGAGGCACAGATTCATGTTCTGCAGCTCTCCTGGGTTAGTGGTATATCTGCCCTCCAGTAATTAGACTGCCTATTGTTTTTGCCACCTACCATGTCAACTTGCATCTGTGTCATTTGTACATGCTGTTAACTCTTCGGTGAAGTGTTTTTCCCTTTCCTATCTGTGACTTTTCTATTTTAAAACAGCCTAGATGTTACCTCCTATGCAAAAATCCTCCCTATTCCCTAAGAATTAAGAAGTTATACTATTTTTAGAGCTGTAAAAGCACTTTGGAGGTATATCTGTTCTAAAACACTTTCATAATTTTTGTTTTGCATGGATGTTTGTGTCCTCCCGAGACTATGAGTTCCTCCACTTCCATTCTTTCTATATATAATGCCAAGCTCTTCCATTGAACCTAACTCACAGTTAATACTCAGGAGCTACTTATTAATAATAAATTGGTTATTTTTAATAATAGAAATTATTTATCACCATTAGGCACAGTATCTTACTAGGAACTAATGGAAAATAAAAATGACTCAGTCAAGGCCAAAGTCTGTAAAAGCTTTTATTAGGGAGACAAGGGAGACAAGGAAGGAAAGGATAACCAGATGGAAAGAATAATCGAACCTGTGCTTGTGCTTAGTCACTGAGTCGTGTTCGACTCTTTGCAATCCCATGGAGTGTAGCTTGCCAGGCTCCTCTGTTCATGGGATTCTTCAACGAGAATACTGGAGTGGTTTGCCACGCCTTTTTCAGTTGTGCCTTAAGATATGACAATTTCCATAGGCAGAAAGGGAGTGAGCAGAAGGGTAGCAGATACAAGGCCATTCTAGGATGAATAAACAGCAGGTTACCACAGGAAACGTTCCTGAAGTGAATTAAAGATAAACTCTCTTAAATGTAAATAAAACTGCGTGCCTTTAAAAGAAACAATGCATAAAGGATTAAAGTAGATTAAAACTCGAGACTACCCTCTGAGAGCCCAAATGTATTTAGTGTAGTTCGAAATTAGCTTAATGTACAAGAATTCAAATAAGTGTCAAGGAAAAGAGAATAGCATTCAGCTGGTATGCTTTAGGCTCTCTCAGTTGATGAGTTCTGGAGGCACAGATTCATGTTCTGCAGCTCTCCTGGGTTAGTGGTATATCTGCCCTCCAGTAATTAGACTGCCTATTGTTTTTGCCACCTACCATGTCAACTTGCATCTGTGTCATTTGTACATGCTGTTAACTCTTCGGTGAAGTGTTTTTCCCTTTCCTATCTGTGACTTTTCTATTTTAAAACAGCCTAGATGTTACCTCCTATGCAAAAATCCTCCCTATTCCCTAAGAATTAAGAAGTTATACTATTTTTAGAGCTGTAAAAGCACTTTGGAGGTATATCTGTTCTAAAACACTTTCATAATTTTTGTTTTGCATGGATGTTTGTGTCCTCCCGAGACTATGAGTTCCTCCACTTCCATTCTTTCTATATATAATGCCAAGCTCTTCCATTGAACCTAACTCACAGTTAATACTCAGGAGCTACTTATTAATAATAAATTGGTTATTTTTAATAATAGAAATTATTTATCACCATTAGGCACAGTATCTTACTAGGAACTAATGGAAAATAAAAATGACTCAGTCAAGGCCAAAGTCTGTAAAAGCTTTTATTAGGGAGACAAGGGAGACAAGGAAGGAAAGGATAACCAGATGGAAAGAATAATCGAACCTGTGCTTGTGCTTAGTCACTGAGTCGTGTTCGACTCTTTGCAATCCCATGGAGTGTAGCTTGCCAGGCTCCTCTGTTCATGGGATTCTTCAACGAGAATACTGGAGTGGTTTGCCACGCCTTTTTCAGTTGTGCCTTAAGATATGACAATTTCCATAGGCAGAAAGGGAGTGAGCAGAAGGGTAGCAGATACAAGGCCATTCTAGGATGAATAAACAGCAGGTTACCACAGGAAACGTTCCTGAAGTGAATTAAAGATAAACTCTCTTAAATGTAAATAAAACTGCGTGCCTTTAAAAGAAACAATGCATAAAGGATTAAAGTAGATTAAAACTCGAGACTACCCTCTGAGAGCCCAAATGTATTTAGTGTAGTTCGAAATTAGCTTAATGTACAAGAATTCAAATAAGTGTCAAGGAAAAGAGAATAGCATTCAGCTGGTATGCTTTAGGCTCTCTCAGTTAAAATGGCAAGTAGCTGGGCAAACAGTCACCCTTTAGCATGAATTTATGTTATTAATTGTTTCCATCATTCAGAGTCATGATTAGAGCTTAAATTGAATATCTACAGTGGGAATTATAAGGCACGTTTGACTTCATGTTTTAAACACTCTGTGGGGTGGGCATCTTGGTGAAGGGCAAGATGATGCCTTCTGCTTCCTTTACTATTTAAATTAAGTTGAACTTCTTCAAAATGGTATGATGACTATCTTTCTGGTTTTCTTGAGAAGCAAAGGTTGTTGCCATGGCCAGGAGAGAATATAGGTTACTGACACATGGAAGTATAAAATATGATTGACGCACTGTTCAGCAGTGACCTAGTAGAGGAAATACAGAAAAGGTCCTAGGACACATAGAAAGGCACAGGAGAACTTTAAAATATTCTGCATGGAGAATATGTGAGGTGGAAAAGCAGGAGTCAAGAGAGGGACTGCAGTGGGTGGAGGATCTAGAAAAGACTGAGACACTGGATACAACAGCAGCAAAGCAACTGGAGGAAGGCAACTAGAAATTGTTCTCCTGGGGAACTTTTCCAGAAGCCAGTCTCTCCTGCAGTGTTCAGGTACACTCGGAGTATGTCAAAATGTGTTACCAGTAAAGTAGCAAACTTAAGTTTTTTCTTTTGTAAATATAGTAGATACATGCTTATTCTTAAAATAACATCACACTCAGAGATTGGCCTTCTGGTAGGAGTTTAGAAAAGAGGAAAGGCTACGAAGTTGTACCTGGAATACTGCTTTTAACTGTATTAGTGCTTCTCAGCATGAGGTATCCAGACCAGGAGCATCTCCATGGTTACCAACCAGGGTCCTTGGACGCCTTAATCAATAGAAATTGCTAACAGGCCAGACAAAAAATTCAAGCAAAACTTTATAGGGGCTCATGCTGCAGCATGAGGGAGAAACAGGTACCCTTGCTCTCTTCCCAAGGCAAGGTGAGCTGGTCCCTTAAATTGGGTGAAGGAGAAGGTAGATCTGTGGGCCCGGCAAGGGAGCTGGGGCCAAATTTAGTGTAGTTCGAAATTAGCTTAATGTACACCAGGAAAGAGAATAGCATTCAGCTGGTATGCTTTAGGCTCTCTCAGTTAAAATGGCAAGTAGCTGGGCAAACAGTCACCCTTTAGCATGAATTTATGTTATTAATTGTTTCCATCATTCAGAGTCATGATTAGAGCTTAAATTGAATATCTACAGTGGGAATTATAAGGCACGTTTGACTTCATGTTTTAAACACTCTGTGGGGTGGGCATCTTGGTGAAGGGCAAGATGATGCCTTCTGCTTCCTTTACTATTTAAATTAAGTTGAACTTCTTCAAAATGGTATGATGACTATCTTTCTGGTTTTCTTGAGAAGCAAAGGTTGTTGCCATGGCCAGGAGAGAATATAGGTTACTGACACATGGAAGTATAAAATATGATTGACGCACTGTTCAGCAGTGACCTAGTAGAGGAAATACAGAAAAGGTCCTAGGACACATAGAAAGGCACAGGAGAACTTTAAAATATTCTGCATGGAGAATATGTGAGGTGGAAAAGCAGGAGTCAAGAGAGGGACTGCAGTGGGTGGAGGATCTAGAAAAGACTGAGACACTGGATACAACAGCAGCAAAGCAACTGGAGGAAGGCAACTAGAAATTGTTCTCCTGGGGAACTTTTCCAGAAGCCAGTCTCTCCTGCAGTGTTCAGGTACACTCGGAGTATGTCAAAATGTGTTACCAGTAAAGTAGCAAACTTAAGTTTTTTCTTTTGTAAATATAGTAGATACATGCTTATTCTTAAAATAACATCACACTCAGAGATTGGCCTTCTGGTAGGAGTTTAGAAAAGAGGAAAGGCTACGAAGTTATACCTGGAATACTGCTTTTAACTGTATTAGTGCTTCTCAGCATGAGGTATCCAGACCAGGAGCATCTCCATGGTTACCAACCAGGGTCCTTGGACGCCTTAATCAATAGAAATTGCTAACAGGCCAGACAAAAAATTCAAGCAAAACTTTATAGGGGCTCATGCTGCAGCATGAGGGAGAAACAGGTACCCTTGCTCTCTTCCCAAGGCAAGGTGAGCTGGTCCCTTAAATTGGGTGAAGGAGAAGGGTAGATCTGTGGGCCCGGCAAGAGTGGTGACCTAGGTGGTCTGCCCACCCCCTTGGACATATTTTGTGCGGGGATAATGCACAGTATCTTAGTTTTGCTCCTAGCACCTCAGAAGTGGCAGTTAGCTTTTTGTCTTTTTTATCTTGTTGTTCATAATTTGCTCCAATTGTGCATGCATGCAGGAATTTTTAGTCCCTTATATTTTCTTTGTATTCTGTTCATGATGAGACATTTGTACAAGCAATGCAGTAAAGGGCCCAGGTTCCAGGTACTAGGTCCCAGCCTGCCTCACCATCACCTGGGAGGTTGTTAAAAATGCAAATTCTCTGGTAGATGTTATGAGTCAGAAAATGTAGGAGTGGGGATCAGCAGTCTATGCACTAATGAATACTCCTAGTGACCCAGATGCAAGAAATTTCTGAGAACTACTGATCTGTAAGTCTGTAGTGATTGCATAATGTAGATGTACTCGTAACACCGACACACCAGATTTAAACATATGACACTATTAGTTTTATTTCTCTGAAAAATTGACTTGTGCTTCTTAAAACTCTGGATGAACCCATGTAGATACCATCCTTTTTTGTATGTAATTAAAGTTCAGTATTCTTTTCTTTGATGAAGTGACTCACTGGAGAGCAAGAGGAGGAACATAGCAATCATGATTTTCTTGTACAATTATCTCACTGAGCACAAGAAGGACAATTAGCCATGAATCAGCCTAATGGCATTAGAGGGCCAGGTTTTATGAGTGGGCTCCATAGGCCATTCCAGAGTTCCAGCACTTAGATGTGCAGAGAACAGTAGATACTTTTGTAAATATAGCTTATTCTTAAAATAACATCACACTCAGAGATTGGCCTTCTGGTAGGAGTTTAGAAAAGAGGAAAGGCTACGAAGTTGTACCTGGAATACTGCTTTTAACTGTATTAGTGCTTCTCAGCATGAGGTATCCAGACCAGGAGCATCTCCATGGTTACCAACCAGGGTCCTTGGACGCCTTAATCAATAGAAATTGCTAACAGGCCAGACAAAAAATTCAAGCAAAACTTTATAGGGGCTCATGCTGCAGCATGAGGGAGAAACAGGTACCCTTGCTCTCTTCCCAAGGCAAGGTGAGCTGGTCCCTTAAATTGGGTGAAGGAGAAGGGTAGATCTGTGGGCCCGGCAAGAGTGGTGACCTAGGTGGTCTGCCCACCCCCTTGGACATATTTTGTGCGGGGATAATGCACAGTATCTTAGTTTTGCTCCTAGCACCTCAGAAGTGGCAGTTAGCTTTTTGTCTTTTTTATCTTGTTGTTCATAATTTGCTCCAATTGTGCATGCATGCAGGAATTTTTAGTCCCTTATATTTTCTTTGTATTCTGTTCATGATGAGACATTTGTACAAGCAATGCAGTAAAGGGCCCAGGTTCCAGGTACTAGGTCCCAGCCTGCCTCACCATCACCTGGGAGGTTGTTAAAAATGCAAATTCTCTGGTAGATGTTATGAGTCAGAAAATGTAGGAGTGGGGATCAGCAGTCTATGCACTAATGAATACTCCTAGTGACCCAGATGCAAGAAATTTCTGAGAACTACTGATCTGTAAGTCTGTAGTGATTGCATAATGTAGATGTACTCGTAACACCGACACACCAGATTTAAACATATGACACTATTAGTTTTATTTCTCTGAAAAATTGACTTGTGCTTCTTAAAACTCTGGATGAACCCATGTAGATACCATCCTTTTTTGTATGTAATTAAAGTTCAGTATTCTTTTCTTTGATGAAGTGACTCACTGGAGAGCAAGAGGAGGAACATAGCAATCATGATTTTCTTGTACAATTATCTCACTGAGCACAAGAAGGACAATTAGCCATGAATCAGCCTAATGGCATTAGAGGGCCAGGTTTTATGAGTGGGCTCCATAGGCCATTCCAGAGTTCCAGCACTTAGATGTGCAGAGAAAAACATGACTAAGAAAAGGGGTTTTATAATTTTTTTTAATGAAAAATTTCCAATGAAAAGTTTCTTAAAAACTTTCTGATTAAAAAAAAGTCTCCAGAAAACCTAAGGCTTACTCCAATTATAAAACCAGTTTTTACTTTATCCAACCAACCACGTAAAGTCAAAATCCGATGATAAAAACCAAATAATATTATGGCCTAAAAAATTGAACATACAAGCATAACTCTGTTTGTATAAGTAGTAAGATAGGATAGCAAACACGCTTAAAATGCGATAAAGGTTTCCTGTGGGTGCACTGTGCTAAATGAAGTCAAAGGCTAAATGAATCTAGTCCCTGAGAGTTCCATATAACTGGAAAACCTGCAGTGTGTCACTGCAGTTCAAAAATGGTTATTTTAAAATTTGCCTATTGAAACTCTCCTGACTGTGTGCATGTAAATCCCATTAAAGTTCATAGACACTGCACATACAATCAGTGAGAGACATGCAGCCCCCTAATGTTTTCTCTAATGAACTTCAACTCAGCAGGTAGGGGCTAATAATTACACAGCACAGAGTCTGCATTAGATTGCTTGCTCAGTTTATGGCTATCTGGAAACAGTGCAACACTGTGCACACCTTCTGTTTGAAGATGGAGGCAGGAATATTTTGGCAGATTGAAATTCAAACATGGAACTAAATTCCTAGTCTATTTGTAGTCAGAGGGTATGACTAGATAATGCTTTCAAAGGGAAAGCAAAAGGTAAGTCAATATATAAAGAAGAAATAAAATTTTAAAAATACAATAGATGCCTTTTAATTACAGAAAAATTGGATAGAATTAAATATAGTTAAAGCTACAGGAGGGCTTCCCTTGTGGCTCAGTGGATAAGAACCCGTCTGCCAATGCAGGAGACACAGGTTCGAGCCCTGATCCGGGAATATCCCACATACTGCAGAGCAGCTAGACCCACACATCAACAAAGACCCAGCACAGCCAAAAATAAATAAATAAAAGTTAAAAAAAAAAAAAAAAAGCTACAGGAATACCACCATATTTTTTTTTCTTATGTACGTTTGATAGAAAGTTGGCTTCTTTATGAGAAAAGTTCTGGCAATATTGGTTTAAAAACATCCAAGTATTTTACATCTTTCATCTAAAAATTCACTGTCAGTAACTTATCCTAAATAAATAATTCAAAAAATTAAATAAATGAATAAATGTATGATGCACTATACTGACATTTTAGCAATATCTTCTTATTGCAGTCAGATCACTTTTTATTCTGTACTTTCATTGATGTGTAGCAGAGAAAAGTGGAAAGATAAAGAATATAAAATGCACTTAATTTCTCATAAACTGAGCACACACATATCATCAGCACCTATAGTAAGAAACGCATAAGTAAGACATATAAGGTTATAAACCCCTGGAAAGCTCCCCTCACTGCACAAGATTGACAGCTATCTTGACCTCAAACATACAGAGATTTCCAGTTATTTATAACTTTAGAAAAATCTAGAATTATTTGTTTTTTAAAATGAATCCATTTTGTCAGTTATGTAGTGCTATTGCATTTTGGTTTTAGTTTTCATTTATGACTAAATATTGAACTTTTTTTCATTTGGCTGTCTTCTTTTGTAAAATGTCTGTTAAATCTTCATTTATCATTTTCCTGTTGGCTTGTCTTTTATTTTACCATTGCTTTGTTTTGTATATTCTAAGCCTTATATTGGGATTCCCAAACAGCTCAGACAGTAAAAAATCTACCTGCAATACAGGGGATCTGGGTTTGATCCCTGGATTACAAAGATCCCCTGGAGAAGGAAAGGGATACCCACTCCAGTAGAATTGCCTGCAAAATTCCATGTGGTCGCAAAGAGTCCAACACAACTGAGCAAATTTCACTTCTTCAAATCTTATGTAAGGCTTTTGTCAGACTTAAATGTTTTGCAAATATTTTTCACTCCATCTTTTTCATTTCTAAAATCTTAAAGTTGGCTTTTAATGGATGTGTGCACAGTTGCTAAGTCATCTCTAACTCTTTGCCACTCCATGGGCTGTAGCCCATCAGCCGCCTCTGTCCATGAGATTTTCCTGGCAAGAATACTGAAATGGGTTGCCATCTCCTCCTCTAGGATATCTTCCTGATCCTGGGACTGAACCTGCATCTCCTGCATCATATGCCCTTAATTTTAATTTGTCTAATTCATCTATTTTTGTTTACCAATTTTTATGTGTCCTTTTTATGAAAGCATATCTCAATTAATTAAAAATTTGCCCATTTTCTTCTAAAAGACTTTATATTGTATTTATATCTGTAATTTGTCTATACTAAGTTAGTATTTGTACATGGCTTGGAGAATCCCACTCTTCATTATACAAAAAGTGTTTTATTCTGTACTTTCATTGATGTGTAGCAGAGAAAAGTGGAAAGATAAAGAATATAAAATGCACTTAATTTCTCATAAACTGAGCACACACATATCATCAGCACCTATAGTAAGAAACGCATAAGTAAGACATATAAGGTTATAAACCCCTGGAAAGCTCCCCTCACTGCACAAGATTGACAGCTATCTTGACCTCAAACATACAGAGATTTCCAGTTATTTATAACTTTAGAAAAATCTAGAATTATTTGTTTTTTAAAATGAATCCATTTTGTCAGTTATGTAGTGCTATTGCATTTTGGTTTTAGTTTTCATTTATGACTAAATATTGAACTTTTTTTCATTTGGCTGTCTTCTTTTGTAAAATGTCTGTTAAATCTTCATTTATCATTTTCCTGTTGGCTTGTCTTTTATTTTACCATTGCTTTGTTTTGTATATTCTAAGCCTTATATTGGGATTCCCAAACAGCTCAGACAGTAAAAAATCTACCTGCAATACAGGGGATCTGGGTTTGATCCCTGGATTACAAAGATCCCCTGGAGAAGGAAAGGGATACCCACTCCAGTAGAATTGCCTGCAAAATTCCATGTGGTCGCAAAGAGTCCAACACAACTGAGCAAATTTCACTTCTTCAAATCTTATGTAAGGCTTTTGTCAGACTTAAATGTTTTGCAAATATTTTTCACTCCATCTTTTTCATTTCTAAAATCTTAAAGTTGGCTTTTAATGGATGTGTGCACAGTTGCTAAGTCATCTCTAACTCTTTGCCACTCCATGGGCTGTAGCCCATCAGCCGCCTCTGTCCATGAGATTTTCCTGGCAAGAATACTGAAATGGGTTGCCATCTCCTCCTCTAGGATATCTTCCTGATCCTGGGACTGAACCTGCATCTCCTGCATCATATGCCCTTAATTTTAATTTGTCTAATTCATCTATTTTTGTTTACCAATTTTTATGTGTCCTTTTTATGAAAGCATATCTCAATTAATTAAAAATTTGCCCATTTTCTTCTAAAAGACTTTATATTGTATTTATATCTGTAATTTGTCTATACTAAGTTAGTATTTGTACATGGCTTGGAGAATCCCACTCTTCTAGAACTATTTGATGAATGAATCACCTTTCCTCATTATACTGTAATGTTGCTTTGTCATAATCTAGGTGACCATATGGATATGCTCTGGACTCTGTATTTTTTGTCATTTATCTGTCTTGTACCAGGAAAATACTACTAATATAGCTTTATAGTAATTACTAATATTCATTAATGTACGTATCCAAAAATTTTTTGTTTTTAAAATTGCCCTTAATATTGCTGTTTGTGTTTCCACATAAACTCAGAATCAGCTTTTAATCATCCCCCACTAAAAATAACTTTGAGTTTCTGATTGACATTGAATTTTTAATCTATACATCAATTTGTTAGAAATTGACAGTTTTAAACATTGAGCCTTCCAATCCATGAACATAGGATTTCATTATATTTCTTTAGGTTTTCTTTTATTTTGCTCATAATAGTTTGTTGTTTTCTGGTAAAAGTCTCACGTATCCTTTGTTAAATTTTTCCCTAAGTATTTTTATTCTATTGAAAATAATATTCATTAAAAAATGTAATGTTGCCACTGAATCTCAACATCATTAACTTTAATGTACTTTCTGCCAAAGCAATCTTACCACATTTGCTTATCAAGTTTTACTTTGTAGAATGTTTAGATTTCTTATATAAAACATATCTTATGTTATCCCTAAATAACAGTTTTCTTCTCCTTTCCATTGTATGCCTCTTATTTCTTTTTCCAACAGTAGTCACTAAGATCTACAGTAAATTTTTGAGCAAAAGTGTTTATAGCTGGCATTATTGCCTGTGCTAAGCTTTTCAATAATCTGTTACTCATATAACACCTGCTATATGGTATTTCTAAGATTCTGTTTATCAAAGTAGCTGTCTTTCATTTTTGATTTGTTAAAATTATTTATCATGATTACATAAAATTGACTTCAACTTTACTATGTATAGAAGTTTAGCAAATGCAGTGTGTCATGGAACTTCTCCTTTGAGAGGTTTCCAGGTATGTAAAAAATAAAAGAAAAACCAAAAGAAACAAAATGTATGAATTTATGGCATTATAAAAGTAAGAATGCCAGCAAATTAATGTTCTTAGTTATTCCTGTGGAGTTAATTTAAAGTATTTTGCCAAAGTGTTATTTTATTAGTATTTTTTCCAATTTTTATTGCTGAATGAATTTAGACATTTTCCCAATGTGTTTCACTTTTGTCAGCATTGAAATTGAGGGTTCTCATTGACTATGGTTTCCACAGAGTAAAATGGCAAGATTTATTTTTCCTATTGTGTGTGTGCTCAGTCATGTCCAACTCTTTGCGACCGCATGGACGGAGACCCTTCAACACCAGTTCCACTGTCCATGAGGTTTTCCAAGGAAGAATACTGAAGTGGGTTCCATTCCTTTTTCAAGGAGATTATCCTTATCCAGGGATTGAACCCACATCTCTCTTGTCTCCTGCATTACAGGCAGATTATTTACCACTAGCGCCACCAGGGATAGTTTGTTTTTGTTTATTGTTTTCCCCTGTAAGTATAGTAGATCTACTTAGAGAAGGTGAGAGAAGATCAATTCATGCAAGACATTCAGTCAGATTTTTGGAGTCATGGAAACAAACTTTTGCATTATAGACTTTTTAAAATTGATTTAAATAAGCAGACAATTCTTGTATCATAGATGTAATCTAAACTATTGCCATGAGATTTAAGATTTTTTTCTAAAGTAATTCAAAACCAAGGATTCATCAGCATATAAGCTTGCTATATTGGTTCCTTTTTGTGTACTTTATAATCCATAATTCAAAGCAAATTACTTGAATTTCAATGAAATTCCAATTTACTGTGACTAGCCTGGTGATTTTCAAAATTACCTTGGCCTCATGCCAGCCTAAAAATGCTTATTAAGTGACAGACGTCCATGCTCAGCAATGTTAAGAGTAAGAAAGAATCATTTGTTGATAGATTTTTGATAAAGGAAATTTGGATCCTTTCTTATTTGTATTCTTTCTTCTAATTTTATAGATGAAGTAACACGGTACAGAGAGATCAACTTACCTCTGCAAGGTCACAAAACTTGTAACCTTAATTTACTGTATAGAAGTTTAGCAAATGCAGTGTGTCATGGAACTTCTCCTTTGAGAGGTTTCCAGGTATGTAAAAAATAAAAGAAAAACCAAAAGAAACAAAATGTATGAATTTATGGCATTATAAAAGTAAGAATGCCAGCAAATTAATGTTCTTAGTTATTCCTGTGGAGTTAATTTAAAGTATTTTGCCAAAGTGTTATTTTATTAGTATTTTTTCCAATTTTTATTGCTGAATGAATTTAGACATTTTCCCAATGTGTTTCACTTTTGTCAGCATTGAAATTGAGGGTTCTCATTGACTATGGTTTCCACAGAGTAAAATGGCAAGATTTATTTTTCCTATTGTGTGTGTGCTCAGTCATGTCCAACTCTTTGCGACCGCATGGACGGAGACCCTTCAACACCAGTTCCACTGTCCATGAGGTTTTCCAAGGAAGAATACTGAAGTGGGTTCCATTCCTTTTTCAAGGAGATTATCCTTATCCAGGGATTGAACCCACATCTCTCTTGTCTCCTGCATTACAGGCAGATTATTTACCACTAGCGCCACCAGGGATAGTTTGTTTTTGTTTATTGTTTTCCCCTGTAAGTATAGTAGATCTACTTAGAGAAGGTGAGAGAAGATCAATTCATGCAAGACATTCAGTCAGATTTTTGGAGTCATGGAAACAAACTTTTGCATTATAGACTTTTTAAAATTGATTTAAATAAGCAGACAATTCTTGTATCATAGATGTAATCTAAACTATTGCCATGAGATTTAAGATTTTTCTCTAAAGTAATTCAAAACCAAGGATTCATCAGCATATAAGCTTGCTATATTGGTTCCTTTTTGTGTACTTTATAATCCATAATTCAAAGCAAATTACTTGAATTTCAATGAAATTCCAATTTACTGTGACTAGCCTGGTGATTTTCAAAATTACCTTGGCCTCATGCCAGCCTAAAAATGCTTATTAAGTGACAGACGTCCATGCTCAGCAATGTTAAGAGTAAGAAAGAATCATTTGTTGATAGATTTTTGATAAAGGAAATTTGGATCCTTTCTTATTTGTATTCTTTCTTCTAATTTTATAGATGAAGTAACACGGTACAGAGAGATCAACTTACCTCTGCAAGGTCACAAAACTTGTAACCTTAATTTACTTTATTGAAGTGATAGCACTGAGACATTTTCAAAATCTGAAAATCCTGATGTTTCAAATTATGCAACAACGTGAGTATTTATTATAATCCCAGACTCGGGACTTGAACTGTAGCTATTATATCTACTGAAGCAATGCATCCAGTTATGTATAAACACACACATTCAATTAAAATCATGTGGAAGATGGAGCCAAAGGGAAGTAGGAAATATGGAGAGAAAATGATGGATATTAAACATACTGAAATAAATTTGAGTATTTAAACATCTAATCTACATTTCTATTCTAACTCAATGACATAATTACAAAATTATCTTCCTAGTTTATAGTTTTCTCACAATTGGTTTTTACAAGATACTTATACATCTCTGTACTAACAGAAGAATATTCACTCTGTTAACAGCCTACATTTTATTTATGTATATTTCAAAGATATACTGTCTTGATTGGGGAAAAATAGAATCTTCATCAAAGTGAAATGTATTGTGGATAAGAATGATATTTAATGGGGTATAAGATAATCAGCCAATCAAAGCTTAGTAGGAATTTGAATATTTTATTGTATATCACAATGGAACACTTCAATGGAAATCTTTCTGCTATTCTTCCAATTTAAGGAGGACAAGTTAGTTGAAAACGGAAAGCACATTTTCCTATCAAAGTGGTTCTAACATTATGAAACAGGAGCTTGTATTACATAACACTGATTACATACTACAGAAACATTGCAAATCAAGTCTCACACAAACAAATTATTTGTGCAACTTTCCTCCATCTATCCTTGCTTAAAAAAAAAAAGACAATAATACATATATAAGAATTAAATGTCAATAGAAATAATTAGAAGCAGATGAGAAGGTGAATTGGTAAACAACCCAAATACTTAAAATAAGATCTGAACCAGTCTATGTGTTATAAAAAGTATGAAAATATCTCAGTTAAATTCCCATGTAAACAATAAATCTAACCCAAGAAGTGGCACTGCTAAAGCATAAATGGTACAATTCAAAATTCTCATTTTGTGTTTCCTTTTAATAGGAGCTAAATCTGTAATTCTCTTTTAGCTTGGGTGGAATTGTCAATTAACAAAGATAAAATTGGCCCTGAGAATAGACTCCACTGATCTCTTATATTCGGCAATAAATAAATAAATAAATAAAATACTGCATTTAGTTTTCCACTGACACCAACTAAGAAGTAAAGGTTTATTCTAATTTTTAAACTCATCCAAACTGAAAACATTCAGCAAAGTAGTAAAAACTAATCAGATTATGGTCAATTAAATTTAAAGGACTGTCAGAAGGAGTCAACCAAGATGACAACAAAGGGGTCTCCTGAATTATACACTTATTGTATAGCTACATATAGAACAATTTCCTCTGACAGAAATCAAGGGATTAGCTGAGAAAATCCTACATATAGCAAGAATGGGAAAATAACCACATTAAGATATGTAGGCAAGATCAAATCATGAAGACACAGAAAGCTTGAAATAGACCAATTACTAGTAAGGAGACTGAATCAGTAATCCAAAATCTCTCGATAAACACAGATCCAGGACTGTGTCTGTGTTTCACTGGTTCATTTGCCAACCATTGACAGAACTAGTATTACTCCTTCTTTACTCGTTCCAAAAAATAGAAGAGAATGTAACATTTCAAACTTATTTTATATCAAAGCCTGTTGAGGGCACTACAAGAAAAGAAAATTACAGATGCGTATTCCTAATGAACAATGCAAAGAATACTTAAGAAAATATTAGCAAACTGAACTCAGAAATATATTAAAAGGATCAGACATCATGATTCAGTAAAATTTATACAGGGATATAGTGATGGTTCAACATGCACAATTCAATTAGTGTGATACATCACATTAACAAAAAGAAAACTAAGCATCATATCATCATCTCAATAGTGCAGAAAAAGAATTTGACAAAATTCAACATCACTCTTGATTTTAAAAAAAACTTCTCAAACTAGGTATAGAGAAAATGTATCTCACGTAATAAACACCATATATGACAAGCCAGTACCTAACTTAATAGTCAGTGGTGAAAAGCTAGACACTTTTCCCCCAAGATCAGAATACTTCACATAGTACTAGACATCTTAGGCAGAGAATTTATGCAAGAAAAATAAATAAAAGACATCTAAATCAGAAAGAAAGAAGTGTTGATAGAATTGTCTATGTCTGCAGATGTCATAGTACTCTATAGGGGCTTCCCTGGTGGCTCAGAGACTAAAGAGTCTGCCTGCAAGGTAGGAGACCCAGGTTTGATCCCTGAGTTGGGAAGATCCCCTGGAGAAGTGAATGGCTACCGCTCTACTCTTCTGGCCTGGAGAGTCCCATGATAGACTACAATCACTGGGTCACAAAGAGTTGATCATGACTGAGACTAATGCTTTCACTTAATACTATATATACAAAACCCTAAAAACTCCACCAAAAAACTATTGGAATAAACAAATTCAGTAAGATTGCAGGAAACAAAATCTATATACAAAACCCATTTGCATTTCTATGCATAAATGATGAATTATCAGAAGGAGAAATTGTAGAACAGACTCACCTATTATTTGCAATTGCATCATAAAGAATAAAATACTGGGCTTCCTTGGTAGTCCAGTGGGTAGTCTGCCTTGCAGTGTAAGGGGCACCAGTTTGATCCCTGGCCCAGGAAGATCCAGCATGCTGCGAAGCAACTGGACTGGTATGTTCAATTACTATGAGTCAGTGCTCTGGAGCACATATGCTCAGAACCAGTGCTCTGCTACGAGAGAGGCCACTGCAATGTGAGGCCCACACAGTCCAAAGAATAAAGATGGGTGAAAATAAATAAATGAATAACCAATAAAAGAGGTCAAAATTAAAAAAAAAAAAGGAATTAAATACTTAGGAATAAATGTAATCAAGGAGATGAAAGATCTATATACTACTATAAAACATTGATGAAAGAAAATGAAAGAGACACAAATATGTGAATAGATGTTCCATGATGATAAACTGAGTACATGCAACCACACACACTTCTTAGTAGAAAGTTATTGCTAGGCATGGGGAGCAGATATTTTATTCAATGATTTTGTGGTCTTCTAAGTATAAGAAGATGCAAGGATCATAAACATTTTTCCTGAAAATATCCAACTGTCTAAGAGATTGTTCTATCAGTTTCCCCAGAGCATAGAGCACTTCATTCCTGATCATTGCCCTGAATTCTCTCCAAACTGTATAGTAGGTCAGGAATTATAGTGACTGATCATTCTTGTACAACCTAGTTGATGGGTGATATTCCTTAGCTGTCACTTGTCAAAGGATACAGACTTTCAGTCATAAGATGGATAAGGTCTAAAGATCTAATATATATTGTGGTTACTACTTGTAATAGCAGTATATTTCATAATTGAAATTTGCTAACAGATTAGAACCTAAATGCTCTTACACACATGCACAGAAGGTAAGCATGTGAGGTGATGGTGTGTTAACTTGATGGGGAGAATCCTTTCAGAATAAATATGTGTTTTACAGCATCACATTGTACACTTTAAAAATCTTACAATTTTATTAGTCAATTATATGTGAGTAAAGCTGGGGTAAGCAATGAAAAGTCAAAAAAATTTAACACTTTCTACAGACTTTTATATATGTATATATTTATAGTAAATGTTGATGGGTTTCGCAGCAATTTAATTTTTGTAATACGCTAGATTGACTGTGGTGTGATGGCTCCATACAGATTTTTATGCAGGATTTTCCCCAACACTCATGGGGTTGTAAGAGACTAACGGTACCTGGAGACACCAGCCCGTAGCCTTTTGGCTTGCTACAAGATGTGGGCACCCTCCCTCACCTTGACAAACTGTCCAAAATCAGACATTGTGGAAAACTTGAATTATTCCTTGTAGAAACAACTGTTACTTACCAGTGCTTTTAAAACTATTCAACCTCCACTTTGGCACCTGCACTTTAAATGTAGAATAGATCAAACCTAGAGATGATTATCAGCTGCATCCTTTTCGATTCTTACCTCTTGTGTAACTGCACTAAGAGCCCCGTGTGCTTGTGTGCTAAGTCACTTCAGTGGTATCTGACTCTTTGCAACCCTATGGACTGTGGCGTCCAGGCTCCTCTATCCATGGGATTGATTCTCCAGGCAAGAATACTGGAGTCAGCTGCCATGACCTCCTCCAGGGGAGCAGATATCAGTTTTCCTAAGTATAAGAAGATGCAAGGATCATAAACATTTTTCCTGAAAATATCCAACTGTCTAAGAGATTGTTCTATCAGTTTCCCCAGAGCATAGAGCACTTCATTCCTGATCATTGCCCTGAATTCTCTCCAAACTGTATAGTAGGTCAGGAATTATAGTGACTGATCATTCTTGTACAACCTAGTTGATGGGTGATATTCCTTAGCTGTCACTTGTCAAAGGATACAGACTTTCAGTCATAAGATGGATAAGGTCTAAAGATCTAATATATATTGTGGTTACTACTTGTAATAGCAGTATATTTCATAATTGAAATTTGCTAACAGATTAGAACCTAAATGCTCTTACACACATGCACAGAAGGTAAGCATGTGAGGTGATGGTGTGTTAACTTGATGGGGAGAATCCTTTCAGAATAAATATGTGTTTTACAGCATCACATTGTACACTTTAAAAATCTTACAATTTTATTAGTCAATTATATGTGAGTAAAGCTGGGGTAAGCAATGAAAAGTCAAAAATTTAACACTTTCTACAGACTTTTATATATGTATATATTTATAGTAAATGTTGATGGGTTTCGCAGCAATTTAATTTTTGTAATACGCTAGATTGACTGTGGTGTGATGGCTCCATACAGATTTTTATGCAGGATTTTCCCCAACACTCATGGGGTTGTAAGAGACTAACGGTACCTGGAGACACCAGCCCGTAGCCTTTTGGCTTGCTACAAGATGTGGGCACCCTCCCTCACCTTGACAAACTGTCCAAAATCAGACATTGTGGAAAACTTGAATTATTCCTTGTAGAAACAACTGTTACTTACCAGTGCTTTTAAAACTATTCAACCTCCACTTTGGCACCTGCACTTTAAATGTAGAATAGATCAAACCTAGAGATGATTATCAGCTGCATCCTTTTCGATTCTTACCTCTTGTGTAACTGCACTAAGAGCCCCGTGTGCTTGTGTGCTAAGTCACTTCAGTGGTATCTGACTCTTTGCAACCCTATGGACTGTGGCCTCTCCAGGCTCCTCTATCCATGGGATTGATTCTCCAGGCAAGAATACTGGAGTCAGCTGCCATGACCTCCTCCAGGGGATCTTCCTGACGCAGGGATCAGACACACGTCTCCTGTGCCTCACTCATTGCAGGCAAATTCTTTATCACTGAATCATCAGAGAAGCCCCATAGAAGGTTTACTATTTCCATATTATCTGAAAGAACATTTTTTTTCTGCAAATAGTTTTGCCTTATAAAAGTAAGGTTTTTTTTTTCTAGCATTTATCAGTTTTATGAAATTTGTGCATTAGGAATAAATCTAAGCATAGAAGTAAAACTAAAATGAGCAGTGTTAGAAATCAATGCACATCGTGTTTTTAGTGCTGTTCAGAAAAACAACAACAGAACCTAAGTTTACATAGGATACAGCTCTCTAAAAGAAGCAAAATCAGATTACTTTTATGAATAGCAATCATACTACAGCAAAAAAAGTGGGCCCTTTCTAATTCACTTTCTACTTATTAATATGATTGATTAATAAATCTTTTGGCATTAATAGTTTAAGTAATCTTCATTTTCACTAAAGGGCAAAGATGATAAAGTTTTCTCAGAAATGAGTCTAGGAATGATAAAAAGTCACTAATCAATTATTTTAGTCTCATCTCTATTGCTGAGTTGGTCTGTGACCTTGAGAACGTTTTTTCAATGACCTCACTTATCCATTTATAAAATGGATTTTTTTTCTTTTATAGTCACTGAATACTAGATTTAGGTATGCTATACAATTAAAACATCATGATGGAAAATGTGTTTTAAAGACACTCAATTCAAAGGAGAGTTGTGCCCTATGTAAACTTGGGTTCTGTCGTTGGTTTTCTGAGCAACATATACGACAAACCCTTTGTCCAAAATCAGACATTGTGGAAAACTTGAATTATTCCTTGTAGAAACAACTGTTACTTACCAGTGCTTTTAAAACTATTCAACCTCCACTTTGGCACCTGCACTTTAAATGTAGAATAGATCAAACCTAGAGATGATTATCAGCTGCATCCTTTTCGATTCTTACCTCTTGTGTAACTGCACTAAGAGCCCCGTGTGCTTGTGTGCTAAGTCACTTCAGTGGTATCTGACTCTTTGCAACCCTATGGACTGTGGCCTCTCCAGGCTCCTCTATCCATGGGATTGATTCTCCAGGCAAGAATACTGGAGTCAGCTGCCATGACCTCCTCCAGGGGATCTTCCTGACGCAGGGATCAGACACACGTCTCCTGTGCCTCACTCATTGCAGGCAAATTCTTTATCACTGAATCATCAGAGAAGCCCCATAGAAGGTTTACTATTTCCATATTATCTGAAAGAACATTTTTTTTCTGCAAATAGTTTTGCCTTATAAAAGTAAGGTTTTTTTCTAGCATTTATAAGTTTTATGAAATTTGTGCATTAGGAATAAATCTAAGCATAGAAGTAAAACTAAAATGAGCAGTGTTAGAAATCAATGCACATCGTGTTTTTAGTGCTGTTCAGAAAAACAACAACAGAACCTAAGTTTACATAGGATACAGCTCTCTAAAAGAAGCAAAATCAGATTACTTTTATGAATAGCAATCATACTACAGCAAAAAAAGTGGGCCCTTTCTAATTCACTTTCTACTTATTAATATGATTGATTAATAAATCTTTTGGCATTAATAGTTTAAGTAATCTTCATTTTCACTAAAGGGCAAAGATGATAAAGTTTTCTCAGAAATGAGTCTAGGAATGATAAAAAGTCACTAATCAATTATTTTAGTCTCATCTCTATTGCTGAGTTGGTCTGTGACCTTGAGAACGTTTTTTCAATGACCTCACTTATCCATTTATAAAATGGATTTTTTTTCTTTTATAGTCACTGAATACTAGATTTAGGTATGCTATACAATTAAAACATCATGATGGAAAATGTGTTTTAAAGACACTCAATTCAAAGGAGAGTTGTGCCCTATGTAAACTTGGGTTCTGTCGTTGGTTTTCTGAGCAACATTAATAACAAGATGTCAGTCAGTTCTTATCACTGCCCTTTGCTTCTTCACTCCCTTTCAAAAATGATTGTGCTCAACTTCTACCATACCTCAGATGCACCTCAAGAAATGAATAGTTTTCTCTTGGCATTGAATCTTTGAAAGTTTATGATAGTCAGTGTCTGATACTTTAGAGAATTCACTAATAAATATAAATAGTAGTGGAGTCCTTTGCTTAACCTTCACTATTTTTCCAAGAACAATTATCTGCAGATCATAGAGTGAGGGCTCAATACTTATTTGATGAATTGAATCACATTTAGATTAGTGGATTTAAATACTGGAAACTTTTAATTAATATGGAGGCAGATTCTTTCCCTTAAATTTTCTCAGTTAGCTGATGAAGCAAACAAGTTTATTTGATATTCACAAAGGCTTCAGTCTGCCAATTGTAAATCACCCAAAGTCAGCTCAAGTACAAAATCCTCTCAGATTTATTGATATCTGTGAATAGAAGATGCATGAAAAGGAGAGCCATTTACCTTCAAAATTGAAAGCCATGAAAATAAAGAGAAAGGAATCCTGAGGCTTCCTAAAACAGAAACCAACTATCATATTTTTTAGTGATCCACTTTTTGGATTTCTTCAATCAGTATTTCTCAAAATGTGAAACCTGTTTGGTCCATCAGCATAATGACAAAAGTGGGCCCTTTCTAATTCACTTTCTACTTATTAATATGATTGATTAATAAATCTTTTGGCATTAATAGTTTAAGTAATCTTCATTTTCACTAAAGGGCAAAGATGATAAAGTTTTCTCAGAAATGAGTCTAGGAATGATAAAAAGTCACTAATCAATTATTTTAGTCTCATCTCTATTGCTGAGTTGGTCTGTGACCTTGAGAACGTTTTTTCAATGACCTCACTTATCCATTTATAAAATGGATTTTTTTTCTTTTATAGTCACTGAATACTAGATTTAGGTATGCTATACAATTAAAACATCATGATGGAAAATGTGTTTTAAAGACACTCAATTCAAAGGAGAGTTGTGCCCTATGTAAACTTGGGTTCTGTCGTTGGTTTTCTGAGCAACATTAATAACAAGATGTCAGTCAGTTCTTATCACTGCCCTTTGCTTCTTCACTCCCTTTCAAAAATGATTGTGCTCAACTTCTACCATACCTCAGATGCACCTCAAGAAATGAATAGTTTTCTCTTGGCATTGAATCTTTGAAAGTTTATGATAGTCAGTGTCTGATACTTTAGAGAATTCACTAATAAATATAAATAGTAGTGGAGTCCTTTGCTTAACCTTCACTATTTTTCCAAGAACAATTATCTGCAGATCATAGAGTGAGGGCTCAATACTTATTTGATGAATTGAATCACATTTAGATTAGTGGATTTAAATACTGGAAACTTTTAATTAATATGGAGGCAGATTCTTTCCCTTAAATTTTCTCAGTTAGCTGATGAAGCAAACAAGTTTATTTGATATTCACAAAGGCTTCAGTCTGCCAATTGTAAATCACCCAAAGTCAGCTCAAGTACAAAATCCTCTCAGATTTATTGATATCTGTGAATAGAAGATGCATGAAAAGGAGAGCCATTTACCTTCAAAATTGAAAGCCATGAAAATAAAGAGAAAGGAATCCTGAGGCTTCCTAAAACAGAAACCAACTATCATATTTTTTAGTGATCCACTTTTTGGATTTCTTCAATCAGTATTTCTCAAAATGTGAAACCTGTTTGGTCCATCAGCATAATGCTATTCAATAGCATCCAGTGCTGTTGAATCAGACATTGAGAGAAAAACCCGGAAATTTGTTTCTTAAGCCCATCAGACGATTCTGATGTTCACTGAAGCTTAAGAATCCTCATCCTAAATCATAGAGGTAAAAAGTAGACATCCAAGGTCAGGAAATTTAAATAAATGGAGCAAAACAATATACTATGTAGTGTAACAAGCCAACTAACCTTCTGCTCTTTTAAGTAATACCCTTTCTTTAGTCACACTGGGAGACATACATTTTAGGAAGACCATTTAGAAAAAAAAATTCTCTATTCATTGTACATACATGTGTGCTAAGTCACTTCAATTATATCCTACTTTTTGGGACCATAAGGACTATAGCCCACCAGGCTCCTCTGTCCATGGGATTCTCCAGGCAAGAATACTGAGGTTTGCCATGTTCTCTTCCCAGGATCTTCCCCACCCAGGTGTCTCCTGTGTCTCCTGCATTGCAGACAGATTCTTTACCACTGAGAGACACCCGCCAGTCACTTTACTCCCTGTGCTACTAGAGACCTTTTCATTTTCCCAGAATAAACTGTTGGCCCCATTTCTCATGGCTCCCTGCATCAACACCCACACCATGGCCTTACCATGAACAGGGAGTACTTCTCTGCGCCTTGACTGTGGCCTTGGCCACATGACTTCCTTTGGCCCAGAGTTTGGATAAATGTAAAAACATTTTATTTATTAGCATAGGCCTCAAGAGACATGCATGGTTTTGCTTGACCTTTCCTGCTTCTGTTCTTGCTGTGAGAACATGTTCAGTTAGCCTGATGGTCAAATTAGATGCAGGAAGCTGGTTGCTCTGCTGACCTACTGACAGCACATAAGCAGAGCCAGGATACCTGCCCAGCGTGAAGCAGAACTGGGTCAGCCAATCTTCAACCAACCCAGAGACGCGAGGGTTATATCTTACTGGGATTTCATGATTATTTTGCATAAAAGGTTATCCAGTGAGCACAGTTAGAGAAATTAGAGGGATAGACAAGAAAATGGTTTTCCAAATGCCTCTCAGTTCTAACATTTAGTAATTTATGAAATGCTCTTTAAAGGGTAATTTAGATATTCTAGTAGAAGATAAACAAAATGACCATCCTGTAAGAAAGGTATTTAAGGACACATCATACTCCATAGTTACTATCAAAAACACATTATAGGGCTTCCCTGATGGTTCAGTGGGTAAGGACACCGCCTTGCAGAGCAACGGGTGCCGGTTCGATCCCTGGCCTGGGAAGATCCCACGTGCCGCGGAGTGGCTGGACCGATGTGTCCAACTACTGAGCCAGAGTTCTGGAACCCATGCGCCTAGAGCCGGTGCTCTGCAGCGAGAGAGGCCACTGCGATAGGAGGCCCATACAGGTCAAAGAACAAAGATAAATAAACGAAAGACCAATAGAAGTGGCCGAAAAAAAAAAAAATGTTATAAAATTAATCATGTTTCCAAAAGTAAAAAATAGAGTCTAAATAATATTAATATGGACTCTTCTTTCTAATTCAGATGCATCAGCATATCTAACAGTGTATACTGAGATCTTTTAAGATGAAAAAAATATATATATGTATACACACTAAGGACACTCATAGAAAACGTTATCCTTGCCCTCTACAGGCATTTAATCCAGATCTAGAATTGTGTGGTATATGGTCAAGGCAATCAGTAGATTACTATATTGAGGGAAAACCTCATTATGCTAGCAAGTTCTATAGTTCAGCACTTGCTAGTTTCTCTGAACATGGTAACTGTTACTTGCTGTTTGTATTTAAATCAAATAAATTCTTGAACTTTCATGTAGAAGGATGAGTAATAATCATTTTTCTAGCTTTGTGGCTCTGGGACTTTTAGCTGATCATGAAAACACTAAACAAGAAATTTTCATTAAACAACAGTTTTCTGAAAGTTGACTACTTTGGTTCTCTGCCTTATTTTGTCTTCATTTATTGATATCATTATATAATTATTCTTCCTTGCTCAGTTACTATGTTTATTGCATTATTTGATTATCTAGTGTTATATCAATTTTCCATTCCTGGTATAAATTACATATGGTCACAATGTGTTATACTTTTTCATTATTTACTGGATTCAAATTTACAGTTTTTCATTGAGAAATTTAATGTTCAGATTCCTTAGTGAAATTGACGCGATTTTCTTAAAATGTCTGACTCATATCAGATTGCATTAAAATACTGAAATTTTCTGTTTTTTACTTTAGTATTACTTAGCCTCAATAATGTAATATTTAATATAGAAAAAAAGATATACTGACATATTTTTGTATTCAATAAGTTTTATGTGAATAAAACAGTGTATTATTTGAAAATGATAATTTCCAAAAATGAAAGTAATAATTTCCAAGAATAACTCTGGATGTAACTTCGTTATTCATTTATCAACTTTGCCATTGACTCATTAATTTTCAGTGTTATACACAGCTACCATAGTATCCTATTTGATTCAGATTATTGATTATCACTTTTTTTTAATTTCCAGTTGGTTGAGTTTGCTTGTTGGCTGGTTGATTTGTTAATTGGTTGGTATTCAGAAAAAAATGTTACTTTCAATTTGTGTATAGTCAAGCTCTATGGAAAGAAAAATCAGAATAAGAAATCATTTTATTTATGAGACAAACTTACTATATCAGAAAATGACAGTGGTCAGAATCGTTCTGGTCAATGGAATTTCTGAGTGTAGATATCCCAGGGGCACGTTCTATTTAGAAGTTCTCTTGAAGGGCAGGAAATCTGAACAGTGTCAGTTTGGTACACTGAATTTGGAATATCTCATTGTTGATAAATTCTTGCAAGGGATTAGAAGTATTTAGAAGTTTTTGCATCAACTCTTTTAGCCAAAGCTGTCTATGCTTCCCCGGTGGCTCAGTGGTAAAGAACCCGCCTGCAATGCAGGAAACACTGGAGATTTGGATTTGATCCCTATGTCAGGAAGATCCCCTGGAGGAGGGTATGGCAGCCCAACACAGTATTCTTGCCTGAAGAATCCCACAGACTGAGGATCCTGGGGGCCTCCAGTCCATAGTCACAAAGAGTCAGACATGACTGAACCAAGTAAGCATGAGCACAAACAAAAATACATCCTAACCCTCAGGAGCAGAAGTATATTTAGTTCAATGACCAACGTTTCCTAGTCTCTGAGCAGTACTTGCATAGAAATTATGCCTATGTTTGCTTCAAAGACTTGTTTTTCTACATTCTGTGGTGAAGAAAACCTCCTTCTGAATCATGTTTTATTTATATATACTTATACATTAAAGAAGATTATATACAGTCTGTTGCTCTGAGAAAAATCTTGTCTCTTGCAGATGGCTTTACATTTTCATAGGGCTACAGTCAGATTCATTAGATAGTACAGTTTCTGTTTGATTCCTAGAGATCAAATTTATTTCCGTATCTTCAAGTTTGCTGGAGTACAACATCATAACATCAAGTTCTAAAGATAGTTATCTGCCATCTATTACTGTGAAACATTTTATAGCATAAGAAAAATTATTGTGGCATAAAGAAGTATTTAATAAGAAGTGATGAGAAAAAATGTTTAGCTACTTGAAGAATATGAATCAGAGCCTCAATTCACAGCATTTGCTTGTATTGCAAATGAATTAAAAAGATAAACAGAAACAGAATATGCATACACAAACACACAAAACATGCGGATAGACTTATTTTGTTGCAAGTAATTCAGTCAGTTCTAGGTAACATTAAAGTGTTTTTCAGATACTGCTAAACTGGGAGAAAAAATAGATTACCATGATCTTTGGTAAAGATGAAGCCTAGAGAGGCAAATAGCTCAGCCATGAACTCTTGAATGATCTCTTTGGAAGACTGCAGCAAAAATCAATCAACTTCTCTCTCCCATTGTTCCTGTTTGTTCCTAAAGGTCATATTCCAAGAGAAGTATGTTTGCCTTTGTTCTGGATATTCTTTTTGAGGAGCCACCATCTTAAGTGAACAAGTGCATCCTCTGCTCCTCCATGCTCTAAGTTTAGCAATGTTAGAGAAAATGCAGGTTTTCCAGTGGGAAAGATTAGAGAGTTATGAATATATACAGTTCTGGGGAGTATTTTTCACAGATACGATGTCACATTTTCCAGTCTAATTTTTTTTAACAAGTAGCAAATCTAGTCATTTCATATATATCTGCTTAATTGCCATGCCTTCTTGCTCAGTTGTTCATGAACTCAGAGGGAAAAAGAAACATCATTTAATATCCTCCTAAAACCCAAAGCCAGTTCTTGTGAAACAATGAGTAGTGTTTAAAATCCTAGTGTGACTTCAGTGCATGTATTGACCCTTAAGCTTTAATAATCTTACCTATATTCTTAGGTCTGATAAATTATGTGATTGGTAATCTCTACAACTTGCTGATTCCCTTTAAAATTAAATGGTCGCCTTTTTGGTGTTGAGTAGAACATGAAGACACAGCAAAATTTACTGTTGACGGGTTAATCTTGTCTCTTGCAGATGGCTTTACATTTTCATAGGGCTACAGATTCATTAGATAGTACAGTTTCTGTTTGATTCCTAGAGATCAAATTTATTTCCGTATCTTCAAGTTTGCTGGAGTACAACATCATAACATCAAGTTCTAAAGATAGTTATCTGCCATCTATTACTGTGAAACATTTTATAGCATAAGAAAAATTATTGTGGCATAAAGAAGTATTTAATAAGAAGTGATGAGAAAAAATGTTTAGCTACTTGAAGAATATGAATCAGAGCCTCAATTCACAGCATTTGCTTGTATTGCAAATGAATTAAAAAGATAAACAGAAACAGAATATGCATACACAAACACACAAAACATGCGGATAGACTTATTTTGTTGCAAGTAATTCAGTCAGTTCTAGGTAACATTAAAGTGTTTTTCAGATACTGCTAAACTGGGAGAAAAAATAGATTACCATGATCTTTGGTAAAGATGAAGCCTAGAGAGGCAAATAGCTCAGCCATGAACTCTTGAATGATCTCTTTGGAAGACTGCAGCAAAAATCAATCAACTTCTCTCTCCCATTGTTCCTGTTTGTTCCTAAAGGTCATATTCCAAGAGAAGTATGTTTGCCTTTGTTCTGGATATTCTTTTTGAGGAGCCACCATCTTAAGTGAACAAGTGCATCCTCTGCTCCTCCATGCTCTAAGTTTAGCAATGTTAGAGAAAATGCAGGTTTTCCAGTGGGAAAGATTAGAGAGTTATGAATATATACAGTTCTGGGGAGTATTTTTCACAGATACGATGTCACATTTTCCAGTCTAATTTTTTTTAACAAGTAGCAAATCTAGTCATTTCATATATATCTGCTTAATTGCCATGCCTTCTTGCTCAGTTGTTCATGAACTCAGAGGGAAAAAGAAACATCATTTAATATCCTCCTAAAACCCAAAGCCAGTTCTTGTGAAACAATGAGTAGTGTTTAAAATCCTAGTGTGACTTCAGTGCATGTATTGACCCTTAAGCTTTAATAATCTTACCTATATTCTTAGGTCTGATAAATTATGTGATTGGTAATCTCTACAACTTGCTGATTCCCTTTAAAATTAAATGGTCGCCTTTTTGCTGTTGAGTATCACATGAAGACACAGCAAAAATTTACTGTTGACTTGTGTGTGAATTTCCTCATCTTCTTTGAGCTGGACTAGATGAGCTTTTACTCCAAAAGACTTAGCTTAATTTGACTAACGTTGACTAACATTATTGCACTTCTATTGGTCTTTCATCTATTCATTTTCATCCATCTTTGTTCTTTGGCCCATATGGGCCTCCCATCCCGGTGGCCTCTGTCACTGCAGAGCACTGGCTCTGGGCGCATGCACTCCAGAGCTCCGGCTCGGTAGTTGGACACATCTGTCCAACCTCTCCACGGCACGTGGGATTTTCCCAAGCCAGGGATCAAACCGGCGCCCCTTGCACTGCAAGGCGGTGTCCTTACCCACTGGACCACCAGGGAAACCCTGGCTAACATTATTTTTTGTAAGACTTATATAGGCATGATATATACAAACTTGACGACACTGATGCCTGACATAATTTGGATGAATTGTGATTCTCCAGCATGCCCAAAAGTTGCAACTTTAAAGTTCACACACAGCAAAGTTCTCTGCCACTATGAAACAATAGTGTGTTAGCTGAGAATCAAGAATTAATAAGTAGTGCTTGATCCATGGCCCCAGATTTATTTCTCTGTGTGCAATTTTTATTTGCATTCATGTTTAAGAACTAAGAAAAAGATCAGTGAATAGAATAGTCATTTAGGCACAGTAATTATACCCCTCTTATAATATGGTTTCAAGTAAGTTCTGACTTTTTTAGTTACACAAGATTTATCTAAACGAGGTTGGCTTTAGACTGTGGAAACCAGTATGTTCAACATATGGACAGGGGAGCCTGGCAGGCTGTAGTCCGTGGGGTTGCAGAGTTGGACATGACTGAATGACTATCATTGACTTGCTCAGAGGTTTATTGAAGTGAGTTATTTAGACTTAAACTATTGGGAGCTTGATATTCCAGGCAGATCCATGCAAATTAGGATGTTCTTATCCCCTGCAGAGACTGCAGCTGACAGAATCAATTGTTGGATGACAGCTTTTTACTCTGCTCTCTCTCTTACTCTGTGTGCTTAAATAGTACAAGGGAGCCTTGTCTATATTACGTTGTTATCTATCTTTATTGCTGTTTACAGTCTGTGTAGATGGAAAAGGGCAAATCAACAATAAGGCCTTTGAGACAAAATAAAGTCTAAGCTTGTCATGACCTACTCACTCAATCACGATTCTGAGTATTCCACAGACACATCCTGCGCTTTACAGGGTGAATGGTTAGTCAGTTTCTTGTCTTCATAATATCATTTTCACTTGCAATATTTGCTGAACAATGCTAATTAAATGTGTGTGTGTGCCTGGAAGATATAAATGGGATCATTTCTTTTTTATTAAATGTGAGCATTATGATAATTTCTGACTGTTTGCATGTAAGACCCATAATATTTAGTAGGACTTTACATCTACTTAATGTTGTAAATATTCAGTGCCTGGAAATCAAAGAGCAACTTGGTTAAAAATCTGTAGAGAAAATCATCAAGTATCTAAGAGATAGCGACTATTAAGCAGTCTTTGAGACAGACAGATAGAGGCTGCCACTTCTCTGACCTTTATGTTTTCAGACCTGTTTCTCAGTATTTCTTCAGATGAGTGCATAGTGCAAGTAAGCTGTATCCTGATGGACAGTTCTCCTGCTTTCAAGCCTTTGAATATGCTGCCCATCAGCACCTGCCAAAAAGTAACCATTCTATGGCACAGTTTAATTACTGCTTCTTGAATCCTTCAACATTTAATAATAATTTGGCCCCCTCTACCTGTATCACTTTAAATCACCCTTATTTTGTCTCTCGTATTAATAGTACAAAAGGGTTAAGCATGCTTAAAAAGATTTTCTTATTTAGTACTTATATTGACCTTAAGTAAGAAGATACGAATAGTCCATTTGCCTGGCAGGCTACAGTCCGTGGGGTAGCAGAGCTGGACGTGACTGAGTGACTGAGCACACAATAGTCTATTTTTTTATACTAAGATAAGTGAGGACCAGAAAGGTCAAATAACTTTCCCAGTGACACCCAACTTGAAACTGGCCTAGGTGAGATTTGAAGATTATTTAGACCTATTGGGAGCTTGATATTCCAGGCAGATCCATGCAAATTAGGATGTTCTTATCCCCTGCAGAGACTGCAGCTGACAGAATCAATTGTTGGATGACAGCTTTTTACTCTGCTCTCTCTTACTCTGTGTGCTTAAATAGTACAAGGGAGCCTTGTCTATATTACGTTGTTATCTATCTTTATTGCTGTTTACAGTCTGTGTAGATGGAAAAGGGCAAATCAACAATAAGGCCTTTGAGACAAAATAAAGTCTAAGCTTGTCATGACCTACTCACTCAATCACGATTCTGAGTATTCCACAGACACATCCTCGCTTTACAGGGTGAATGGTTAGTCAGTTTCTTGTCTTCATAATATCATTTTCACTTGCAATATTTGCTGAACAATGCTAATTAAATGTGTGTGTGTGCCTGGAAGATATAAATGGGATCATTTCTTTTTTATTAAATGTGAGCATTATGATAATTTCTGACTGTTTGCATGTAAGACCCATAATATTTAGTAGGACTTTACATCTACTTAATGTTGTAAATATTCAGTGCCTGGAAATCAAAGAGCAACTTGGTTAAAAATCTGTAGAGAAAATCATCAAGTATCTAAGAGATAGCGACTATTAAGCAGTCTTTGAGACAGACAGATAGAGGCTGCCACTTCTCTGACCTTTATGTTTTCAGACCTGTTTCTCAGTATTTCTTCAGATGAGTGCATAGTGCAAGTAAGCTGTATCCTGATGGACAGTTCTCCTGCTTTCAAGCCTTTGAATATGCTGCCCATCAGCACCTGCCAAAAAGTAACCATTCTATGGCACAGTTTAATTACTGCTTCTTGAATCCTTCAACATTTAATAATAATTTGGCCCCCTCTACCTGTATCACTTTAAATCACCCTTATTTTGTCTCTCGTATTAATAGTACAAAAGGGTTAAGCATGCTTAAAAAGATTTTCTTATTTAGTACTTATATTGACCTTAAGTAAGAAGATACGAATAGTCCATTTGCCTGGCAGGCTACAGTCCGTGGGGTAGCAGAGCTGGACGTGACTGAGTGACTGAGCACACAATAGTCTATTTTTTTATACTAAGATAAGTGAGGACCAGAAAGGTCAAATAACTTTCCCAGTGACACCCAACTTGAAACTGGCCTAGGTGAAATCTAAGCCTAGACCATCTGTCTCTAGAGACCAAATTGTCAACATTGTTCTACTAATATCCTTAAAGTGAGTGCAATTGTGATCTATTTGTTTTATCCCTGGTACTAGACTCTGTATTGTTCTGTAGCAAAATCTGTATAAGTGATTCTTTATATATAAGTAATTTGCATTCTTCATTTATATATAAATACTGTGTGCTCTCCAAATTATAACCCTATTAGGATTTCCTCTTGCCCATCAAAGGCTGCAAGAAGAAACAGGACCAAACAAAAGAAAATGTTAATTAATTAACTGATTGAATTATAGACAGAACACTTAGTCTTCCATAATTCTTAACTGAAAGTCTAATTATTGCTATTTATTTCTTATATTAAATGTGTATTAGCATAGTCAGAAATTTCATTTTCCAAGAAAAGATTTAAAGAGAGCAGAAAATAACTCTAAAAGCAGAGTCAGAACATGCTAGTTCAGTGTCATTGTTACAAAACTTTACTCAAATGAGCATAGATATTAAACATTCAAATATGTATATTCACTATATTCTGCAAATATTCAAATAATATGATAATATTATGTATAGCACTTTAATTTGAAGAATTAAAATTGGAAAATCAGAGTAATAATAGAAGTATAAGCATATTATTCACTATAGGCTCAGATGTTAATTTTTTTTACACCATACGTATTGGCATAAGTAATTCAGAGAATATCTTATTCAAGGACCTAATAAAAATATGAAAAATGCAGAAAATAAGAGCCAATGCTAACAGAAAGAAATTGGTATTCTGATGTATAAAGCATCACTTAAATATGCTGATGTTCTGTACAAAAAAACAAAAACAACAAACTCATAGATTTTTATCACAAAAGGGATACTAATCCTGGCTTAAAGAAGGATACATATTTTACTAAAATGAAATTTGAAGTATACTTTATTTGGAATGTAATATAATCTATTTTTGAGAGTAGAAATTCTCAATCACAAATTTACAACAAAGAAAAAATATGATTTATTGAAATTTTTAATGATTTCTGTGAAAGTAAAATATATAGCTAAAACAACTCAGTGGAGGCTTCTACAGGAAATAGGAACTGAGTGGAAGAAACCTGTGCATTTCAAATATGTAAACATGCATCATATTATTTAAATCAAATTAAAATTTAGAATGTGTAGAAAAAGATCCTTAGATAATTATATCTAAATATGTTTCTCATTTAAACTTTTGTTATACATTTCCTAATTTATGCTTAACCAGTTCTTCTACATCTTTTACTCTGACTGTCATCTAATAATCCAAGTATACGGAAATATTTGAAATTCTCTAAATATGCTCGTTATTTCATGTCTTTGTAACTCTTTTAAATTTTTGTTTTTTTAATAGAAGAAATGTCCATTATCCATATTATCCTATATGATATAAATAAGAGTCTCTTTGAAATTATCTGATCCACAAGTAAGGTCAGTTTTTCTTAATTCTTAACTGAAAGTCTAATTATTGCTATTTATTTCTTATATTAAATGTGTATTAGCATAGTCAGAAATTTCATTTTCCAAGAAAAGATTTAAAGAGAGCAGAAAATAACTCTAAAAGCAGAGTCAGAACATGCTAGTTCAGTGTCATTGTTACAAAACTTTACTCAAATGAGCATAGATATTAAACATTCAAATATGTATATTCACTATATTCTGCAAATATTCAAATAATATGATAATATTATGTATAGCACTTTAATTTGAAGAATTAAAATTGGAAAATCAGAGTAATAATAGAAGTATAAGCATATTATTCACTATAGGCTCAGATGTTAATTTTTTTTACACCATACGTATTGGCATAAGTAATTCAGAGAATATCTTATTCAAGGACCTAATAAAAATATGAAAAATGCAGAAAATAAGAGCCAATGCTAACAGAAAGAAATTGGTATTCTGATGTATAAAGCATCACTTAAATATGCTGATGTTCTGTACAAAAAAACAAAAACAACAAACTCATAGATTTTTATCACAAAAGGGATACTAATCCTGGCTTAAAGAAGGATACATATTTTACTAAAATGAAATTTGAAGTATACTTTATTTGGAATGTAATATAATCTATTTTTGAGAGTAGAAATTCTCAATCACAAATTTACAACAAAGAAAAAATATGATTTATTGAAATTTTTAATGATTTCTGTGAAAGTAAAATATATAGCTAAAACAACTCAGTGGAGGCTTCTACAGGAAATAGGAACTGAGTGGAAGAAACCTGTGCATTTCAAATATGTAAACATGCATCATATTATTTAAATCAAATTAAAATTTAGAATGTGTAGAAAAAGATCCTTAGATAATTATATCTAAATATGTTTCTCATTTAAACTTTTGTTATACATTTCCTAATTTATGCTTAACCAGTTCTTCTACATCTTTTACTCTGACTGTCATCTAATAATCCAAGTATACGGAAATATTTGAAATTCTCTAAATATGCTCGTTATTTCATGTCTTTGTAACTCTTTTAAATTTTTGTTTTTTTAATAGAAGAAATGTCCATTATCCATATTATCCTATATGATATAAATAAGAGTCTCTTTGAAATTATCTGATCCACAAGTAAAAGGTCAGTTTCTTATTCCTCTCTGTTTATATATATTAATAATAACTGTTAAAGTAATTGCTTTGCATTTGTTTCCCTGAAAAGATCTGTAGCTCAAGGGCATGGGATATATTTTATCACTTTAAATTAATATTTTATATGTAAGATATATTCATAGTTCCATGTTGAATAAATTAATCAGTTTCAGTCCATCAGGAGTTGGACAAATGATAGAAATCATTATTAAAGAAGAGTGGACATAATGTTAATCTTTGAAGTAAATATTAAACAAAACCAAATGGATCATAAAAATAGGTATGAACTTTTGATACTAAAACTTACAAGAGTAATTCTACTTGTAGTAATTGCCCAGGCCACACCAGGACATAGTATGGGTGGTGTCGTGTAGTTGCTAAGTCGTGTCTGACTCTTTTGTGATTCCATGGACTATAGTCTCCAGGCTTCTCTGTCCATGGGATTTCCCGGGCAAGAATACTGGGATGGGTTGCCATTTCCTTTCCAGGGTATCTTCCCACCCAGAGATCAAACCCATATTTCCTGGATTCTTTACCCCTGAGCCACCTGGAAGGCATACTTTACCAGCTAAGGAAAAATGATCAAAACAGTTTGCTGATCGTACAGTCTAATCATCCACTTAATACAGAAATCTTTTTTGTTGTTACTTTTTAAAAACAACCCTAAATAATTAGAATGTCAACACTATGCTCAAGTTGTTAAAGAATGATTTGTATAGAATAGCCAGATAATCCCCAAAAGGAAAGCCCTGTTCGAATGGCTTATATAAGACAGACTTTTAGAAGCAAGCAGCAACTTCTATCTCCTCCAGTTCTTGCCTGTAAACATTGTAAGGAAGGTCAAACAGAAGAAAGAAGAGGGGATGGATGGAGAAACAAGTTTCTTCATGTTGCTTGGAAACGTTTAGCTCACCTGTTTAGTTGGTCCCTTTGCTTTACTATTAGCTGTAGAAGCACTTCTCCTCTAAGTCAGTCTCTGAAATAACCATTTTATTCATGGTTTGTTGTTCTTTTCAAGGATCTGCATTTATCTAAGTTGGGACAAAGCTCTAGTGCATTAAGGCTAATCGGTTTTTACTTCTCTTTTTCACTATGGGGTATCTTGACGATTAGGGATTATTGATTAACTGCTTTGAGTGTGCCAAAGCATTTTTTATTTTATTTTTTTCTTTTTAATTTAAATGTTATTTTGTATTGGAGTATAGTTGATTTATAATGTGTGTTAGTTTTAGATGTACTTCAGAATGATTCAGTTATACATACACATATATCTATTCTTTTTAGATTCTTTTCCCATATAGATTATTACAGAATATTGAATACCGTTTCCTGCCAAAGCACTTTTTAGAGATGAGTGCTATTAATACATGGCAGATGCTCCATAAAAGTTTTAATACATGGGGAATTGAGGGAGAAGACTCAGAAATGTATTGTTTCCTCAGGTTATTCTGAAGGTCAGATCTAGAGAATCCCTTAAATAAAATGATTGAATCTAACATCTTAAGATTTATCTTTTAAGATTATTTTTTGGAAATAAGAGTTAACAATGAGAAGAATTATAATATTATCTGTTCTTTTACAAGCATTGCAAATACTTGGTTAAAATGTAGGCCTTTAATAATCAAAACAGATAATGTGAGATCCCAGCTGACAAAGGCTGAAGGTCACTTACTTTCAGTTCCAGTTCTAATAAAATCAGTGCCTTATGTAGAATATAAATCCTGCCACGTCTACATTCTAACATGCTTCTCTCCATACAAGTAATGTAGTATGCTGTTATTTTTTATCTGTAAAATTTTATTTGTAAAAATTTTTATTTTTTACTTTATTTTTATTTTATATATTTATTCCCATCATTTTTTTTTAATTGCTATTGTTACCAACACATAGGAAATGGCAGTATTATCTTCTGCAGCCTTTTTTAAAAAATTTTTATTTATTTTTGGCTATTCTGGGTTTTCACTGCTGCCACAGGTTCTCTAGTTGCAGGGAGTGGGGGCTCTTTTCTAGTTGCAGGGAATGGGGGCTACACTCTACTTGAGGTGAGCAGGCTTCTGGTTGCAGTGACTTCTGTTGTGGAACTCGGGCTCTAGGGCACATGGCCTTCAATAGTTACAGCACATAGGCTTAATAGTTGTGACTCTGAGGATCTAGAGCACAGGCTCCATAGTTGTGACTCACAGGATTAGTCACTCCACAGCATGTGCAATCTTGCTGTGTCAGGAACCAAACGCATGCCTCCTGCATTGGCAGGCAAACTCTTTACCACTTGAGCTACCAGGGAAGCCCTATCTTCTACAGGCTTTTTCACCAGTTTCATAAAGTAGTCAAAGCCTATCTAAACCATCTAATTTATAGAATTTACAGATAATTTGTGCATGTGTTCTAATCGCCAGATGCTTATGAATATAGCCAAGGGTAATAAAAGCCCCTTCAGGCTTAATCTGATTGTGAAAATGCCTTAAAAAGAGTCACCATTTTTGTGCCATTTCTAAAAGTAATCCAAAATCCTTGATCGACTAAACCTTCCTCTTCTCCATGCCCTTCTCTCAACTTCCGTTTCCTTTGGAATGTCACAGGAGATTGTGAAAGCAAGTGTTTTGTCTGTTACCTTGAAAGTCAAGCTGTTAACAGTTCTGTGTGCCTCTTCCCTCAGCGGTGAACTGTCCTAAGGCAGTCTGAGAAAGAAGAGTAACAAATGAACAGGGAGGAGAGTTAGGTACCATAGTAAGAGCTTTCACATATTTCAGTCCTACAGAGACAATGCTCTTAAAAGCTAGACAGTTCTGAAAGTAGCAGCAGGCTGCAGAACATTCATTTACTTCCCGAAAATAAAATTTGAGGGAAATTTTATCCTGACTAAAATTGTATCCTGCCTAAAATTTTACAGGAATTTGTTTGATAGTTGGAGGAAGGCTTTCTAGTCAATAATGAATGCCTGTGACTGAGGATCAAATCTGGAGCTTAAGGATCCACACAAAATGTTTTAGTGCAAATAAATTCCCTGTTGTTGGAATGAATAAGCTGTATTTATTTATACCTTGCCCATGAACGTTTTGAAAGCTACCGATTCAGCAGTGACATATGGTCCATCCAAAAGACTTAAAAAAACTAATTTTTTTCTGTTTTGACAGAGATGTTCTTTGGCTTTTTTCACTATTCATGTTACTAGAGGCTGCTGTGATAAGACTATTTTTAATAGGATCTCAAAATAAACAACTAATAAAATGCTACATTGTCTAGAAGTTTCTATAATCTATAATCTGTCTATTTTTAGACATATGATACAAATGAAAAGGTTCATGATGTAAGATACACTTGCATCCCTCAATTTTGAATAAAATTTAAATTCCAGACTTCTTTGTTAGAGTTTTGAGATTTCTACTCACTGCCGTAGTTCCTCTCTGTAAATGCATCTTAGGAACAGCAATTTTGAGACAGCTATTCCATTGAGATCTCAGATTATCAGGCTTTTCACCAGTTTCATAAAGTAGTCAAAGCCTATCTAAACCATCTAATTTATAGAATTTACAGATAATTTGTGCATGTGTTCTAATCGCCAGATGCTTATGAATATAGCCAAGGGTAATAAAAGCCCCTTCAGGCTTAATCTGATTGTGAAAATGCCTTAAAAAGAGTCACCATTTTTGTGCCATTTCTAAAAGTAATCCAAAATCCTTGATCGACTAAACCTTCCTCTTCTCCATGCCCTTCTCTCAACTTCCGTTTCCTTTGGAATGTCACAGGAGATTGTGAAAGCAAGTGTTTTGTCTGTTACCTTGAAAGTCAAGCTGTTAACAGTTCTGTGTGCCTCTTCCCTCAGCGGTGAACTGTCCTAAGGCAGTCTGAGAAAGAAGAGTAACAAATGAACAGGGAGGAGAGTTAGGTACCATAGTAAGAGCTTTCACATATTTCAGTCCTACAGAGACAATGCTCTTAAAAGCTAGACAGTTCTGAAAGTAGCAGCAGGCTGCAGAACATTCATTTACTTCCCGAAAATAAAATTTGAGGAAATTTTATCCTGACTAAAATTGTATCCTGCCTAAAATTTTACAGGAATTTGTTTGATAGTTGGAGGAAGGCTTTCTAGTCAATAATGAATGCCTGTGACTGAGGATCAAATCTGGAGCTTAAGGATCCACACAAAATGTTTTAGTGCAAATAAATTCCCTGTTGTTGGAATGAATAAGCTGTATTTATTTATACCTTGCCCATGAACGTTTTGAAAGCTACCGATTCAGCAGTGACATATGGTCCATCCAAAAGACTTAAAAAAACTAATTTTTTTCTGTTTTGACAGAGATGTTCTTTGGCTTTTTTCACTATTCATGTTACTAGAGGCTGCTGTGATAAGACTATTTTTAATAGGATCTCAAAATAAACAACTAATAAAATGCTACATTGTCTAGAAGTTTCTATAATCTATAATCTGTCTATTTTTAGACATATGATACAAATGAAAAGGTTCATGATGTAAGATACACTTGCATCCCTCAATTTTGAATAAAATTTAAATTCCAGACTTCTTTGTTAGAGTTTTGAGATTTCTACTCACTGCCGTAGTTCCTCTCTGTAAATGCATCTTAGGAACAGCAATTTTGAGACAGCTATTCCATTGAGATCTCAGATTATCAGAGGGTCAAATCCGAACTTCTATTATTGCTATTAATCTTTCTTTCTCAGTGACAGTATTCCTTCTGGCAGTCCCTGAGTGTTACAGAGGCATTGTTGTTTAATCACCCAAAGGGAGTTTCAACTTTAAAAGTATATCCTTCTAGTGCAGTGGAAGAATGTACTGTAATTTAGGGCAAAGGAAGGCAAGCCATTTTCTAAAAGGTCATTTCAGATGGAAATCATAGTAAAAGTGTGACATCTTTATTTCAGCTTTAAGAAACATATTTATTTTTTTATAGCTATAGTTTCACGTCAACAATATCCTTTTCTATCCACTTGACAAGAGTTAAGATGGTAAAGAACCTGCCTGCAATGTGCAAGACCCAGGTTCAGTTTCTGAGTCGGAAAGATCTCTAGAGGACGGGATATCAACCCATTCCATTATTCTTGCCTGGGGAATTCCATGTACAAATCAGCCTGGTAGACTGCAATCCCTGGGGTCGTGAAGAGTTAGACATAACTAACTGACTAACATTTTCACTTTTCAAGAACTATCTTTATTTTTTTATGGCTATAGTTTTACAACATTACCAATATTCTTTTTATCTATTTGACAAGTCTGAGTATAATTATGAAAAGCAGCAAATCATCCTGGAATTTTAGAACACATACTACATTGGATAAGGACACAATTTTTCTTCAATGTGGTTTCTAGTTCCCTGTTTCTCCTGTTTCTTGCTATTCGGTAGCTTATTTTATTTCAGAGTGACTTTCATGGAATTAGAGCATATTGAACTGGAAAGGAATACTAAGAGCATTGTGCTGCTGATAAGGAAATCGAAGCATAGACACTTGAGTGATTTAGCCAAAGGCAGACAGAGAAGTAGTAGAAGTTCCTGATTTTCTTCTGGGTTTTGGTGCTATTTAAGATCCAGACTTCTTAATGTTAGAGTTTTTTTTGAGATATGATACAAATGAAAAGGTTCATGATGTAAGATACACTTGCATCCCTCAATTTTGAATAAAATTTAAATTCCAGACTTCTTTGTTAGAGTTTTGAGATTTCTACTCACTGCCGTAGTTCCTCTCTGTAAATGCATCTTAGGAACAGCAATTTTGAGACAGCTATTCCATTGAGATCTCAGATTATCAGAGGGTCAAATCCGAACTTCTATTATTGCTATTAATCTTTCTTTCTCAGTGACAGTATTCCTTCTGGCAGTCCCTGAGTGTTACAGAGGCATTGTTGTTTAATCACCCAAAGGGAGTTTCAACTTTAAAAGTATATCCTTCTAGTGCAGTGGAAGAATGTACTGTAATTTAGGGCAAAGGAAGGCAAGCCATTTTCTAAAAGGTCATTTCAGATGGAAATCATAGTAAAAGTGTGACATCTTTATTTCAGCTTTAAGAAACATATTTATTTTTTTATAGCTATAGTTTCACGTCAACAATATCCTTTTCTATCCACTTGACAAGAGTTAAGATGGTAAAGAACCTGCCTGCAATGTGCAAGACCCAGGTTCAGTTTCTGAGTCGGAAAGATCTCTAGAGGACGGGATATCAACCCATTCCATTATTCTTGCCTGGGGAATTCCATGTACAAATCAGCCTGGTAGACTGCAATCCCTGGGGTCGTGAAGAGTTAGACATAACTAACTGACTAACATTTTCACTTTTCAAGAACTATCTTTATTTTTTTATGGCTATAGTTTTACAACATTACCAATATTCTTTTTATCTATTTGACAAGTCTGAGTATAATTATGAAAAGCAGCAAATCATCCTGGAATTTTAGAACACATACTACATTGGATAAGGACACAATTTTTCTTCAATGTGGTTTCTAGTTCCCTGTTTCTCCTGTTTCTTGCTATTCGGTAGCTTATTTTATTTCAGAGTGACTTTCATGGAATTAGAGCATATTGAACTGGAAAGGAATACTAAGAGCATTGTGCTGCTGATAAGGAAATCGAAGCATAGACACTTGAGTGATTTAGCCAAAGGCAGACAGAGAAGTAGTAGAAGTTCCTGATTTTCTTCTGGGTTTTGGTGCTTTCTATCATTAAATGGTATAACATATATGCCTGTGATCAAAATAACTTCTGAACTTTAAACAACAATATAACTGCTATTATGTGACAAAGGTACCCAAATATCCTGAAGCCACTTGATTACCTCAGTATTATGTAATTTGCCCAAAGTATATGCTTAATCCTGTATTCTTGGTGGTTTTTAAGCATTTCAGCATTCTCTGCTCAGTGTCATTCCTGAATTTCCAAAAGCTTGTAATTTTTGGTTGTTGGCAACATGAAAAAAATGAATCGCTCTTTTCTTTATTTCTCTCTTATTAGGGAAAGAACAGACAGATTTAATAATAGGTACTATGGAACTTCCCTTGTGACTCAGATAGTAAAGAATCTGCCTGCAATGCAGGAGACCCAGATTTGATCCCAGGGTCAGGAAGATCCAATGGAGAAGGGAATGGCTATTCACTCCAGTATTCTTGCCTAGAAAATTCCATGAACAGAAGAGCATGGCAGGCTACAGTTCATGGTGTCACAGAGTCAGACATGATAGAATGCTCTAAGAAACAATGACTTGGGAAAAATTCTTTTGTTATAATTGTTATTATCATCCTATAATTATTAGTAGTAATTTTACTTTTTATCAATAAATAAATGCGTGGAACCAATGTTGTCCTTTGTTAATATTATTTTTAAAACAGGAGTAATGATACCACTTTCTTTAACCAAATTTTTGAAAATAAATTTTATGACCCCTAAAAATTTTAAATGAATTTGCATTTTTAAAGCCAATATCCTGAAGTCTGAAATAATAATTCTACATAATTTATCATTTTTTCTATTATTTTTGAAGAGATTTATTTTGATGCATAGTTCATATGTCAGGTTGACTATTAATGAGTTACAAGATCCAGAATTGCATATAATATGGTTTCTACTCTCAAAAGGATTTAATTTATACTTCTAAACCTAGACAGTGTGTTCAGAAAATGGAGACTTCAAAAAGAGGCTGGTTTTTATTTCAGAGTGACTTTCATGGAATTAGAGCATATTGAACTGGAAAGGAATACTAAGAGCATTGTGCTGCTGATAAGGAAATCAAGCATAGACACTTGAGGGATTTAGCCAAAGGCAGACAGAGAAGTAGTAGAAGTTCCTGATTTTCTTCTGGGTTTTGGTGCTTTCTATCATTAAATGGTATAACATATATGCCTGTGATCAAAATAACTTCTGAACTTTAAACAACAATATAACTGCTATTATGTGACAAAGGTACCCAAATATCCTGAAGCCACTTGATTACCTCAGTATTATGTAATTTGCCCAAAGTATATGCTTAATCCTGTATTCTTGGTGGTTTTTAAGCATTTCAGCATTCTCTGCTCAGTGTCATTCCTGAATTTCCAAAAGCTTGTAATTTTTGGTTGTTGGCAACATGAAAAAAATGAATCGCTCTTTTCTTTATTTCTCTCTTATTAGGGAAAGAACAGACAGATTTAATAATAGGTACTATGGAACTTCCCTTGTGACTCAGATAGTAAAGAATCTGCCTGCAATGCAGGAGACCCAGATTTGATCCCAGGGTCAGGAAGATCCAATGGAGAAGGGAATGGCTATTCACTCCAGTATTCTTGCCTAGAAAATTCCATGAACAGAAGAGCATGGCAGGCTACAGTTCATGGTGTCACAGAGTCAGACATGATAGAATGCTCTAAGAAACAATGACTTGGGAAAAATTCTTTTGTTATAATTGTTATTATCATCCTATAATTATTAGTAGTAATTTTACTTTTTATCAATAAATAAATGCGTGGAACCAATGTTGTCCTTTGTTAATATTATTTTTAAAACAGGAGTAATGATACCACTTTCTTTAACCAAATTTTTGAAAATAAATTTTATGACCCCTAAAAATTTTAAATGAATTTGCATTTTTAAAGCCAATATCCTGAAGTCTGAAATAATAATTCTACATAATTTATCATTTTTTCTATTATTTTTGAAGAGATTTATTTTGATGCATAGTTCATATGTCAGGTTGACTATTAATGAGTTACAAGATCCAGAATTGCATATAATATGGTTTCTACTCTCAAAAAGGATTTAATTTATACTTCTAAACCTAGACAGTGTGTTCAGAAAATGGAGACTTCACTTTTCTGACAAAAATCCATACAGTCAAGGCTGGTTTTCCCAATAGACATGTATGGATGTGAGAGCTGGATCATAAAGAAGGCTCAATGTCAAATAATTAATACTTTGAATTGTGGTACTGGAGAAGACTCTTGAGAGTCCCATGGACTGCAAAGAAATCAAACCAGTCAATTTAAAAGTAAATCAGGCCTGAATTTTCATTGGAAGGACTGATGCTGAAGCTGAAGCTCCAAAACTTTGGCCACCTGACATGAAGAGACAACTCATTGGAAAAGACCCTGTTGGGGAAAAAACAAAGGCAAAAGGAGAAGGGCATGACAGCGGAGATGATTGGATGGCATCACTGAGTCAATGAACATGAATTTGAGCAAGCTCCACAAGATTTTGAAGGACAGGGAAGCCTGGCGTGCTGCACTCCATGAGGTTGCAAAGAGTCGGACATGTTGACTGACTGAAGTGCCTGATTGATACTTTATTTAAATAAAGTTTAAGTCAGGGATAATATGAATGTAGAATGCTACAAAAAGAATGTCTTTAATAACATGAATAAAATAATGTGACTATAGTGTGGGCTACATAAAACTTTGTAGATGGAACACTCCAAAAATACTTAGAATAGTTTATATATAATCTCAACACTTTCTATGTGTCACATACAATGCCAAACATTTAGCAAACAATATTTCCTAATAGGAATAATAATTCACATTTTGCAAAAAGAGAGACTAAAGACTATAATCAGGCTTACATCAAGAGGTTATAGAACTTATCCAAAGACATACAGAATGTATATGACAGAGGTAACACTGAAGTGAGCATAACCTTATTCAAAAGTCTGCATATACAGCTATGTTTAGTGAAAAAGACTAGATATAGTCTGAGTTAGATTGTAGATATTCATTGAATTTTATATTAGAAAGTTTGAAATTTATTTAGTAGTCAAAGTAATACAACATATACCATTTACTTGTTATGTGATCAAGTTAAAATTCAAATTTTGTAGCTCCAAGATTGCCTTGTAAAATACTCTGTACTCCAACTCAGAATTTTAAAGGAAGAAATATTATCAAAGATATGACATTTAAAAAGCATACATTCAATTAAAATTTTTCATAACAAATGCAGATTCATTTTGTCATGTATTCTTGCAATGCTTTAAAAAAAACAAGATGACATCATTTCAATATTTCTTTATTTAAATTTTAATCAAAATTAACTCAGATTATTTTAATAATCCAGTGGGCTCACAGAAAAGCATACTTCACTGCCCTGTCAGGTATTTTTACCAGTATTGCTCCTCAGAGGTAACCAATAAACCTAAATGACAGTTTTATTCTCTTACAATGTTGATTTATGAATATACTCTTTGTCTCTATCCATTTTATACTAAGAGGTTGGAGTGTATTTGTACTATCACCCTATCTTTTTCAGTTCAGTATTTATGTCACTATTCTAAAGGTCTTGTTACTTCAATATTTAGATACCATACCTACACCCTGATTTTTTAATTTCATTTTTTATAGATTCCCCATGTGCCTCTCTATCCATAGCCACACAAATAGGTCTCCATTTAGCAAGTGACCCCAGTGACACTGCCCAATATCTGTCTCTTATACATTCCTACTACATTTTTAGAGTGATTAACATTTATATTCTATCTGGAAACTGTATCCATTTTTCAAGATTAGAATATAGATTGATTCTAAAAATTGGCAACCAGAATCACATCATTTACATTTTATGGTAATATCATTTTTTTTCTACTAAAAAGTGAAGATTTGTGCTAGAATTATCTTTCTTCTCTTTGGATCCAAAGTCATAATTCCTATATTTCTCTGTTCTTACTGCCAAATTTCCCTAAGAGTCTTCTGATTTATGCTAGCTGCCCTGAATTCATTTGTATTTCCCCAAGCTAGCTCTAGGATATTCCAAATGACTATGAAGAAAGGAGAAAAAATAGCTTACTTTTAAAAGACTTTCACTTACACCACCTGTTTTGTTACCATCATTTTCTGGTTCATTGTCCTCTCTGAGTCCAGAGCTTCACTAGTGTTCAGTGGATCAAAAATTGATTCTCTCAGACTTCAGCTTACCCTAGGCATAGTCCATCTTTTACCTTTCTCTGCTATGCATCAATCAACATTCTTCCATTATTCTCTCTACAAATATGTCTACTGAAATCTTTGGTTATTTCTCTGCCACTTATTTCCTATCTTTCTTTTAAAGCAAGAGGAATGATATACATACCACAGTTCACTATTGTGCATCAGGAGGACTAAGTTTGGGGCTAACTCAAGAGACCATTCCAGTTCTTGCTCTCTTTTTTAAAAATTTTTTCTTTTTTTTCTTTTTTTTTTTACAACTTCTGCACTTTTTGGTTATTCTATAGTTGAAACTTGCTGAAATGACTAATAGAACCAATGTCAAGATGGATTCAAATAGTGTTGCTATAAAAAAGTAAGGACAATACTAAATGCTTCTCATTTTCCAGTGCTTTTCAGTGAGCATGGGATTCTACTTTCCCCCACCCTTCTTTCTCTACTATCTCTACAGTTGATCAGAGGAAGAGTCACATGAGTCAGAAAGGTTTGCAATTTGTCCCCATGTAAAATAGACTTCATTGTTTTAGGGCTCTAAAGTTGACTGAATAAATGATCAAACAAGACAAAGAATACCCACATCCCTCTACTCCTATCAGCCTCCTGCCTGATCAATATTCCCCCAAGAGAGATGCGAATGTTACAATCACTGGACCTACAATGTCACGACACGATCACCCCAAATTTATTATTTACATTGTGCCTCACCCTTGGTATTGTACATTCTGTGAGTATGGATAAATGTCTAATGACATGTTTGCATTATAGTACCAAGCAGTGTAATTCACCATCCTGAAAATAGTCTATGCTTCACCTGTTCCTCCCTCCACCCAACCCTAAATCGGTGAATCTTTCTACTGCCTTCATTTTGCCTTTTTCATAACATCACATTGTGTAAATCCTGCAGGATTAAATCTTTTCAGATTGTATTCTTTTACTTAGTAATATGCATTTATGGTTCCTCCTTAAATATGTTTTCGTGGCTTGATAGCACATTTCTTTTTAACACTAAAAAATGTTTCCTTCTCTGGATGTGCCACAGTGTGCTTACCTATTCTCCTACTGAAGGACATCTTGATTGCTTTCAGTTTTTGGCAGTTATAAATAAAGCTCTTGTAAATATCTGTGTGACAGTTTGCAACTTTTGTACTTTCTATTTGACATAAATCAATAACATATGAACATTTATTTATGATGAAAAAGGCATCCAGACTCTGGAAATATAAGCCAATAATGCTTAAATATATTTATTTGAAAAGCACAGACTTGAAATCTCCTACATATGCAAATATACATATTTTCAATGTCTAGGTATTTTCATGACCTCCTTCGGCTATGAAGTGAAATTTTCACTTCATTTCTCTCAAGGAATATCTGGCATGAATTCTATAGTTGAAACTTGCTGAAATGACTAATAGAACCAATGTCAAGATGGATTCAAATAGTGTTGCTATAAAAAAGTAAGGACAATACTAAATGCTTCTCATTTTCCAGTGCTTTTCAGTGAGCATGGGATTCTACTTTCCCCCACCCTTCTTTCTCTACTATCTCTACAGTTGATCAGAGGAAGAGTCACATGAGTCAGAAAGGTTTGCAATTTGTCCCCATGTAAAATAGACTTCATTGTTTTAGGGCTCTAAAGTTGACTGAATAAATGATCAAACAAGACAAAGAATACCCACATCCCTCTACTCCTATCAGCCTCCTGCCTGATCAATATTCCCCCAAGAGAGATGCGAATGTTACAATCACTGGACCTACAATGTCACGACACGATCACCCCAAATTTATTATTTACATTGTGCCTCACCCTTGGTATTGTACATTCTGTGAGTATGGATAAATGTCTAATGACATGTTTGCATTATAGTACCAAGCAGTGTAATTCACCATCCTGAAAATAGTCTATGCTTCACCTGTTCCTCCCTCCACCCAACCCTAAATCGGTGAATCTTTCTACTGCCTTCATTTTGCCTTTTTCATAACATCACATTGTGTAAATCCTGCAGGATTAAATCTTTTCAGATTGTATTCTTTTACTTAGTAATATGCATTTATGGTTCCTCCTTAAATATGTTTTCGTGGCTTGATAGCACATTTCTTTTTAACACTAAAAAATGTTTCCTTCTCTGGATGTGCCACAGTGTGCTTACCTATTCTCCTACTGAAGGACATCTTGATTGCTTTCAGTTTTTGGCAGTTATAAATAAAGCTCTTGTAAATATCTGTGTGACAGTTTGCAACTTTTGTACTTTCTATTTGACATAAATCAATAACATATGAACATTTATTTATGATGAAAAAGGCATCCAGACTCTGGAAATATAAGCCAATAATGCTTAAATATATTTATTTGAAAAGCACAGACTTGAAATCTCCTACATATGCAAATATACATATTTTCAATGTCTAGGTATTTTCATGACCTCCTTCGGCTATGAAGTGAAATTTTCACTTCATTTCTCTCAAGGAATATCTGGCATGAATTCAAAGTGGTATATATAAATCCCGTACCACTGGAAAATTGTCCAAGTAGTTCTCTTCTGTTAAAAAGGCCAGACTCATCCAAATTGGACAATAGGTTTAAAGTTTTAATTTATGGATTAGAATAATTGTATAGAGAAACTCAAGGCTAGTTTATCTTTTCTTCAAGGTCTCCTTGGGTGCACTTTGTTAGTTATTCAGCCATTTCATCAGTGTTTCAGCTACAGACTGACAATTACGTTTCACATTTTCATCTATCATCTTTGGTCAATTTCCTCTGGGTTTTAAGACCCTCACATACAATCACTTAACCAAGTAGGGCATTGCAATTCCCCAGTTTTGTGTTTGAAAAAAATGATTCAATTTATCACGTTACTTTGGTGTGTATAGAATTTGTACAACTTTTCATTTGCTTCTATAGGATAGAAGATAATTGAATCTGAAATCTAGCCTTTTTTCTAGTATACTTAAATTCTTTGAAATAATGACTTAGTAGTCTCCCCTTATCTTATGGGCATGTTTGTAACTCTTAATTGGTTGCATCAGCCCACATCACTTCTAGAAAGTCTCCAAGTATAATTTGGTTTTAGAAACAGTTTTTGACATCTCTTTCATCTTTAATATCCAAGACTCACAATATACATACAACTCCCTTCCAATGCTGCCATTGTGTTGGTGTGTGCATGTGTGTGTGTGTGTTCTAAATCATGCTGACTCTGCGACCACGTGAGCATTAGCCTTCCAGGCTTCTCTGTCTGTGGGATTTCCTAGGCAAGAATACTGGAGTGGATTTCCATGCCCTCCTTCCAGGGATTTTCTCAACTCAGCAATCAAACCCTTATCTTCCATGTCTCCTGAGTTGGCAGGCAAGTTCTTTATCACTAGCACCACCTGGGGAACCTATAGCACTTCTCCTTACCTTGTCTAAAAAATGTTTGTAAAATAACAGAAGAAATAGTTTCTATATCTCTTTCAAACGTGGACTACTTAGATCCATAATCTTCCATGTAGTCCTGTTTCTTTCTTTCTTTCTTTTTTAAAGATTTATTTATTTATTTATTTTGGGGGGTGGGATGGGGAGGGCGGGGAGCAGGTGGGCCACTTCTACTGGTCTTTCATTTGTCCATTTTTCATCCATCTTTGTTCTTTGGCCCGTGTGGGCCTCCCATCGCAGTGGCAGAGCACCGACTCTGGGCGCATGCACTCCAGAGCTCCAGCTCAGTAATTGGACACATCAGTCCAGCCATTCCGTGGCACGTGGGATCTTCCCAGGCCAGGGATCGAACCAGCGCCCCTTGCACTGCAAGGTAGTGTCCTTACCCCCTGGACCACCAGGGAAGCCCTCTTTTTTAACCAATAATTACCAAGTGTTACTCAGAGCTCTATCTGTAAAATGTACTTTCTTTTCCTGTCTGAGCTGAAAGAGTTGTTTTGATATTGTGAAAACAAATAAGAGAAAGGTAATCTCAGCTCTCAGTTTATTTTGGTCACACTTAAAAACATCTCAAAAATGTTACTCTTTCTGGCTGGGAAGCCTTGTTATTACGGAAGTTCCTTTCAGCTCAATAGCAAACTATTTATGTTCTGACTGAGATGGTGAGCTTCTGGACCAAATCAAACACTGCATCTGTGAATGGAATTCTACTTATCCTCAGTAGTTTTTAGAAAGTCTTCTAAATCTCTCATGGATAAGTGCACATAATTCTAATAGTAATAGATTGAAGTGTTCGTATCTGCTCAAAGAAATATAAAAAGTCCGCCAAAAGAGATATTTCTACCCAGGAATAATGAAGGACTTAAACTGATTAGTCTTATAAAGCTAATTGACACATTTATTATAAGCTGTTAAATAGGATTTTTTTTAGAATGAATGTGTTGGATATCTGTTTTGCTCTAGTCTTACCATCCACTTATTCTAATAAGACTTTTTGGTGTAAAATATTCTAGTGTATTAGAGTGAGTTATTTTTTAAAGAGATAGTTCTTAATTAACTTCAGTGTTTTGATGTCAGTCTTGTCGTCATAGGTTTTGAAATGCATTGAGAATTATGTGTTCTTATTAATGAAGTATATACTTAAAAATAATTTAAAAGGTTCAGATTATCCCCCAAACACTTATATACTGCTTGCATTCCATTCTACTTTACTTGAATGAGATCCAAAGAAATGACGGTAAAGTGCTAAGAGCTTCACACTCCCTGTGGAACTGGTTGGAATTGAGTACATCCTACAATCTATATTATGGTCAGTTGTCACTGTTATTCATGTACTGTATTTGTGCTTTATTTTTCTTTAAAATCCTTTGTTCATTTCATCAAATTGAGGATATACTCATGGAATGTGCTTCCATGTGCATGCCAATTGTCATATTTCCTCTTTGCCTCCTTTGATTCAGAATATTACTTCCTTATGCTTTTTTTGAGAAACTAACTCTCTTACCTCTTGATTTTCTCAATTAGTTCCTTCTTCAGTATTGAAACGTGACCTGGGTACTCCTGTTAAAAGAAAAACAGAAATCACAGAAAAAATAACAATAAAAAAATCTTCCTTTGAATTCATATCTTCTCTCTTTCTTCTCTACCCATTTAAAACCATTTTTTAAAAAACTGTGTACTACACTAGTAATTTCTCCCTTCCTCCTAATTATTGTTCAAATCATTCAGCCTGACTTCCGTTAATCCTTTGAGACAGTGTTCCCTAAGGTCACCAAGGACTGTCAAGCTACTAAATACAATGAACAGTCTTCAGCCCCTGGGTAATAGTGAATTCTGGTAGTATTTGGTATAGTTTATTACTATCTTGCTCTAGAAAACCTTGTTTCCATTTTCTTCTATGATCCAGCACACTCCTGACTTAGTCCCTGCCTTTTTGGCTACATTCTTAACCTGTCCATTAAATATGTGCAGTTCTTTAAGGATTACTTGGGCTTCCCTGGTGGTTCAGATGGTCAAGAGTCCGCTTGCAATGTGAGAGGCCCGGGCTTGATCCCTGAGTTGGGAAGATCCCCTGAAAGAGGAAATGGCAATCCACTCCAGTGTTTTTGCCTAGAAAATCCCATGGACAGAGGAGCCTGGCAGTCCTAAAGTCCATGGGGTCACAAAGATATGGATACAATTGAGAAACTTTCATAAAGCTTACTCAGAAAACATTTTTTCTTCTCACACTAAACATTTTTCTTAGACAACTTTGTTCAGCTACTGCACATGTGAAGATGAGTTTCAAATTGATATCTCCATTCTAGACCTTTTCATATACTTGTAATCTCCACTTGAGTATGTCCAGCGTCAAAATTATATTATTATCTCCATTCTAACCTACCTGGTCATATCCTATTGCCCCCCCTCAGTGTAAGACCCTCACCATTCATTCAAGTCACATAAGCTGGATATGTTGACATCTCAACTTCCTCAATCATTGCACTCTATTTCCAATTCATTATTAACTGCTGTCTATTCAACCCAATAAATATCTTAAATTGACCCTCTGTTTTCCACCTGTAGGGCCGCCATTATAGCCTAAATAAACTATCCAAATTTTGCAGAAATCTTTAGACTGCTTTCCCCATTCTGGATCAATCATCCATTCTGGTCCTCATCTATTGAATTCTCCTTATTACAGTGTTAATTTTAATTCACACATCATATTAGCTCATACATATTCTTGAAAGAATTCAACATCTTTCTATTGTGTTCAAGATAGGGGAAAAACCTTACTTAGAAGGGTGCTATACAGTCTGACTCTCCACTTTTTTAGCCTCATCCTATAGCTTTTTGCTCTCTTCCAACTACTCTACACAGATCACATATCTTTATCTCTTCCAGGAATGATAATTAACAGAGACAGTGTCCCAAGTCACAATACTAAATACAATGAACAGTCTTCAGCCCCTGGGTAATAGTGAATTCTGGTAGTATTTGGTATAGTTTATTACTATCTTGCTCTAGAAAACCTTGTTTCCATTTTCTTCTATGATCCAGCACACTCCTGACTTAGTCCCTGCCTTTTTGGCTACATTCTTAACCTGTCCATTAAATATGTGCAGTTCTTTAAGGATTACTTGGGCTTCCCTGGTGGTTCAGATGGTCAAGAGTCCGCTTGCAATGTGAGAGGCCCGGGCTTGATCCCTGAGTTGGGAAGATCCCCTGAAAGAGGAAATGGCAATCCACTCCAGTGTTTTTGCCTAGAAAATCCCATGGACAGAGGAGCCTGGCAGTCCTAAAGTCCATGGGGTCACAAAGATATGGATACAATTGAGAAACTTTCATAAAGCTTACTCAGAAAACATTTTTTCTTCTCACACTAAACATTTTTCTTAGACAACTTTGTTCAGCTACTGCACATGTGAAGATGAGTTTCAAATTGATATCTCCATTCTAGACCTTTTCATATACTTGTAATCTCCACTTGAGTATGTCCAGCGTCAAAATTATATTATTATCTCCATTCTAACCTACCTGGTCATATCCTATTGCCCCCCCTCAGTGTAAGACCCTCACCATTCATTCAAGTCACATAAGCTGGATATGTTGACATCTCAACTTCCTCAATCATTGCACTCTATTTCCAATTCATTATTAACTGCTGTCTATTCAACCCAATAAATATCTTAAATTGACCCTCTGTTTTCCACCTGTAGGGCCGCCATTATAGCCTAAATAAACTATCCAAATTTTGCAGAAATCTTTAGACTGCTTTCCCCATTCTGGATCAATCATCCATTCTGGTCCTCATCTATTGAATTCTCCTTATTACAGTGTTAATTTTAATTCACACATCATATTAGCTCATACATATTCTTGAAAGAATTCAACATCTTTCTATTGTGTTCAAGATAGGGGAAAAACCTTACTTAGAAGGGTGCTATACAGTCTGACTCTCCACTTTTTTAGCCTCATCCTATAGCTTTTTGCTCTCTTCCAACTACTCTACACAGATCACATATCTTTATCTCTTCCAGGAATGATAATTAACAGAATCCTTTTTGCTTTTCCACATAGACTGTGCAATCAGGGCTCAACTTGTTGTAATGATCAGTACAGTGTTATGCACAAGCAGCAGAAGTCTTTTCATCCTCATCTTTTAAGATTGATCACCTTATAGTTTAACTACTTCTTTGAGATCTCTACACAGTATTCTGCATAGCTGGTTGAACTTTTACCATCATGCATTAATTTATAAACCTATTTATTTGACAGGCACTTAATATGCACTGATCAACAAGAATTGTTTTTTTAAATTTTGGCCTCTTTTATTGTTTTCTTTTACTTATTTTCATCCATCTTTATTCCTTGGTCTATGTGGGCCTCCCATTGCAGTGTCCTCTTTGGTTCCAGAGCACTGGCTCTGGGATTACGCTCTCCAGAGCACTGGCTCCTAATTGAACACATTGGTCCAGCTGCTCCATGGCGTGTGTGATCTCAGCGCCCTTGCAGTTCAAGGCAGACTCTTAATCCACTGGACCACTAGGGAAGACCAGCAAGATTTTTTTTGTTGAGGTTCTGACATCAGGAGAAGAAGTAGGGGTGCAGAGCCCAGTTTTAGAAGCTGATCCTGCTAATGGGGTGGTGATAAAGGAAGCTTTTATAACGCACCAACCATACTTATGTGTTCTATGTATTTCGAAGTCCAATCATGCAAGTTTCAATCAAAAAATGCAATGAAAGACTCACTTTCATATTCTTCTTTTACTGTGTTTTCATCAGACTTCACCCTTGTAAACCAACATGATATTCTTTTAAATATCATACCCTCCCCATTATTTCTCCTTAGAAATCTTTAGACTGCTTTCCCCATTCTGGATCAATCATCCATTCTGGTCCTCATCTATTGAATTCTCCTTATTACAGTGTTAATTTTAATTCACACATCATATTAGCTCATACATATTCTTGAAAGAATTCAACATCTTTCTATTGTGTTCAAGATAGGGGAAAAACCTTACTTAGAAGGGTGCTATACAGTCTGACTCTCCACTTTTTTAGCCTCATCCTATAGCTTTTTGCTCTCTTCCAACTACTCTACACAGATCACATATCTTTATCTCTTCCAGGAATGATAATTAACAGAATCCTTTTTGCTTTTCCACATAGACTGTGCAATCAGGGCTCAACTTGTTGTAATGATCAGTACAGTGTTATGCACAAGCAGCAGAAGTCTTTTCATCCTCATCTTTTAAGATTGATCACCTTATAGTTTAACTACTTCTTTGAGATCTCTACACAGTATTCTGCATAGCTGGTTGAACTTTTACCATCATGCATTAATTTATAAACCTATTTATTTGACAGGCACTTAATATGCACTGATCAACAAGAATTGTTTTTTTAAATTTTGGCCTCTTTTATTGTTTTCTTTTACTTATTTTCATCCATCTTTATTCCTTGGTCTATGTGGGCCTCCCATTGCAGTGTCCTCTTTGGTTCCAGAGCACTGGCTCTGGGATTACGCTCTCCAGAGCACTGGCTCCTAATTGAACACATTGGTCCAGCTGCTCCATGGCGTGTGTGATCTCAGCGCCCTTGCAGTTCAAGGCAGACTCTTAATCCACTGGACCACTAGGGAAGACCAGCAAGATTTTTTTTGTTGAGGTTCTGACATCAGGGAGAAGAAGTAGGGGTGCAGAGCCCAGTTTTAGAAGCTGATCCTGCTAATGGGGTGGTGATAAAGGAAGCTTTTATAACGCACCAACCATACTTATGTGTTCTATGTATTTCGAAGTCCAATCATGCAAGTTTCAATCAAAAAATGCAATGAAAGACTCACTTTCATATTCTTCTTTTACTGTGTTTTCATCAGACTTCACCCTTGTAAACCAACATGATATTCTTTTAAATGTTTGGAAAATACCACATTTGGTGAATATGGTTGAAGGGGAAAATTTGTTTCTTACATATTTCCCCCAATGCCTGCATTAGAGCCAGCTTAAAGCACAAATAAAATAGATGCTCAAGCTGAAAGCACCCATGGTATATGACGGAATCAGTTAAATACCATTATAAAATCTTGTTAATTATATTTGAATATTTTTAAACTTTCTGCTCTTCTGTTAATTTAGTGACTCTACTACATTTCAAGCCCTTATTGTATCTTGCCTGCATTTATCTCTGATCTGTTCTCTTGATCTATAGCCTCTCTCTTATTCAATGTATTCTGCATACTGATGTTGCTGGCATTATCTCAATCATTTTCTAGTTAAAAAAGTCTCTTTCACTGTTTTCCCAATATACCAGGCCTTTCCACAGATAGATATCTTTAAACAGGATGTTCCCTCTGTCTGAATACTCTTTCCATTCTCTTTCTGCTTTTTTGTCAAACTCTTCAAAAGTGAGCATAAATGTCACTACCTATGTGATGCCTTCACTAATTCCCCAGACAGAGTTAGTCATTCCTTCATGATTGTTTCCAATGTATAGTGTTATTTCCTGGGTATACACTATTGTATAGTTTTTAGTGTTTTCGTTAGACCATAAGTTATATAAAGGCAAAAACTGTCTTATTCATCTTCACATACAAAACACATTACCTTGTAAATAGTAGGCACTCTTTCTGTGTACATTGACCAAATGCAAGATGAGGTATAATCAAATTATTTGAGATATCACATATTAAAAATTGTATTTAACGTTCCTAAAGGCCAAAATAGTTCTTTCTAAAACAAAAAATTAAGGATCAACAAAATTTAAAAAGGTACAAAGTGTCCAGCCACAAGGCCTAGTACCAGTGTACGTTACTGAGAAACTACTGAAGAGAAAGGCTATCATAAAAATACTCCCTGGGAAAATACAGCTAGTTAGAGAGATACCCACCAAAATGTTGTGGTTGATTTTGCCTTTTGGCAAAATAAAAAATAAACTTCATCTGGCCTGTTTTCCAACACTCATTTGATCCCTGTATAACAAAGCTAGCCAGTCCCCCCAATCTTTCTGCCTAGTTTCTTACTAGAAAAGTCAGGGCTTTTTTTTTTTTTTTTTTAAGTGGACCAACTGATTTAATTTGAAAGTCTTCCATCTTTTCAGTTATGGAAAAATAGGAGATCTAGCAAAAAATATGCCATAGTTCTCAGTTTGTGGAACTTGCACCCACACTGAAATAAGTACAATTAGTAAAAAGGTAATACCAGTGTGTAAAATAGTATTTGTTATATACATAGACTTCATATTATAGGTCTCTTCTATGAATGAAAAAAGAGAGTTAAAGTGGTTAGTTGAAGACCTCCTTATTAATCAGGTTTAGAAATTAGTTTATTAAAATTTGTATCCAGTGCTTTCCTTCTATGTGTTTATTATCATTATCCTTTACATCGTGGGATACATGTTGCAGAGACTAGAGTTAAATATCATTTCTAACAAATGTTTTTTAGACATAGTCACAGATAAAATATAAACACTATCTTTTTTATAAACTGAGTTTTAATTTCTTATAAACTATTTAAGACTTTTAATTTGTGGCTATAATTTGAAACCATGAAACACAGTTTTTTTTTTTTTTTCGGAGTAGAAGATACAATTTAATAAGAACATTTTAGAGATGTCCCCAAAATTATTTTCCAAATAAAGTATATAACCTTTTTATTTGAAGTCCACATAAAAATTGTCCTTGATCCTAAATACCCCATTATCTTAAGCTCAATATAAAATACAAATAAGCATTATTTAATTCATTATACTTCTGAGGGTCATTTCATTGAGGGGAATAGGTAGCTTTAACTCCTTGATTGAGAAGACTTTGCTTGAGACAGTAGACTGGTTTTGGCTCAAACATAGATGTTAATACTATACTGAGGAATATTAGAAGAATTATTCTGAACTTTGGAACAAATATGAAAACAACAAAAATATGAGTTACTACTTTTTTTAGTTTCATGGCCTTCTTTTTCTGTTTACACCTTGAAAGCTAGATCCCCTTTCCTTAACCTTCTTGGCTTGTATGATAAGAACCTTTTGATTCAATGACATTCTTCTTACCCAAAACCATCTTGAGAGTCTACACTTTTATTTGATTTTTACTTGCAAAAGTAGTGTGAACAGGGCTTCCCTGAGGGTCCAGTGGGTAAAGAGTCCACCTTGCACTGCAAGGGGCGTTGGTTCAATCCCTGGCACAGGAAGATCCCACATGCTGCAGAGCGGCTGGACCAGTGTATCCAACTAGGAGCTAGTGCTCTGGAGTGCATGCACCAAGAGCCAGTGCTCTGCTACAGGAGAGGCCACTGCAACTGGAGGCCCACACAGGCCAAAGGAACAAAGATGGATAAAAATAAATAAATGATAGACCAATAAAAGTGGCCAAAAGTAAAAAAAAGAAAAAGAAAAGAATAGATCCTTCAAAAAAAAGGGAATGTGAACAAACATGAGCATCAGTTATTTATATAAGTGTGCCTAGACACAAAAAAGAGATTTATTCATCTGTGAACCTGTCCAGATGTGGAGTGTTTTCAGAGTTAGACCATTTTGGACTCTGTTCGCAAAAAAGATAACTAGTTCACTAGAATGATGTGGTATCTCTGTTCCATTCAAATTGACCCATGTATTCTCAGGTAACTGAGGGGTATCGTATTTGATGGTTTCTATTTTCTTATAAACCAAATCCTTCTCTTTACTGCCAATTATTTGCTCCTTGGAAGAAAAGCTGTGATAAACCTAGACAGTATATTCAGAAGCAGAGACATCACTTTGCCAACAAAAGTCCATATAGTAAAACTATGGTTTTCCCAGTAGTCATGTATGGATGTGAGAGATGAACCATAAAGATGGCTGAGTGCCGAAGAATTGATGCCTTTGAGCTGTGGTGTGGAAGAAGGCTCTTGAGAGTCCCTTGGATTGCAAGGAGATCAAAACAGTCAATCCTAAAGGAAATAAACCCTGAATATTCATTGAAAGGAATGATGATGAAACTAAAGCTCCAATATTTTGGCCACCTGATACAAAGAGATGACTCACTGAAGAAAAGACCTTGTTGGGAAAAATAGAAGTCAAAAGGAGAAGGGGACAATAGAGGACGAGGTGGTTGGATGACACCACTGAGTCAATGGACTTGGGTTTGAGCAAGTTCCAGGAGATGGTGAAGGACAGGGAAGCCTGGCATGCTGCAGTCCATGGGGCTGCAGAGAGTAGACATGACTGAACAACTGAACTGAACTGAATTGTCAATTACTGTGACTTTTCTCTTTCTCTTCAATAGAATGGTACATTAAATGTTTTCCCCAGGGTCGCACAGGGATACATTTTATTTATTCAAGCTTGACTTTGTCCTGTTACCATCAAAAGGTGTAAACTAGCTAAACACATGCAGACATTGTAATGGCATCCTTCTTATTTGATTTCCTTCCAGGTTCTTCTCTAGGTAATATATCCAAGATTTTCTAAAATATTGCTTTGCACGTATTAATACACTGTCATGAGAACTTCATTTGCTGCTCGTTACTTATAAATCAATTCCCAAGTTATAAGCTTGTTTTGGCAGGCTCTCTACAGTGTGTATGGTCTCTCGTATACTGCCATCTTTATCTAAATTCCTAAAAGACAGAATTGGCAAATTTAAACTCTTATTATTCATGCAGGCGTGTTTAATGTAAGAGGATGAACTGCAAATACCAGGGCTTTTCACTTATTATTTGCTTTTAAATGAAACTCGTATATTCCTTCAAGCAATGATAATGCTTTATGGATTAGACCCCATACTCATTCTAAGGTAATTTAAGGCCAAAACCTTCTAACCCAGGAGGTTAAACTCAACTAATGCATTGGAACCCATGGAAAAAATAAATACATGGACAAGGATACAGTTTACTTTTGTGTATTATTAGTGAGAGATGAAAACCATAAAGATGGCTGAGTGCCGAAGAATTGATGCCTTTGAGCTGTGGTGTGGAAGAAGGCTCTTGAGAGTCCCTTGGATTGCAAGGAGATCAAAACAGTCAATCCTAAAGGAAATAAACCCTGAATATTCATTGAAAGGAATGATGATGAAACTAAAGCTCCAATATTTTGGCCACCTGATACAAAGAGATGACTCACTGAAGAAAAGACCTTGTTGGGAAAAATAGAAGTCAAAAGGAGAAGGGGACAATAGAGGACGAGGTGGTTGGATGACACCACTGAGTCAATGGACTTGGGTTTGAGCAAGTTCCAGGAGATGGTGAAGGACAGGGAAGCCTGGCATGCTGCAGTCCATGGGGCTGCAGAGAGTAGACATGACTGAACAACTGAACTGAACTGAATTGTCAATTACTGTGACTTTTCTCTTTCTCTTCAATAGAATGGTACATTAAATGTTTTCCCCAGGGTCGCACAGGGATACATTTTATTTATTCAAGCTTGACTTTGTCCTGTTACCATCAAAAGGTGTAAACTAGCTAAACACATGCAGACATTGTAATGGCATCCTTCTTATTTGATTTCCTTCCAGGTTCTTCTCTAGGTAATATATCCAAGATTTTCTAAAATATTGCTTTGCACGTATTAATACACTGTCATGAGAACTTCATTTGCTGCTCGTTACTTATAAATCAATTCCCAAGTTATAAGCTTGTTTTGGCAGGCTCTCTACAGTGTGTATGGTCTCTCGTATACTGCCATCTTTATCTAAATTCCTAAAAGACAGAATTGGCAAATTTAAACTCTTATTATTCATGCAGGCGTGTTTAATGTAAGAGGATGAACTGCAAATACCAGGGCTTTTCACTTATTATTTGCTTTTAAATGAAACTCGTATATTCCTTCAAGCAATGATAATGCTTTATGGATTAGACCCCATACTCATTCTAAGGTAATTTAAGGCCAAAACCTTCTAACCCAGGAGGTTAAACTCAACTAATGCATTGGAACCCATGGATAATAAATACATGGACAAGGATACAGTTTACTTTTGTGTATTTTTAGTGTCTGTTTAAAAAGAGTATGGTGCTATTGTCATTCTATTTGTATAATGTACAATGACAGGAAGTAGCATTCATATTTATATGATGAATGTAGCCATTTTTAGGGTGGTGTGATGACTTGGCTACACAATTGTATGTGGTGATGCTTGTGTTCTGAAGTTATTGTTTTCTGTGTCTAATTCATATCCTTCAAGTTTATCCTGTTGCTCATGCCGTTTACAATTTTGGTACGCTTACTAAATTTTTGTTTATTTCATTAGTTACTGAAAAAGGTGTGTTGAACTTTCCACTATAATTTGTCTATTTCCTCTCATGATCTTATTGGTTTTGGGTTATTTATTTTGAAGTTATGTTATTAAGATCTTACAAATTTAAACTTGTTATATAACTATAGTAAAAAGAAATCTTTATTGTTATTTGGTGTAAAATTACTCTTGTTATAGGTAAAGTACATTTTTTCCTTGAAGTCCATTTTCTTCAACTTTAACATAACATAATTTCTCCAAATTATTATTTACATGGAAAGATTTTTTCATTGCTTCAGTGACTTTATGTTATATATCATCTTTTTAAAATACCATTTGCTTACACTTTGAATTTTTCTGTCAAATATAACAATTTATTTTAAATAAATTACTTTTGCTTCCATTTATTATAATGACATATAATTGAGTTTATAGCTGTTATCTTAGTCTGTGTTTATTTTGGATACTGCTTTTCATTTCCTTTCTTGCTTTTTTATGTTACACTTTTTGGATTAATCATTTCAACATTACTGTCCCATTGTTTCCTATGCTGGTTTGGAATTTATGCATTTACTAATCATTCAGAGGTACTTTGGAAATTAGAACATACATAATTAACTTACCAATATATAAAATTAATTTTTCCTAACAATATGAGAACTTAGAACACTTTCATTTCTCACTCACTCCTGACCTACTATTGTACATTTTCATTCTGTATTATTTAACACCTAAACCAGCATTGTTTATGTAGTCAATGCACAACTAAAACTGGTTTTATCTACGATGCTTGTGTTCTGAAGTTATTGTTTTCTGTGTCTAATTCATATCGGCCTTAAAACAACAAGTGTTATCTGTTTAAAATAGTATGGTGCTATTGTCATTCTATTTGTATAATGTACAATGACAGGAAGTAGCATTCATATTTATATGATGAATGTAGCCATTTTTAGGGTGGTGTGATGACTTGGCTACACAATTGTATGTGGTGATGCTTGTGTTCTGAAGTTATTGTTTTCTGTGTCTAATTCATATCCTTCAAGTTTATCCTGTTGCTCATGCCGTTTACAATTTTGGTACGCTTACTAAATTTTTGTTTATTTCATTAGTTACTGAAAAAGGTGTGTTGAACTTTCCACTATAATTTGTCTATTTCCTCTCATGATCTTATTGGTTTTGGGTTATTTATTTTGAAGTTATGTTATTAAGATCTTACAAATTTAAACTTGTTATATAACTATAGTAAAAAGAAATCTTTATTGTTATTTGGTGTAAAATTACTCTTGTTATAGGTAAAGTACATTTTTTCCTTGAAGTCCATTTTCTTCAACTTTAACATAACATAATTTCTCCAAATTATTATTTACATGGAAAGATTTTTTCATTGCTTCAGTGACTTTATGTTATATATCATCTTTTTAAAATACCATTTGCTTACACTTTGAATTTTTCTGTCAAATATAACAATTTATTTTAAATAAATTACTTTTGCTTCCATTTATTATAATGACATATAATTGAGTTTATAGCTGTTATCTTAGTCTGTGTTTATTTTGGATACTGCTTTTCATTTCCTTTCTTGCTTTTTTATGTTACACTTTTTGGATTAATCATTTCAACATTACTGTCCCATTGTTTCCTATGCTGGTTTGGAATTTATGCATTTACTAATCATTCAGAGGTACTTTGGAAATTAGAACATACATAATTAACTTACCAATATATAAAATTAATTTTTCCTAACAATATGAGAACTTAGAACACTTTCATTTCTCACTCACTCCTGACCTACTATTGTACATTTTCATTCTGTATTATTTAACACCTAAACCAGCATTGTTTATGTAGTCAATGCACAACTAAAACTGGTTTTATCTACATATGTACCATTTGTTTGAGATTCATTTCTTCTTGCATCTCAAATCATATGCCTACATATAGACATTTTTTTATATATATCATGTACAGAATTGGCTTAAATTCTTAAAATCTGTGGATTGGATTATTTCATCACTTAAACATTCTTACCTATTCTCTCTTGACTTTACACTATCTCTATCTTATTTCCTTCCACATATTTTAGAACATCTCACTCGTAATCATCTTTTCTTTTATTGCTTTCTATGCTAAAGTAGCTGTCTCTAAACACCTATTTAGTTCTTTCTATTGATTTTTATTAAATTGATGTGTAATTGACTTAGGTCACCCTGGTGGCGCTAGTGGTAAAGAACCCACCTGCAATGCAACCCACTCCAGTAATTTTTTTTTTTTTTTTTTGGCCACTTCTATTGATCTTTCATTTATTTCCATCTTCGTTCTTTGGCCTATGTGGGCCTCCCGTCATAGTGGCCTCTCTCACTGCAGAGCACCAGCTGTGGGCACATGTGCTCCAGAGCTCTGGCTAGCTGGTTGGGCACATCGGTCCAGCCATTCTGCAGCACTTGAGATCTTCCAAGGCCAGGGATCCAACTGGCAACCCCTTGCACTGAACGTTGGTGTCCTTACCCACTAGACCACCAGGGAAGCCCCCCCTTCCCCACTCCGTTATTCTTGCCTGGAAAATTGCATGGATAGAGGAACCTGGTGGGCTATAGTCCACTGGGTCGCAAAAAGTCAGGCACGACTGAAGCCTCTTAGCACAGCACATAATTGACTTACTATATATTAGTTTAAGGTGTGTAATATAGTGATTCAATATTTCATATATTACAAAATGATCACCACAAGTTACTAGCTGTTAACATATGAAGTTATTACAATATTATTGACTATAATCTGTTTGTTGAACATTACATCCTTATTACATATTTATTTTATATTTGAAAGTTTGTACTTCTTAATCCCTTTCCCCTATTTCACCTTCTCCCAACACCTTTCCCTCTGAAAATCACCTGTTTGTTCCTATATGTGAGTCGGTTCTATTTATTTTGTTTCATTTTTTATGTTCTATATAGAAGTTAAATCATAAGGCATTTGTTTTCCTATGTCTGACTTACTTCACTTAGCATAATACCTTCTTGGTTCTTCCATGCTGTTGTGAATGCCAAAATTGCATTCTTTTATATAGCTGAATAATATTCCTCTGTGTGTGTGTGTGTGTGTGTGTGTGTGTGTGTGTATCACATCTTTACCCATTAATCTGTCCTTTCATACTTAGGTTGCTTCCATATCTTGGCTATTGTAAATAATGGTACAGTGAATACAGGAGCACATATATCTTTTTGAATTATTGTTTTTGGTTTCATCAGAAAAATATCTGGAAGTGGAATTGCTGGACTGTATGGTAGTTCTATTTTAACATTTTGAGGAAACTTCAAACTGGAAACTTTTTTGTAGTGATTGTACCAATTTGCATTCCCACCAAAAAAACATGAGGGCTTCCTTATCTCTACATCTTCCTAGCACTTGCTATTTCTTGTCTTTCTGATAATAGCCATTTTGCCACATGTGAAGTGACAACTCATGGTAGTTTTTATTTTCATTTCTCTAATAATTTGTGATGTTTTATTTGGGGTTCTTGAAGATTTGCATTTCTGGATTCCAGTGATTTGGTGATTTTTCATAATTTTCAATGAGCTTATTATTGCTTCTAAATTTGTAAAGTTAGTAAACAGGTATGTCATTAACTATGATGTATTTTGGTATTTATTTCTGCTGGTTTTATTTATGATATATGTTTTTCCTGTGGGTTTAGTTATATTTTCACTGAGCTGCTTATTTTACTTGATTTATTTATGGGGCTATTTGAACACCTAGTAATCTGAATATTCTTCTTTAAGGGGTCTAGATCCAATCACTTTAAACAGATTGGTTTTGTTTTTTGTTTGATTTTATTGTTTTTTGTTTTGTTGATTTGTTTGCTTTTGACCATCCTGGTTAAATGACTTTGAGTTGTAATTCAGCTTGGTGGCTGACTTGTATTTAATATGTGCACCCCTGCAGTAGATATGTTGGTTCTTTCCTACTTTCTTTCCAAATCTTTTGTTTCTTCTTTTTATGAGTAAATTAAGCATTTTTTCATAAGCTATTATGTCTGACTTACTTCACTTAGCATAATACCTTCTTGGTTCTTCCATGCTGTTGTGAATGCCAAAATTGCATTCTTTTATATAGCTGAATAATATTCCTCTGTGTGTGTGTGTGTGTGTGTGTGTGTGTGTGTGTATCACATCTTTACCCATTAATCTGTCCTTTCATACTTAGGTTGCTTCCATATCTTGGCTATTGTAAATAATGGTACAGTGAATACAGGAGCACATATATCTTTTTGAATTATTGTTTTTGGTTTCATCAGAAAAATATCTGGAAGTGGAATTGCTGGACTGTATGGTAGTTCTATTTTAACATTTTGAGGAAACTTCAAACTGGAAACTTTTTTGTAGTGATTGTACCAATTTGCATTCCCACCAAAAAAACATGAGGGCTTCCTTATCTCTACATCTTCCTAGCACTTGCTATTTCTTGTCTTTCTGATAATAGCCATTTTGCCACATGTGAAGTGACAACTCATGGTAGTTTTTATTTTCATTTCTCTAATAATTTGTGATGTTTTATTTGGGGTTCTTGAAGATTTGCATTTCTGGATTCCAGTGATTTGGTGATTTTTCATAATTTTCAATGAGCTTATTATTGCTTCTAAATTTGTAAAGTTAGTAAACAGGTATGTCATTAACTATGATGTATTTTGGTATTTATTTCTGCTGGTTTTATTTATGATATATGTTTTTCCTGTGGGTTTAGTTATATTTTCACTGAGCTGCTTATTTTACTTGATTTATTTATGGGGCTATTTGAACACCTAGTAATCTGAATATTCTTCTTTAAGGGGTCTAGATCCAATCACTTTAAACAGATTGGTTTTGTTTTTTGTTTGATTTTATTGTTTTTTGTTTTGTTGATTTGTTTGCTTTTGACCATCCTGGTTAAATGACTTTGAGTTGTAATTCAGCTTGGTGGCTGACTTGTATTTAATATGTGCAGCACCCCTGCAGTAGATATGTTGGTTTTGTTCTTTCCTACTTTCTCCATTAGTTTCCAAGGCAGTTTTCCTTGCCTGCTGTTATGACTGAGGAAGTGTGATGGTTGATTGATGTTTTAGCCTTTGGATTCCCAGCTTCATATAACAGTGTACTTAGGAGTTCCACTCTGAAGGATCATGGGCTTGCTCCAAAGGACTGCATTTACACTCTTCACTAAAAATCACGAATCAAAAGGTTGAGTACTCTTTCTACTGCCAGCATTATACCTTCACTTACATTTGTCCCTAATAATTCTTTTTTTATTATTCTTTATTTTAAAGGTTTTACAGAGTTTTGTAGTTCACAGACATGTATGTTCCCAGATCAGTCATATGCATATACATGGTCCCCACCCCCCCAGTTCCCCCCATCCCACCCCTCCAGACCTTTGCCCCAAGCCGTTGTAAGCACTCCAATTCCTAATAATTCTTATAATCATTTAGAGCAACTTCCCGTTTGGAAAGTCTGTACTTCCATAAGTAACTGTGGAGTCTAGTGTAAACTTCTGCCTTTCAAATGTGTGGCAACATAGACTCTTAAGAGCTGGCAGCAGTCTTTACTGTTCTTTTAGTAGAATAATGGTTTTATATTTAATTTTTTTTTTTTAAATTTTGTAGGCATGCATGTTTTCATTTTCCAGAAACATCATTAAGCACTGCAAAGGTAGAGAGGTTTTCTCTTTCATCTCTGTTCTCATTAGAAGCATGGTTGGTACCTCACTTGTACATGTTTTGATTTATTTTAATTTGGTAGTCTGATTTTCCTAAAGATATATTTCCATTCCCTAAGAAGGTGAAAACATCAGAGCAGATTCAAAAGGCCTAAATATGTCCAAATTAGCTAGGAAAAAGTTTTTTTTAATTAGCAAAAATGCAAAGGCAATTTGACAATTTCTTTAATCAGAGAAAATTATACTATTTTAAAGTTGATTCTGTATTTTTCTCTAACATTTGGAAATGACTCATCCAAATGTTTCTAAATTTCCATCTTGTAGTTTAGATTATATTTATGTGTCCCTCCATTGCATATCCATCTATCATGCTAATATAACCCAAAACATCCACACATGGAACACAAAGACTGTTTTGCTTAAAAATCAAGAAAAAAAAAAAACCTATCTGGGTCATTTTGTTATTTCAGAGAAAAAGAAATTTCCTGAATGTTAAAATGTGAATGAGAGACAGTATAGGTAAGCAGACAGGAGTTTAGAGAATTAAAATTTTAATGTTGGTTATCTGTGTCCATCCTCTAAGATCAATGCCTAATCTGCCTCAATAAGCAGGGTGTTGGAATATCACGGGGTGTTTTAGCATAACAAATAAAAATTAAGTAGTAATTTATGTTTGCAAAGTGTTATATAAATGCTAAATTACACAAATCATTTGAAGTGAATACCCAGTATACATTGAATGATATGTCCTATTTTTGCCACTTTATGAATTTTGACTCTTAGTCAAATAAAGTGTGATAAAAATTTCCACCAGATACATGAGTTACTTGAGAAGAAGAGTCTTACAGTAGAGAACACTTGTGGAAGTTACTAGCTTGAAATGTATTGACTTTCAGCAATTGAGAGGAAAGTCTGACCTTTGAAGAGCTTATCCTAATGGTATGTTTAGAGGGATACTTCATGGGGTTCAGTAGAAATCAATACCAGACTTTATTACAATTTTTTGTCTCCCCAGTGGCAACCTATTTCTATGTGTGAGAAGAAGGTAAAATAATGTCCAATCCCCCAGTGATTGCACTAATATGAATTCTCAGGATAGGCTTCAAATCTTCATTAGTCTTACTTTTTAATCCACCGTAAGTATTGATGATCCTTTGGCTTCATAGCAGTCAGAGGATGTATCCTCTTGGCTTACATCTTGACAACTGAAAGTTGTAGTAAATTTAGACTATACTTGTGAAATTTAAGAAAAAATCAATTAAACCCACTTAAATTTTCTGATTTTCCTAAAGATATATTTCCATTCCCTAAGAAGGTGAAAACATCAGAGCAGATTCAAAAGGCCTAAATATGTCCAAATTAGCTAGGAAAAAGTTTTTTTTAATTAGCAAAAATGCAAAGGCAATTTGACAATTTCTTTAATCAGAGAAAATTATACTATTTTAAAGTTGATTCTGTATTTTTCTCTAACATTTGGAAATGACTCATCCAAATGTTTCTAAATTTCCATCTTGTAGTTTAGATTATATTTATGTGTCCCTCCATTGCATATCCATCTATCATGCTAATATAACCCAAAACATCCACACATGGAACACAAAGACTGTTTTGCTTAAAAATCAAGAAAAAAAACCTATCTGGGTCATTTTGTTATTTCAGAGAAAAAGAAATTTCCTGAATGTTAAAATGTGAATGAGAGACAGTATAGGTAAGCAGACAGGAGTTTAGAGAATTAAAATTTTAATGTTGGTTATCTGTGTCCATCCTCTAAGATCAATGCCTAATCTGCCTCAATAAGCAGGGTGTTGGAATATCACGGGGTGTTTTAGCATAACAAATAAAAATTAAGTAGTAATTTATGTTTGCAAAGTGTTATATAAATGCTAAATTACACAAATCATTTGAAGTGAATACCCAGTATACATTGAATGATATGTCCTATTTTTGCCACTTTATGAATTTTGACTCTTAGTCAAATAAAGTGTGATAAAAATTTCCACCAGATACATGAGTTACTTGAGAAGAAGAGTCTTACAGTAGAGAACACTTGTGGAAGTTACTAGCTTGAAATGTATTGACTTTCAGCAATTGAGAGGAAAGTCTGACCTTTGAAGAGCTTATCCTAATGGTATGTTTAGAGGGATACTTCATGGGGTTCAGTAGAAATCAATACCAGACTTTATTACAATTTTTTGTCTCCCCAGTGGCAACCTATTTCTATGTGTGAGAAGAAGGTAAAATAATGTCCAATCCCCCAGTGATTGCACTAATATGAATTCTCAGGATAGGCTTCAAATCTTCATTAGTCTTACTTTTTAATCCACCGTAAGTATTGATGATCCTTTGGCTTCATAGCAGTCAGAGGATGTATCCTCTTGGCTTACATCTTGACAACTGAAAGTTGTAGTAAATTTAGACTATACTTGTGAAATTTAAGAAAAAATCAATTAAACCCACTTAAATTTTCATTAGATTTGTTAATTGATGTGCTCTGTACTTTATTGTTAAAATTTTTTTCTAGGTCCAAAAAGGTAAATATTATAAAATACATCTTAAAATTCCATAGTCATAATCAATAGCTGATCTTCAGATAATGAATTAATTATGACTATATGAATGAACTAATATTCTGTCTGAAAAATTTAAATTTACGGTTTTGTGTGTGTATGTTGAACCAATATTCAGAATGAACATTTAAAATTTATGATTTTGTGTGTGTATGTTGATTTGTTTCTTCGTTTCTCTTTTCTTTCTAATAATAATTTAATATAGTAGTCTAATAATCTGAAGAACCTGAATTAGTGAAATGTCTGACTTCATTGCCTACTTGGATTCAATAAATTGAATGTGGTCTTGTACAAATTCTAGGAGGGACACCTGGATAACTCCTGTTCTTAGGGAGATTCTGGCCTAAGAGAGAAAGAGGGCATGTGTGTAATGACTATAGCACATGTCTGAAAATAATGACCACAAAAATGATTGTGCAAGTATTTTGAGAGCTCAGAGATGATAATTTGCTTTTAGGAGTGCCTTAAACATGATTTCACAAATATACAGGGAGAAAATATCTAGAGAGTGCTACCCAGACCTTAAAGTACATTTGGTTCTGATCTTAGTTGGATAAAAATTTCCACCAGATACATGAGTTACTTGAGAAGAAGAGTCTTACAGTAGAGAACACTGTGGAAGTTACTAGCTTGAAATGTATTGACTTTCAGCAATTGAGAGGAAAGTCTGACCTTTGAAGAGCTTATCCTAATGGTATGTTTAGAGGATACTTCATGGGGTTCAGTAGAAATCAATACCAGACTTTATTACAATTTCTTGTCTCCCCAGTGGCAACCTATTTCTATGTGTGAGAAGAAGGTAAAATAATGTCCAATCCCCCAGTGATTGCACTAATATGAATTCTCAGGATAGGCTTCAAATCTTCATTAGTCTTACTTTTTAATCCACCGTAAGTATTGATGATCCTTTGGCTTCATAGCAGTCAGAGGATGTATCCTCTTGGCTTACATCTTGACAACTGAAAGTTGTAGTAAATTTAGACTATACTTGTGAAATTTAAGAAAAAATCAATTAAACCCACTTAAATTTTCATTAGATTTGTTAATTGATGTGCTCTGTACTTTATTTTTAAAAATTTTTTTCTAGGTCCAAAAAGGTAAATATTATAAAATACATCTTAAAATTCCATAGTCATAATCAATAGCTGATCTTCAGATAATGAATTAATTATGACTATATGAATGAACTAATATTCTGTCTGAAAAATTTAAATTTACGGTTTTGTGTGTGTATGTTGAACCAATATTCAGAATGAACATTTAAAATTTATGATTTTGTGTGTGTATGTTGATTTGTTTCTTCGTTTCTCTTTTCTTTCTAATAATAATTTAATATAGTAGTCTAATAATCTGAAGAACCTGAATTAGTGAAATGTCTGACTTCATTGCCTACTTGGATTCAATAAATTGAATGTGGTCTTGTACAAATTCTAGGAGGGACACCTGGATAACTCCTGTTCTTAGGGAGATTCTGGCCTAAGAGAGAAAGAGGGCATGTGTGTAATGACTATAGCACATGTCTGAAAATAATGACCACAAAAATGATTGTGCAAGTATTTTGAGAGCTCAGAGATGATAATTTGCTTTTAGGAGTGCCTTAAACATGATTTCAAAAATTTACAGGGGAGAAAATATCTAGAGAGTGCTACCCACAGAACTAGAAAAATGCAGTTTGTAAAAGTAACACATCTTTGGGTTCTGAGTGGAGAGTGCTGCTTAGGAAGATCAGACCAGAAAGAAAGATATCTCTGTTACTTTGAAAAGTTGATGACTGTCATTTTTATCTATACTTAAAATTATATTTTAAGTGTTTAAAGTAAAGGCTGTAATGATTGCCAGAGTGGAGGGCTGGGTATGGGCAAGATATGTTAAGTGGGTCAAAAGGCACAAACTTCAAGTTATACAATAAAGCCATGGAGATATAACATACTATACAGTAATTATATTTTAATAATGTGTGTGTGTGTGTGTGTGTGTGTGTGTGGTCACTTCAGTGGTGTCCAATTCTTTGTGATCCTGTGAACTGTAGCTTGGCAGCTCCTCTGTCCATGGAATTTTCCAGGCAAAACAGTGGATTGCCATGCCCTCCTCCAGGGGATCTTCCTGTCCAGGAATAGAACCTGTGTCTTTTATGTCTCCTGAATTGGCAGGTGGGTTCTTTGCCACTAGCCCCACAAGGGAAGGCCAGTTTAATAATATTGTATTGTATATTATAAAGTTACTAAAAGAATAAGTCTTAAAAATTTTCTCATCATAGGAAAAAAATTTTGTAGCTATGTATAGTGATGGATGTCAACTGGACTTATTGTGGTGATCATTTTGCAATATATACAGGTAATAAACCGTTAGATAGTATACCAGACACTAAGAAAAAGTTGTGTGTCAATTATATTAATAACTCAAGAAAAAAGAAGAAAGAAAGCCTGTGGACTTTGACTCATTAAAATTTCAGAAAGCAATCATAATAGGTTTTTCTTTACTTTGCCCCTGGGGATAGCCTTGGTAAAGGATACAATTTAGTATTTTTCATGTCAAAGTTTAAAGATTTTTGCAGTGAAAGTGAGGCTGATTATTTTAGTATCAATCAAAACATTAGATATAAAGTATTTATATTGTGGAGCTCAAAACCAATGGTTAGTGGAGCTCATGAAAGTCATCTGTAGGTTTAAGGTCAGACTTTGACATCAAAGAAGGCAGTCCTTGAAACTGTCTAGCATACAGCAGATTGTTCCTGTGCATGAGAGATGGTAATAAAGCCGGCCTGCTTTTGGCTTCTGACAGATAACTGGACAGTCTAAGGAATCAGCGTCTGTTTATCCTCCATCATCATATGGGGAGGGTCAGTCCTGCAAAGCGTGAGGAGATATTGGGATACTCACAGGCAGGTAACTGTCAGCAAGAAACTTCATGCTATTATTGTATCGAGGAAAGAACTTTGGACTTGGGTAAAGAAAAAGGTTTGAATGACAACTCAGATTTAGTTGGGATGACAAACTGTGACCTTGAACAAACCTGTGAATCCTCTGGGCTTCAGTTTCCTCATCTTTCAAATAGATTATAATTCCTGGCCTATCTCAAAGGATCAAAGAAGATGACTATATGGATTCCAGAATGGTTTGAAACATTTCAGTGGGAGAATGAGCTGTAGGTATTTCAGAGTCCCCTATGTAAATCTGAAAACCTCTTTTAAAGAGTACCTGACTCGTGTGATGGTGATGTGGGCAAGTTTCTTAAATTATTGTGCTTCAGTTTCCTCAGTTACAAAATGTGAATAATAACATCATCTACCTCTAGGGTTGTTATGGGAATTATATGTGTATTAGAAATTACACAGTGCTTCGAAAGAATACCAGATACATCAGTCAGTTCAGTAACTCAGTTTTGTTTGACTCTGCAACCCCATGGACTGTAGCATGCCAGGCTTGCCTGTCCTTCACCATCCAGAGCCTGCTCAAACTCATGTCCATTGACTCAGTAATGCCATCCAACCAACTCGTCCTCTGTCGTCCCATTCTCCTTCTGCCTTCTGTTTTTCCCCACGTGAAGGTTTTTTTTTTTTCAATAAGTCATCTCTTCCCATCAAATAACCAAAGTAACATAAGTTCCATTAAGTATCTGTGTAAGTAAATACATATACACATTAACACGTAAGTGCATACATGAATATACATACACAAATCAGTCAGTGAACAGTTCATCTCAGTGTGTTTCCAACAGGATGTAGAAGAGAAAAATCTTCAGGTATAATTGGTATGTTTATAGTTTAAGACAAGCAGGAAGAAGAGGAGTGACCTCACTCCCCTCTGTACATCATCTTGATTTTCCCTCTACTTTTCAGAACCCTCCATTTTTTTGTTTTATTCTTCTCATTTATTACTCTTCTGGGTTTTTGTGCTTTTTCTCTTTTTCATCTTATGGAGGTGACCCCATTGGGAGCAGTGGCTACAGACATGTATTTTAACTCCAGGTGATGGGGCCTCTAGTGGGCTTTTAATAACTAAAGTGATTTTTGTTTGATAGGGCTCACTGTAAATTTCTCCTAGACACAACAACCAGTATTCACAGAAAGAAAATTTCCCTGCAATAAGCATTTCTGGGCTACTGCTCTCATGCATATTAAAATGCAAGAAATGAGTCACCTTTCTGGACAGTTCTGACAAAATAGTCCATGCAGGATTTCACTAAATTCCCAACACATCACCTAACCTAACTGCTGAGTGTAGGACAGTGTTCTCAAAACCAGTCACATTTCTCAGTAAGACTATAGTACATATTACTCTTTATTTCTCACTTGTTAGTGTGTGTCTCTAGTGGATCCAGTCACTGAAAACTAGAATGAAATGCATATGTCTTCTAATGTTTTAGCATTAAAAGAATAGTCTCCTTTGCTCCTCCTTTTCCTTATCTCACCCTTTCTAACAGAAGTGCATGTGGGAAAATCATGATTAGTACTGCAGGCTAATCACCAATTAGAATGATTTCCATTTTAAATCTGGCAAATATGTGGCAAATAAAAAATGCAAAGAAATGTAGGTTCTAAAATCCGGCATTTTTAAGACTTAATTTTAAGTAAATTTTAAATCAATATTGTGGGCAAATTCTCATCAGGTTTTTACAACAAATATCTTGTGCAAAGCCTTTGGAAATCTTCCAGCCCATCTGTTTTTCCTCAGTGGTTATCAAACATAATTTTTTATCAAATTTATTGTAAGTCCAACTGTCTATCTAAAAGGAGCACATATGTATATACAACATAATATAGAAATTAGTGAATTCAATTGTCTTTATTAAATCAGTTAAAAATGATTGAATGTCTCACTTGTAGCTACAAGCACCATCTTGATTTGTTCTGTTCCATAGGAATTTTTGTTAGATAGTAGGAAACCTGCATATTTGAGATAGAGTGTTTCAGAAAATAAGCTCTTATTTCATGTGATTAGATGAAAAATATTGACACTTTCTGCCCAGGATTTCCAAATTCTTGTATTCTTGTTCAGAAACCACTGTTCATGTAATAACTAGTGCTGAACACCATTCTTAGATTTAATAAAAAGTTTGAAATGAAGATATTAAAGTAAAACTCTTCATAACCCCTTTCTAATTATTCCTGAGTCTTCTTCCCACTGCTTTTGCTGCCCATATGCCAGTTTAAGCTTCAGTGTTTCTCATGGGAATGATGGAGACTAGTAGATTCAGTCTCTATATTCACCTCCCACACAGCTCAGGCCTGCTAGGGTAATCTTCCTAAAACATAGCCTTTGTTCTTATTCCCCCCCCAGGTACAAATGACCTTAAACTCCTCCACTTGCCAATAGATTCAGGTTCTACTTCCCTGACCTGATTTTAAAGTTACTGCTTTAAATTGCAAACTGGACTACTCACAGTTTTGTAAACATCTCCTTTACTTAAGTGTCTCTTGTGTCTTTCCTTAAATAGAATTGTTCCCTGGCTGGTCATCTTATCATTCAATTCCTCAGTTTTTATGTATTTAAATCCTACCTAATTATCAGGGGATTATTCACGTGCCACTTTTATGACACCTTCTTAGGTGTTTCTCCACTGTTTACTACCTGTGTTATATAGATTTTTCATTTTTCTTCTCATAATTGCATCTATGATGCTATCTGCAAGATTCTGTGTGATTTTATCTGTTACAGTCTCCAAAATTCTGGAGGAGAGTAATCTGCCTTAGTTGTCTTTGCATAAAACACAATGTCATGAAGGATAGTGTTCATTTATTTATCTGTTAAAGATATGTTGAGAACTTCTTGAATCAGTTACTGTGGTAGCCCATGCAATTATAAAGATTTACTACACAGAATAAGGGCAGTTACCCTATGAGATAACGCTAAGGCTCTGAAATCAGACAGTCATGGTCTCAAGTACTAACTCTATTACACACTCTTTATATTAGGGGACACAGTTTGAGTATTGTGATGGGTTTGGGAGCAGTAATAATTTTATATTGAGAGAATTTAATGAAATGATTAATTTAAAACTTTTTGTCCCTGTGACTGGTCCATTTTCTTCCTTTCTTTTTTCAATCTCCATAACATGCATACAGCTTATCAGGGGAAGCAATGCCAAATGAAAAAATTAAGACCTAAGGGTTAATTACCATGATAGACCTCTGTCCAACACAGTTTCAGAATCAGATAAATGGAATTTCTAAAATTCTAGCCTAGATCAGAGAAACATTTAGAGAGTTGCATCTGTAGCTTTTCTTCCAAGGAGCAAGTGTCTTTTAATTTCATGGCTGCAGTCACTCTCTGCAGTGATTTTTGACCCCAAGAAAATAAAATTTGTTGCAGTTTCCACTTTGTCCCCATCTGTTTTCCATGAAGTGATGGGACCTGATGCCATGATCTTCATTTTTTGACTGTTTTTTAAGTCAGTTTTTTCACTCTCCTCTCTCACCATCAAGCAGTTCTTTAAAATTCCTCTTTGCCTTTTGCCATTAGGTGGTATCATCTGCATATCTGAGGTTGTTGATATTTTTCCCTGCAGTCTTGATTCCAACTTGTTTTTTATCCACCTCAGCATTTCACATGATGTACCCTACAAAGAGGTTAAATAAGCAGTGTGACAAAATACAGCCTTGACATACTCCTTTCTCGATTTGGAACCAGTCTGATGTTCCATGTCCGGTTCTAACTGTTGTGTCTTGACCTGCATATAGGTTCCTCAGGAGGCAGGTAAGGTGAGCTGGTTTCCCTCTTTTTTTTTTTTAAAGGTTAATGTCAAATAGGTGTTATGCCACAGTTTTGTTTTTTTGGGGGGGAGAGGTGGGGAAGGATGGGGGCGGGTGGCCCACTTCCATTGGTTGTTCATTTATCTGTTTTCATCCTTCTTTGTTCTTTGGCCCATGTGGGCCTCCCATCGCGGTGGCCTCTGTTGTCGCAGAGCACCGGCTCTGGGCGCATGCGCTCCAGAGCTCCGGCTCGTTGATTGGACACATCGGTCCAGCCGCTCCGTGGCACGTGGGATCTTCCCAGGCCAGGGATCAAACCGGCGCCCCTTGCACTGCCAGGCAGTGTCTTTACCCCCTGGACCACCAGGGAAGCCCTGGTTTCTCTCTTTTTAAGAATTTTCCACAGTTTGTTGTGATCACACAGTCAAAGGTTTTTGTGTAGTCGATAAGGCAGATGTTTTTCTCTTGCTTTTTCTATGATCCAACAAATGTTGGCAATTTGATCTCTGGTTCTTCTGCCTTTTCTAAATCAAGCTTATACATCTGGAAGTTCTCATTTCACAATCTGTTGAAGCCTGTGGTAGTGGTGCTGGTTAGTCACTCAGTTATGTTCAACTCAGCGACCCCGTGGACTGTAGCCCACCAGGCTCCTTTGTCCATGGAATTCTCCAGCCAAGATTACTGGAGTGGGCTGCCATTCCCTTCTCCAGGGGACCTTCCCGACTCAGGAATTGAACCCCTGTGCCATACATCACATGCAGACTCTGTACCACTGAGCCATCTGGGAAGCCAACTGTTGAAGCCTAGCTTGAACAATTTTGAGCATTTCCTTGCAAGCATGTGAAATAAGTGCAATTGTGTGGTAGTTTGAACATCCTTTGGCATTGCCCTTCTTTGGGACTGGAATGAGAACTGGCCTTTTCCAGTCCTGTGACCACTGCTTGAGTTTTCCAAATTTGCTGGCATATTGAGTACAGCACTTTAACAGCATCATCTTTAAGGATACCTGTGGACAGGTTAGGATATTTCTAAACTTCCATTGTACTTAATTACTACAATACCAATTTATAAATACATATATATCTATCCATCTTTGCATTTATGCAAATATTATTTTAGTAGAAAGTTGACTTAAAATTATTGGACTTAACAGATAATGCCAAAATGTTCTCTGTTATGGACTGAATGTTTGCTGTCACTCCAAATTAACATGTTGAAATCCTAATCTCCAATATAATAGTATTCAAAATAAAGGCTTTAGAAGTAATCAGGCCATTTAAGTTAGGCACACATGAATGGAATTAGTTCACTTTTAAGAATAGATATGAGAGCTGTCTGTTTCTCCACTATCTGCCATGTGAAGGTACAAGGAAATGAGGGCAATCTGCAAATCAGAAAATGAGTTCTCAGGAGGAATGTGATCTGCTAACACTTGAATATTGAGCTTCTTAGCTGTCAGAACGGTGAGAAATAAATATCTTTTTTTAAGCCACATAGTCTATGGTAATTCGTTATAGCACCTCAAACTAAGATACCTTCCAATATTTGTTGTGATCACACAGTCAAAGGTTTGTGTAGTCGATAAGGCAGATGTTTTCTCTTGCTTTTTCTATGATCCAACAAATGTTGGCAATTTGATCTCTGGTTCTTCTGCCTTTTCTAAATCAAGCTTATACATCTGGAAGTTCTCATTTCACAATCTGTTGAAGCCTGTGGTAGTGGTGCTGGTTAGTCACTCAGTTATGTTCAACTCAGCGACCCCGTGGACTGTAGCCCACCAGGCTCCTTTGTCCATGGAATTCTCCAGCCAAGATTACTGGAGTGGGCTGCCATTCCCTTCTCCAGGGGACCTTCCCGACTCAGGAATTGAACCCCTGTGCCATACATCACATGCAGACTCTGTACCACTGAGCCATCTGGGAAGCCAACTGTTGAAGCCTAGCTTGAACAATTTTGAGCATTTCCTTGCAAGCATGTGAAATAAGTGCAATTGTGTGGTAGTTTGAACATCCTTTGGCATTGCCCTTCTTTGGGACTGGAATGAGAACTGGCCTTTTCCAGTCCTGTGACCACTGCTTGAGTTTTCCAAATTTGCTGGCATATTGAGTACAGCACTTTAACAGCATCATCTTTAAGGATACCTGTGGACAGGTTAGGATATTTCTAAACTTCCATTGTACTTAATTACTACAATACCAATTTATAAATACATATATATCTATCCATCTTTGCATTTATGCAAATATTATTTTAGTAGAAAGTTGACTTAAAATTATTGGACTTAACAGATAATGCCAAAATGTTCTCTGTTATGGACTGAATGTTTGCTGTCACTCCAAATTAACATGTTGAAATCCTAATCTCCAATATAATAGTATTCAAAATAAAGGCTTTAGAAGTAATCAGGCCATTTAAGTTAGGCACACATGAATGGAATTAGTTCACTTTTAAGAATAGATATGAGAGCTGTCTGTTTCTCTCCACTATCTGCCATGTGAAGGTACAAGGAAATGAGGGCAATCTGCAAATCAGAAAATGAGTTCTCATGAGAAATGTGATCTGCTAACACTTGAATATTGAGCTTCTTAGCTTTCAGAACTGTGAGAAATAAATATCTTTTTTTTTTAAGCCACATAGTCTATGGTAATTCGTTATAGCACCTCAAACTAAGATACCTTCCAATATTATGTAAGTTTGTTGTTTTTCTTTTTTCCAAAGAGAAATTTGTCAAAATTTTGTCTAATGGTTTCTGAGCTTCATATCTTGTTGAATATGTCCTTAACTCCAAGATTATAAAAAATATCCTCACAAATACCTGAAACAAAAAAACTTCTTAAAGTATTTTTCACCCTTTCATCTGAAGCAACTGAATAGACAACAAGAGTAATGCAGAGTAAAAGTCACCAGATTTATGAAATTACCAAATATTTAGTCCTTACAATTATAAGTTGTGGTGAATAATTTCCAATTATAGTGAATATGAAGCTAATCAAAAGGAAGAATAGGCATGTTCTTCAGGTTGCATAGAGTGATTTCAAAAGTGTATGCTGTAGCTCTGTAAGCCCAACTAATGCTGTCTTTATTGAAACAGCAGAGTCTCAGAGGCACATGGAGGTCTGAAAATCCCAAGGGCACATTCTGTGTTGATGACTGGCAGAGACAAAGAACTACAAGCTAAACTGCTCAGACAAGCAGACTTTCAGGATATCAGATTTAACTCTTCCAGGAAAGAGAGAAAGCCATGAGTTCAACTAACTTAGCTGTTAGCTAAGTTGTCAGTTGAGTTGTCAGCTCAAGACAGACACAAACTATATCACACTACAAGAAAAAAAAAAAAAAAAAAAAGACTGACATATATGAATAGGTTTTAAAAAGAAAAGACTTCTACTTATCTGAAAGTTAGAAATACTGAATAGTGATATGCTGAGGAAAGATGGTGAGAGAAATCGTTGACAATTGATGAGAAATTTTTGAGAAAATTATGATGAGATATAATCATAAATGTGTAGACGTAGCATTAATGCATTTTTAATCTAAAGACTGGGTTGTTTCCAGTTTGTAACTGCTACAGACAAAACTGCTTTGTACACATCTTTCTATTGACTTAACTTTTCATTTCTCTCAGGTAATTAATAGAAGTGGAATGGCAGGATCGTATAACAGGCATATGTTTAACGTTTTAAGAAACTTCCAAGCTGTTTTCCAAAACATAGTGTTTTATATTCTTTGCCAGGACAGCATGAAAATTCCATCTTCTCCATATCCTTTTCAACATTTGGTAGGAGCAGGCTTCCTGATTTTGGTCTTTCTAACAAGTTTGAAGGGGTATTTCCTTGTGATTTTCATTTGCATTTCCCTACAACTAATGTCAGTATAAATATTTTCATGGGCTAATTTGCCAATTCATATGTATTGTTTTAAAAAATTGCTAAAATATTTTTCCAAGTTTGTGAGTTACTTAATTTCTCGATAGTGAGTTTTGAGAATTCTGTGCATATTATGGGCAAACATCTTTCATCAAATTTATGAGGTACAAATATTTTCTTAAGGTTTTGGCCTTTTTTTCTTCTCTTAAAAATGTGATTTAAGAACAGAAGCACAAACCTTCTAGTTTTAGCTTTGACATGTTAAGACCAAAATTGTCATCCTCATTCTTACAAGGAAAAGCTAAACAAAGTGAAAATCAGTAACCTTTTAGACCAATCAGAGAATTTTTTTGAATAGGCACATGGAGGTCTGAAAATCCCAAGGGCACATTCTGTGTTGATGACTGGCAGAGACAAAGAACTACAAGCTAAACTGCTCAGACAAGCAGACTTTCAGGATATCAGATTTAACTCTTCCAGGAAAGAGAGAAAGCCATGAGTTCAACTAACTTAGCTGTTAGCTAAGTTGTCAGTTGAGTTGTCAGCTCAAGACAGACACAAACTATATCACACTACAAGAAAAAAAAAAAAAAAAAAAAGACTGACATATATGAATAGGTTTTAAAAAGAAAAGACTTCTACTTATCTGAAAGTTAGAAATACTGAATAGTGATATGCTGAGGAAAGATGGTGAGAGAAATCGTTGACAATTGATGAGAAATTTTTGAGAAAATTATGATGAGATATAATCATAAATGTGTAGACGTAGCATTAATGCATTTTTAATCTAAAGACTGGGTTGTTTCCAGTTTGTAACTGCTACAGACAAAACTGCTTTGTACACATCTTTCTATTGACTTAACTTTTCATTTCTCTCAGGTAATTAATAGAAGTGGAATGGCAGGATCGTATAACAGGCATATGTTTAACGTTTTAAGAAACTTCCAAGCTGTTTTCCAAAACATAGTGTTTTATATTCTTTGCCAGGACAGCATGAAAATTCCATCTTCTCCATATCCTTTTCAACATTTGGTAGGAGCAGGCTTCCTGATTTTGGTCTTTCTAACAAGTTTGAAGGGGTATTTCCTTGTGATTTTCATTTGCATTTCCCTACAACTAATGTCAGTATAAATATTTTCATGGGCTAATTTGCCAATTCATATGTATTGTTTTAAAAAATTGCTAAAATATTTTTCCAAGTTTGTGAGTTACTTAATTTCTCGATAGTGAGTTTTGAGAATTCTGTGCATATTATGGGCAAACATCTTTCATCAAATTTATGAGGTACAAATATTTTCTTAAAGTTTTGGCCTTTTTTTTTTCTTCTCTTAAAAATGTGATTTAAGAACAGAAGCACAAACCTTCTAGTTTTAGCTTTGACATGTTAAGACCAAAATTGTCATCCTCATTCTTACAAGGAAAAGCTAAACAAAGTGAAAATCAGTAACCTTTTTTAGACCAATCAGAGAATTGTTTGTGAACTTGTATCATCAACTAGTTCCCAATTACATTTTTCTATTAATATTAATAATAACATCTTTTCATATGTTTATTCATTATTGGATTAGTTCTATTCTTTACAATTTTTTTGTCCATTTTTCATTTTATTTTTTATCCTTATTAATTAAGATTTACTTCAGATACTCAGAATTTTAATTCTTTGCTAGGTTTATATTGAAAATATATCCTCCCAGAATATGACTCAATATTTCATATTTTAAAATATTTTGATACAAAGTTCATAGTTCTAATTGCAAAATTTAAGTTACCAATATTTTCCTTTACAGTTTTCATGTTGTGACTTTATGTGTTTCATGTAGAAAATACCTTCTATACCAAGGTCATAAAATATTATCCATAGGATTTTTTAATTATTTGTAGTTTTATCTTTTACATCTATACATTAAATATAAATAATGTTAATTTTAATGTAAAATCTGCAGTAGGGGTTCAACTTTATATTTTAACTTAAATAACAAATGGTCTTGTTAGGAGTTGAATCTCATATGTCACAGACCAATAAGTCAAGAGTCAAGAGGCTGGGGCAAGGAATCCTGCCTTTATTTGGAAATACAGCAAGCCAGGAAAATGTTGGACTATTGTCACACACAGAAAAATGATCTCACTCAGAATTCAAGCTTTTTTTCTATTTAAAGTGGAAAAATGTGGCTGGTTGTTACAAATTTCTTGGGGTCTGAATCCTTTGTTCTTGCAGTTGTCAACATAGGTATGATCACAATAATTCTCCAACAAATGTTACTTGCTGTTCTGCAACTTTTCCTCTCTGAAAAGTCTTACACCTTTAAAGGTCAAACCCAAGGGGCAGAGTCTTGAGAATGGGTATCAAACAGACATATTTCTGTCTATCTAGACAACATTCTTTTACAAAGGTGCAGAACCGGCTTGGCTACAGCACTGGGGACAGAGCACAAAGGTTCGAGCTGAAGGATCCAGTATGAAGTTGTGTTTTTTTCTTCTCTATTACCTCTCATTTGAACTGTTCAGTTGAACCTCTCCCCAGTGACCTGTGAAACTTGTATCATCAACTAGTTCCCAATTACATTTTTCTATTAATATTAATAATAACATCTTTTCATATGTTTATTCATTATTGGATTAGTTCTATTCTTTACAATTTTTTTGTCCATTTTTCATTTTATTTTTATCCTTATTAATTAAGATTTACTTCAGATACTCAGAATTTTAATTCTTTGCTAGGTTTATATTGAAAATATATCCTCCCAGAATATGACTCAATATTTCATATTTTAAAATATTTTGATACAAAGTTCATAGTTCTAATTGCAAAATTTAAGTTACCAATATTTTCCTTTACAGTTTTCATGTTGTGACTTTATGTGTTTCATGTAGAAAATACCTTCTATACCAAGGTCATAAAATATTATCCATAGGATTTTTTAATTATTTGTAGTTTTATCTTTTACATCTATACATTAAATATAAATAATGTTAATTTTAATGTAAAATCTGCAGTAGGGGTTCAACTTTATATTTTAACTTAAATAACAAATGGTCTTGTTAGGAGTTGAATCTCATATGTCACAGACCAATAAGTCAAGAGTCAAGAGGCTGGGGCAAGGAATCCTGCCTTTATTTGGAAATACAGCAAGCCAGGAAAATGTTGGACTATTGTCACACACAGAAAAATGATCTCACTCAGAATTCAAGCTTTTTTTCTATTTAAAGTGGAAAAATGTGGCTGGTTGTTACAAATTTCTTGGGGTCTGAATCCTTTGTTCTTGCAGTTGTCAACATAGGTATGATCACAATAATTCTCCAACAAATGTTACTTGCTGTTCTGCAACTTTTCCTCTCTGAAAAGTCTTACACCTTTAAAGGTCAAACCCAAGGGGCAGAGTCTTGAGAATGGGTATCAAACAGACATATTTCTGTCTATCTAGACAACATTCTTTTACAAAGGTGCAGAACCGGCTTGGCTACAGCACTGGGGACAGAGCACAAAGGTTCGAGCTGAAGGATCCAGTATGAAGTTGTGTTTTTTTCTTCTCTATTACCTCTCATTTGAACTGTTCAGTTGAACCTCTCCCCAGTGACCTGTGAAACTACCTCTATCTTGTCAAGTACCTCTATTTATGTAATTCTATTTCTGTGCCATTAATTCTGATCTTTTTGTCTACGGATCTAAACTTGGCTTAATAACACACTATTAATTACTATGATTTGATACAAAGCTGTGAAAATTTGGGAGCTCATTTGTTACTAATGGTTATTTTCATTATTTATATTTCTTATAAATTTAAAAACTTTTGTTAGATTGCATTGAACACTTCCCTGGTAGCTCAGTCAGTAAAGAATCCACCTGCAATGCAGGAGATCCAGCTTCAATTCCTGGATAGGGAAGATCCCCTGGAGGAGGGCATGGCAACTCGCTCCAGTTTTATTGCCTAGGATATTGCATTGACGGAGGAGCCTGGCAGGCTACAGTCCATGGGGTCACAAGAGTTGGATCTGACTTAGCAACCAAACCACAACCATTATTCTAGAGTTAATATCTTTATCATGTTGAATTCAATATGTGAACCAAATCTGTCTTTCTATGTATTTATATATTAGTAAATAGATTTCGGCAAAATTTCATAATTTTCTGTATGAAATCTTATACATTTCTTTTCTGAGTCATCCCAAGTAGTTTATTTTTTTATGCTACTTTAAGTGGTATATTTTAAATGTATGTATTTATTTTTTGATTTTGGCCTCTTTTATTGGTTTTTTATTTATTTATTTACATCCATCTTTATTCTTGGCCTGTGTGGGCCTCCCATCACAGTAGTCTCTCTCACTGCAGAGCTCCAGCTCTGGGCACACGCGCTCCAGAGCGATGACTCACAATTGCACACACGGTCCAGCTACTCCTCAACATATGGGATCTTCCCCAGGCCAGGGATCGAACTGTTGCCCCTTGCACTGCAAGGCAGACTCTTTACCCACTGGACCACCAGGGAAGCCCTTAAATTTATTTTATAACTGTTTTTTCTTATATAGAAATGAAATGTTCTTTGCATTGATTCTATTGGAAGTTTCTGATTCATTTTTCTTAGTTGGTATATTTTCTAACATATTTTATTAATTATATAATTAATAGATTCTAATTAATAGGTTTTAATGGGTTTTGATATATAGAAATAGTGAGCAAATAGTACACAATTTCCTCTATTGATGTCTTTAATTAGCATGGTGGATTGGTTACAAGCAATTAACTAACACAACCAAAGAACAAATACATTATTAGCTGAATCAGTAGTTTACATTAAGTTCACTCTTTGTGTTGTACAATTCAATTGGGTTTTGACAGATACATATTGTCATGAATCCAGCATTATTATATCATACATAATAGTTTCAGCACCCTAAAATTCTCCCGTGCTTTACCTACTCACCTCTCACCTCTGCCTCACAAACTTTGGCAAAAACTGCTCTCTTTATTTTCTGTACTGTTTTGCCATTGTTCAGAATACCAAATAGTTGAATGATATAGTATGCAGCCTGTTCAGACTGATTTCCTTCACAAAGCAGTATGCATCAAAGCTTCCTTCAGGTCTTTTTGTAGCTTGATAACTCATTTCTGTTAATCTCGGAGTAATACCCTACTAGATGTGCCACTAAGTGTTTATCCTCTAACCCTTGAAGGATATTTTGGTTATTGCTTCCTAATTTGGGTGATTATAAATTCTTTTGTGCAGATGTTTGTGTACACATAAATTTTCAACTAAATGGAGTAAATATCTGTGAGTGCTGTTGTTGGATAATCAGGTCATACTATGTGTTTCCTTTTGGCAAATTGCCAAACTTTCTTCCAAAATAGCTATACTGTTTTGCGTTCCCACCAGCAGTGAATCAAGAGTTCTTGTTGCTCCATATCCTTGTTAGTATTTGATATTCTCAAGTTTTTATTTCAGTTTTTTTTTATTTTAGTCATTCTAATTGATAGGTAGTCATATTTTACTCTTACCTTTATTTATATTTCCCTAGAGATTTTCCCAGTGACACCATTTCTCAGAAGACTTTTGATTTTTAATTTGTTCTGCTTTCTGAAAATGTGAAAATGAAAGTGACTACTTCCAAATTCCTTACATGTCAAGACTGCAACCAAAAGTTTCCTGATTTGTTTTTAATCATTAAAAATTCACAGTCAATAGTTACTTTTCTGTTTTATAGTCAGTCATGAGACCTTAAGTATATTTACTATCATTTCACTTATTCATATTATTTATGTCCTATAGACATGTATGATCTTGCATTCATTAATATAAACATTCTAAAACAGACTTTAGTGTTTGGGGAATATGAAAAGAGTTTTTTTCTTACGCATCTTAAACCTTCCAGTGGATTCTTTCTCATTTTGGAAACAATAGAAATTCTGGTTTTCTTAGCTACACAAATCAACACAATTTTTTATCCAAGGGGAAAAATATCTTTTGTGACCTTTCTTATCTGACAAAGTGTAAATTTCCCTTTGTAATTGCAGAAATGAAATCACTTTATTTTCAGATTATAACCAACCATGGCAGGAGTTCTCAAAATGCAATTTGAAATTTAATATGGTTTAAAGTCACTTAAGAAACATACAAAAATGCATATTTCTGCTAAGACATTGGAACAATTAGAACTATCATAAAACCCTTCAATCTGAAATTGAAAAAATAGCACAAATATTCATGAGAATTTTGGAAGTAAAATGAATTTAGAATCCAACCTTGGCCCTAGAAGTTGGTAGATTCAGGGATTTCTCAACCTCATTTCTTTAAAATATGACTTATTGAAAGAAATACTAGCACCTACAAATAACAGGGTTGCCAGAAGAATGAAATGTAATAATAGACAAGGAAGTGTATTGTTTAAATAAATACTACATTAAGTATATGTTATACTCAATTCTCAAGTCTATCATATTCATAAGAATGAAGAAAAAAAGAGCATAGTGAGGGAGAGGGTAGGAGAAGGGAGGAAGGAAGAAGAAAAGGAATGAGTTTAAATATGTTACCAGTTTCTAATGACTATCATAGTTGAAACTGAATTATTCATCACACAAATAAATCCTTCTAATGTCATCCCTCCCAGATGATTCCACTTCAAATTCCAAAGATTTTTTTTTCCTGAATGAAGTTTTCACCTTAGTTCCTTGGGGAAAATACTGGAATCACATTGTTAGGGGTACAGATTTATATTTAGTTGCTTAGATAGAGGATGCAAAAATATTTTTTTTTTCAGTGTGCTTGATTTTCTCATAATCATGAGACCTTAAGTATATTTACTATCATTTCACTTATTCATATTATTTATGTCCTATAGACATGTATGATCTTGCATTCATTAATATAAACATTCTAAAACAGACTTTAGTGTTTGGGGAATATGAAAAGAGTTTTTTTCTTACGCATCTTAAACCTTCCAGTGGATTCTTTCTCATTTTGGAAACAATAGAAATTCTGGTTTTCTTAGCTACACAAATCAACACAATTTTTTATCCAAGGGGAAAAATATCTTTTGTGACCTTTCTTATCTGACAAAGTGTAAATTTCCCTTTGTAATTGCAGAAATGAAATCACTTTATTTTCAGATTATAACCAACCATGGCAGGAGTTCTCAAAATGCAATTTGAAATTTAATATGGTTTAAAGTCACTTAAGAAACATACAAAAATGCATATTTCTGCTAAGACATTGGAACAATTAGAACTATCATAAAACCCTTCAATCTGAAATTGAAAAAATAGCACAAATATTCATGAGAATTTTGGAAGTAAAATGAATTTAGAATCCAACCTTGGCCCTAGAAGTTGGTAGATTCAGGGATTTCTCAACCTCATTTCTTTAAAATATGACTTATTGAAAGAAATACTAGCACCTACAAATAACAGGGTTGCCAGAAGAATGAAATGTAATAATAGACAAGGAAGTGTATTGTTTAAATAAATACTACATTAAGTATATGTTATACTCAATTCTCAAGTCTATCATATTCATAAGAATGAAGAAAAAAAGAGCATAGTGAGGGAGAGGGTAGGAGAAGGGAGGAAGGAAGAAGAAAAGGAATGAGTTTAAATATGTTACCAGTTTCTAATGACTATCATAGTTGAAACTGAATTATTCATCACACAAATAAATCCTTCTAATGTCATCCCTCCCAGATGATTCCACTTCAAATTCCAAAGATTTTTTTTTCCTGAATGAAGTTTTCACCTTAGTTCCTTGGGGAAAATACTGGAATCACATTGTTAGGGGTACAGATTTATATTTAGTTGCTTAGATAGAGGATGCAAAAATATTTTTTCTTTCAGTGTGCTTGATTTTCTCATAATCATGGCAAAGAGCAATTGACTGAAGTCTCTTCTGTAGAAAATATTCTCTTCCCAGAATAGTAAATGGCACACCTGGACAAGGCTAGCAAGAAAAAACTAGAAGGAATCCTGAAAATAAATCCTTTTAATGTATCTTTTACAAACGAAATATTTGTTTCAAAATGTCAATGCCACATTCACATCAAAGAGATCAACAATATTTCCAAATAACCAAACACCCAGAATGAGGACTACCTAGTTATGTCCAAGATTATTTATAGTTGGCTTCTTCAAACCAGAATCCAACAGTCACAAATTACATTCAGTTGTTGTATTTTATTAGTCCTTTTAAATCTAAAACCCACTTCCAAACATCCCACTTTTTGGGGGCGGGGGACGGGTTGGGGAGGGAGGGGGTTGGGGAGGGAGGGATGGGCGGGCCACTTCTATTGGTCTTTCATTTATCTATTTTCATCCATCTTTGTTCTTCCGCCTGTATGGGCCTCCCATCGCAGTGGCCTCTGTTGTTACAGAGCACTGGCTCTGGGCGCATGCGCTCCAGAGCTCCAGCTCCATAATTGGACACATGGGTCCAGCCGCTCCGCGGCACGTGGGATCTTCCCAGGCCAGGGATCAAACCGGTGCCCCTTGCACTGCAAGGCAGTGTCCTTACCCACTAGACCACCACAGAAGCCCAACATTCCACTTTTTTATAATGATATGAACTTAATGAGCCAACTGTCAAATATTTGATTGCTTATCCACTTAACTGATTCCTCTATTACCTAGATTTTCAGTGAAATGAAGATTAGTTCAAAAGTTTTGCGTATGCATATTCAAGTTTAAAATTGTGATGAGAACACCTAATGGGTAATAGCATGTAATTTATGTTGTATCACCTGAGGACACTCCTGAGAAGAACTTGTTTTATTGTGTGATGGGTTTTTTTTTTTTAAAACGGTTCTGGGGAAAATACTGGAATCACATTGTTAGGGGTACAGATTTATATTTAGTTGCTTAGATAGAGGATGCAAAATATTTTTCTTTCAGTGTGCTTGATTTTCTCATAATCATGGCAAAGAGCAATTGACTGAAGTCTCTTCTGTAGAAAATATTCTCTTCCCAGAATAGTAAATGGCACACCTGGACAAGGCTAGCAAGAAAAAACTAGAAGGAATCCTGAAAATAAATCCTTTTAATGTATCTTTTACAAACGAAATATTTGTTTCAAAATGTCAATGCCACATTCACATCAAAGAGATCAACAATATTTCCAAATAACCAAACACCCAGAATGAGGACTACCTAGTTATGTCCAAGATTATTTATAGTTGGCTTCTTCAAACCAGAATCCAACAGTCACAAATTACATTCAGTTGTTGTATTTTATTAGTCCTTTTAAATCTAAAACCCACTTCCAAACATCCCACTTTTTGGGGGCGGGGACGGGTTGGGGAGGGAGGGGGGGTTGGGGAGGGAGAGGGATGGGCGGGCCACTTCTATTGGTCTTTCATTTATCTATTTTCATCCATCTTTGTTCTTCCGCCTGTATGGGCCTCCCATCGCAGTGGCCTCTGTTGTTACAGAGCACTGGCTCTGGGCGCATGCGCTCCAGAGCTCCAGCTCCATAATTGGACACATGGGTCCAGCCGCTCCGCGGCACGTGGGATCTTCCCAGGCCAGGGATCAAACCGGTGCCCCTTGCACTGCAAGGCAGTGTCCTTACCCACTAGACCACCACAGAAGCCCAACATTCCACTTTTTTATAATGATATGAACTTAATGAGCCAACTGTCAAATATTTGATTGCTTATCCACTTAACTGATTCCTCTATTACCTAGATTTTCAGTGAAATGAAGATTAGTTCAAAAGTTTTGCGTATGCATATTCAAGTTTAAAATTGTGATGAGAACACCTAATGGGTAATAGCATGTAATTTATGTTGTATCACCTGAGGACACTCCTGAGAAGAACTTGTTTTATTGTGTGATGTTTAACGGTCTTTGTTTTATGTTTATCTTTAGACATACTGAGTTTAAGGTTCTGTGGGGATTTACATGAGTGCATCCAATATGTTAAATATTTAGATCAGGAGCTATGGAAATGTATGTGAATTAGAAAAAGATTGGTAGATTGATGACATCAAGATACAACAAAATCATGCAAGGAGAAAATATAGAGCAAAAAATGTAAGAGCACTAAGAAGAGAAGAAGCCTAGGAGGAACCGTTCTTTAAAGGAAAGGCAGAAGATGAGACAGGAAAAAAAAATAGGAGAGCATGGAAACAGGTAGCAGTGTATGTCCAGTACATTCTTGTTCCTAGAATAATATCATAAGATTGGCTCATTCTGGGGGAGAGGAGATGGTTAAGAATTATTTTATTGAAGTGCAATTGATATAGATTAAGTGGAACATATTTAAGTTGCTATACCACTTGTATGCTTTGACATACATATAAACCTGTGAAACTGTTTATCTTCAAAGATTCCTCATTCCCTCTTCTCACTTCTCCCCCACACATCTCCTGATCTTCAGATTCCTCTGCTAATTACTGATCTACTTTCTGTCATTAGAGACAGAAAGTATTTTCTATTAGTCTCACATAAACAGAATTATATAATATATACTCTTACAGTCTGGCTTCTGTTGTTCAGCATAATTGTTTTGAGATTTATCCATAGCGAAGCATGGATCAATAGTTCATTTCTTTTTAGTATGAGGTAATAGTCCATACATGACAATTTGTTTATCCATTTACTTGTTGATAAGAAAAAAAATTTCAGGCCGGGGATCAAACCGGTGCCCTTGCACTGCAAGGCAGTTCCCCCCTGACCACCACAGAAGCCCAACATTCCACTTTTTTATAATGATATGAACTTAATGAGCCAACTGTCAAATATTTGATTGCTTATCCACTTAACTGATTCCTCTATTACCTAGATTTTCAGTGAAATGAAGATTAGTTCAAAAGTTTTGCGTATGCATATTCAAGTTTAAAATTGTGATGAGAACACCTAATGGGTAATAGCATGTAATTTATGTTGTATCACCTGAGGACACTCCTGAGAAGAACTTGTTTTATTGTGTGATGTTTAACGGTCTTTGTTTTATGTTTATCTTTAGACATACTGAGTTTAAGGTTCTGTGGGGATTTACATGAGTGCATCCAATATGTTAAATATTTAGATCAGGAGCTATGGAAATGTATGTGAATTAGAAAAAGATTGGTAGATTGATGACATCAAGATACAACAAAATCATGCAAGGAGAAAATATAGAGCAAAAAATGTAAGAGCACTAAGAAGAGAAGAAGCCTAGGAGGAACCGTTCTTTAAAGGAAAGGCAGAAGATGAGACAGGAAAAAAAAATAGGAGAGCATGGAAACAGGTAGCAGTGTATGTCCAGTACATTCTTGTTCCTAGAATAATATCATAAGATTGGCTCATTCTGGGGGAGAGGAGATGGTTAAGAATTATTTTATTGAAGTGCAATTGATATAGATTAAGTGGAACATATTTAAGTTGCTATACCACTTGTATGCTTTGACATACATATAAACCTGTGAAACTGTTTATCTTCAAAGATTCCTCATTCCCTCTTCTCACTTCTCCCCCACACATCTCCTGATCTTCAGATTCCTCTGCTAATTACTGATCTACTTTCTGTCATTAGAGACAGAAAGTATTTTCTATTAGTCTCACATAAACAGAATTATATAATATATACTCTTACAGTCTGGCTTCTGTTGTTCAGCATAATTGTTTTGAGATTTATCCATAGCGAAGCATGGATCAATAGTTCATTTCTTTTTAGTATGAGGTAATAGTCCATACATGACAATTTGTTTATCCATTTACTTGTTGATAAGACAAAGTTGGTAGTTAATCTGTTACTTTGAAAGAAAGTGAAGGTGTTAGTTGCTCAGCCCTGTCCGACTCTTAGCAAGTCCATGGACTATGACCCACCAGGTCCCTCTGTCCATGAGATTGTCCAGGCAAGAATATTGGACTGGGTAGGCATTTCCTTCTCTAGGGGATCTTCCTGACCCAATGATTGCACTAAGGTCTCCTGCATTGCAGACAGATTATGCACATCTAAGCCATCAGAGAAGACCAAATTACTTCAGTCAAGCACAGTTTGCACTCCTACCATGGTCAGGCACTGGTCTAGTTACTAAATTGGGATGGTTAACAAGAGAAAAGCCCCCGTCCTTTGAAGTTTATAGTTACACCCAAGAGAAATAAAGCACATGTCTATGCAAAGATTTAGGTACAAATGTTCATTAAATTTTTACTGGTGGTAAGTTCTATTCATCATTGTTATTTACCAATAAGAAATAGAATGGCTAAACCATATGATAGGGTTTAAGAAACTGTGAAACTGTTTTCCATTGCTATTGCATCATTTTACATTTCCACCAGCAATATATGAGAAAATTATCTCTAATATATCTTCACTAATAACTCATATGGTCAGTAATTTTAATTTTAGTCATTCTAATTGGTGTGTAGTAGGTTCTCATCATGCTTTTCATTTATATTTACTTAATGACTGATAATGTTGAGCATCTTTTCATGTTTTAATTTGTCATCTGTACATATTCTTTGGTAGAGAGTCTGTTAATTTCCATTACTGCTAATTCTAATATCTGTGGCAAGTCTGAGTCCATTTCTATTGATTAATCTTTCTCCTTATTACAGGTAATTTTTTTTCCTGCTTCTTTGTTTGCCTGTTAATGTGTAGTAGATGTCAGTCATTGTGAACTTTCCTTTGCTAGGTAGGTATTTTTGTATTTCTACAGATATTCTTGAACTTTGTTCTGAGATAAAGGAACACTTTAATCCTTTAGGTTTGTACTTTTATGACTTGCTAGTGGATCTTGAGCCATTTTTAGTCTGAGCTACTTGATCCCATTACTGAGGCACAACATTTCTGAGTACTTTACCCAGCGTTCTCCTCCATGATGAGTTTTTCTGATCTGACTGGTGAAAATAGTAACCAGTCCTGGGCCTGCATGACTTAAGGTTCTATTTCCTCTAATTCTTTTGGTCGTATCTTTCCCCAGCCTCCGGTAGTTTTTTTTTTTTTTTATTCATAGGTAGTGTACTCTACTTAATTCTTAAACAGAACACCCTACAGATTTCAAAATTCTGTCTCTGTACAAATTGCTCCTCTCCATTACTCTGTCCTGAACATTCTCATGACCAGTAGTCTTAGGTCTGTTTCCTTAACTCAAATATTCTGCAGACTCTGCCTTGGTTCCTTCTTGTGCCAAATCCTAGAAACTTCCTCCATGTGTCAGTTGGGTGATGTAAAAAAAGTTGTGTATTTTGGGCTTCCCTGGTGGTCCACTGGGTAAAGAGTCCACCTTGCAGTGCGAGGGGCAACAGTTCGATCTCTGGCTGGGAAGATCCCACATGCCGAGGAACAGCTGGGCCAGTGTGTCCCATTATGAGCCAGTGCTCTGGAGCGCATGCACCCAGAGCCTGTGCTCTGCAAGTACAGAGGCCACTGCAAAGGGAGACCCATACATGTCAAAGAATAAAGATGGATGAAAATAAATAAATAAATAAAAGAGACATGATGGGGAAAATTTTTCTTAAAAAAGTACTGTTTTTACATATTTGTGTTTTTCGGATTGTTTCTGGTGGGAAGATAAGTAAACTTCCTGCAGCATCATCTTGGCTGGAAGGAGATACTTTGGATTGCTGCTGTCATTCTTCTACATTAAAAAGAGAAAATCTGACTTTTTAATTTATACCTCTTTTTATAACTGAGGGGAACTACTATGCCAGTGCCATCTTCAGGTCAAACTAAGTTCATTTATTAACATTTCCCTGACTATAACTCAATTAGTTAATCTTTTATTTCAATTAGAAGTTTAAAATTGTAATGCTACAGAGATGCCTTATGTATTCGCCTAATACCAGCAGGGAGAAAACAGTCTTTAATAATCCCTATTTTTGGACGTTGAAATGGAAAGTTATTTACCTTAACTGATTTTTGATATGGGGTTTCCCTGGTGGCTAAGATGGTTAAGACTCCATCTGCAATGCAGGAGACCTGGGTTCCATCCCTGGGTTGGGAAGATCTTCTGGAGAAGGGAACAACTGCCCACTTAAATACTCTTGCCCAGAGAATTCCATGGACAAAGGAGCCTGGCAGGCTACAGTCAATGAGGTTGAAAAGAGTCCTATTAAAATATAGACTTTTAATATATTCAAAAAATTATCATATCTGTATAAATAATCCAAGATATAAGACTCAACACATCCAGTATTGCTTTTTAGTTAAATAGTAAACTAGATTTATGAGAGATTTCTAGGTTATGTGACCAGGGAATTTGATAGAGCTCTGCCCTTGTTCCTATCAAAATGCATACTAAGAGAAACAAAGAAAAGAGCAACAGAACTATAAACTAGATATGGAAGAAAGCATATGCCAAAATCCAGGGGGATTTTACCCTAATTACATTAATTATGAGGGAAAGTTTTAGAAAACCCCCTATATAAAATAGAGTCCACCTTGCAGTGCGAGGGGCAACAGTTCGATCTCTGGCTGGGAAGATCCCACATGCCGAGGAACAGCTGGGCCAGTGTGTCCCATTATGAGCCAGTGCTCTGGAGCGCATGCACCCAGAGCCTGTGCTCTGCAAGTACAGAGGCCACTGCAAAGGGAGACCCATACATGTCAAAGAATAAAGATGGATGAAAATAAATAAATAAATAAAAGAGACATGATGGGGAAAATTTTTCTTAAAAAAGTACTGTTTTTACATATTTGTGTTTTTCGGATTGTTTCTGGTGGGAAGATAAGTAAACTTCCTGCAGCATCATCTTGGCTGGAAGGAGATACTTTGGATTGCTGCTGTCATTCTTCTACATTAAAAAGAGAAAATCTGACTTTTTAATTTATACCTCTTTTTATAACTGAGGGGAACTACTATGCCAGTGCCATCTTCAGGTCAAACTAAGTTCATTTATTAACATTTCCCTGACTATAACTCAATTAGTTAATCTTTTATTTCAATTAGAAGTTTAAAATTGTAATGCTACAGAGATGCCTTATGTATTCGCCTAATACCAGCAGGGAGAAAACAGTCTTTAATAATCCCTATTTTTGGACGTTGAAATGGAAAGTTATTTACCTTAACTGATTTTTGATATGGGGTTTCCCTGGTGGCTAAGATGGTTAAGACTCCATCTGCAATGCAGGAGACCTGGGTTCCATCCCTGGGTTGGGAAGATCTTCTGGAGAAGGGAACAACTGCCCACTTAAATACTCTTGCCCAGAGAATTCCATGGACAAAGGAGCCTGGCAGGCTACAGTCAATGAGGTTGAAAAGAGTCCTATTAAAATATAGACTTTTAATATATTCAAAAAATTATCATATCTGTATAAATAATCCAAGATATAAGACTCAACACATCCAGTATTGCTTTTTAGTTAAATAGTAAACTAGATTTATGAGAGATTTCTAGGTTATGTGACCAGGGAATTTGATAGAGCTCTGCCCTTGTTCCTATCAAAATGCATACTAAGAGAAACAAAGAAAAGAGCAACAGAACTATAAACTAGATATGGAAGAAAGCATATGCCAAAATCCAGGGGGATTTTACCCTAATTACATTAATTATGAGGGAAAGTTTAAAAACACTATAATAAACTAGGAACCATATGCCCCATCTTCTGATAGGAAATTGTATGAACATCATCAAAGAAGTTAGAAAAAGACATTCATTAAACTCTATTGTTCCCATAATTCTAGGACGGGAAGGCTTAACTAACCTGAGAAATAGACTGCAGCTCTCTAATTGCATAGGAGCTCTCTAATGAGCAGAGGAGCTCTCTAATGAGCTCATTTCCAATCTATTCCCCTTACATTCATCATCCTTCTCTTTCAAAATCCCAGTAGAGATTGCAACTCTCCACAGAAAAAAAGTGCTGATCATAGATATATATATGTAAGGTGGCACATTGAGTCTTGGAACACAGAACTCAAAAAAAAGATTGTAAACTGGGGTCATTAACAGAAGGAATTATAGAAACAAGGCACACCAAGAAATAAAGCTGAGAGTCTTGAGGGCAAATTCCAAATAGCTGCTCTTAAACTCAGTTCCATACACAAGCTACCTTTTGTTTGTTCTTTATATTCTCTAAGTCACTTTCTTTGGTTAATAAGAAGATAAAATGAAAAAAAGCATGTCAGGACAGTAAACATTCAGTAACTGTTAATTGTGGTTATTGCGATCATCATCATCATCATCATCATCATCATCATTCCTTTATGACTCCATCTTCATTCTTATCATTATCATTCCCTTTATATTGTTATACAGAAAAAAAATTTCATAGCAAAAATTAGCTTAGTAAGAGAAAAAAAAAAAAAAAAAACATGATGAACCTAAAACATGGGACGTTAGGTTCAATAATATAAGTTCAATTAGGTTCAGTTACCAGACTGAACCTGTCATAATAGTACATAGTTTCAGGTATCTCCTCCAAGAAGATATAGCTAATAACAAATTTAAAGAAATTTCTATAAAGAAGTTTAATTTAATATGATGTTTACTATTTCTCATTAAAATGCTGAGTATATTGGAAATAGATATTTCATTCATGTGATAAGGAATGTCTGTCATTCTGAAATCCAGTGTCAATATTACACTGAACAGAGAAACACTGGCGGCACATGCTTAAGTCTGAAATAAACAACAATAAGACAAATAAATAAAAGTGCTGGCTATTAGAAACAGAGACACTTCTCATTTTCCAGTAATACTTTCTTTTACTTCAAAAGCCTAAAACTTCTTCTGAAAAACCCTTGGAATTAATGAAAAACATGAATCATGCTAATTTAGATGGAAATAAATCCCTGGTGTATTGAATTTTGAAAATGAAACTGCTTAACTAAAAGAAAATGTAGACTAATTTTTCCCAATATTGGGAAACACCTGCCAAACGTAAAATCAAGGGAGAAATCAACAAGGATAAGATTCAAACTCCTTTTTACATTAAAACATTAAGAAATTATGTATCCTAAAATAAAAAAGAAAATTACAAATTATGAAATAAAACAATTGAAAACCCTTGTATAAAATGGGTAAACTTCTTGGTAATTATAGAGTTAATACACATTCACAGGAATCAAAAATTTGCCTTCATATCTATGGGGAAGGCATGGATTCATGGTTTATTTAAAAAGTACTGCTAATACCTATATGAAAATGCATAGTAATCAAAGTAATGAAAGAGGCAATAATATATTTGCTTGAGGTACTAGCAAATATTGTCTAAAGTATATAAATTATTATTCACAGTGTATGCTGTTAATATTAGTGTAGCATGTGTACATGCTATGTCACTTCAGTCATGTTCGGCTTTTCGTGATACTATGGACTTCTGCCCATCAGGCTCCTCTGTCCATGGAATTCTCCAGGCAAGAATACTGGAGTGGATTGCCATGCCCTCCTCCAGAGAATCGTCCCAACCCAAGGACTGAACCCAAGTGTTCTGAGTCTCTTGCACTGGCAAGCAGATTCTTTGCTTGGGCAACCTCTAGTATAGCATATTCACATATTATCACTGATATTGATCAAGCAGTTTATTATATTCAATCTTTTTCAAACAGCATATTTGATTAAATTGTATTTCACTCTTAAATATTCACACTGACTTTAGGAAGTAGATATTTATGAACATTATTTACAATAAATAAATAAATATAGAGGCACAGTACAATTAAGAACTTGTCTAAGTACAGTTATCTAGACATAAATCGAGGCTTTAATTCAAGTGGTCTCATTAAAGATTTCACCTTGTTAATCAGAGTATTACTCTCAAAATCAGTACACACTTTTCTGAAAAGTGATTTTAAGCACATAATATCAAAGATTTTTAAAAATACATATTCTTTGTCCTCATAATTTAATTTCTAGATTTATCATCCAAGTGTTCAAAAATATGAACAGAGTCTTAGACATAGAGGTAAATGATACAGGATTATTTATTAAAAATAAAAACAAAATAAGTGTCTAATATTAGAATAGGTAAATTATGATAAATAATTTATGAAATGTGATTCAATCATTAATGTGTATTAATACAAACTTAAAGTATTGAAAAAAGTGTTTGTGGTAAATATGACAAAATGAGAAATAAAAACTATGCAGCAGGAATGGAATAAAAACACAAAACTCAGAATAATTGTCATCTTAGGTTGAAAAAGGGATTTATAACATTCTCTTTAAGTTGAACACTTGATATGCATCCTTTATCTCATTATTATTATTTACACCTTTCACCTGTGCTATAAACATTTATTTATTAAATGTTTTATAAAGCAGTTTAAAGCAAAATGTGATATAAAGGGATACATTGAGTACAATAGAGTATGAATATTTTAAAGCCCTATTAAAATCAGGGGATTCCTCTTGAGAATACATTACAGTACTTTTTATTGTTCTGTGGCTTAGCTTATTTTCCCAATACAGGTTGAATGTATCAGATAATGTATTATTACAATTTCTGATAATGGCAACTAGCCTGTCGTTGAAAATGGTAAACAGTTCTGAGAAAGAACAGAGAGCTGAAAACACAGGCGGAAAAAAAATGACTGAGCTGGAACCAAAGAGAAAGGGAAACACTCAACTGGAAGACTGAGGCTGGAAGCTGCTTTTACTATGAGGACATTTGCCTAGCTTGACTAGAAACTGGCTTTTGCAGCAAGGAGAAAGGCCAACACCCACGATCTACCATAAATGGAGAATCTGATAGGCAGTTCCTTAAGTGAAAAAATTATGCCTTCAGTTGAAAAAATTCCAACCCCTCTAGCCCAAATTTATGAACATTATTTACAATAAATAAATAAATATAGAGGCACAGTACAATTAAGAACTTGTCTAAGTACAGTTATCTAGACATAAATCGAGGCTTTAATTCAAGTGGTCTCATTAAAGATTTCACCTTGTTAATCAGAGTATTACTCTCAAAATCAGTACACACTTTTCTGAAAAGTGATTTTAAGCACATAATATCAAAGATTTTTAAAAATACATATTCTTTGTCCTCATAATTTAATTTCTAGATTTATCATCCAAGTGTTCAAAAATATGAACAGAGTCTTAGACATAGAGGTAAATGATACAGGATTATTTATTAAAAATAAAAACAAAATAAGTGTCTAATATTAGAATAGGTAAATTATGATAAATAATTTATGAAATGTGATTCAATCATTAATGTGTATTAATACAAACTTAAAGTATTGAAAAAAGTGTTTGTGGTAAATATGACAAAATGAGAAATAAAAACTATGCAGCAGGAATGGAATAAAAACACAAAACTCAGAATAATTGTCATCTTAGGTTGAAAAAGGGATTTATAACATTCTCTTTAAGTTGAACACTTGATATGCATCCTTTATCTCATTATTATTATTTACACCTTTCACCTGTGCTATAAACATTTATTTATTAAATGTTTTATAAAGCAGTTTAAAGCAAAATGTGATATAAAGGGATACATTGAGTACAATAGAGTATGAATATTTTAAAGCCCTATTAAAATCAGGGGATTCCTCTTGAGAATACATTACAGTACTTTTTATTGTTCTGTGGCTTAGCTTATTTTCCCAATACAGGTTGAATGTATCAGATAATGTATTATTACAATTTCTGATAATGGCAACTAGCCTGTCGTTGAAAATGGTAAACAGTTCTGAGAAAGAACAGAGAGCTGAAAACACAGGCGGAAAAAAAATGACTGAGCTGGAACCAAAGAGAAAGGGAAACACTCAACTGGAAGACTGAGGCTGGAAGCTGCTTTTACTATGAGGACATTTGCCTAGCTTGACTAGAAACTGGCTTTTGCAGCAAGGAGAAAGGCCAACACCCACGATCTACCATAAATGGAGAATCTGATAGGCAGTTCCTTAAGTGAAAAAATTATGCCTTCAGGACAAATATAAATCAGGAAAAAAAATTCCAACCCCTCTAGCCAAACTACACAGAATTGTGGAGGTTTACTTTGATGCCCATGTATCACTTCAGTACTAGAAAAAAATATGACTTTTTCAATGTAAAGGAGCAAGAGCAATAATGGTTCTTGAACCCAGGTCTTGCTTTTTAGTCTTAATGCTGTTTGCATTAACCAAACTGTAGATGATTACAGATTATTTAATAGCTTGTTAAATAATCCATATCTCCTACATAACTTTCCCTATTCCAAATGGATGTAAGTATAGCCCAATGATGTTATAATATCTCCAAAGACCATGTAAGTAGATTTCTGTGAAAGACTAGCAATAATGAAAAGGGTGTTATTAATCACAGTGTCATCTGGATACTTTATTCCTAGCTACTTTCTTGTACAATAAATATAGTCTTCTGTCTCTAACAAGCAGAATTTCTTAAGCATTTTACAAACCAAAGAATATCCTTCCAAACTAGGGAAAGAATTATAGGTAACGAATTCCCAGTAGCACTTTCCCTGCTATCTAGCTATCAATGCCTTTTCTAAAATATCAGGTCTATTGTAAATTATATTTTCCTTACAAAGACAGACATGGCCTTTTCATCCTACAAAAAAAATAAAAGTGGTAAGATAATTCAGAGACTCATGAATGATTAATTTAGACAGATTAAAGTTTAGATTCTTTTTTCTCTCTCTCTCTCTTGTTTTTTCTTTTCTTTTCCTTTTTTTTTTTTTTTTTTTGCAGGGGCAGGGGACATTTCTATTGGTCTTTCATTTATTTATCTTTGTTCTTTGGCCTGCGTGGGCCTCCCATCACAGTGGCCTCTCTTGCTGCAAAGCACCAATTCTGGGCACATGTGCTCCAGAGCTCCAGCTTGGTAGTTGGACACATTGGTCCAGCTGCTCCATGGCATGTGAGATTTTCCTAGGCCAGGAAACAAACAGGTGCTCCTTGCACCTGTCCTTACTCACTGGACCACCAGGGAAGCCTCAAAGTTTAGATTCTTGAGGTGACAAAACACCATGGTTCAACGTCCTCTCTATTTAGGATTCTCAGTGGAAGGGAGTGAGAGGTTCTGTCTTCGAGAGGAAATCTGATGATTTGTGGAGATATTTGTCAGTCTAATCCTGGGAAGATAATATTGGCAGAGACCAAGGATGTTGTTCAGCATCCTCCATGCTCAGTATATTATCTATATTCATATATGTCCTTAGGTGCTGAAGTTGAGGAACTCGTGCTTTTGGCTGAGATTATTACTGATTTTCAAAGCACTAAATTTAATAGAAACCATTAGAAACCAAAAATCAGAGATTACTTTTGTTTTATGTTACTTATTGTCAAACAGTTATGTCTTTCTGTAGATGAACTTTGGTCTCTTTTATTACTCATTATTCTCCATTCCTCATAGGTAGAGATGTGCTTTTCTGATTAGTAAGTTTGGAATAAGGAATTAAACATGCTTATTTCAGCTCTACCATCCCTCCTTTTTCAGAAAGAGATTGCTTACAGATGTATGTAATCTAGAAAATTTCTGCTTCTCCTTGTCTAGTTACCAAAGTAGCCCACACCAGGGAGGCCTAAAGCTGTGCATTCATGCCAGTTACTCAATGTGGAACATTGTTTAATTCAAATAAAGCAAGCTGATTGCCTGCAGTTTAGCTAGAACACAGACCCCAGCCATTAAACAGATTTGTTCATCTACATCTTTTAGACTCTCGGAGCCTATTTCATAATTAGTTCAGAACTCAAGTAAAGGAGAAGAGTTTAATCATTGTATCCTCTCCATTCTTTATACCTCCTATGTTCCCAACACTTTCTATCACTCCACCTTCTTTATGTTCATACTCTCTCCTTAATGGTTTCGTTCATCTTTTATTTTCTGACCTATTTCAGTTATCCATTTAATTTCTGCTTGTATTCCTGTTCATTTCCTCCATATTATGTTCCACCATATTATCTCTTCATAGCTCAATTCTGAGGAGGCAATCTTTTAGGATCCAGAAGTTTTTCCGCTAATTCTTTCCATAAGGATACTCAAATGTCGTAGTATTAATTTCAAGTTTCCTTTCAGTCTGTTCTAACTTGATCTCAAATCTGCACTGCAATCAGATTGGAATAATCATGGCTCCCCTTAGATGGTCTGCCCATGCCCACCAGTAGAGTGAATATGATATGAATTTAGACTCTAATGTGACCATAGACCAATGACTTATACTATCTCTGCCTCCATTTTCTCATTTATAATGAAAGACTAATTATCTTTGGCTTTCTTTACCACAGGATAATTATGAGAATTATAAAATATGCACGAATACTCTGTCAAGCTAATGCAGCTGTAAGATTGGTAATACAGTAATATAATAGTGAATGTACATAGCTCAAATATATACAGACAAGATTTTGTAATTGGTAATGATAGGCAAGATCTCTTATTATAATTGTCTAATTTGCAAGAAAGTAATGCTAACGTAAAGATTGAATTCTAGCATTTTATAATCTTGTCAAAAATTATGTGTAACAGTAACTTTTGTCTTTTCACTTTTAACAGAAAAGTGAGACATTTTAAATTGTCAGTGTTTGTTAAGTGTGCATGTATAAGGTTCATGTAGATTTAGAAGTTAATACTTTCTTTAAGATGGATGTGTCTGGAGCCTTGAGCATTCACACATCAATCCAGTGAATAATAATGTCCTCTATTTGCATAATACTTTTTCTCTGAGAGCTTAAAGCACTTTACATATTACAAAACTGTGCAAATTAATACTGTTGTATAAACTCAGAACTAAATATGATCAAGCAAAAATGTTAATTTAAAGAAGAAAATGGGTCGGACAAAAACTTGGTAGATTTTTCAGTGATAATAATAGCTAACAATCATAAAGTTACTTCCATAAGCCTTGAATTGCTTTTTAGGGAAAGGGGCCCTCCAATATTCTCAATACCCATGCAAATTATTATTTCCCACCACAAATGAATGACTTAAGAATCTGAGAGGCCATGCACAAGGTTTTCCAGGCACTAAATAGTAACTCTAGAATTAATGTCCATAGCTTATTCCATATTTCTCACACACATAGTTTTGCTAAATCTGTAAAATTGCCCATGGAATTCTCCAAAGCTTTCCCTAGAATTTATCCATTCAGTTTTGTAACATCTATAATGAAAATGTCAACGGAATTTCAGCAAATGCTTCCATATCCCAGAGGGTAGAGTTGAAATTCAGAAAAGAGAAGTGATTATTCCCTGTCAAATACCAAGTTTACAGTAAGGCTAATACCAGAATCAAAATATTCTGAGTCCCAGGTCAGCAATTTGTCTGGTTTTCTCAGGGAAAATAATTCCTGCCTAGATACAAATATAACTTGTAGGTAGTAAGCACAAAAGAAGTAACTGTGGCTGGAAGCTAAAAGATAAAACACAGTGTATCCTAAATGTGGACAATTGGAAAGGTCAGAATATCCATAAGGTAGGACTCTGCAGTAGAGACAGAAAAGAAGTAAGAAAGTTAAGGGAGGAAGAAAGGAAGAGAGTAGGGAAGGAAGGAGGGAACAATATTGCATATGGAAAGGATTTTAGCTAATGAAAGACAATCTTTCTGTCAACACTCTACTCAAACCGCGTTGTTTCTTGCCCCAAACCCAGGAAAAAACTTTTTCATTTCCTTAGAAGCCTGTTTAACCCCTCTGTATGTAAGTCATAAAAAGAGTGATGTTGCAATGAACGTATGTCTTTTTGAATTCAAGTTTTCTTAGAGTATATGCCTAGTAGTGGGATTACTAATGTAACCGAGTCCAAGCATGCTCTGCTCGCCATAGGACAGGCCAATGAATCCAAGAGACAGGTGCCGGGCAAGGAAAACAACTTTATTTGGAAAGCAGCTGATAAAGATAGCAGGTTAGCACCTCAAAATAACCATCTTATTGGGGTCTGGAAGCCAGGTTCTGTTATTGATTAGAGATGCGGAACAATGAGGAAGCTAAGTGAAAAGGCCATTAATCTTTCAAACATCTCCTAGAATGGCAAGCCTCAGGCAAGGAGTGTGTTTATTTCTCCTTCCGGTCATCTATAGGTGGACAGGGTTGTGAACAAAGGCACTTTAGTTTGGAGCAGGGTTGTTAAGGCTCAATACTCCATGCAAATTATTATTTCCCACCACAAATGAATGACTTAAGAATCTGAGAGGCCATGCACAAGGTTTTCCAGGCACTAAATAGTAACTCTAGAATTAATGTCCATAGCTTATTCCATATTTCTCACACACATAGTTTTGCTAAATCTGTAAAATTGCCCATGGAATTCTCCAAAGCTTTCCCTAGAATTTATCCATTCAGTTTTGTAACATCTATAATGAAAATGTCAACGGAATTTCAGCAAATGCTTCCATATCCCAGAGGGTAGAGTTGAAATTCAGAAAAGAGAAGTGATTATTCCCTGTCAAATACCAAGTTTACAGTAAGGCTAATACCAGAATCAAAATATTCTGAGTCCCAGGTCAGCAATTTGTCTGGTTTTCTCAGGGAAAAAAATAATTCCTGCCTAGATACAAATATAACTTGTAGGTAGTAAGCACAAAAGAAGTAACTGTGGCTGGAAGCTAAAAGATAAAACACAGTGTATCCTAAATGTGGACAATTGGAAAGGTCAGAATATCCATAAGGTAGGACTCTGCAGTAGAGACAGAAAAGAAGTAAGAAAGTTAAGGGAGGAAGAAAGGAAGAGAGTAGGGAAGGAAGGAGGGAACAATATTGCATATGGAAAGGATTTTAGCTAATGAAAGACAATCTTTCTGTCAACACTCTACTCAAACCGCGTTGTTTCTTGCCCCAAACCCAGGAAAAAACTTTTTCATTTCCTTAGAAGCCTGTTTAACCCCTCTGTATGTAAGTCATAAAAAGAGTGATGTTGCAATGAACGTATGTCTTTTTGAATTCAAGTTTTCTTAGAGTATATGCCTAGTAGTGGGATTACTAATGTAACCGAGTCCAAGCATGCTCTGCTCGCCATAGGACAGGCCAATGAATCCAAGAGACAGGTGCCGGGGCAAGGAAAACAACTTTATTTGGAAAGCAGCTGATAAAGATAGCAGGTTAGCACCTCAAAATAACCATCTTATTGGGGTCTGGAAGCCAGGTTCTGTTATTGATTAGAGATGCGGAACAATGAGGAAGCTAAGTGAAAAGGCCATTAATCTTTCAAACATCTCCTAGAATGGCAAGCCTCAGGCAAGGAGTGTGTTTATTTCTCCCTTCCGGTCATCTATAGGTGGACAGGGTTGTGAACAAAGGCACTTTAGTTTAGCAGTCAGGCAGAGGGGCAGAGTCCTCCAGGCAAGCCATTAAATATTATTTTAAAAAAAGCAACAAAAAGCAAATCAAAGAAACAGTTTGCAATATAAAGTCAGAATTGTTTCCCTCCAGGAGACACTAGGTCATTAGGTAGATTTATTTTTAGTATTTTAAGGACCCTCCATACAGTTCCCCATAGAGGTTTTGTCAATTTTACATTCCCACCAACAGTGCATAAGGGTTCCTTTTTTCTCCACACCCTCTCAGCATTTATTGTATGTAGATTTTTTGATGATGGTGTTCTGGTGTGATGACCTAGAGGAGTGGTATGTGGGACAGGATGTGAGGGAATTTCAAGAAGAAAGGGATAGGGCTTCCCGGGTTGTCCAAGTAAGGCATTCACCTTGTAGTGCAGGGGGCACCAGTTTGATCCCTGTCCTGGACAGATCCCACATGCCACGGAGCGACTGGTGTGTCCAATTATGAGCCAGTGCTCTGCAATGAAAGGCCACTGAAATGGGAGGCCCACACAGGCCAAATAATAAAGATGGATGAAAATAAATTAAATAAATAAATAAATAAATAAAAGAGGCCAACACACACACACACACACACACACACACACACACACACACACACACACAGCTTAAGTGGCACAGTGGTAAAGTATCTGCCTTCAATACAGGAGACGTAAGAGACACAGTTTTGATCCCAGAGTTGGGAAGATCTCCTGGAGTAGGAAATGGCAACCCACTCCAGCATTCTTTGCTGGAGAATCCCATGGACAGAGGAGCCTGGTGGGGTACCATCCATGGATTCACACAAAGTTGGATCTGACTGAGCACATGCATACATGCACGTGGCTGACTCATTTCCTTGCCTGGCAGAAACTAACACAACATTGTAAAGCAATTATACTCCAATAAGAAGATAATATAATTTTGACTCCAAAGCAAAATTTTTCAAAAGAGTGATGCTGCAGCTTCTTGGCAAGCTAGGTAAATTTACATTTGAGGGGAAACTATCTCCTGAATTTGTAGTGTTTTTATCTATCTGTGCAATAGTTATTAACAAGAAATGGTTGGTTTAATAGAATGGTAATTGATGAAGTCTTGTGTTTGTGACATAAAGATTTTTTGTTAAAATTTTTTAGTACATTTTGACCAAAGCCTTGGGAACTCTTTACAGCTAGTGAGTCACATAAAATGTAACAAGTCTGATTCAGGTACTTGTGATAAGTCCAGGGAGAAAAAATGAGATATAAACAAAAAAGAATATGAACTGTAACCATCAGAAGTCAGTACTCTAAGGAATCTAAGCGTGGGGCTTTAATTATACCTGAGATTGGATTGATCATCAAAAATAATACCAGGGCTTCCCTGATGGTTCAGTGGGTAAAGAGTCTGCCTTGCAGTGCAAGGGGCACGGGTTCGATTCCTAGCCCAGGATGATCCCGCATGCCATGGAGCAGCTGGACCAGTTGGTCCAATTATGAGCCAGTGCTCTGGAGCACATGAACCCAGAGGCGGTTCTCTGCAATGAGAGAGGCCACTGCAATGGGAGGCCAACACAGGCCAAAGAATAAAGATGGATGAAAATAAATAAATAAAAAAACAATAAAAGTGTTCAGAATTTTAGAAAAGAATAATGCCAGAGTATATTTCTGATGAGTGCTATTTAGAATTTGCTTAAAACTTGTCTATAATCCATTCCTAATTTTCCTGACAACTTTATATATAACAATCTCCATATTCTTTAGAGAAACTACAATAACCAAACAACATTTTTGAATATTATTTTTATTCTTTTAATTCAGATATAACTGATACTCAACATCATATTCATTTTATTTGTACAGTATAATGATTTAATATGTCTCTATGTTGTAAAATGATTACTATAATAAGGTGAACGGACGTCAGTCACCACATAGTAACAAATTTCTTTTCTTGTGATGAGGACTTTTAAGATCTACTCTCTTAGTGTCTTTCAAATGTAGAATACAGTATTGTTAAGTAGAGTTAACATCCTGTAAGGTACATGACCAGGATGTTTTTATTTATCCAAATTTTAATTAAAACATAGATGTTAGGCTTCCCTGGTGGTCCAGTGGGTAAGGACACTGCCTTGCAGTGCAAGGGGCGCTGGTTAGATCCCTGGCCTGGGAAGATCCCATGTGCTGCAGAGCAGCTGGACCAATGTGTCCAACTACTGAACCGGAGTTCTGGAGTGCGTGCCCCCAGAGCCAGTGCTCTGCAGCAAAAGAGGCCACTGTGATGGGAGGCCCACACAGGCCAAAGAACAGAGGTAAATAAATGAAAGATCAATAGAAGTGGCCAAAAAAAAAATACATGTCACAGGTTTGGGGTCTGTACCCCAGTCAACGATTGGATTCTGGAAGCAGAAGCTAAAATCAAAGATTGAAATGCAAGATGTTTTAAGGATTAACACATGTGAAGGAAGGTAGAGGAAACAGGGTTGTTCAGAGGAAGAAGTCAAAAAGATGCACATGAGGTCAGGCCTGGCCAAAGCAGTAGGGAGTTCTAAAGATAGTGGTGCTTTAGAATGTTGTCTGATAGGGTGAAATTCCTGAGCATTTTTATGAGCTATGTATGCAGATTACTCAGTTATGTATGTAGGCAGCCCAGGAAGATTGAGACTTCAGATAAGTTGGAATCTACTGTTGAAGTTGACAGTGCACTAATTGACAGCTTGACCCCAGCAAGTCTTTTTGAAGAGTTCTCTATATAGTGCCCTGCAGAGACTTGTTAGAGCCTGAGGCAAAAGAAAATCTTTATGATATTTATCCCATCTTTATTTTATATGGTAATATTTGGTACATCATGCATGTTGCTTTAACTTTGATTTTTAAAAACATTGCATTAAAATGTTTATCATGGTTACCAAAATATTTGGGCACCTCCCAACCTTGCATTTTGTAACCCTACTTCAAGTCCTCTTCATCCACCACATTCTTTAGAGAAAGATTAAAAAGAACTGTATTTCATTCTGTGTGTTTCTCTTCTAGGAGAGATAATGTCTTCCAGAAGCTTTCATTCTAATAGGGATATAATAAATAGGTATGATATGTCAGGAAGATGCCCATTGTAAGTACCTGTAAGGTACATGACCAGGATGTTTTTATTTATCCAAATTTTAATTAAAACATAGATGTTAGGCTTCCCTGGTGGTCCAGTGGGTAAGGACACTGCCTTGCAGTGCAAGGGGCGCTGGTTAGATCCCTGGCCTGGGAAGATCCCATGTGCTGCAGAGCAGCTGGACCAATGTGTCCAACTACTGAACCGGAGTTCTGGAGTGCGTGCCCCCAGAGCCAGTGCTCTGCAGCAAAAGAGGCCACTGTGATGGGAGGCCCACACAGGCCAAAGAACAGAGGTAAATAAATGAAAGATCAATAGAAGTGGCCAAAAAAAAAATACATGTCACAGGTTTGGGGTCTGTACCCCAGTCAACGATTGGATTCTGGAAGCAGAAGCTAAAATCAAAGATTGAAATGCAAGATGTTTTAAGGATTAACACATGTGAAGGAAGGTAGAGGAAACAGGGTTGTTCAGAGGAAGAAGTCAAAAAGATGCACATGAGGTCAGGCCTGGCCAAAGCAGTAGGGAGTTCTAAAGATAGTGGTGCTTTAGAATGTTGTCTGATAGGGTGAAATTCCTGAGCATTTTTATGAGCTATGTATGCAGATTACTCAGTTATGTATGTAGGCAGCCCAGGAAGATTGAGACTTCAGATAAGTTGGAATCTACTGTTGAAGTTGACAGTGCACTAATTGACAGCTTGACCCCAGCAAGTCTTTTTGAAGAGTTCTCTATATAGTGCCCTGCAGAGACTTGTTAGAGCCTGAGGCAAAAGAAAATCTTTATGATATTTATCCCATCTTTATTTTATATGGTAATATTTGGTACATCATGCATGTTGCTTTAACTTTGATTTTTAAAAACATTGCATTAAAATGTTTATCATGGTTACCAAAATATTTGGGCACCTCCCAACCTTGCATTTTGTAACCCTACTTCAAGTCCTCTTCATCCACCACATTCTTTAGAGAAAGATTAAAAAGAACTGTATTTCATTCTGTGTGTTTTCTCTTCTAGGAGAGATAATGTCTTCCAGAAGCTTTCATTCTAATAGGGATATAATAAATAGGTATGATATGTCAGGAAGATGCCCTGGAGAAGGGAAGGGCATGGCAACCCACTCCAGTATTCTTGCCTGGAGAATCCCATGGACAGAGGAAGCTGGCAGACTACAGTCCATGGGATTGCAAAGAGTCAGACATTAGTCTAACGCTAATTAATGTCAAACAGAAACTCAGAATAACTCTATCAGCTGTATAAAGTTATTCTACTTCTAATATGTTTTCCCTCTGGCACCTATAGCATCAATAGTCATAGCACTTCAGGTAATTTAACATAGAAAGTTGCCATATGGCTTAAACGTTAGGGAATTTTATTCGCCACGTAGCACCTACCACATAAGTGGATCTGGTGAGGTGCTGATATTAACTTGAATGAGAAAGATGGTCACAAAGATTTTGCAAGTACCAATAGCAGAATATTCTCTATGTGCTTTCAAATTCCATCCAGTCCATCATTGAGGCAACTCACTTAATGAAAGTAGCAAGAAAAGAACTTTCTTCTAGTAGTATTTTTTCAGGATCTTTTTCTCCTTTAATACAATATGATCTTCAAAGCCACAATACATTTAACATTAGATCTTAAAACAGGTACAAGGTATTAGTTCCTATGGGGAAGAAAGGCTATTTGAGATAAAATGATTGTGAAGCACCTCACAATCCAGATTCCCTTATCATGAAGGCTGCCTTTGTCTCTTGTACCCTTGTCTCCTACTCTTAGTTGTCAGACTGGAGTCAGAAAAGACGTGACCTGGAAGAAAGAAATACCTACCCTGCCTCAACAGTGATCTAGGAAAAATCTTGAGTATACAAAAAGAAAAAAAAGAAAAAATATATCTTTTGCCTAAAAGTTAGTGGGAGAAGAAATGATTGCATTTTGCCAGCAAAGCAGAGGGTAAGGCAAGTTTGCCCATCTTCCATCCCCAGGTCAAAGTACCAGAGGAGAGAGGTGTGTGAAGATACTGAGGAAAATACTAAAGGCAGAGGAGACTCTGAAAGGTGACCAGTGTTCATGTCAGTCTGAGGCCAGCCTGGAGCATGCCCGACCAGCTGTCCCATGCAGCATGACACTGCAAGACAGGGAGTGGGCTTCTTTTTGTCTTTCTCCATAGAGTGAACAATTGTCCAGATTTTCACAGAATTATCCCAGTTTTAACACTGAAATTCTCACTTCTTGGGAAATCATTCAGCTTTGGGTAAGCCAAATAATTGGTCATCTTATATCCAAAGCCACACTTATTTCCTCTGTGTAGAAAGGACTCAAAGATTCCTGTGTTCCCATGAGGATCGGCTGCACAGATTATAGCTGACTTAATAGCATTTGTCTTTCCATGGAATGGACCATGATAACACAGTGAGAGAAGCTCATGGCAATACCTTGGTTTGAACAGTGCAGGCTGGAGCAAGACGGGGGTGTGGCAGACATTCATAAGAATAGGCCCTATCTAAGACAAAAGAGAATCGATTGAATGTTGTACCATTGATAACCTTGAGCTGCCAACACCAGCAGACCAAACAGTAATCCCACTGATGAAGAATATCTACAGCTAAAGTATACAGATTATATACCACATAGATTTAAGGATCTCTATTTTTCCTTTTGGGCTTCCCAAGTGGTACTAGTACAAAGAACCCATCTCCCAGTGCAGAAGATGTAAGAGAGACAGTTCTATCCCTGGGTCTGGGAAGATCCTCGGGAGGAGGGCATAGCAACCCACTGCAGTATTCTTGCCTGGAGAATCCCATAGACAGAGGAGCCTGGTGGGTTTGGGCTCATAGGGTCACAAAGAGTAAGATGTGACTGAAGCAACTTAGCATGCATGCATTCCTTTTTTCTTCAAGGATATATACCTATGCTTTCTGAGACCACAGTTTCCCCTGAGGAGGAGGAATGTCCTCCTAGGTTCCTCTCTGATTCATTCGGCATCATTCATGCCCACTTGTTTCCCTACAGATACCTCAACGGTTACAATGTACCTTGGACACTTCCAATACCATGAGTTTAAAATTGAATTCAACTCAATTATCGCTGAATCAAATTCTGCTCATTTGTAAGATGGAGCATTAAATGAGCAGAAAGTTTGAAACATAGTAGTTTCACAAATAGAGGAGACTCTGAAAGGTGACCAGTGTTCATGTCAGTCTGAGGCCAGCCTGGAGCATGCCCGACCAGCTGTCCCATGCAGCATGACACTGCAAGACAGGGAGTGGGCTTCTTTTTGTCTTTCTCCATAGAGTGAACAATTGTCCAGATTTTCACAGAATTATCCCAGTTTTAACACTGAAATTCTCACTTCTTGGGAAATCATTCAGCTTTGGGTAAGCCAAATAATTGGTCATCTTATATCCAAAGCCACACTTATTTCCTCTGTGTAGAAAGGACTCAAAGATTCCTGTGTTCCCATGAGGATCGGCTGCACAGATTATAGCTGACTTAATAGCATTTGTCTTTCCATGGAATGGACCATGATAACACAGTGAGAGAAGCTCATGGCAATACCTTGGTTTGAACAGTGCAGGCTGGAGCAAGACGGGGGTGTGGCAGACATTCATAAGAATAGGCCCTATCTAAGACAAAAGAGAATCGATTGAATGTTGTACCATTGATAACCTTGAGCTGCCAACACCAGCAGACCAAACAGTAATCCCACTGATGAAGAATATCTACAGCTAAAGTATACAGATTATATACCACATAGATTTAAGGATCTCTATTTTTCCTTTTGGGCTTCCCAAGTGGTACTAGTACAAAGAACCCATCTCCCAGTGCAGAAGATGTAAGAGAGACAGTTCTATCCCTGGGTCTGGGAAGATCCTCGGGAGGAGGGCATAGCAACCCACTGCAGTATTCTTGCCTGGAGAATCCCATAGACAGAGGAGCCTGGTGGGTTTGGGCTCATAGGGTCACAAAGAGTAAGATGTGACTGAAGCAACTTAGCATGCATGCATTCCTTTTTTCTTCAAGGATATATACCTATGCTTTCTGAGACCACAGTTTCCCGTGAGGAGGAGGAATGTCCTCCTAGGTTCCTCTCTGATTCATTCGGCATCATTCATGCCCACTTGTTTCCCTACAGATACCTCAACGGTTACAATGTACCTTGGACACTTCCAATACCATGAGTTTAAAATTGAATTCAACTCAATTATCTCTACGAATCAAATTCTGCTCATTTGTAAGATGGAGCATTAAATGACGAGCAGAAAGTTTGAAACATAGTAGGGTTTCACAAATAGTAGTTGTATCATTATAATTATTAATTTATTGGTCATTAATCCTCTTAATTTATTCTGTTTCTCTCCACACTCAGTTTATTGATTCTTCCCAATGCCTTCCACATATGTCTCAGAGTGTCTGGTCTTGTCTTTCGTTTCTACTGTCATCACACACTCATTAATTTTCATGTATTATTTCTGAAATTTCCAATTAAATTTTATGTTGGATTGATTCATCCTTTCTATTTTGCTTGCGGATGTATGCTGTGTGCTATGGCATAACTAACTTAGCGGAGTTCTTCAACGCTTGGTCTGTGGAATTAAACTGTCTCCATTCAAATCCTATCCTCCATCCAAATACTATGGTTTACTCAGACATTAACTTAATCATTTAATTACTGTCTCATCTGCAGTGTGGTTATACTACTATGTTTCTTCATACATTTATGGTAAGAATTAAATTAGGTAATATATATGCCATCACTCAGAACAGGGTCTAACACTTTTAAGTGACTTGAACAGTTTCCAAATATAGAATTAATGATTGGATTTGGACCAGGAAATATTAATTACTCCCCTAATTCTTTAGGTTTATTCAGTTTTAAACTATTTTAAAAATTCTTTTGTGGCAAGAATTCTTATAAATTATGACTTCATGTTCAAATCACAGTTTAAATATCATAAATAGCTTATATTCATTTACATATCTGCTGGTAGTTTAAAAGAATGTGCATTTCAAAAAAATGACAGCTGGAAATTTTTTTTTTTAATATTTTCCAAAATAAGGGACAGACATTTTATTGCTTAAATTTTAATTTTCTAATTTCGATGACTTGTACATAGTGGAAAGCTAAGTTAGTGTTTATATGATTTGAACTCCTAGGAAGTAAGGCCCATAAAGGTGCAATTGCTTGCCTGATACCACACAGTCATTTAGTTCCCAATCCAGAAAGGAGAACCCTGGTTTCTCTCCTCCAATTTCAGCTGTGGTTCTTTCAGTGTCATGATGCTGTTATCCATTGTATTTGTGTTTAATTATCTTTATATCCTTGACCTTATGCTGAGCATTTTCAGAAAGGAGAGAGACTGTATTTCCTCCTAGTGCCTCCTAGTGCTTTGATCACCGCACCTTTTAAGTAAATAAACATTGACTGATTAAATAAGCACATGAATCACACGCCAAATAGACAGTGCCAACATAAATTATTGACTTATTAAACAAACCCAAATTATTTAAACGGCCTTATTATGTTTATGACTGCAAAGTCACAACATTTGTTTGCTTTAAGTTTGTTTTATTGTTAAAAAATAAGACAGGCAGGAATAAAATTTTAAAAATTAACCTGAGAGGGTAAAAATCAAAAAATTAAAAGTCTTACTCTATGATAGATATCACATGTATGTATGAGTATAGGGTTAAAATCATAAGATGGGGGAGTCTACTTTAGGATTTGGGGGGATTCCATTGTAGCTCAGCTGGTAAAGAATCCATCTGCAATGCAGGAGACCCCAGTTCAATTCCTGGGCTAGGAAGATCCCTGGAGAATGGATAGGCTACTGACTCCAAGATTCTTGGGCTTCCCTTGTGGCTCAGGCAGTAAGAACTCAGCCTGCAATGTGGGAGACCTGTGTTCAATCCCTGGGTTGGGAGCATCCGATGGAGAAGGAAAAGACTACCCACTCCAATACTCTTGCCTCAAGAATTCCATGGCTCGTCCATGGGTCACAAAGAGTTTAACATGACTGAGTGACTTCACTTTCACTTGTCTCAATTTAAAGTATCAGCATACCCTGCTAGGACATGACTGTTTTACTGGAAAACAATAGGTTTAGGATTAAGGTCAAATGCCCCCAGTTTTTCTTCTCCCTAATGTAGGTGAGTCATGCAGAAGTAAAATGAGCCCTTGAATCTGTTTGTTGTAGGGGTACATGTCATTCATTCATTCAACCTGTATTTATGAAATAGTTATTATATAACAGAAAATGCACTGAATTCTGGGGATAAGAGAGTGAACAAGATAAGCAATTTCCTTGCCTTGAGGAACATTATTCTGCTGGGAGAGACTAGCATTATACAAGGAAACAAGCAGGAAGGCAATGACAGGAGATGTGATAATGAGGGACTAAAGTGTAGGTGGGAGCAGGAAGAGTCATCAAGAAGGTCTTTCTGAAGAGGTAATGTTTAAGCTAAAATGATATGTAATTATATGTTAAACCCCATAGAAAGAAAGAGGGCAAAATGAAGACCCACATGTGACAAATATGCCAGTGCTTAGAAACCTCAACCAGTTCAGCAAAGCTGAAACTATCGATACTAATGAGCTAGGCAGGGGCCAGATCTGGAGAGAGTATGCTAAACTAAGGAGCTTGGCATTTATTGCTCACTCTGGGAAGCTATAAAAGGATTTGTAGGCAAGGGGATAAATGTTCAGGTATTCTTTTCACTACAGTCACCTTCAGTCAAATAAGTGGAGGATACACTGAAGGTTAGAAACCCTAGAACCTGGGGCAGCTCTGCTAATTCATTTAAGAAGCAGCAAGGATCAGATCTGCGATATTAACAGGAGACCTCGAAGAGTTAAGGGAAAAGATTGAGCCACTTAGAAACATCTTATTCATTTCTCTCTTATAGCAATTATTATTCTGAGGTCATTTGTTTTCTTGTCTGTCTTCATCATCAGAGCACAGCTCTTTGAACACGTTATACTTATTTTATGCCATGCATATGTATGGTGCTTCTCAAAGGATTTGCACATAATAATCACTTTTTATATCATTTAGAATGAATACATGCATGAAACAATCATAAACAAAAACACATTCTTGGCTGTGTTCTTTTTTTTTTTTTTTTCAATTCTTTATTTTAAAGGTTTTACAGAGTTTTGTTGTTCACAGACATGTATGTTCCCAGATCAGTCATATGCACATGCCTGGTCCCCACCCGCCCAGTTCCCCCCATCCCACCCCTCCAGACCATCGCCCCAAGCCATTGTGAGCACTCCTATTCCCTTAGCACAATGACAATAGCTATCTTTTTCACACATGACAGCATAGGTTTCCACGTTACTCCCTCCATGCCTCCCCCTCCCTATTTCTTCCCCACAATGTCCTTATGTCTGTTCTCTGTCTGTTTTTCCATGAGTTCACTGCGTGTGTTATCAAAACCATCCTACTAGATTCCGCATATATGCGTTAGTATACTGTATTTGTCTTTCTCTTTTTGACTTACTTCACTTTTTATGATAGGTTATAGAGTTGTGTTCTTTGATGTGCAATACTTGTGTGCTCTTTTTTTTTGGCAATGTCAAGAATTTAGATTTAATATAGAGCTTCCAATAAGCACCATTTTTCAGATGGGTAAAGTGAGGCTGGTGTGGAGAGAAGACAGTTTTATTACTCTTTCTTCATGCTCCACTTTTTTGGGGGGGGGGCACTTCTATTGGTCTTTCGTTTATCTATTTTCATCCATCTCTTTTCTTTTGGCCCGTGTGGGCCTCCCATCACAGTGACCCCTCTCTCTGCAGAGCACCGGCTCTGGGCATGTGCACTCCAGAGCTCTGGCTTGGTAGTTGGACACATTGGTCCAGCCGCTCAGCAGCACATGGGATCTTCCCAGGCCAGGGATTGAACTGGCGTCCCTTGCACTGCAAGGCAGGGTCCTTACCCACCGGGCCACTAGGGAGGCCCTCCACTTTTCTTTACACATCACTGGAATGATTTGTCAGGAAGGGAAAGAATATTCAAGCAGTGATGGTCACTCTGAAGCTATTCCTCATTTCTTCCAACTTTCATTGAGGTAACTTTTAAAGGCAATATTTTCATATGTGTTTAGTTTCCAAAGCAGGATATTTTGTTGTTATTTTCACAGAATTAAACAAGTAATGGAAGTGAATTCAGTATTCCTTAGTAGTTTATTTGGGGCTCAAGTCTTGAGATACTTCAGCAAATATTTTCTCTGAACTAAAGATCACATTTAACTGGAGACTTTCCTCTTAAGTTATTCAGTGGCATGAATACTGTCATTGCAGAACTAGCATTTTGCACATTGACTGTTAACATAAAATTTAATTATTTTAAAAGTATACATCTGATGTCTTGTGCATATTTTGCCTTCATCTAAGCAGGATAATGTATTCTTTCTGAAATACGTACCCATAGTTACTGGAAGGTTCATTGCAGAAAAGTTTATGATAATAGTATTTGAACAAGGTTATAGAATCATCTAGCAGCTACTTGCATCTATATCCTTTTGCATGGGTATAGTAATGTAAGAGCCAATGAAATAATAATGTAGCATTTTACTTCATGTTTTTCTTCATTATTTTTGCACATACTATACTTTGAAACAAGTTATTTATAATTCCTTTCTCCCTTTCGTTCCTTTACTACAGGAATAGTAAAGGATAAATTATAATCACCTAGAAAGTTTTATAAGTTACAAGTTCCTTAAATAAATGTGTGTGTGTGTGCTGTGCTTAGTCATGTCAGATTCTTTGTGACCGACGGCCTGTAGTCCTCTAGGCATTCCTCTCCATGGGATTTTCCAGGCAAGAATACTGGAGTGGGTTGCTCTTTCCTTCTCCATAGGAGGAGATATATTTAGGGTAAAGATCAAGGATTTGGGATTTTATTTGTGTGATAAAAAGTCATTGAGTCATTCCCTGGTGGTCCAGTGGGTAAAGAGTGTGCCATGCAGTGCAAGGGAACCGGTTCAATCCCTGGCCTGGGAAGATCTCACATGCTGTGGAGCAGCTGGACTGGTGTGTCCAATGAGGAGCCAGTGTCTGGAGTGCATGCGCCCAGAACTGGTGCTCTGCAACCAGAGAAGCGACTACAATTGGGGGCCCACACATGCCAAAGAATAAAGATGGATGAAAATGAATAATGACTTAGAGGCAAATAAATAAATAAGTCAGAGAGATCAAGATAGGACATGTCATAATCTACCTTTTAAAATAATTCCTCTGGGTGCTGAATGGTGAATAGAGTGTGGGAGAGAATCCTGTAAGTGTAGAAATGGTTAAAACCGTTAAGAGACTGATGTGGTAATCCAATTGACTCATTGTGAGGTGGTAGCAGTAAAAAAGAGTAGTGGGAGAAAAAAGAATTTCCCTGTTAAGTGTAGAAATGGTTAAAACTCTAAGAGCCTGAATCATTGCAGAACTAGCATTTTGCACATTGACTGTTAACATAAAATTTAATTATTTTAAAAGTATACATCTGATGTCTTGTGCATATTTTGCCTTCATCTAAGCAGGATAATGTATTCTTTCTGAAATACGACCCATAGTTACTGGAAGGTTCATTGCAGAAAAGTTTATGATAATAGTATTTGAACAAGGTTATAGAATCATCTAGCAGCTACTTGCATCTATATCCTTTTGCATGGGTATAGTAATGTAAGAGCCAATGAAATAATAATGTAGCATTTTACTTCATGTTTTTCTTCATTATTTTTGCACATACTATACTTTGAAACAAGTTATTTATAATTCCTTTCTCCCTTTCGTTCCTTTACTACAGGAATAGTAAAGGATAAATTATAATCACCTAGAAAGTTTTATAAGTTACAAGTTCCTTAAATAAATGTGTGTGTGTGTGCTGTGCTTAGTCATGTCAGATTCTTTGTGACCGACGGCCTGTAGTCCTCTAGGCATTCCTCTCCATGGGATTTTCCAGGCAAGAATACTGGAGTGGGTTGCTCTTTCCTTCTCCATAGGAGGAGATATATTTAGGGTAAAGATCAAGGATTTGGGATTTTATTTGTGTGATAAAAAGTCATTGAGTCATTCCCTGGTGGTCCAGTGGGTAAAGAGTGTGCCATGCAGTGCAAGGGAACCGGTTCAATCCCTGGCCTGGGAAGATCTCACATGCTGTGGAGCAGCTGGACTGGTGTGTCCAATGAGGAGCCAGTGTCTGGAGTGCATGCGCCCAGAACTGGTGCTCTGCAACCAGAGAAGCGACTACAATTGGGGGCCCACACATGCCAAAGAATAAAGATGGATGAAAATGAATAATGACTTAGAGGCAAATAAATAAATAAGTCAGAGAGATCAAGATAGGACATGTCATAATCTACCTTTTAAAATAATTCCTCTGGGTGCTGAATGGTGAATAGAGTGTGGGAGAGAATCCTGTAAGTGTAGAAATGGTTAAAACCGTTAAGAGACTGATGTGGTAATCCAATTGACTCATTGTGAGGTGGTAGCAGTAAAAGAGAAGACATGTAGTTGTAGTTGGGTTATTTGAACATAGGAAAGAATTTCATCATAGTTTAGAAGGTGTCAGAGAAATTGAGTTGATAATGATGCCTCTAAGATGTTGGGCCTGAATAATTGAACTTAATAGTAGAATCCATTTCCTTGGTGAAAAAGAACTGAAGGAGATGCAGACTTTTGGTGGGAAAATAAGACAAGAATCTACAAGACAGTTTTGTGTGCTATGAATACTGAAAGCCAGGAAGATATAGAGTCTGGAGCTCAGAGAAGAGATGCGGCAACTTTGAGAGTCGTCAGCATATAAGTGGCAAAGACCAAGTAAGCTGCTACAGGAAGAGATGGTGATGGAAAATGGAAAAGGCTTTCAGATAAAATGCCTATGCTAGGAGAGAGTATCAACCCCTTTCCCCAACCCCACAAGAAGAGATGAATAGCATGTAAAAAGCAGAAACACATAGCAACGTAGAATCCAAGGAAACAGTTTTGAAAAGGGTTCATATACATGCGTGTGTGCCAAGTTGCTTCAGTCATGCCCAACTCCTTGTGACCCCATGAACTGTAGCCCACCAGGCTCCTCTGTCCATGGAATTCTCCAGGCAAGAATACTGGAGTGGGTTTCCATGGCCTGTTCCAGGGGATCTTCCCGACCCAGGGATGGAACCAGGGTCCTCTACATTGGCAAGTGGGTTCTTTACCACTAGCACCACCCGGGAAGAGTTAATCAGCAGAGTCAAGTGTAGCCAATGGGTCAAGCCAACTACAACTGGAAATAGCTGTTGGGTAGGGGTACTTAAAGGTCTTTCCTAATGACTGTCTTCTTGTGGGGTAAGGCAAATCATGTGAGAAGTATTTAATGAGGAAGGGACAGGGAAAAACAGAGAGAGAGAATATGAAGCTGTAATACTTATATCTTGTTTTTCTTTAGTCAATAACACAAAATTTTGACAGGATATATATGTTTATTTTGAGAGGTCTATATAACATATATATATATATATATATATATATATATATATATATGTATCCATAATGTTTTAAAAAATAAAAGTCTGTGAGGAAAGCTATATTTGATAACAGAGGAATATTTGTATATCCTTTTAAAGTCAGTTTTGTCATCTATAAAATAGGGTTAATATATGCCTACTTATAGGTCCATTGTATGTATTAAATTTAATAACTCCAATAAAGTGCAGAACATGTATTTTGAGGTGTACTCAATAAATGTTAGCTGCAATTATTTCATATTATCATCCTTGTTATTTGATAACTTTCTTCTTCCCTTGCTTCTGTCTCTTCCTGAGGACTGTCAGTTTTCTATAGGTTGTTGGTTTGTTCACTGACCATAACAGTAATAGCTTTCATTTTTTATAGAAATTTGCCCTTTTCTCCTCACTCAATGGGAGTTTCAAGTTTATGTCCTATATCATTGATTTGATACTTTCAATGAAGATTCATATTCTTCTGTTTTACTTGCAGTTTTCTTTTCCATCTTTTTTCATCGCTTCTCTCTTCACTTCCTTTGGTCTGATTCCCTTATGAATCTTCAGATCCATTTTCACAGAAGCCATGTCTTCTTTGATTCTAATGAAGATCTTAAAATAGATTCCAAAAATTTCCTTTGGATCCAGCAGTAGCATATTTTCAGAACTTAGGTTATTCTTTTGAGTCTCCTGGATGCTGTGTTTACTCTCTTATTCTTTGGAATTTTCTATAAATAACATGATGATTTTTAAAGGTGTTTTTTGTTTTTTTTGGTTTTTTTCCCCCAAATTCATCTTCAAAAACAACCAGGCTTTTGTCACTGGACAATCTTTGGCATTTTTCCAAGCCCACTTAAGAGGTGACATAACTTTCCTTGAATACTTAGTGAGGAAAGATTGAATACTGAGGAAGTACTGGTGGATATAGCTTCTGCCTCTCAATCTGGGTTTCATCCAATGCACTAGATGCATTTCTGAGGTAGCAGTCTTGCTCCACCTCCTTTGATCTGCTCTTTCCTTAATCTAAAATGATGTAATATATGAAAAGTAGTTTCTAGTAAGCATTGATACTGTGGCCTGCCCATTTCTATTGACTTCTCTGGTTCTTTTCTTATGAAGATCATCCCTCCCAATTCCCACACAAATCACTGCTGGAACCCAGTACTTATAAGAGACTGAATATACACATGCATCATGACCAGTTTACATGTAAAAGTAAAATTCCGACCTACAACTGGGCATAGTCATCCCAAGAAGCCAAACTATTATCCACAGTAATCAGTCAAGAAGGGTTGACTACTAGCTATGTCAACCAATTCAGGAAGTCAAACAGTAATCCCTGTATCAGACAAAATGGCTAGGATTTGATTAATAACTGTTAATAACTTAGTTTCCTTAATTATTGTCTCACTTTTAATTTAGGATCAACCAGAGAAAGACAAATAGGTTACCCAGCCAATCACATAAGATGCCTTGCTTCTAGTTAGCCTACCTCCAGTTTCCTTATGCCAATAACATGACAATCAGGGCATACCTGAAGCCTTCCTTTTTTTTGCTGTATGGTCAGGCCACTCGAGATGGCTATTCTCTCACTCTCTGTACATGACCTACCCAAACAGGACCTGCTTCACCTATACCTTGCTCACATGACTGTCCTTCCTGTGTACTCGCTACAGGCCCCAGTTATCAAAGGGATGGTGAAAGGTGTGCCCTCTACTGAATTTCAGTTTCCTCTATAACTGGCAGTCTCCCCTCTCCCACCCCAACCCCAATGCCAGTCGTTCCCTACCCAGCAAAGAAGGCCACCTTGTCCTGCCCTTGCACCTCACACATTGAATATTGCTTCCAAACCTTGTTTCATCCATGTAAACTCCCCCATCCATTAAACCATTGGACATACAGATGTCTCCGTATCCATGGTTGCTCACTCCAGGCTCTTTCTTCAGCCTTGGAACTGGGGAAACACAGGCCTCGAAGGCCTGTGGGGTGCAGCCCAACATCTGCTATGAAGCTTTCCCCTCCTCTGCCTGTTATTGAGTCTCTGCCAAGCACAAATGATGATGGCTGTAGCAAGCCATGAATAACTAAGCTTTGCTTGCTCTCATTTGAATGGTCTTCATTTATTTTCATACTAATTGCCCAGTTGAATTCTAGACCATATAGCTTCTCTGGTTCTTTTCTTATGAAGATCATCCCTCCCAATTCCCACACAAATCACTGCTGGAACCCAGTACTTATAAGAGACTGAATATACACATGCATCATGACCAGTTTACATGTAAAAGTAAAATTCCGACCTACAACTGGGCATAGTCATCCCAAGAAGCCAAACTATTATCCACAGTAATCAGTCAAGAAGGGTTGACTACTAGCTATGTCAACCAATTCAGGAAGTCAAACAGTAATCCCTGTATCAGACAAAATGGCTAGGATTTGATTAATAACTGTTAATAACTTAGTTTCCTTAATTATTGTCTCACTTTTAATTTAGGATCAACCAGAGAAAGACAAATAGGTTACCCAGCCAATCACATAAGATGCCTTGCTTCTAGTTAGCCTACCTCCAGTTTCCTTATGCCAATAACATGACAATCAGGGCATACCTGAAGCCTTCCTTTTTTTTGCTGTATGGTCAGGCCACTCGAGATGGCTATTCTCTCACTCTCTGTACATGACCTACCCAAACAGGACCTGCTTCACCTATACCTTGCTCACATGACTGTCCTTCCTGTGTACTCGCTACAGGCCCCAGTTATCAAAGGGATGGTGAAAGGTGTGCCCTCTACTGAATTTCAGTTTCCTCTATAACTGGCAGTCTCCCCTCTCCCACCCCAACCCCAATGCCAGTCGTTCCCTACCCAGCAAAGAAGGCCACCTTGTCCTGCCCTTGCACCTCACACATTGAATATTGCTTCCAAACCTTGTTTCATCCATGTAAACTCCCCCATCCATTAAACCATTGGACATACAGATGTCTCCGTATCCATGGTTGCTCACTCCAGGCTCTTTCTTCAGCCTTGGAACTGGGGAAACACAGGCCTCGAAGGCCTGTGGGGTGCAGCCCAACATCTGCTATGAAGCTTTCCCCTCCTCTGCCTGTTATTGAGTCTCTGCCAAGCACAAATGATGATGGCTGTAGCAAGCCATGAATAACTAAGCTTTGCTTGCTCTCATTTGAATGGTCTTCATTTATTTTCATACTAATTGCCCAGTTGAATTCTAGACCATATAGCTTCTGTCTAGATAAATAAATATGAGTCAATTAATATTTGGAGGAACAATGTATTTTAAAAAGAATAAATGATATATCCTCACACAAAAAGTATACATTTTGATAGTTTACTATTACTCATTTATATGTGTCTCAATTATACTCTTCATTTTTTTAATCATTTTTAACTTTTACGGTATTTTCGCCTTCATGGGTATTTTAGTGAAAAGTTGTAAGAGGGTTCTGGGTGGTCTCTTATACAGGAGTAGTCATGCCACTCTTTACAGGTCCATTTATTATGACATGAGTTCTGACACACTAATTTCAACATTAATAATGTGTTTCCCAGGCTGACAACTTGACTCTCTTGCGATACACACCTACAAATGCAGACACACATAGTTCCAGTGATTAATGAATCCCATTATCCAGATCATTTTGTTTGTGTATTTTTAAAGTTTAGCCTCAAATATATCCATATTTTAGGTGACAGTATTATCTCTCTGGAATTAACCATAAGCCGATTCACTGACCCACCTGACTGTCTAATAAATCTTCTAATTAATAGGATACCTTCTAATTAAAAAAATATATTTATTTCTCACATTATGCTGCTAATCACTCTGTGGTTTTTATAAATAAATAAGGACCTAGCGCTCACACATATCCAGGGAAAAAGAAAGACATCTGGCTATTTAAAAGCCTGAAGCGGTCTTCCTTTTTAGCTGTTTCTATCAACTGAGGAAAGTTAAATTTCAAAACTTGTGTTGGCCATGTGAGTAGTCTGTTTTTCTTTTGTCTGCTTTTCACCTCTGCACACAGACTTGTGTCCTTGAGACACAAAGTAATTTAGAGTGACTCTTTGCTATTTCTGGTAGTTCAGCCTTGTTTTTCTATTGCACACTCCCAAGCTCAGTGTGAAACATTTATCCTACTTAATCATGACAATGTAGATGCCAGAAGGAATTGAGCAGAGCAGCAGTGCAGGGAGGATCTGGCCTCAGCAAAGAGGAATCCTGGCTCCTTTGTTTTCCCTTTTAACTTCTTTCACATGCATCCCTTTCAGTACCCATCTACAATTGCCCAGTTGAATTCTAGACCATATAGCTTCTGTCTAGATAAATAAATATGAGTCAATTAATATTTGGAGGAACAATGTATTTTAAAAAGAATAAATGATATATCCTCACACAAAAAGTATACATTTTGATAGTTTACTATTACTCATTTATATGTGTCTCAATTATACTCTTCATTTTTTTAATCATTTTTAACTTTTACGGTATTTTCGCCTTCATGGGTATTTTAGTGAAAAGTTGTAAGAGGGTTCTGGGTGGTCTCTTATACAGGAGTAGTCATGCCACTCTTTACAGGTCCATTTATTATGACATGAGTTCTGACACACTAATTTCAACATTAATAATGTGTTTCCCAGGCTGACAACTTGACTCTCTTGCGATACACACCTACAAATGCAGACACACATAGTTCCAGTGATTAATGAATCCCATTATCCAGATCATTTTGTTTGTGTATTTTTAAAGTTTAGCCTCAAATATATCCATATTTTAGGTGACAGTATTATCTCTCTGGAATTAACCATAAGCCGATTCACTGACCCACCTGACTGTCTAATAAATCTTCTAATTAATAGGATACCTTCTAATTAAAAAAATATATTTATTTCTCACATTATGCTGCTAATCACTCTGTGGTTTTTATAAATAAATAAGGACCTAGCGCTCACACATATCCAGGGAAAAAGAAAGACATCTGGCTATTTAAAAGCCTGAAGCGGTCTTCCTTTTTAGCTGTTTCTATCAACTGAGGAAAGTTAAATTTCAAAACTTGTGTTGGCCATGTGAGTAGTCTGTTTTTCTTTTGTCTGCTTTTCACCTCTCCACAGACTTGTGTCCTTGAGACACAAAGTAATTTAGAGTGACTCTTTGCTATTTCTGGTAGTTCAGCCTTGTTTTTCTATTGCACACTCCCAAGCTCAGTGTGAAACATTTATCCTACTTAATCATGACAATGTAGATGCCAGAAGGAATTGAGCAGAGCAGCAGTGCAGGGAGGATCTGGCCTCAGCAAAGAGGAATCCTGGCTCCTTTGTTTTCCCTTTTAACTTCTTTCACATGCATCCCTTTCAGTACCTTCATCTTTCCTTCAGATGTTCACTGCCTAAGACTGTCAATTTGCATTCTGCTCCAATCTAACATTATTTTTCTTATTAGCCAAATCTCACCAATGTATTACATATGTTGGTGCAGTTAATAGGAAGATTTCTCCCTCTCCAAAGTATTCAAACCGATTTGCTAGTGTTAACATGTTCTGTGAGGCATTTGACTTTACAGATTTCATGAAGCTTCTTGTTGAAACTGGCAATCACACTGACTCAGACAATTGCCTTTTTTCAGACACGTATCTAGTTTGGAGTCGGCTAGTTTAGTATCATGCTAACTCCTCTATCATGATTCATTTCTTTCTGTTTTTTAGTATTTTGACCAAGCAGCACGGCACACAGGATCTTAGTGCCCCAACCAGGGAGCCAGCCTACAGTGGAAACGCACAGTCTTAAGAGCTGGACAACGATATTAGTCCCTGATCCATTTTTTGATAGCCTTCTTTCTATCAAACAAGAATATAAGACAGGAGTATGTGTTTTACTAAGCAGTAACAGTGGAATCACTTGAATGTTATTAATGATAATGACTACTTACAGTATAAACTCAAATAGTAATGATAGTCAAAACTTGCTATGTGCTAGGCACTATGCTAAGGAGTTAATATTTCACAGCAGTTTTGTGAGGCATATATAATTATTAGCTCCATTTAACAAAAAGATGAAGCTGACTCATAAAATTATTAAAATATTTGCTTCAAGGCCACATAACTCCCAGTCTGAATTTTTATTTTGAATGTAGTGTTATTTTTCTGATTATTGAAAAAACACTATTGACAAGATAAAGTCTCACATAAATTGTATTTCTTAAATTTCATTTCTTAAATATAAGTGTGTGAGCTTTAAGTCACTTTAGTCATGTGCTAGTCTTCATGACCCTGTAGCCCACCAGGCTCCTCTGTCCACGGTTTTCTCCAGTCAAGAATACTGGAGTGGATTGCCATGCCCTTCTCGAGGGGAATCTTCCAGACCCAGGGATCAAACCTGAGACTCATTTAGTCCCCTGCATTGTCAGGTGGGTTCTTTATCACTAGCACCACCTAGCAAGCCCTTAAATACAAGTATTAAAAATTAAGCAGACTTCCCTGATGTCTCCTCAGACAGTAAAGAATTCACCTGTGATGCAGGAGACCTGCGTTCAATCCCTGGGTTGAGAAGATCCCCTGGAGGAGGGCATGACAACCCACTCCAGTATTCTTACCTAGAGAATCCCATAGACAGAGGAGTCTGGCAGACTACAGTCCACAGGGTTGCAAAGAGTCAGACATGACTGAGTGACTAAGCACAGCTCACAAAATTAAGTGAGAAAACAAAGGGGAAGGAGAGATTGAATTGCATTCATGTCCTAGCTAGTTTTAAAGAAATACTTTTTGTTTCAAATCTGACATTTTCTGTATAAAAGATTGAAACAAATCCTAAAACATCTCACAGTTCAGATCAACCCCATATAAGGCATAAAAGTTGACTGCCTGCAGAATCTGTTTTGTCAAGACTCCATATTACCTCTTCAGTCCTCCAGCTCTGTGATTTATTATCTTTGCTTCCTGGGTCCATGAGTCTCAATTTTTTTCATCTGTTAAATGGAGATGTTTACAGGTTTGTGAGGATTATATAAGATCATAGCTAGAAAGTGCTTAGCCAAGTGCCCAGCACCTTCTCAGCCTTTTGTCAGTAATAAATATCAGCCACCATCAGATGGTATTATCATATTGCATTTGCCCACATTGGCATGGTATCCCATTTCTTTGCTTGCTTTGGCTTCTTCTCAATCTAGTTCTGTTTGGAGATGAAATTGGGAATCAGCTGATAGCTGGCATGGAATAACAAAATACACTGGGATGAGAAAAGTGACACCCGACTCTCATCTGAACTTTTCTGCTCACATAGTGTAATACTGAGTATATTACTGACCCTGAGCTCAAATATACCCTTACTGAAAAATAAGGTGGTTACAGTGCCTTCTGACACCAACACCTGCTTTTGGGCAACTTCACAGGCAAGATCTTCCCTAGGACTGTCATCACCTCCAACTGCAGCCACAAATCTGGGTCACCCTCACTTATAACCTGCTGGCTACAGAATTAGGGGCTTCTACTATCTTCTCAGTTTCAATAATATGCTAGAATGATGTGCAGAACTCAAGGAAGCATTATGCTTAAGATTGCACTTATCTTGTAGCAAAAAAAATATGGATCAGAACTGGTAAAAGGGAGAGATGCATAGTGCATAGTAAGCCTGTGAAAGTTTACACGTAAGGCTTCCAATTGTTCCCAGGGTTGCATTACTTTATCAGCACATTGGTCTGTGAAAATATTTGGAATATTGCTAACCAGGAAGACCCACCCAAGCGTCCAAAGATTTTACTGGGATCATTGTTATTGATTTAATCATTAACCACACCACTGAACTCAGTCTCCAGTCTCCCTCCCATCTAGGTTGCACTGACATCACATAGCTCAAAGCCCCAACCCTTTAATCACATGGTCGGTCTTTCTGGCATGGCCAGCTCCCATCCTGAGTCATCTACTCAACATAAACCATCTAGGGGCCCACTGTGAGTCACCTTGTTTGTATAAACTATCAGATGGGCCCCTAAAGGGTTCACTATGAATAATAAGACATTCTGGGAAATTCCAAAGGTTTAGAGGTGGAGCCAAAACCCAGCCAAGATTCCTATTACACAGAAGATGATACAAAATATGCTAAGAGTTCTTCAATTCTACTGTATTTTACTTTTATTTTAAAGGTCTAGGAATTTGTTTAATGGAATAATCAGAAAAAGATAAAGCAAAGGGAGTATGGGTAAAGGAACAGCTCACCTTTTTTTGGCATGGTATCCCATTTCTTTGCTTGCTTTGGCTTCTTCTCAATCTAGGTCTGTTTGGAGATGAAATTGGGAATCAGCTGATAGCTGGCATGGAATAACAAAATACACTGGGATGAGAAAAGTGACACCCGACTCTCATCTGAACTTTTCTGCTCACATAGTGTAATACTGAGTATATTACTGACCCTGAGCTCAAATATACCCTTACTGAAAAATAAGGTGGTTACAGTGCCTTCTGACACCAACACCTGCTTTTGGGCAACTTCACAGGCAAGATCTTCCCTAGGACTGTCATCACCTCCAACTGCAGCCACAAATCTGGGTCACCCTCACTTATAACCTGCTGGCTACAGAATTAGGGGCTTCTACTATCTTCTCAGTTTCAATAATATGCTAGAATGATGTGCAGAACTCAAGGAAGCATTATGCTTAAGATTGCACTTATCTTGTAGCAAAAAAAATATGGATCAGAACTGGTAAAAGGGAGAGATGCATAGTGCATAGTAAGCCTGTGAAAGTTTACACGTAAGGCTTCCAATTGTTCCCAGGGTTGCATTACTTTATCAGCACATTGGTCTGTGAAAATATTTGGAATATTGCTAACCAGGAAGACCCACCCAAGCGTCCAAAGATTTTACTGGGATCATTGTTATTGATTTAATCATTAACCACACCACTGAACTCAGTCTCCAGTCTCCCTCCCATCTAGGTTGCACTGACATCACATAGCTCAAAGCCCCAACCCTTTAATCACATGGTCGGTCTTTCTGGCATGGCCAGCTCCCATCCTGAGTCATCTACTCAACATAAACCATCTAGGGGCCCACTGTGAGTCACCTTGTTTGTATAAACTATCAGATGGGCCCCTAAAGGGTTCACTATGAATAATAAGACATTCTGGGAAATTCCAAAGGTTTAGAGGTGGAGCCAAAACCCAGCCAAGATTCCTATTACACAGAAGATGATACAAAATATGCTAAGAGTTCTTCAATTCTACTGTATTTTACTTTTATTTTAAAGGTCTAGGAATTTGTTTAATGGAATAATCAGAAAAAGATAAAGCAAAGGGAGTATGGGTAAAGGAACAGCTCACTCTTTCATGATTGTCTTTCACAAAGTAGGCACAGAGGGAAAAGATGACCCTGGCATCAGAAACATACTCTGGGTGCTTCCCTGGTGGTTCAGTGGGTAAGGACACCACCTTGTAGTGCAAGGGGCGCCAGTTCAATCCCTGGCCTGGGAAGATCCCACGTGCTGCAAAGCGGCTGGACCGATGTGTCCAATTACTAAGCTGAAGCTCTGGGGCGCATGTGTCCAGAGCCAGTGCTCTGCGACAACAGAGGCCACTGCAATGGGAGGCCCACACAGGCCAAAGAACAAAGATGGATGAAAAGTAGATAAATGAAAGACCAATAGAAGTGGCCTGCCCGCCACCCTCCCTCCCCAACCCACTCCCCCACCCCACAAAAAAAAAAAAAAAGAAAGAAAAAAAGGAAACATACTCTGGCTAGGGACAAAAAATTGTGACTGGAAAGTGACAATAAATTAATGTGGCCAACAGCTTACTGGTCCATTATCTAAGGCTTTAGTTGCGTGCATGCTAAGTAGCTTCAGTCATGTCTCTTTACAATGCTATGGACTATAACCTAACAGGCTACTCTGTCTTTGAGATTCTCAAGTCAAGAACACTGGAGTGAGTTGCCATGCCCTCCTGCAGGGGATCTTCCCTTCCCAGGGACTGAACCCGCGTCTCCAGCAACTCCTGCACTTCAGGCAGACTCTTTACCTCTGAGTCAGGAGACCCAGCTTCATTCTAGGCATAAAAGCTCAAAGCCCCAACCCTTTAATCACATGGTCGGTCTTTCTGGCATGGCCAGCTCCCATCCTGAGTCATCTACTCAACATAAACCATCTAGGGGCCCACTGTGAGTCACCTTGTTTGTATAAACTATCAGATGGGCCCCTAAAGGGTTCACTATGAATAATAAGACATTCTGGGAAATTCCAAAGGTTTAGAGGTGGAGCCAAAACCCAGCCAAGATTCCTATTACACAGAAGATGATACAAAATATGCTAAGAGTTCTTCAATTCTACTGTATTTTACTTTTATTTTAAAGGTCTAGGAATTTGTTTAATGGAATAATCAGAAAAAGATAAAGCAAAGGGAGTATGGGTAAAGGAACAGCTCACTCTTTCATGATTGTCTTTCACAAAGTAGGCACAGAGGGAAAAGATGACCCTGGCATCAGAAACATACTCTGGGTGCTTCCCTGGTGGTTCAGTGGGTAAGGACACCACCTTGTAGTGCAAGGGGCGCCAGTTCAATCCCTGGCCTGGGAAGATCCCACGTGCTGCAAAGCGGCTGGACCGATGTGTCCAATTACTAAGCTGAAGCTCTGGGGCGCATGTGTCCAGAGCCAGTGCTCTGCGACAACAGAGGCCACTGCAATGGGAGGCCCACACAGGCCAAAGAACAAAGATGGATGAAAAGTAGATAAATGAAAGACCAATAGAAGTGGCCTGCCCGCCACCCTCCCTCCCCAACCCACTCCCCCACCCCACAAAAAAAAAAAAGAAAGAAAAAAAGGAAACATACTCTGGCTAGGGACAAAAAATTGTGACTGGAAAGTGACAATAAATTAATGTGGCCAACAGCTTACTGGTCCATTATCTAAGGCTTTAGTTGCGTGCATGCTAAGTAGCTTCAGTCATGTCTCTTTACAATGCTATGGACTATAACCTAACAGGCTACTCTGTCTTTGAGATTCTCAAGTCAAGAACACTGGAGTGAGTTGCCATGCCCTCCTGCAGGGGATCTTCCCTTCCCAGGGACTGAACCCGCGTCTCCAGCAACTCCTGCACTTCAGGCAGACTCTTTACCTCTGAGTCAGGAGAGAAGCCCCAGCCTTCAGTTACATTCTATTAACTCCTGAATCAGAGTCTTATATCCTGAGGACCCTCTAATTGTGTACTACAGGTCTTGGAATTATAATAGATTGTGAATTGGGTCCCACCTCTCACCTTTCATTTTTAGATCTTATGATTCATCCTCTTTCCCATGAAAAATTCATTGAGCATTAATAGAATGTTCCTCATATTAGATGTATGAGATAAAAACTAGTATCAACATAAGACATAAAACTTAAACACATTCCCTTTTTCCCAGGCAATTTTGAAGGAATAAGTAACTCATTGCAGGAAAGTAACTATTTTAAATATATGATAATAACTTGCATCTTATTCCATACCATCATATAATAATCATCGCAGCCTTGCTACTCTTTGCTAACTACTTTTCCTCCCAAGCAGGTGGATAAAATATCACCCTGCTTTAAGTGTGTTCATGTGTGTCTGTGTGTGTGAGGGTTACCTTCTTTGTGATAAGAAGTGATGAATGCTACAATGGAAGTGAACAACAGCAGCCTTCACTGACAGTATTGATTAGAAGAGAATGCTTTCTTATGCGTGTTATTTGTATGTGTTAGCTTGTATAAGACTTTAAAGGAATGTTTAAAGAAATGTGCTTTTTCTTGTGATGCAGTGATTTTTGGTATTATATACTGAGGAGCTTTTAAAATTCCAGTTTGGAGTTTAATAGATGCTACATGAGAGCAAATATTCCTAAGATATAATGTGAAACCTAAGAATACATCTTCACCTCCCTTGTTCAGTCATTTATTTAGCCAGGCTACTTCCCAGCAACAGAGATATACGAAAGGCTTTGGTCTCCTGGGACTCAATAGGTGTGACAAAGTGGACATTTTCCATGATTTCTTGAAATCAACTTGATGATGTTTATGTATTTTATGAGGCATTTGACTTTAAGGATCGCGCTTAAGTGTGCCTTCATCAAGTTGGCACAAATGCACGTTGTACATATATGTGTGTGTGATACAGAATTTCATAGAGTTTGGGATGGACTGAGAAACATATTCTACCTATGCTATGCACTGTCAGAGAATCCTTCACAAAAGGGTCATTTGAAATGACACTCTTAAGGCAGGAACAAGAGATAAAGCAAGGGATGAAGGGTGTTTCAATGGAAGATGACTTGGAGGCAGCATGACCATGAGTTAGGAACTGGACTATAAGGAAAAAATAGAGGATGGTAATAAATCAGACATTACCAGGAACTGGAAGAAACTGAGTTTAGGTGACTGCTGCCTAAGGGTAGATAGAACAATGGAAAGGCGTGTGCTAGTGACAGAAAGGAGCCTCTGCGGCTGATTAGTTACTGGAGTCAAGTGTGGGACTGCTCTGCACTCTAGTTTACAGGCAATCTGCTGAGCTTTCACGCAGAGTGATCTCCTACAACCGGTATGTGAGGAATTCACTGGATTAAAAGCGACCATCTATGAAGCACCACACGCAAGCCTCCTTCCCTTTGCCATCTCTCTGTTCCTCCCAGTTCTGCAACTTCATCTGATTTCTTTCTCTGTCTCCAAGTTTACTAAACTTAATGTTCCTGTTTCTGGACAAAATTTGTTCTCCTTTCTGTTGACTTCCTGTCTCAGAAGTGACTTTTCAAGCCATTTTTTAAAGACTTTCCAAACTACCAAAGTTGAGGTTAACTCTTCTTTGTCCTTAGGACGGTTACCATATGTGCAGCTATTTCAACAGATGGTTGTCAACCCTACATCAGAGATGGCATGCATTTTCCATAGGTGAGAAACCCTTCGGGGTAGTCGCCAGAGTTGGATTCTCAATAGTCCCCCTGACTGTTTTTGGCATACAATGCATACATTTGGGCAATAAAATTCAAACTGATGAATATTTTTAGTAAATTTGTGAAAGTAAAAGTCCAGCCTCTATAATAATTTGATTTTTATGTGTATGTATGATATTAAACTTTATTCTAGACATTTTACTCAAAATAGAAACCATGCTATCAGTTAACTAAGGACAAAATGTTCAGGTACAAGCTTCTCATTTTTGGCACTTCAAACTATAAATTCATTTTCCATTTTCAAAGACATAAACTATGTCCTTTGATAGCCAGTCTACCAGAAGGTTTTAGTATACAATTTTATACTCCCTTTGTTGATGTACTGGGATAAGTTATTGCTTTATGAGCTATAGCCTATTAACAAGCATTCATATTGAGCATCATCTTTTGCATAAAACATTCCTGAGGAAATACAGTTACTTCAACATTATTATTAAAGCAGCAAGAAAATATATCACTTAATTCTAACTACATTCTTTTCTGTCCTGGTGTCAAATGCCTTTTAACCATTAACAGCTCTTCTCTAGCAAGCTGATTTCCCCCTTCGTCTTGTCCCTCATAGGATGAAACTCTAAAAAAACTACCTCCCTAATTTGCCATTTCTGATTTTATGTTATAGTTCATAAATAAACCTACTCTGTCTCCAATTTTTTTTAATGTGATGAAGAGTTATCTTTGCTGTCTGATTTAGAGATTATATAGGTGATATGCTTTCTAGAGACAGATATAAAGTATTTACTGTTTAAGTCAAAACTAGAAGTGTCAATGAGATGGTCGTTTATAAATCTGTCAAATGCTTTACCTAATGATCAGTTGCCCTACTGTAACACAATATGTATAGCTTTGATTTTAAGAATTTGTATATTTTATCTTTTACTAACAGCCTTGGGATTATTTTCCTAAGAATAAGAATATGAAAAAAGAGGGGATAAAAGAATTAAGCAGAATCAAAAGAGCTTGATGCATGTGTTTAGGAGTCATGTGTCTCTCCCCATGTCTAAAAGGAGCTCAGGCCTGATGTTTAGGACCCTTCTCTATTTGAGTTCTCTGTGATTTCTAGGAGATGCTCTTTAGTGCATTTAACCATAAACTACTCCAGTAATCCTGGTTTTCAGACATCCACCTGATTCTCTACACAGGTTTCATAAATTACCTGATAATTTTATAGAACTGGAAACCTAAATTTATTTATAAAATAGTTGACTATTACTGTTTTACCTCCGTTGGGAAAATTTTTTCTTTTAGATTGTTCTATTTGGTCCAGCCTAACAACCTATCTTCTACCCAGAGAAGTAAGCAAATTGTCAGTAAATGAATAGAGTGATCTTTTCTTGTTGTGTTTGGAATATCCTCCAATAGAAGATCTAAGATTCTTAGTTTATTTTTTAATCTCTAGCAGTTCACACATTCTCTTCTTTCTAGTATAGTAGAAAAAGCAACAATATTTCCATTGTCTCAAAAACAGTGTAAAATCTTCTTTCATATATTTTTTTAAACGGATTATTGCTTTATGAGCTATAGCCTATTAACAAGCATTCATATTGAGCATCATCTTTGCATAAAACATTCCTGAGGAAATACAGTTACTTCAACATTATTATTAAAGCAGCAAGAAAATATATCACTTAATTCTAACTACATTCTTTTCTGTCCTGGTGTCAAATGCCTTTTAACCATTAACAGCTCTTCTCTAGCAAGCTGATTTCCCCCTTCGTCTTGTCCCTCATAGGATGAAACTCTAAAAAAACTACCTCCCTAATTTGCCATTTCTGATTTTATGTTATAGTTCATAAATAAACCTACTCTGTCCCCAAATTTTTTTTAATGTGATGAAGAGTTATCTTTGCTGTCTGATTTAGAGATTATATAGGTGATATGCTTTCTAGAGACAGATATAAAGTATTTACTGTTTAAGTCAAAACTAGAAGTGTCAATGAGATGGTCGTTTATAAATCTGTCAAATGCTTTACCTAATGATCAGTTGCCCTACTGTAACACAATATGTATAGCTTTGATTTTAAGAATTTGTATATTTTATCTTTTACTAACAGCCTTGGGATTATTTTCCTAAGAATAAGAATATGAAAAAAGAGGGGATAAAAGAATTAAGCAGAATCAAAAGAGCTTGATGCATGTGTTTAGGAGTCATGTGTCTCTCCCCATGTCTAAAAGGAGCTCAGGCCTGATGTTTAGGACCCTTCTCTATTTGAGTTCTCTGTGATTTCTAGGAGATGCTCTTTAGTGCATTTAACCATAAACTACTCCAGTAATCCTGGTTTTCAGACATCCACCTGATTCTCTACACAGGTTTCATAAATTACCTGATAATTTTATAGAACTGGAAACCTAAATTTATTTATAAAATAGTTGACTATTACTGTTTTACCTCCGTTGGGAAAATTTTTTCTTTTAGATTGTTCTATTTGGTCCAGCCTAACAACCTATCTTCTACCCAGAGAAGTAAGCAAATTGTCAGTAAATGAATAGAGTGATCTTTTCTTGTTGTGTTTGGAATATCCTCCAATAGAAGATCTAAGATTCTTAGTTTATTTTTTAATCTCTAGCAGTTCACACATTCTCTTCTTTCTAGTATAGTAGAAAAAGCAACAATATCCTGCTGACACATTTGTGCTCAATGAAAACTTATACTGTAGTGCTAAAACTTCTAGGTCTCTTCAGTCTATAGCTATAAATGAAGTTCTATGTTCATCAATAAACCAAAATTCCAGTTCTTTTCACATACATACCTTCCCTTCTGTCCTGATTCATTTTCCCCACTTTTCATATAGAGGGTGCTCGTGTGTGAGCTTTAATCCCTTAAATAAATCTCCTTCCTTTGTCTTACATGGAGTCCTAGAGGAGTGTCTCACAATCAAAGTCAATGAGAATCATCATGAGATGTTCCCCATGTTTTTAATTTCTTGTTTCATATAACTAATTTCTATATCAATCTCTGCCTGCTGTGTATGAGTCATGTCTGACTCTTAGTGACCCTATGGACTGTCGCCCACCAGGCTCCTCTGTCCATGGAGTTTTCCCAGTAAGAATACTGGAGTGGGTTGCCATTTCCTACTGCAGGGGATCTTCCTGGCCCCGAGGCAGAACCCACATCTTTTGCATCTCCTGCCTTGACAGGTGGATTCTTTTCCACTGCGCCACCAGGAAAGCCCGTCATCCTCATAGCTCCTCTGTTTTGCTTTACAAAGAGGACAGATGAGGTGGGAAGGGAGCAAACCTCCTCTCTTTAGAGGTTTTAGCTCAGGCCTGATGTTTAGGACCCTTCTCTATTTGAGTTCTCTGTGATTTCTAGGAGATGCTCTTTAGTGCATTTAACCATAAACTACTCCAGTAATCCTGGTTTTCAGACATCCACCTGATTCTCTACACAGGTTTCATAAATTACCTGATAATTTTATAGAACTGGAAACCTAAATTTATTTATAAAATAGTTGACTATTACTGTTTTACCTCCGTTGGGAAAATTTTTTCTTTTAGATTGTTCTATTTGGTCCAGCCTAACAACCTATCTTCTACCCAGAGAAGTAAGCAAATTGTCAGTAAATGAATAGAGTGATCTTTTCTTGTTGTGTTTGGAATATCCTCCAATAGAAGATCTAAGATTCTTAGTTTATTTTTTAATCTCTAGCAGTTCACACATTCTCTTCTTTCTAGTATAGTAGAAAAAGCAACAATATCCTGCTGACACATTTGTGCTCAATGAAAACTTATACTGTAGTGCTAAAACTTCTAGGTCTCTTCAGTCTATAGCTATAAATGAAGTTCTATGTTCATCAATAAACCAAAATTCCAGTTCTTTTCACATACATACCTTCCCTTCTGTCCTGATTCATTTTCCCCACTTTTCATATAGAGGGTGCTCGTGTGTGAGCTTTAATCCCTTAAATAAATCTCCTTCCTTTGTCTTACATGGAGTCCTAGAGGAGTGTCTCACAATCAAAGTCAATGAGAATCATCATGAGATGTTCCCCATGTTTTTAATTTCTTGTTTCATATAACTAATTTCTATATCAATCTCTGCCTGCTGTGTATGAGTCATGTCTGACTCTTAGTGACCCTATGGACTGTCGCCCACCAGGCTCCTCTGTCCATGGAGTTTTCCCAGTAAGAATACTGGAGTGGGTTGCCATTTCCTACTGCAGGGGATCTTCCTGGCCCCGAGGCAGAACCCACATCTTTTGCATCTCCTGCCTTGACAGGTGGATTCTTTTCCACTGCGCCACCAGGAAAGCCCGTCATCCTCATAGCTCCTCTGTTTTGCTTTACAAAGAGGACAGATGAGGTGGGAAGGGAGCAAACCTCCTCTCTTTAGAGGTTTTAGTCCTCAAACCCCAAAGCCCTGCTATACGTAAACTTAGTTTGTGTTCAGTTGGTAACCTCTGTTACTGGAAATTTTCATTATTTTAAATAACCATTTATCAAAGGGGAAAAAAAAGAATATTTTCAACAGAATGGGAGAAAATATTTGCAAATGAAGCAACTAACAAAGGATTAATCTACAAAATATACAAACAACTCACGCAGCTCAATATCAAAACAAAACAAAACAACAAATAACCCAATCAAAACACGGGCAGATCTAAACAGACATTTCTCCAAAGGAGACATACAGGGAGCCAAAAAGTACATGAAAAGATGTTCACACTATTATTAAAGAATGCAAGTCAAACCTAAAATGAGGTATAGATTCACACCAGTAAGAATGCCTATCATCAAAAAATCGACAAACAATAAATGCTGGAGAGGGTGAAAGAGAAGGGGCCTGCACTAGTGGTGGGAATGTAAATTGGTATGGCCACTATGGAGAATAGTTTCTCAAACAACTAAAAAACAGATCAGTTGACCCAGTAATCCCACTCTTGAGCATATACTCAGAGAAGAACTATAGTTTAGAAAGATACATTCATCCCAATATTCATTGCAGCACTATTTACAATAGATTGGGATTGACATATACATACTGTTGTTTAGTCCCTAAGTCCTATCTGACTCTTTTGCATGGACTGTAGCTCGCCAGCCTCCTCTGTCCATGGGATTTCCCAGTCAAGAATACTGGGGTGGGTTGCCATTTCCTTCTCCAGGGAATCTTCTCAACCCAGAGATCAAGCCTGCACCTCCTGTATTGTCAGGCAGGTGTTTTTTGCTACTGAGCCACCAGCGAAGCCCCATATATATGCTACAGTATATAAAATAAGTAATGAATAAGGACCTACTCTATAGCACAAGGAAGTCTTCTCAACATTCTGTAATGGCCTATATTGGAAAAGAATCTAAAAATAAAAGTGGATATATGTATATGCATAACTGATTCACTTTTCTGTATATCTAAAACTAACACAACATTGTAAATCGACTATACTCCAGTAAAAAACAAAGAAAAACAAGAATGCCTTTGTGTCCCCATGAACATGACAATTTGGACTATAAAATATATAATTCCTGATTCACTTGGACCCCTGTTTTCAAAAGATAAAGTCAGGAAACTAAAAGGAAACAAGAGCAAAAGGTATACTCTTAATAGAAAGTTTGTTATGAAAGAAATGTCAGCTTACCTTCCCAAATTAGAGAAATTATTAAAACCACAATAGACTATAGTAGTCTCTACTAGCATAATGAATATTCATAGTGATGAACCTAATGGATCAATAAAAACTGAACCAATGTTCTATGCTATAGAAAACAACACAGGGAGTTGTCCATTTTCAAAAGACTTGTTTAGAAAGAAAATTTTATAACATAACTTGAAGTTTCTAAAAAGATTTAATTATATGGATATCACATTCTGAAAGCTTTTCAATGAACGAGGTCACATTGAACCTAGTACCTGGTGATGAGTCACCTTTGAAACTTCTCACAGAAAGAGAGTTTCCATCTCATTAAAATTAGAATCATTTATGAAATATATGCTCATTGATATTGTTTTCTTTGCTGAGAGTTTCTGAAACAACTAAAAAACAGATCAGTTGACCCAGTAATCCCACTCTTGAGCATATACTCAGAGAAGAACTATAGTTTAGAAAGATACATTCATCCCAATATTCATTGCAGCACTATTTACAATAGATTGGGATTGACATATACATACTGTTGTTTAGTCCCTAAGTCCTATCTGACTCTTTTGCATGGACTGTAGCTCGCCAGCCTCCTCTGTCCATGGGATTTCCCAGTCAAGAATACTGGGGTGGGTTGCCATTTCCTTCTCCAGGGAATCTTCTCAACCCAGAGATCAAGCCTGCACCTCCTGTATTGTCAGGCAGGTGTTTTTTGCTACTGAGCCACCAGCGAAGCCCCATATATATGCTACAGTATATAAAATAAGTAATGAATAAGGACCTACTCTATAGCACAAGGAAGTCTTCTCAACATTCTGTAATGGCCTATATTGGAAAAGAATCTAAAAATAAAAGTGGATATATGTATATGCATAACTGATTCACTTTTCTGTATATCTAAAACTAACACAACATTGTAAATCGACTATACTCCAGTAAAAAACAAAGAAAAACAAGAATGCCTTTGTGTCCCCATGAACATGACAATTTGGACTATAAAATATATAATTCCTGATTCACTTGGACCCCTGTTTTCAAAAGATAAAGTCAGGAAACTAAAAGGAAACAAGAGCAAAAGGTATACTCTTAATAGAAAGTTTGTTATGAAAGAAATGTCAGCTTACCTTCCCAAATTAGAGAAATTATTAAAACCACAATAGACTATAGTAGTCTCTACTAGCATAATGAATATTCATAGTGATGAACCTAATGGATCAATAAAAACTGAACCAATGTTCTATGCTATAGAAAACAACACAGGGAGTTGTCCATTTTCAAAAGACTTGTTTAGAAAGAAAATTTTATAACATAACTTGAAGTTTCTAAAAAGATTTAATTATATGGATATCACATTCTGAAAGCTTTTCAATGAACGAGGTCACATTGAACCTAGTACCTGGTGATGAGTCACCTTTTGAAACTTCTCACAGAAAGAGAGTTTCCATCTCATTAAAATTAGAATCATTTATGAAATATATGCTCATTGATATTGTTTTCTTTGCTGGAGAGAAATTGTTTCCTTGTGCCACATAAAAATAAATTCACTGGACAGACATAGAGGTCTAGGTGAGAGAAAAAGTAGATGCAAATAAAGTGACACCACACTGCCTATTTCTCACTTTAATCAATATATGACTTTTCATATATCTGATATATTTAATTGAATCATATTAGTTACTCCTGTAGCCAGAGGAAATACCATAGTTCATAGAAGATTTATTTTAGAAATAAATTAGGAGTTGGTTCATTTTACCAGAGAGAAATTAACATAGCAGTATGGAATTTGGGTTTATTCTATTCTCAATGGATATTTGCCAGAGCTGAAATAATTTTTCTTAGTGCTTGATTGTCAGTAAACTGTATGTATGTGTTTATTAGAAAATGGCTGGAATCATTTTTAGTTGAGGTTTTAGTAGTTAAACATGTTTTTAATGCTATTTTCAAGATGAGTAGGTTAAGAGCCTTGTGATAGATTTTAGTGAAAAATAGAGCATGCTATGTGAAAATCTTAGCTATTTAGAAGAATTGAATATAAGGTATAGTAGAAGGAATGATGGGGAAAACTTTTTGGAAAAACTAAAGGGCTTAAGGTCAGATCATGCGAACACTCGAGTAAGAGGCTAAGGCACTGGAATTATATTGCCAAAATAAAAGAGAAACCATTGGCAGATTTTGAACTAAGTCAAAGCAGCATCCTGTTAGCATTTCTGAACAACTAATCGGGTGGAATAGATGGATTAGATTAAAAAGAGCTGAAAGAAATAAGAAAATGGACAGAGCTTTAGCAATTGCTCCAAGAAGCAATAGTACCTCTTTAAAGTATCCAAAGAAGAAATTCATAGTGATGAACCTAATGGATCAATAAAAACTGAACCAATGTTCTATGCTATAGAAAACAACACAGGGAGTTGTCCATTTTCAAAAGACTTGTTTAGAAAGAAAATTTTATAACATAACTTGAAGTTTCTAAAAAGATTTAATTATATGGATATCACATTCTGAAAGCTTTTCAATGAACGAGGTCACATTGAACCTAGTACCTGGTGATGAGTCCCCTTTTTGAAACTTCTCACAGAAAGAGAGTTTCCATCTCATTAAAATTAGAATCATTTATGAAATATATGCTCATTGACATTGTTTTCTTTGCTGGAGAGAAATTGTTTCCTTGTGCCACATAAAAATAAATTCACTGGACAGACATAGAGGTCTAGGTGAGAGAAAAAGTAGATGCAAATAAAGTGACACCACACTGCCTATTTCTCACTTTAATCAATATATGACTTTTCATATATCTGATATATTTAATTGAATCATATTAGTTACTCCTGTAGCCAGAGGAAATACCATAGTTCATAGAAGATTTATTTTAGAAATAAATTAGGAGTTGGTTCATTTTACCAGAGAGAAATTAACATAGCAGTATGGAATTTGGGTTTATTCTATTCTCAATGGATATTTGCCAGAGCTGAAATAATTTTTCTTAGTGCTTGATTGTCAGTAAACTGTATGTATGTGTTTATTAGAAAATGGCTGGAATCATTTTTAGTTGAGGTTTTAGTAGTTAAACATGTTTTTAATGCTATTTTCAAGATGAGTAGGTTAAGAGCCTTGTGATAGATTTTAGTGAAAAATAGAGCATGCTATGTGAAAATCTTAGCTATTTAGAAGAATTGAATATAAGGTATAGTAGAAGGAATGATGGGGAAAACTTTTTGGAAAAACTAAAGGGCTTAAGGTCAGATCATGCGAACACTCGAGTAAGAGGCTAAGGCACTGGAATTATATTGCCAAAATAAAAGAGAAACCATTGGCAGATTTTGAACTAAGTCAAAGCAGCATCCTGTTAGCATTTCTGAACAACTAATCGGGTGGAATAGATGGATTAGATTAAAAAGAGCTGAAAGAAATAAGAAAATGGACAGAGCTTTAGCAATTGCTCCAAGAAGCAATAGTACCTCTTTAAAGTATCAATATTTCAAGAATGGGTGACTGAAAATGGTAACTCTACTGCAGTTGATGGACAACCCCCATTAAACCTGTGACTGATAGGGAAGATATGATTTCTAAGGAGTGACCAAGTAAACAACATTCTTGTAGTATGACCATATTAATTATTTCCAAGGCATCTATATGTGTTACCGACAATACAACTTTGAGCCCATAAACCTCTAGTGTTATTAACCTATGGTGTGAAATGTGAAATGATATTTGAAATGCATATATTAATTATGACTAGAAAGCTCTGTGATACATAAACAAAATAGTGCAGTTTTGGTTGTGCACATTTATGTTAGGATTTGTTAATATGAAATATAAAAGACTTCATAGCCTCACTTGAAATAGCACCTGTCGGATTTTTTGAAATACCTTGTTTCTAAGTTATTTGTTGTTTTTTTCTAAAATCCACTGCTTACTGAAGACCAAAATCACAAGATTCTATTTTCCTCTCAGTACAGTGCTTTTTTGTGATGCTTTACCCTGCTTTGATCTTTTCTTTTGCAACTGAGTAGATTAAAACATCAGACTTTAGAGCAAAGGAAAAATGAGGGTGCTTTTTAGGAGACATAAACTGTCAGTTCTCATAAAAGCAGAGATACCCTAAGGCATCTCTTCTACAGTTCTATCAAGTCAGGACAAAGAGCATCAAATCTGTGGGAACTTTTCAAAGTATCTTACAGTATCACTTGCAGAAAATTAATTATAACTATACAAAAAATTGAATAATGTGCATCTTAATGAAGTAAATTGCAGAAAGTATAATAAAAAAATAAAAGCTTTGAGTGTATGTGCTTAATACCCAGCATTGAAAAAGATGACCAAAAATAAAATTAAAAAAGAGAGAGAGAGAATATAGTGAAATTTCCTAATCTTAAGCAAAGAGAGATCTAAAAATCTGTATACAGAAAACCAAAGAAACAATACTCAAAAAGTACCCGTATATATTAGCAAAGCAAGAGGTATCAGTCCCTGGTCCAGGAAGATTCTTCATGCCACAGAGCAGCAGCTAAGCCCGTGCGCCACAACAGCTGAGCCAGCACGCTGTCACTATCGAAGCCCAAGTGCCTGAAGACGGTGCTCCCCAAGAGAAGCCACAGTTAGGAGAAGCCTCACACAACAAAGAGTAACCCCCACAGGGTGCAACTAGAGAAAGCCAGAGCGCAGCAGTGAAGACCCAGCACATCTAAAAATATACGTATATTTTTTCATCTTTAAACAATGTTCTGAGAAGATTACTTGAATTTTCCTCTAGTTCTACCATTGCTTTTTCTTTAATGTGGCCCATTTGAGCTCTGTCTTTCTGGTTTTTGCTTATTACCTCTTTCTAAAAGAAGCATATTTGTTGTATTTTTATTAAAAATGAAATATATTTTTTAATCCCTGCAAAGATTTTAGCAAAATGGATTTTTAAGGGTTTTTTTCCTCTATAGATTGTGTTTATTTTTCCAGAACAAGTTTTTTCATTTCACTTTAGTAATTTTTATTTGTGCTGTTGCCTTTTCTTAAATACCTATCTAATGACCCACGTGTTCAGTTACATATTTATGTAAAAGATTGGTTAAACTACTTAAATACATGATATGGAACTCCTCTTTTCTCTTTATAATCTACCCCAGGTGGAAGTCTTGACCACAAGAACTGTGGGTGTTGATGCAGTCAGTGGAATGACATACTTTATAGAGATGCGCTGCTTTATAGAGGTTCAGCAAAGTAGAACCCTTTCCCTCTCACCCCCAATGCTAAAACAAAAGGGTTTTCCTAGTTCATTCTAAACAAGTGTCTTCATCTCTTCCCCTGATTCAGTGAGTAGGCAAATGTCCAAATTAAAAGTCAGTGCACCAAATCACGTTAATATTTCAATGATCCTTCTACTTCAACACAGTGAGTTTTCTCCAATGAAATGTATAAAATGAAAAATTAAATGATATCAGACCTACCATTTTCTAAGGACTTCAAGGAAACTCATAATGACAATTTTCTGACTTCTACAAACAAGTAAGGACTAGAGTTAATCTTTTCTTTATTCATATAGATGAATTTTTAAGTTCATGGCTACTTGTGGTGGAAATGAAGGAAAGAGTCAAAATAATCAAATACATGTCTTAGGACCTTCAGTTGCCCTCTCAAACTTCTCTGTTCTCACAGCGATCCTCAAGTCATCTTAATTTTTTCTCTCTCTCTTCCTATTTACAAACCCTAAAAATGTACAGAGGCATTTTTTTTTTCCTGCACCAGCATACAATTAAGACATTCCCAAGATCTAACTGTGATGTATTCAATCCAGGGCTTGTACCTGAGCACCGGGAACCATGACTTCCTCTTTCAGGAAGACAGCAGGAACTTTCCTTCATCTCACTCTACTTATCCAAAACCTAGAAGCTAAAGAATAAAAGATCTGACAAAATGTAATCTCTCCTTCTATTTTGCCTCCCCTTAACTACAGTTCTCTGATTCATTTCAACTCTTTTGCAGTACATAAAGGTACAGAAACTTCAGCAAGGCTCACAGTAGTAGTAATAGTAGCAAGGCAAGCAAGTTTTAAGCTCTATAATTTGTGCTGGTTTGGTGTTTCCCAAAGGCATTCCTTTGGGAATGAACATACCACAAAGCCTGTATGCTCCACAGGGAAATTAGATGATTGTAGTTGACGAGTTAAGCTCTTCTAGAGGCTTCTCTATCACTTTAGGAAAATCAGATTCTCTCTTGAAACTCTTGATCAGAATCTTAGCACTTTTGACAAATAAATTCTTACCTTTCATTCTAGTTGATGACTTCTTTTCATTGGTTTCAACTTTTCTGGATAAATAAATTAGTGTTCTCTCATATAGAAACAGAACATTGCTATTTCAAAAACCAGTCTTTAGCAATAATGTTGCACCTTCATGGAGACTCTTTACTTTTTCTGGTTACCATGTGACAACCACAAAGACGCAGTTCTCAATAGCATGAAGTTCTGACTTGGTATGTATTCAGCCAGGAATACCTTTCAAACTCTCACTGATGACAGCCTTGGGTCATTTTACCTTTCAAGGAAATCTTTAAAATTTCTGTGTGTGTGTGTAAAGGCAAGAAAGAAAATTCAAGTAAATTAAATTTATCAGAACTATTCTAATTCTTGAGTTATATCATTTCTGTAAATTGAAAGATGTCATGGAGTCATATATGATATTGAAGGAAAAAAACCTTTGCTTTAAGACAAATTACTTGAGTTCCAATTCTTTATCAAATATTTGTGTGATCTGTAGTTGGTAAATGAACATCTATGTCTTCTATTTTCCTCAACTGAAAAGTTGTATTTAAAATTAGTTTGAGCCACTGGATTTGCTCTGCCATGGCTCACATTCTGTCTGTGGAGTGTGCTTTCTCTGACTCTGAATAAATCCATTTCTTACCTATCACTTTGTCTCTTGCTGAATTCTTCTCTGCAAAGAGACATGAAGTACCTGAACCTCAGTGGGTCTAGACTTTGGATTGGTGGAAGGTTCATGGGGCCTAGCCAGTCCAGGAGGCAGTGGGCGCAAAAGATTTCCTGCTGACTCGTCATTGGTGCCAGCTGCATCCAGAATCGTCCCGCCCAGATCGAGTACAACTAGCTGACTTACGTTTTTAAGTGCTTTGGCACAGGGCAGACGGCTTCTTCTTTGATGGAGCTGAGCTCTGGGAGGACTCCCTCCGCCTCACCGATGCCACACTCTCGACCATCTTCAGAGCACTTGGGCCCAAAGAACTTGATTTGGAAGATGCTGCTCCTGAACTACAGGGTCCTTTATTCAAATCAAATGTAACTTTTTCTTCATCATTTTCTCTGCTTAATTCTGTAAAAACAGGGACTTCCTGCTCTTTCCCTTCCAGGCCTCTTCTCACTTGTTCTTGAATAAATTTGGCCATTTTTTCTTCATCAAAAAAAAAAATTTAAAAAAAGAAAATAAAATTAGTTCGATTGTACTCTAAAATCCGGAAAAGTTTCTTACAACTATCAAATAAGATAATAGGTTAAAAGACTCTTCAGTATTTTGAAGGGCCGTTTCAATGTGTGGAATACCTACTTGTTAGTTGAAAGCCTAAGGCCATGAAGAATTAGAGTTTAAGCATCCGGAGAGGGAGAAGGGGGACATAATGGTGCCTTGGACTGAAGGCATAAGCAAAATGTCTGCAGTTAGTAAAATTGTGGTTTTGTTTGGGAAATGGTAAATGCTTACATGCAATTAAAAATAATAAAGTTAGATATAATGAAGAGGCAGACAAATTGGTAAGTTGGTGTGTCTGATCATTAAGGGCCTCCGACAATAGCCAGCCTCAGACTTTCATACTGTTAAGCCCCAGAGTCACTTTCCAGGGCTTAAGATGATTCTCCATTGCAGTAGGCCCAGGAAATCAAACGGCCCTCAGGACAGTTGTTAACATATGGCTCACACTATTCCATTCTAGGCTGACTATATTTGTGTTTCCTATCCATTCCGGTAACAAACAAGAGTCAACAGGTAAAGTCTCTGTATAATTTCACACAGGCATAAAATTTATGCCTTTTTTTGTGAGGAAAATTGAAGAAACATTACCTACTAAGATTCATATTTGATCACACTGGAAACAGTGTAAATATAAATTAATGCTATTAAAACTTAGCTGTCTAAGTAACTCCTCAGTTATTAAAAGGTGTGTGTGCATACTGAATCAGTTTAGTCGTGTCTCTTTGCGACCCTATGGATTGTAGTCTGCCAGATTCTTCTGTCCATTGGATTGTCCAGGCAAGAATATTGGAGAGGGTTGCCTTGATCTCCTCTGGAAATCGAATGCACATCTCTTATGTCTCCTGCATTGGCAGGCAAGTTCTTTACCAAATTAGTGCCACCTGGGGAACCCATTAAAAGGTGTCTAAAAATTCATTTTTTGCATCCCAACCTAGAATAGCTTTCCAGAAGGGTGAACTGTTATATCTTAAAGTTAAATCAGCGTTAATATTTGAGAAATACTAATATATTTGAGTAAGAGAAAATATCTCTTGAAAATATTTTAAAATTGAAATATGTTATTCTATATTAACATATTTGCAAGTAGATATAATTCCCACAGAAGGATTAATACCAATAAGCAAAAATTTAGTAAAACATTTTAAGCTGTAAAGACACTATTAGCTTTTCAGACAAATACAATTATTTGGTAGAATAGAGCAGAAGAAAAAATCTTGATTTCAATGTGTGGAATACCTACTTGTTAGTTGAAAGCCTAAGGCCATGAAGAATTAGAGTTTAAGCATCCGGAGAGGGAGAAGGGGGACATAATGGTGCCTTGGACTGAAGGCATAAGCAAAATGTCTGCAGTTAGTAAAATTGTGGTTTTGTTTGGGAAATGGTAAATGCTTACATGCAATTAAAAATAATAAAGTTAGATATAATGAAGAGGCAGACAAATTGGTAAGTTGGTGTGTCTGATCATTAAGGGCCTCCGACAATAGCCAGCCTCAGACTTTCATACTGTTAAGCCCCAGAGTCACTTTCCAGGGCTTAAGATGATTCTCCATTGCAGTAGGCCCAGGAAATCAAACGGCCCTCAGGACAGTTGTTAACATATGGCTCACACTATTCCATTCTAGGCTGACTATATTTGTGTTTCCTATCCATTCCGGTAACAAACAAGAGTCAACAGGTAAAGTCTCTGTATAATTTCACACAGGCATAAAATTTATGCCTTTTTTTGTGAGGAAAATTGAAGAAACATTACCTACTAAGATTCATATTTGATCACACTGGAAACAGTGTAAATATAAATTAATGCTATTAAAACTTAGCTGTCTAAGTAACTCCTCAGTTATTAAAAGGTGTGTGTGCATACTGAATCAGTTTAGTCGTGTCTCTTTGCGACCCTATGGATTGTAGTCTGCCAGATTCTTCTGTCCATTGGATTGTCCAGGCAAGAATATTGGAGAGGGTTGCCTTGATCTCCTCTGGAAATCGAATGCACATCTCTTATGTCTCCTGCATTGGCAGGCAAGTTCTTTACCAAATTAGTGCCACCTGGGGAACCCATTAAAAGGTGTCTAAAAATTCATTTTTTGCATCCCAACCTAGAATAGCTTTCCAGAAGGGTGAACTGTTATATCTTAAAGTTAAATCAGCGTTAATATTTGAGAAATACTAATATATTTGAGTAAGAGAAAATATCTCTTGAAAATATTTTAAAATTGAAATATGTTATTCTATATTAACATATTTGCAAGTAGATATAATTCCCACAGAAGGATTAATACCAATAAGCAAAAATTTAGTAAAACATTTTAAGCTGTAAAGACACTATTAGCTTTTCAGACAAATACAATTATTTGGTAGAATAGAGCAGAAGAAAAAAATCTTGACATAGTTCTTTGACATCAAATTATAATAACACAGATGCTGTCCTTTTATTACAGAATAATTGGTGTCATTGAAGGAAAACAAATGCCTATTCATGGGTATATGAAAATAGAATTAGATAAAAAATAATTTCTTCAATTGTAATGGCAGATTGTTTTTTTTCTATTATAGGAACAAATATCTGAGATTTGTGTCTCAAATTGTGAATTATCATATATAGTGAGGATTTAGGAAAGTATTTTAAAAATTGGAATTTTCCTCCAGTTTTTTTTTTTTTTTAATTCAAATTTGGTGGCACCTAAGTTCCAGTTATTAACATCAATAAAAGAACGAATGAGGAGCAAAAGATTACTCTCTTTTCAAGCCAAAAATAATTTGAGAGGAGCAGTGTTCATTTTCCTGATGTATGCCAAATCTTTTCAGAGCAATTTTATTAATACCCCTGACAACCACTCACTCTATTTGTCTTCTAGCTTTCAAATCATTTTTCTTCTATATAGAGATTATGATAAAATAAATTTTTTTATCTTAACTACATTCTTATTATAAATGTATTCTCTGGAATAACACATGTGTCATGAGTTTCAGTTCTCTATCTTGTATTAATGCATATAGTTATATATCTGGGAAGAGCTTTAGAAATCACTAATTCAATTTTCTCAAACTATTGAAACCCTAGCAAAATAATGTTAGTTGTCCATGGTCAGTAATGTTTGGTAAAGAGTAGCTCCAAACCCCAGTCTCTTGACATCTAACTCAATGACTTTTCAATCTTCCTCTTAAGTCAGAGGCCTCTACCACTGTTGCCATTGCTCTACAGTTCACAAGAATGCATCTCACATTATAATCTGTATTCTCTTAAAGGCACAAAACCTAAAATTAATAGTTAATGTCAAGTTAAATACTTCTGTGTTAAAAAAATTACTATATCAAAGAATTATTCAAATATAACTTACTCAAAAACTTTACCTTATTTGGGCTCAGTACCATTTTGCTTGCATTCTCACTTTAATAATTAAGTGTATGGAGTGTCAGTATGAATAAGCATGCTTTTACCACTAAATTAATTAGTTCCCATAATATGTTTTTTAAACATAGTTAATATATTCCTGTGAGTGACTTTGGTAATGTTTTGCTGACAGCCATCAAGTCTATCATGCATAACTAATTTCAGAGATACATTAATATTCCTACTTTGTTATTGTTGTTGTTCAGTTGCTTAGTCGTGTCTAACTCTGCAACCCAATGGACTTCCTTCACTATCTCCTGGAGTTTGTTTAGATTCATCTCCATTGAGTCAATGATGCTATCTAACCATTGCATCCTCTTCTGCTCTCTTCTCCTTTTGCCTTCAATCTTTCCCAACATCAGAGTCTTTTCCTGTTAGTCAGCTCTTCACATCAGGTGGCCAAAGTACTGGAGCTTCGGCTTTAGCAGCAGTCCTTCCAATGAATATTCTGGGTTGATTTCCTTTAGGTTTGACTGGTTTGATCTCCTTGAAGTTCAGGAGACTCTTGCAGTCCAAGTACCACAAATCAAAAGCGTCAATCCTTCAGTGCTCAGCCTTCTTTCTGGTCCAATTATCACATCCTTACATGACTATTCGAAAAACCATAGCTTTGACCATATGGACCTTTGTCGGCAAATTGATGTCTTTGCTTTTGAATACATTGTCTAGGTTTGTTATAGCTTTTCTTCCAAGGATTTGTCTTTTAATTTTATGACTGCAGTTACCACCTGCAGTGATTTTGGATCCCAAGAAAATAAACTCTGTCACTGTTTCCACTTTTCCCCCACCTATTTGCCATTAAGTGATGGAATCAGATGCCATGATTTGCCAAATGCCACTTTTTTGAATGTTGAGTTTTAAACCAGCTTTTTCACTCTCCTCTTTCAAACTCATCAAGAGTCATTTTAGTTCCTCTTTGCTTCCTGCCATTAGCATGGTATCTGCATGTCTGAGGTTGTTGACATTTCTCTTAGGAGTCTTGATTCCAATTATCCCACTTAAGATGTATTAATTATTCTATGCCTAGATACATCAATTTTCTTTTCCTCAGAAAATGTCTGTTTTCATGGAAGGTAATTATTAATATGCTTTCCTCAAAACGTGAATTCCTGCCATGGTTTCTTGCATTGGTAATTGAGTGATACAACAAATTATATTTAAATATGAATCAAATAATAGAGGTAGAGGAGCTAACCGTATCTTAATGTGGTTAGAGACCATCGGAATCACAAAAATCATGTTCAAAGATTGATCAATAATTAACCAAAATCAATCCTTTTCTGGAGATTCATTGGCATGTACCTGGTCCCATTTGTACTCTCTTTGTCCCCGAAACACTTTGTTTTCATACCCAAAACATTTTCTACAAATGAAAATATATTGCAAACCCCAATATGTAAAAGTAAAAGTAGAGATGGGTTGAAATGCTTGCGTGAGCAGAACCCTCCCCACAGCTCTCATGCTGGCATTTAATGGTACTCAGAGGAATACAGAGGACTCCAAAAGCACAGTTGAAGGGACAAGAAACTTGAGACATAATGCCATCTTAGAGGTAATCTTGTCTAGACTTAAAACAAAAAACTATTCTTCTTAAATTAGAAGAAAGCAGTCAAGGACATAAAAGTTCATCATCACCAATGAGAGTAGCACCCCATTTTGCTACTCTCTCTGACTTTAAAAACATTCCTGACCACATGCTCCAGGCTAGTTCAGATTTAGTAATGACACTGAATGCAGCTTTGATACATGTCAAAAGCACTTTTAGTATTCGTATTCAAGTATTAGCAATTTGCGGTTTCACTTCCTTATTTAGTATGTATCTATTGAGAAGTAGAATGAGTCTTTATTAGAGAAACATCAGATACTTAACAAACTGAGATTTAATGTGCTTTAGATTCCAACTATATTGCTGCTTAAAAAGTACCTGGTACTCTTTGAATGGTAAATACTAAATACCAGGAGGAAATGATCACTCGGACTTCTAAAACAAATCTTAGTCATACATATGATCATTCGTTGTATAATGTTTTAAAAGCTTTTATCAACTTATAATTTTTGCTGTAGTCAATTTGGGCGTCCCAGGGTGGATCTGTCATAAACAATCTGCCTGCCAAGTAGGAGACACAGGTTCGATTCCTGGGTCAGGAAGATCCCCTCAAGAAAGAAATGGCAGCTCATTCCAGTATTCCTTCCTGGGAAATCCCATGGACAGAGGAGTCTGGTAGGCTACAGTCCATAGGGTCACATAGAGACAAAACTTAGCAATGAAACAGCGATATGGTCATTTTGCTCAAGCAAGCAAGTCCTTGCAACCTCTCCAGTAACCATTAACTTGAATGTTTTGGTTAACTGACTTATTATTTGGATTTTTTATAGTCACAGCTAGATATAAACCCAAAATGTCCTTCTTTGCTTCTTCATAATTCCGTAACTTTTCTACCCACGTGGTGCCACTTCACCCTCCACTTCAGGATTAGTTCTGTGCAAGCTTGATTAACAATACAAACCTTAGTGGAAAGCATTGTAAAGAGGTTTGGATCAGTACAAAAGAGACTCACACTCAAACCAATTTGACTGCTTGTTCATATAGCCCAACTCTAATAAAAGAGCCCCTTCTTAGCTCAAGACCACCATCTTAAGTAACTAGACTCTTAACTCATTTTTCCTGTCTCTGGGTCCCTAAGATAAATTCTCTCTTTTTCCAAACACTCACTTAAATGTGTGGTTCCCATTTCTAGCTGTAAGGGCATGCCAACTATGGAATTGCTTTCTTTACAAAATGCCTAGTATACCTATGAAGAAAACTCTTCAGCATCAAAAATTTTATAAAGAAATAATGAAAATGATTTTTGGTAGAGAAGCATCCAGCCTTTCATTGAACATAGTCATTCAACAAGTATTTATTAGGAATCTATTATATGTATGACATTTTAGGGGCTAAAATATAATAATAACAAAACAGATTAAGTCTTTATCTTCATAAAACTTCTGCTCAAGTGAGCAGACAAACAAACAGTAAATATAAAGAATAGATATAGAAGATAAGATCAGATAAAAATATGAGCTATAAAAAATAAAGCAGGAATAAGGAATGACAGCTGTCCTTTTGACATAAAGATATTTCTGAGGAAATAGCTTTTGAGCAGAAATTGACTTACTCAAATGCCTTTTTAAAAAACTAAGCTCTAGAAACATAGGGTTCAATAATAGTGACAAATATAGTGAAACCATGCCTGAACAACTGCTCATGAGTCCAGCTGGTCTGATCCCTTGAGGTGTGAAAGAGATCTATTAAGCAGAGAATTTAAGACCCTTTGGGCTTCATCAAGATAGGAATCCTCTGCATTTAGGGCACTCCTTCTTGTTTGGTTAGGAATACTGTGCTAGATATTGTCTATACTCTCTCCCATGCATTGAGGTTAGGTCCAATATAATATATCTGAAGCTAAGGAACCTGGATTATTATTCATTAGGAGGCCAAGACAAATAGAATAAACTTCCCAGGCTCAGACACAATTGAAGGGCGAAACTGCCTCAGCCACTAACAGTCTCAACACTCTCACTGGCCAGGCCCCCAAAGTTTTAGATCCAAATGACAGGGTCTCTGGGGCATTTGGATTTGTTTGTTGCTATATCCCCAAAGATACAGCCAAATAACTATTTTATGAATGGTACCCAACAAACACTTTTTGAATGGGTGAATATGCAAAGATACCAACCAGTGGGTTTAACATTTTTTAACCACTTGGTAATTCCTATTACAAGTTTCACCTATAGCAATTTACAGTGGTATATCTGTAAGCTTCGCAACACTTGGGGACTTTATTGAGTAAACCAATGGATCTTGATGCATGGTATTGAAAGGAGTACATAGGCAGACTTGGTAAGGAGGCCAGCAGGTTCCAAGGACAAGGAGGAAGAGGGTGAGGAACAAACATTTTTAGCCAAGGTGCCTTCACCTTGATTGCCATGCCTATGAAAATAATCCATTTTGCCTAAGACGTTCTTTTAAGCCCAGAGCTAAGGTGCATAATAATGTATCTTGCTGGAGGACATGTTTCTCATCTTAACTTGTACCTATGTTATTAAAGTTGTATGTTGTGGTTGTGGGTCTGGTAAGACTTTTATCACCTCAATATGTTCTTTTAAACTACTGTTAATAACCAACTGAAAAAGTATAAAATGCCACACCTAAAGTGGCTTCCTGGGGTGCTCTTCTATCCCCCTTCCAGTGCCTGTCCTGGAAGTTTTTCCCTATCCTTTCTTACTTTAATAAACTTTTCACTGCAAGCTCTGAGTGACCATCGCCGAGTCATTTTGATCCCAATGTGAATTCTTCTCTGTTGGAGACTAAGAATCTGACACCGGGGGCTTCCCTTGGTGGTCCAGTGGGTAAGGACACCACCTTACAGTGCAAGGGGCGCCGGTTCGATCCCTGGCCTGGGAAGATCCCACGTGCCGCAGACTGATGTGTCCAATTACCAAGCCGGAGCTCTGGAGTGTATGCGCCCAGAGCCGGCGCTCTGCAAGGACAGAGTCCACGGAGATGGGAGGCCCACAGGAGCCAAAGAACAAAGACGGATGAAAATAGAGAAGTGAAAGACAGATAGAAGCGGCCAGCCCGCTCCCCTCCCTCCCCAACCCGACCCCCGCCCAAAAAATAAATCTTAAAAAAAAAAGAATCTGACACCGTTCCTGGTAATGTACCATCATCTGTCACCTATCACAACCCCATGGGATTCTCCAGGCAAAAATACTAGAGTGAGTTACCATTTCCTTCTTCAAGGGAGCCTCCCAGTCCTTAGGTAGGACTCACATCTCATGCTTGGAAGATGGATTCTTTACCACTGAGTCACCAAGGAAACCCAACACGAGGAAAGTGCTGAAGTAAAATTGTTTATCCATTAAGTGGAATATTATGCATGTAGTTAGAATATTACTTATAGAAATTGCTAGTAACATGAAAAAAATGATTGTGACAATGTATGTGAACAAATCAAGATATCATGCGTAACTATAACATGACCCTAACTATAGAAAAAATGCATAGAATAAAAACAGTTAAAAAAAAAAAAAGCCAAGATGTCAGTAGTGATTATCTTTAGATAATTGGATCATGCATAATTTCTTTTTGACTTCTAGGTACTATTGTAATCAGAAAAAGAGAAGGAAGCAAAAGCTTATTAAATAAAAAAAAGAAATTGAGTGTAGTATATTTGATTATCTTATAATATTCTTGATAGTCCATTACCATCTCCCACTTTCTTCTGTAACCTTACATGGTCCTTAGAAAAGGAAATTTTTGTCTACGTTGCTCCAGATGTATTCAAAGTATCTTCTGTGGTCCGCTGGGTGCAGTAGTGGTGGCAGATAGATGTTAATCAGATGGAGTCATTTTATTGACTATAACTTGCCAATTTTGCATACAGTTTCTAAGATGAGATCTTCATTAATGCAGGATAGTGAAGAACACAAAAACTGGAGCCAGAAGGCTTGGACTTTAGTTTTGGTTCTGACATTTTTTAACAATGTATCTTTAGGAAGATGACTTTTCTGAAACTTATTTCTGACTCTAGAAAGATATCTTTTTTGAAACCTCACAGGAGTGTTTTGAAGATTAATGAGAGAGATTAAATTTGCTGTTAACATGCTATATAAACTGAAATAATCACATAAAATAAAGTGGCTTTTCTTCAAATTATTTTCCTTCTATGACTACTTTACTCAAAACTCTTAAAACCATAGCACTCCCCAAGCCTCTAACTGTTGCTCCAAAAGCTCCCTTTTTGTTAATATCCATCATATTACTATATCTTGAAAACAAAAAGACTACAAATAAATGGAATTTTCCTGTCAGGAGCAGTGCCTTTTGGAGATTCCCTCTCTCTCTTCCTTTCCTTGATGTCAAATTTGAGTATATCATATAAACCTGCAAGATGACATACATAAACACAGACAAAGCATTTATTTAAGATGAAGTGCTGTGTCCTACAAGAAGACTTTCCAACGTAGCAGGTTCCCCCAGGTCTGTAATGCCGTAATATATCTTAATTGGTCACCATCAGCATAAGTCATTTTAATGGCCTCATTATTCTAACCTTCCCCTGTTTGGGATTCTGAATTTTAAGAAGAACATATTTCACAGAGCAGCTTTCACAAACATAATCAATGTTAGGGAAATACTGCTGCTTTTGTTGCCAATAGTATTTTCATATGGGCACAACATTATTTGGAGAAAATGTTTCCAGTCTTAATAGCATTGAATAGTAAGATATGATAATTGGAAGCATTCCATTTGCAAATTGTAATTTTCATGTTTGTAAGTTGTTGGTGGTAACATGCTGTTTAAAAACTTTACTTTGAAAAAGAAAATTATCATATGGTCTTAGATTTTGTACCAAAATCTCAATTGGTCAAAACACTTTAAGAATGCAAGGGTTCTTGGGGCTTCCCCCGGTGGTCCAGTGGGTATGGACACCGCCTTGCAGTGCGAGGGGCGCCGGTTCGATCCCTGGCCTGGGAAGATCCCACGTGCCGCGGAGCGGCTGGACCGATGTGTCCAATCACCGAGCCAGAGCTCTGGGGCGCATGCGCCCAGAGCCGGCGCTCTGCGAGGACAGAGGCCACCGCGATGGGAGGCCCACAGGAGCCAAAGAACAAAGACGGATGAAAATAGAGAAATGAAAGACCAATAGAAGTGGCCCGCCCCCTCCCCTCCCCCCCCAACCCGACCCCCGCCCCAAATAAATAAATAAATAAATAAATAAATCTTTAAAAAAAAAAAAAAAAAAAGAATGCAAGGGTTCTGCTGATCGAATATTCAGAATTAATCTGAAAATCTAATCAGTCTTTTTCTCCTTACATCCTTATTTAAGTTTTCCCAAGCTGTTGGCAGATAGATAAAGGAATAGGTATTTTTTCACTTCTTGCCTTAGTAGTATTAATACTTGTGAGTCTATTTGAATGTTTGGTGTTCAGGAAGTCACACAGAGTCTCAGTGCCACCATCAAAACAGGGATTCCAAGTAGGAAAATGTTGAATGTATTGTAGGCTGGGCAGAATGTACACTGATCCTCGTCCAGGGTATAGAACTGGATTTTTGCTGTTGCTGGTTTCAAAACCAAATATAATTGAACATACTTTAAACTTTCTAATTCTCCTTAACAGTTAAAGTCATAGGAAAAAACTGCAAAGAAGGACAATGAGCCCAGTCCCTACTCCTTCTGAAAAAGATTCTTAATTTGTAATGTCTATTTTATTAAGATTTTATTGTTTCAATTTCAAATATTCTTATCTAAAGTAGAATAAATGGATTGTTACAAAGTAGTGATGTTATAGTCCTCAATACAGTAATATGCGATTATCAAGGACACAGGAGGTTTATTTCAAGAAGATGGGCCAGAGAGTAATAGTAAGATATGATAATTGGAAGCATTCCATTTGCAAATTGTAATTTTCATGTTTGTAAGTTGTTGGTGGTAACATGCTGTTTAAAAACTTTACTTTGAAAAAGAAAATTATCATATGGTCTTAGATTTTGTACCAAAATCTCAATTGGTCAAAACACTTTAAGAATGCAAGGGTTCTTGGGGCTTCCCCCGGTGGTCCAGTGGGTATGGACACCGCCTTGCAGTGCGAGGGGCGCCGGTTCGATCCCTGGCCTGGGAAGATCCCACGTGCCGCGGAGCGGCTGGACCGATGTGTCCAATCACCGAGCCAGAGCTCTGGGGCGCATGCGCCCAGAGCCGGCGCTCTGCGAGGACAGAGGCCACCGCGATGGGAGGCCCACAGGAGCCAAAGAACAAAGACGGATGAAAATAGAGAAATGAAAGACCAATGGAAGTGGCCCGCCCACTCCCCTCCCTCCCCAACCCGACCCCCGCCCGAAATAAATAAATAAATAAATAAATAAATCTTTAAAAAAAAAAAAAAAAAAAAGAATGCAAGGGTTCTGCTGATCGAATATTCAGAATTAATCTGAAAATCTAATCAGTCTTTTTCTCCTTACATCCTTATTTAAGTTTTCCCAAGCTGTTGGCAGATAGATAAAGGAATAGGTATTTTTTCACTTCTTGCCTTAGTAGTATTAATACTTGTGAGTCTATTTGAATGTTTGGTGTTCAGGAAGTCACACAGAGTCTCAGTGCCACCATCAAAACAGGGATTCCAAGTAGGAAAATGTTGAATGTATTGTAGGCTGGGCAGAATGTACACTGATCCTCGTCCAGGGTATAGAACTGGATTTTTGCTGTTGCTGGTTTCAAAACCAAATATAATTGAACATACTTTAAACTTTCTAATTCTCCTTAACAGTTAAAGTCATAGGAAAAAACTGCAAAGAAGGACAATGAGCCCAGTCCCTACTCCTTCTGAAAAAGATTCTTAATTTGTAATGTCTATTTTATTAAGATTTTATTGTTTCAATTTCAAATATTCTTATCTAAAGTAGAATAAATGGATTGTTACAAAGTAGTGATGTTATAGTCCTCAATACAGTAATATGCGATTATCAAGGACACAGGAGGTTTATTTCAAGAAGATGGGCCAGAGAGTAAAAGTAAATAGCACTAAGGTGAAGAAAAGTGCTCTGGAGCATAAACTAATACAAAGCATGGATTGTCAGGGAAACAGATTGTACTTCTCCCTCTGTGAGAATATTGGAAGTGAAAAAGGAACCTGACCCTTCTTCTCAGCTGGTCAGGTTGTGCTGACCTTGCCTTAGTGTTGTGGCGTGTCTGTTTTTATGAAATGTTTTGGCACTCAGACCTTACCTTGGTGTCCGCTACATCCTGTTCAACTGCAAATCTGCACCAACTGAGGGATAATAATGAATGATTCTAAAAATGAGTTAAGAAATACAGGGAGCAGAAAGCAGTTTTTGTTTACAGAGATTGGTTTTGTTGGGACGGGGGAGTCACTCCTATTGGTCTTTCATTTATTTGTTTTTCATGTATCTTTGCTCTTTGGCCTGTGGGCCTCCCATTGCAGTGGCCTCTGTCACTGCAGAGCACCAGGTCTGGGTGCATGCACTCCAGAGCTCCGGCTCAGTAGTTGGACACGTCGGTCCAACTGCTCCGTGGCACGTGGGATCTTCCCAGGTCAGGAAGATCCCCTGGAGGAGGGCATGACAACCCACTCAGTATTCTTGCCTGGGAAATTCCATGGACAGAGGAGCCTGGCAGACTATAGTCCATAGGGTCTCAAAAAGTTGGACATGATTGAAGTGACTTAGCATAGCCTAGCATAGCATGATGATTGGACTTCATCAGTATTTAATTATTTTTATATTACCTACTTGTCATCAAATAGTTACCATGATTTTAATGTTATGGTGATTTCTTACTCAGATTATCTGAGCTTTCCATTGTTGTTGTTGTTTACTTGTTAAGTCATGTCTGACTCCTTTAGCCTAGGGTTTTTTGCACTGAGTGTTTAGGAAAAAACTGCAAAGAAGGACAATGAGCCCAGTCCCTACTCCTTCTGAAAAAGATTCTTAATTTGTAATGTCTATTTTATTAAGATTTTATTGTTTCAATTTCAAATATTCTTATCTAAAGTAGAATAAATGGATTGTTACAAAGTAGTGATGTTATAGTCCTCAATACAGTAATATGCGATTATCAAGGACACAGGAGGTTTATTTCAAGAAGATGGGCCAGAGAGTAAAAGTAAATAGCACTAAGGTGAAGAAAAGTGCTCTGGAGCATAAACTAATACAAAGCATGGATTGTCAGGGAAACAGATTGTACTTCTCCCTCTGTGAGAATATTGGAAGTGAAAAAGGAACCTGACCCTTCTTCTCAGCTGGTCAGGTTGTGCTGACCTTGCCTTAGTGTTGTGGCGTGTCTGTTTTTATGAAATGTTTTGGCACTCAGACCTTACCTTGGTGTCCGCTACATCCTGTTCAACTGCAAATCTGCACCAACTGAGGGATAATAATGAATGATTCTAAAAATGAGTTAAGAAATACAGGGAGCAGAAAGCAGTTTTTGTTTACAGAGATTGGTTTTGTTGGGACGGGGGAGTCACTCCTATTGGTCTTTCATTTATTTGTTTTTCATGTATCTTTGCTCTTTGGCCTGTGGGCCTCCCATTGCAGTGGCCTCTGTCACTGCAGAGCACCAGGTCTGGGTGCATGCACTCCAGAGCTCCGGCTCAGTAGTTGGACACGTCGGTCCAACTGCTCCGTGGCACGTGGGATCTTCCCAGGTCAGGAAGATCCCCTGGAGGAGGGCATGACAACCCACTCAGTATTCTTGCCTGGGAAATTCCATGGACAGAGGAGCCTGGCAGACTATAGTCCATAGGGTCTCAAAAAGTTGGACATGATTGAAGTGACTTAGCATAGCCTAGCATAGCATGATGATTGGACTTCATCAGTATTTAATTATTTTTATATTACCTACTTGTCATCAAATAGTTACCATGATTTTAATGTTATGGTGATTTCTTACTCAGATTATCTGAGCTTTCCATTGTTGTTGTTGTTTACTTGTTAAGTCATGTCTGACTCCTTTGCAGCTCCATACCTGGTTCCTCTATCCATGGGATTTTCCAGGCAAGAATACTGGAGTGTGTTGCCATTTCCTTTCCAGGGGATCTTCCTGACCTAGGGATCGAACCCACATCTCCTGCATGTCCTGAATTGGCAGGAAGATCGTTTACCACTGAGCCACCAGGGAACCCCAAGCTCTCCATAGAGAGCTAATTTGTTAAGGCCGAGATGGTAAGAAAGTGAAGAATGCATCTCTGTTTTCCCAGTTTAGACACAGGCCCACAAAACTGAAAGCTATAAGAACTCTTAGAAGTCATTTGTTTCAGAATTCTTCCCAATTTCTGAATGCCTTCAGCTACAGAATAGGACATATCTTAAATATTTCTTGACTTGGAAGTGGGTGTAGATGTACATCAAGGGAGTCTATTCTGTTGGGTTCGTGGATCTATTTCCTTCATTCATTGGTTGGGCATCCTCTAATACAATGCAGTGAACAGGAACAGATGAGATGAGTCAAGATGTTTGCTACCCACACAATGCCAAAAGATGACTTGATATTCATCTCTAGTACGGCATTAGTCATACTCTATCTACTACACATGTGATATCCTCTGGATGGATTTCAAGTTTCATGAGAACAGAGTCCAAGTTTTATTAGTTTTCATGCCTGGCACTGAATAATATTTAATAATCTTAATGAAACCAATTTATTATTTAATAAAATGAATGGGAAGCATACTAAGTAAATAATTTGTTTAGATAACTCCTTTAGATTGAACAGAAATTACCCTTTAACTTGCTCGTAATGTGACTATTTTTATCTTCTGAAAGTAACCAGCATAAACATTCCCCATCTTTCCACGGCCAACCTAGTTATCACAGATATCTCATAATACACTCTCATCTTCTACAAACTAAATGTCCTCTGTACCATTGTCTCTTCTCTATACATAGTGATTTTCTGACCATTCACTATATTATCTTCCCTGGACACACTGTAGTCTGTCAACATCCTGACTTATCAAGAAATAAAACAAAAATAGGACAGGGTATACAAAATAATGGCTTATTTGCAAACTTCTTAAAAAATGTGTAGTTAATGTGAATTGGAGGACTCAAGTATTTTTCCTAGGCTATTTATCCTTCACTTTTGGCTTGGGCATCCTCTTTTTTTTACATAGTCCAGATCCTTACATCTTAGTTCCATGCATTTCTTTCCATTTAGATGAGAAGGGTACTTACAATGACTGAGTTTCTGACAATGTAGTAGTCTCAGATTCTTGACTTAGACTCCATTAGTTTGCAGAAACATTTTTAGTCTTCACCAGTAATTGGTTTCTAGGATCCAGAATTGTTTTCTGTGATTTCAGTGTGAGAGTTTTAATGAAACAGTAGCATATGCAATTGTTATTATAGCTATTTACAATACATTCCAAGATAATGCTGATATAAATGTAACCAGGTGCAACCATTGAAGCTAATATTATAAAGCAACTAAGCAAGAGATAAGATCATTTCATCCTCTTATCCCATAACTCCGCCTCTTTTTTGTTTATGCTTTGAGTCTATCAAACACCTCTCCATGTGCAACCATTGAAGCTAATATTATAAAGCAACTAAGCAAGAGATAAGATCATTTCATCCTCTTATCCCATAGCTCTGCCTCTTTTTGTTTATGCTTTGAGTCTATCAAACACCTCTCCATGAAGTCTTTCCTCATGTCTACTCAGTTAGTGGATTTTCATTTTGCATATGGCCTCTCCATAAGATAAATTGTCACACTTTTAGATCAGCAAATACAGAAAAAAGAAAAAATCAAGAATTAGAGGATTTTCTTTTTCACTTTGAGATGAACTAAGAAAAATTGATTGACTAGTTTTATTATATCTCTGTTGAGAAAAAATTATGCAAGTAGCCAAATGATATTTATATTTCTGAGAAAGATGGATGACATAAATCAAGTTGAGGAATTTGGGATTTGTTTTGTAAGTTTTGTATACAGTCCCTAATCTCTTATTCTATAACTGTTGGTGAGTGGAAACTAGGAGGTCAGGATAACTAGAATATTCCCTTCACATTGAGCATTATGAGTCCATAAGGCATAATTTTCTTTATAGTATTTATGAATGTACAAAAACGATTTTAGAAATACACTGCATATGCTCATTCTATTTTTCTTTCCTGCAAACCATAGTAGGCAATCAGTTACAAAGAAAAGATCAACTTCATTCAGGGAGCCACAAGTGTTTCATTTTCACAGACATGGAAATCTGGTTTAATAGACCCTTGCCTGCCACATTTAAAAATGAGTGTGACTTGCAGGGAAATGGGAAATGGAAATAAGAAAGGTGATAAATAAACTTTACAATAGCATAACAAATAAAGAAAACAGACCAATCAAACTTTTTCAAATGAGGCATTTTAAATGCAAAAAGAGCAAGTACAGAGAATCCCATCTTTTATACATGAATACAAAAAATACAGAAAACAAGGTATGTTAAGAAGTAAAATTCAAATTTCATAGACACACATTTTTCTAGAGTCAGAACATGTGACAGAAGGTCTGAGCTTCTTTATATGATTTGTTAACATAGGTGATTGTCATCTACTGTTAAAAATAGGTAATTCACATATCTATTTTTTAAAATTGATTGATGAGATGCATGTTACTGTTTGTATTATAGAGTTTCTAGAATAAGTTTATTTCCTATTGAGATCCAGCTTTAATTGACACAAACACCTACCTATGATCTTCCATAGTTAGTCCAGTCAAAAATGTGGTTTACTAACATCTCAACCTTTAGCATAATATAAACTTTAATCCTATCCACTTATCAATAGTTTAATAGTTAAGGAAACAAATAGTTAAATAAACAAAGGAAATAGTTAAAGAAGAAAACTGCTGATAGGTCAACTTATATTGATTCTAGCTGCTCCACTTATTTGATAAGCAACTTAATGGCAAATATTTCTCACTCTCAGTTACCTTATCTGTATCTCCCTAGTCGAGTGGTACATTTAAAAATAACTGGAAAAAAGAATAAATTTATGTGCTAAGTCAATTATGCTCTCAATAAATTAATGTGGATATTTTATTTATTTTGTATTTTCATTTCTTATAGAAGTGGAAACTAGGAGGTCAGGATAACTAGAATATTCCCTTCACATTGAGCATTATGAGTCCATAAGGCATAATTTTCTTTATAGTATTTATGAATGTACAAAAACGATTTTAGAAATACACTGCATATGCTCATTCTATTTTTCTTTCCTGCAAACCATAGTAGGCAATCAGTTACAAAGAAAAGATCAACTTCATTCAGGGAGCCACAAGTGTTTCATTTTCACAGACATGGAAATCTGGTTTAATAGACCCTTGCCTGCCACATTTAAAAATGAGTGTGACTTGCAGGGAAATGGGAAATGGAAATAAGAAAGGTGATAAATAAACTTTACAATAGCATAACAAATAAAGAAAACAGACCAATCAAACTTTTTCAAATGAGGCATTTTAAATGCAAAAAGAGCAAGTACAGAGAATCCCATCTTTTATACATGAATACAAAAAATACAGAAAACAAGGTATGTTAAGAAGTAAAATTCAAATTTCATAGACACACATTTTTCTAGAGTCAGAACATGTGACAGAAGGTCTGAGCTTCTTTATATGATTTGTTAACATAGGTGATTGTCATCTACTGTTAAAAATAGGTAATTCACATATCTATTTTTTAAAATTGATTGATGAGATGCATGTTACTGTTTGTATTATAGAGTTTCTAGAATAAGTTTATTTCCTATTGAGATCCAGCTTTAATTGACACAAACACCTACCTATGATCTTCCATAGTTAGTCCAGTCAAAAATGTGGTTTACTAACATCTCAACCTTTAGCATAATATAAACTTTAATCCTATCCACTTATCAATAGTTTAATAGTTAAGGAAACAAATAGTTAAATAAACAAAGGAAATAGTTAAAGAAGAAAACTGCTGATAGGTCAACTTATATTGATTCTAGCTGCTCCACTTATTTGATAAGCAACTTAATGGCAAATATTTCTCACTCTCAGTTACCTTATCTGTATCTCCCTAGTCGAGTGGTACATTTAAAAATAACTGGAAAAAAGAATAAATTTATGTGCTAAGTCAATTATGCTCTCAATAAATTAATGTGGATATTTTATTTATTTTGATATTTCTTCTATATTCTTATAGAAGGAAAACAGTTGCTTAAGTCTCTAGTAAGTAATTGGCCTCCCAGCCTTCTCTCTGCCACTCTCTACACATTAACCAATTTATCCTTCAGACCATTGGCAGATTAATTTTTCTTCAAGACATTTTAATCTATGTTAATCCTATCCTCCAAACCTTTAGAGGTAGCCCACGACCTACCAATTAGAATTAACTAACAATAATGGTGCTATCTGAAACATTTTTGATGATTTCATCTAATAACACCTTATCTGATGTTAGCCAGTGATAGTACTTAGTAAAGAGGGATGATATCGTTATAGAAGATATATGTATATAGAAGATATATAAGAGTGGGGACTATATGTGTCTTTTTAATAGTTCAAAGCCTAGCACTAGATTTAATGAAAATATTCATTCACATGTTTCTTGAATGAGTGAATAAGTCAATAAACTTATGAGTGTTCTGCTAATGAGATTAATCTGTCGTTTTTGGCTCCCAGCATCTTCTTTCTTTCTTTCAATGAAAATATATTGATTTTCACTTAAGGAAGTATCTCTCCAATAAAGCATGTGATATTAGTTTGTTTGTTGTTCAGTAACTCAGTTGAGTCCAACTCTTTGCAACCCCACAGACTGCAACATGCCAGACCTCCCTGTCCTTCACTATCTCCCAGAGTTTGCTCAAACTCATGTCCATTGAAGCAGTGATACCATCCAACTCATCCTCTCTCATACCCTTTTCCTCTTGCCTTCAGTGTTTCCAGCTTTAATTGACACAAACACCTACCTATGATCTTCCATAGTTAGTCCAGTCAAAATGTGGTTTACTAACTCTAACAGCTTTTTTTTTAAAAAAAAGTTTAATAGTTAAGGAAACAAATAGTTAAATAAACAAAGGAAATAGTTAAAGAAGAAAACTGCTGATAGGTCAACTTATATTGATTCTAGCTGCTCCACTTATTTGATAAGCAACTTAATGGCAAATATTTCTCACTCTCAGTTACCTTATCTGTATCTCCCTAGTCGAGTGGTACATTTAAAAATAACTGGAAAAAAGAATAAATTTATGTGCTAAGTCAATTATGCTCTCAATAAATTAATGTGGATATTTTATTTATTTTGATATTTCTTCTATATTCTTATAGAAGGAAAACAGTTGCTTAAGTCTCTAGTAAGTAATTGGCCTCCCAGCCTTCTCTCTGCCACTATCTACACATTAACCAATTTATCCTTCAGACCATTGGCAGATTAATTTTTCTTCAAGACATTTTAATCTATGTTAATCCTATCCTCCAAACCTTTAGAGGTAGCCCACGACCTACCAATTAGAATTAACTAACAATAATGGTGCTATCTGAAACATTTTTGATGATTTCATCTAATAACACCTTATCTGATGTTAGCCAGTGATAGTACTTAGTAAAGAGGGATGATATCGTTATAGAAGATATATGTATATAGAAGATATATAAGAGTGGGGACTATATGTGTCTTTTTAATAGTTCAAAGCCTAGCACTAGATTTAATGAAAATATTCATTCACATGTTTCTTGAATGAGTGAATAAGTCAATAAACTTATGAGTGTTCTGCTAATGAGATTAATCTGTCGTTTTTGGCTCCCAGCATCTTCTTTCTTTCTTTCAATGAAAATATATTGATTTTCACTTAGGGAAGTAACTCTCCAACATTGCATGTGATATTAGTTTGTTTGTTGTTCAGTAACTCAGTTGAGTCCAACTCTTTGCAACCCCACAGACTGCAACATGCCAGACCTCCCTGTCCTTCACTATCTCCCAGAGTTTGCTCAAACTCATGTCCATTGAAGCAGTGATACCATCCAACTCATCCTCTCTCATACCCTTTTCCTCTTGCCTTCAGTGTTTCCCTGCAACAGAGTCTTTTCCAATGAGTCAGCTCTTCACATCAGGTGGACAAAATTTTGGAGCTTCAGCTTCAGCATCAGTCTCCCAGTGAATATTCAGGGTTGATCTCCTTTAGGGTTGACCGGTTTGATCTCCTTGCTGTCCAAGGGATTCTCAAGAGTCTTTTCCAGCACCATAATTTGAAAAGATCAATTCTTTGACACAGCCTTCTTTCTGGTCCAACTCTCACATCCGTACATGACTACTGGAAAAATCATAGCTTTAATTATATGGACCTTTGTCAGCAACTGTCTCTGCTTTTTAACTTGATGTCTAGTTTTGTCATAGATTTTCTTCCAAGGAGGAAGCATCTTTTATTTTCATGTCTGCAGTAACCATCCATAGTGATTTTTGAGCCCAAGAAAATAAAGTCTGTCACTGTTTCCTTTGTTTTCCCATCTATTTACCGTAAAGTGATGGGACCAGATGCAATGATCTTCATTTTTTGAATGTTAAGTTTTAAGCCAGCTCTTTAACTCTCCTCTTTCACCTTCATCAAGAGGATTTTTACTTCCTCTTTACTTTCTGCCATAAGGGTGGTGTCATCTGTGTATCTGAGGTTATTGGTATTTCTTCTGATAATGTTTTTTTTTTTTCTCCTGATAATCTTGATTCCATCGAGCCAAGCATTTCACATGATGTACTCTGCATGTAAGTTAAATAAGCAGAGTGACAATATACAGCCTTGATGTACTCCTTTCCTATTTGGAACCAGTCCGTTGTTCTATGTTCTGTTCTAACTGTAGCTTCTTAACCTGCATACAGGTTTCTCAGGAGGCAGGTAAGGTGATGTGGTATTCCCATCTCTTTCAGAATTTTCCACAGTTTGTTGTGATCCACAAAGTCAAAGGCTTCAGCATAATCAATGAAGCAGAAGTAGATGTTTTTCTGGAATCCCCTTGCTTTTTCTATGATCCAACACATGTTAGCAGTTTGATCTCTGGTTCTTTTGCTTTTCTAAATCCAACTTATACATCTGGCAGCTATCAGTTCGTACATACAGTTTCGCAGTACATGAAACTTAGATCACGTACTGTGAACTAAGAGGGAAGGCCAACATTTGTACACATTGGGGAGAGGGGCACCTGACAGAGATGGGTCCCTTAGCTATTGTAAGGGACTACTCTGTTTTATTTATTCACTCTGAGTATTGGTTGTTCAGTTTTTCCTATGACACTATAAAGACTGCCTACCATATTGCTAATAAACTGTCTTTTAGTCTAAACCAACTACAATAAGTTTCTGTTTCTTACAAATTATCCAGCTGATATATTACCAATTATAAGTACTGTAAAACTGGTTTCGTTTAGAAAGTAGTTTTATAGGTACATCACAAATGTCTCTGCTTTTTAACTTGATGTCTAGTTTTGTCATAGATTTTCTTCCAAGGAGGAAGCATCTTTTATTTTCATGTCTGCAGTAACCATCCATAGTGATTTTTGAGCCCAAGAAAATAAAGTCTGTCACTGTTTCCTTTGTTTTCCCATCTATTTACCGTAAAGTGATGGGACCAGATGCAATGATCTTCATTTTTTGAATGTTAAGTTTTAAGCCAGCTCTTTAACTCTCCTCTTTCACCTTCATCAAGAGGATTTTACTTCCTCTTTACTTTCTGCCATAAGGGTGGTGTCATCTGTGTATCTGAGGTTATTGGTATTTCTTCTGATAATGTTTTTTTTTTTTCTCCTGATAATCTTGATTCCATCGAGCCAAGCATTTCACATGATGTACTCTGCATGTAAGTTAAATAAGCAGAGTGACAATATACAGCCTTGATGTACTCCTTTCCTATTTGGAACCAGTCCGTTGTTCTATGTTCTGTTCTAACTGTAGCTTCTTAACCTGCATACAGGTTTCTCAGGAGGCAGGTAAGGTGATGTGGTATTCCCATCTCTTTCAGAATTTTCCACAGTTTGTTGTGATCCACAAAGTCAAAGGCTTCAGCATAATCAATGAAGCAGAAGTAGATGTTTTTCTGGAATCCCCTTGCTTTTTCTATGATCCAACACATGTTAGCAGTTTGATCTCTGGTTCTTTTGCTTTTTCTAAATCCAACTTATACATCTGGCAGCTATCAGTTCGTACATACAGTTTCGCAGTACATGAAACTTAGATCACGTACTGTGAACTAAGAGGGAAGGCCAACATTTGTACACATTGGGGAGAGGGGCACCTGACAGAGATGGGTCCCTTAGCTATTGTAAGGGACTACTCTGTTTTATTTATTCACTCTGAGTATTGGTTGTTCAGTTTTTCCTATGACACTATAAAGACTGCCTACCATATTGCTAATAAACTGTCTTTTAGTCTAAACCAACTACAATAAGTTTCTGTTTCTTACAAATTATCCAGCTGATATATTACCAATTATAACTACTGTAAAACTGATTTAGTTTAGAAAGTAGTTTTATAGGTACATCACAAATTAACTATTAGAATATTAACACCAGTCTGGTAGGATGACAGTTTTTGTATCAGCAATATTGATAGGAAATGAAAAGGTCACAATTACTCTTAAAAATCCTCTAATTCAACTCAATTTACATAGAATTTTCTTTCAAGTCTAGAAACTCATGAAGAATTAAAAACTCTGAACACTGACCCATACGGCTCCCAGACAGACATAACAGATGTCTGCTATTGAACCTATTGCAACCACTCCTATTCCTAGACAAGAGGTCCTGAGTTCTCTGCTGTTGATCCACAAACCATGAATCTATCTGGAAATTAATGAATCAGCTTCTGGCAATGGCACTTCCTCCCTCTGCAATTACCTCGACACATCCTTCCGTACAGATCCCCCAAACACTACTGTTCAGGCTGAAGTTTGTTACGTAGAGGTCAAAATAATTTATATCCAAATAATGTCATAGGAAAGGTTATCTTTTTAAAGTAATCTTATCAGGAAAATTCCACCATAAAGCTGTCTCCAAACTGTTGCGGAAAATTTTTCACTTCAAAAGTAAAGATGAATTGTTTAATAAAAAAAAAATAAAAAAAGGTATGTGTCTCAAAGATATTCAAAGTTAAATTCCATAGATTCCCAATTCTCATTTTTCTTTTTTCCTCAGTTTTTTTCTAGAATTTCTTGTATTCAAGATCTGACAGTATAAGATTTGGAAATTCTGCTGGTACTCACAGACTTTCCATCTAAAATGAGTCAGTTAGGAAGAAAGTTAGGAATCTGAAGACAGTTGAACTCCATCACCATTTCTTATCTTTCTAGTCAAGACTAACCCAGTTTTCTTCTTTTTGCCTCGATTTATTAACAATGACTGAGAGGAAAACTTTACAACTCTGTTTATCAAAGTATATGTCATAATAGCATCCAATGAAAATTTACATAATTTTCATTTCGCTAAAATCAAAAGAAGTATAAATAAATTGTTCTTGCATCCTAGGTCCTCATAGCTTCTTCAGATAAAAGAAAAAATGAACAAGGAAAGGACTGAGTCTGTAAGTAATTTTTCAAAAGCTATATTACCAATTATAACTACTGTAAAACTGATTTAGTTTAGAAAGTAGTTTTATAGGTACATCACAAATTAACTATTAGAATATTAACACCAGTCTGGTAGGATGACAGTTTTTGTATCAGCAATATTGATAGGAAATGAAAAGGTCACAATTACTCTTAAAAATCCTCTAATTCAACTCAATTTACATAGAATTTTCTTTCAAGTCTAGAAACTCATGAAGAATTAAAAACTCTGAACACTGACCCATACGGCTCCCAGACAGACATAACAGATGTCTGCTATTGAACCTATTGCAACCACTCCTATTCCTAGACAAGAGGTCCTGAGTTCTCTGCTGTTGATCCACAAACCATGAATCTATCTGGAAATTAATGAATCAGCTTCTGGCAATGGCACTTCCTCCCTCTGCAATTACCTCGACACATCCTTCCGTACAGATCCCCCAAACACTACTGTTCAGGCTGAAGTTTGTTACGTAGAGGTCAAAATAATTTATATCCAAATAATGTCATAGGAAAGGTTATCTTTTTAAAGTAATCTTATCAGGAAAATTCCACCATAAAGCTGTCTCCAAACTGTTGCGGAAAATTTTTCACTTCAAAAGTAAAGATGAATTGTTTAATAAAAAAAAAATAAAAAAAGGTATGTGTCTCAAAGATATTCAAAGTTAAATTCCATAGATTCCCAATTCTCATTTTTCTTTTTTCCTCAGTTTTTTTCTAGAATTTCTTGTATTCAAGATCTGACAGTATAAGATTTGGAAATTCTGCTGGTACTCACAGACTTTCCATCTAAAATGAGTCAGTTAGGAAGAAAGTTAGGAATCTGAAGACAGTTGAACTCCATCACCATTTCTTATCTTTCTAGTCAAGACTAACCCAGTTTTCTTCTTTTTGCCTCGATTTATTAACAATGACTGAGAGGAAAACTTTACAACTCTGTTTATCAAAGTATATGTCATAATAGCATCCAATGAAAATTTACATAATTTTCATTTCGCTAAAATCAAAAGAAGTATAAATAAATTGTTCTTGCATCCTAGGTCCTCATAGCTTCTTCAGATAAAAGAAAAAATGAACAAGGAAAGGACTGAGTCTGTAAGGAATCACAATCAACAAGTTTTATAAATCATTGCAAAGTCTTCTGTGAAGTTTATGAACCATTTTTTGCAAATATGGGAAGAGGCTGCTGTCACCAATTACGTTTCTGTTATGGTTAATTACCGAATAGCACTTCCCTAGGAAGTAGCACCAACTCACAGTAACTCAAAAGTATTCTGTAAGTGGTTGCTATTCTGACCCAGTTTCGTGGGGTCATTCTAGTAATAAGATGTGAAGAAGGGCTTTGTGACTCCAGGGTATACATGGATTAAAACTTTTGGTTTACAGACATGCAAACCTCTTAAAGGTGATGCTGGCAGAATTCCTCCTCCCTCTCAGGTGTTTGAAGTGGGTGAGAGACTCAAACTAGAGATCAATGCTCTTCCTATATTAAACCTCCACAAGGGTATCCGTGGACAAATTTCTGTGATTCTGGAATCAATTTTAATCTCTTGAATACCTGTACCTCTGCTAAATTAGAACTCTCTTTGACATTAGTGTCCTTGAAAGTTAGTCATTGAATATGCATCATCATTCTTTAATAGCTATCTTTCTTCTTAGAATTTCTTCCTTTTGTCTGTTATTTTCCTTTTAGGGCTGTATCTAAACTTTTGGTTCTGAGAGTGACCTGATATAACCTTGCTGTGAATTTGAGCTAGCACGAAAATTGTACTAAGGAGTTCCCTATAGAGACTCTCCATGGTGTCTGATATTCCTCAAGACAAGATCAGATGAGACCCTGAGCAGACTCACGAATCCAACTGGAGATTTAATTAAGAAACCTTAAGATTGATTTCCTATTTAGAGATTTGGTGTCTTTATGAACTTACTTCTAATCATCTCTTATAAGTTCAATTAACTTCACCTTTTTCTGTATTTGCCAGCTAGCAAGACCCCATATGACCTTGAACACAACAGGCCTGGCTAAGTAATAAAGAGTTGAGTATTTCCAGGTCTGGATAAATAACTGACAATGCATAGCCTATTGAAGCCAAAAGAGCAGTGTCATTTCTGTCTGTGAGGGCAGGCACATTAAAACATAAAGGCTAATCCTTGGGCTCACAGAGCCCCACTAATCCTTGCCAAGCATAAGCTGCTTTGCAAATTTTATCATGAACTTGCAAAGCTTGTTTGCAGCTCTCTAAAAATCACAGAATCACTGAAACATTTGCTTGGAGGACCCTGTAAGGTCATTGACTAACAGCGTTCATTAACTTATCTTTAGTCAGCTTTCCTTAAAGCATTTCTGACAGAGGAGAAGATTCACTTAGTCTCAAATTTTTCAAGGGAAAGACGGTTCATAACCTCTTTTGTAGTTCCTCCATGTTTTTGAGGTGTTCAAACACATCTCAAAAATAGAAATGTTTTTCTTACTGTTAACTTAAACCTTTGTTTAAAAAAAAAAAAAGACCTTCTTAAAAATTAAATAAGGCAATAATTCACTGGGATTGGAAGAAAAAATAAATCCCATAAAGAAAAGTAATCCAGGACTTTCCTGGTGGTCCAGTGGGTAAAGACACCACCTTGCAGTGTGAAGGGCGCCAGTTTGATCCCTGGCCTGGGAAGATCCCACGTGCCATGCAGCAGGACTGGACCAATGTGTCCAACTACCCAGCCGGAGCTCTGGACACATGCACCCCGAGCCGGTGCTCTGCAAGGAGAGAGACTACTGCGATGGGAGGCCCACACAGGCCAAAGAACAAAGATGGATGAAAATAGATAAATGAACCACCCATAGAAGTGGCCAAAGAAAAAAAAAACTTTGAAAAAAAAAAGAAAAGTAATCCAAAAAAATATGTTACATTATAGCCACAATTCCTCAACTCTTATTTTGAACATTTGATTAATGCTGTGTGATGGAATTTTATCCATATAGAATGTAAGGTTCTTTGCTGTTTGTTCCCTATCTCAGGCTTCCAACCACTCTACTTTTCTTTCAATTATAAAATTTCAAACCAGCCAATTACCATTGTAGCAAAATTTACCATTTTTTGTTTCTCAACCTGGAAAACTAATGTTGTTCCTTAAGACATGTTTTTCTCCCTTCTCTGACCTCATTTCAATCCTCTTTACCTTTAAACACAGTCATATACTGGAATAGGTCCAGCTAGCAAGACCCCATATGACCTTGAACACAACAGGCCTGGCTAAGTAATAAAGAGTTGAGTATTTCCAGGTCTGGATAAATAACTGACAATGCATAGCCTATTGAAGCCAAAAGAGCAGTGTCATTTCTGTCTGTGAGGGCAGGCACATTAAAACATAAAGGCTAATCCTTGGGCTCACAGAGCCCCACTAATCCTTGCCAAGCATAAGCTGCTTTGCAAATTTTATCATGAACTTGCAAAGCTTGTTTGCAGCTCTCTAAAAATCACAGAATCACTGAAACATTTGCTTGGAGGACCCTGTAAGGTCATTGACTAACAGCGTTCATTAACTTATCTTTAGTCAGCTTTCCTTAAAGCATTTCTGACAGAGGAGAAGATTCACTTAGTCTCAAATTTTTCAAGGGAAAGACGGTTCATAACCTCTTTTGTAGTTCCTCCATGTTTTTGAGGTGTTCAAACACATCTCAAAAATAGAAATGTTTTTCTTACTGTTAACTTAAACCTTTGTTTAAAAAAAAAAAAAGACCTTCTTAAAAATTAAATAAGGCAATAATTCACTGGGATTGGAAGAAAAAATAAATCCCATAAAGAAAAGTAATCCAGGACTTTCCTGGTGGTCCAGTGGGTAAAGACACCACCTTGCAGTGTGAAGGGCGCCAGTTTGATCCCTGGCCTGGGAAGATCCCACGTGCCATGCAGCAGGACTGGACCAATGTGTCCAACTACCCAGCCGGAGCTCTGGACACATGCACCCCGAGCCGGTGCTCTGCAAGGAGAGAGACTACTGCGATGGGAGGCCCACACAGGCCAAAGAACAAAGATGGATGAAAATAGATAAATGAACCACCCATAGAAGTGGCCAAAGAAAAAAAAAACTTTGAAAAAAAAAAGAAAAGTAATCCAAAAAAATATGTTACATTATAGCCACAATTCCTCAACTCTTATTTTGAACATTTGATTAATGCTGTGTGATGGAATTTTATCCATATAGAATGTAAGGTTCTTTGCTGTTTGTTCCCTATCTCAGGCTTCCAACCACTCTACTTTTCTTTCAATTATAAAATTTCAAACCAGCCAATTACCATTGTAGCAAAATTTACCATTTTTTGTTTCTCAACCTGGAAAACTAATGTTGTTCCTTAAGACATGTTTTTCTCCCTTCTCTGACCTCATTTCAATCCTCTTTACCTAAATCATCCCCAAACACAGTCCTTTGTATGTATATCTGGAATAGGTGATATAAAATATATGATTAATTTGTATATATTTCTTTTATATAAGGTTAGTGCTGGGCTGTGCTTAGTCACTCAGTCATGTCCAACTCTTTGTGACCCCATTGTCCATGAAATTCTCCAGGCAAGAATACTGGAGTGAGTTTCCATGCCCTCCTCCAAGAGATCTTCCTCACACACAGATCAAACTCACATCTCATGTCTCCTACACTGGCAAGTGTGTTCTTCACCACTAGAACCACCTGGAAAGCCTATATAAGGTCTAGTCTCTTTCAAATTAGGAATCAGATCTTGCATTCCTTAGTATCACTTGTGACAGACAAGTCATCTACCCTCAAATGTATAATTTTCCCATCTATTAAATCAGAACAGTAAGATGATTGATACAGAGTTCTTATGAGAAGTAAGCAAAATAGCCCAGGGCCTAGCCCATGATAAACTCTCAACAGATGTTCACTGTCTCATCATTTTCCACTCATCATTTTAACTTTTACCTTTGTTAAAATGCCAAAAGTTAGAGCCCATGTGTTACACAAGCTCTAGGGATAAATTAGATTGTCATCTGTTACCCCCAGGCAGATCTGGCTTAGTAAGAGCAAGTTATGTTACTCTATTTGCATCATCAGTCTACATCTTTGCCTCCTTCAGCTTCACTTCTAGCCCTGTGACTTCTCTGATCTACAAACTCCACTTCAGGAGCAGGCTAGAGTCCCTTCTATCTCAGCAGGAAGAGGAACAGCATCTGCCCAGCCACTGGATCCTGTGTCTCTCTAGATTTCTGATTTGGGATTAGAACAGATAACTTAATAAGCACTTGGCGGTGCAGCCTTGCTTCTCATCCTGGAGCATTAACACTCTCCAGATGTGGATAAGTACTTTCTCACAAATTTGATTTTTACTTGGTATCAAAGCCTTGAGATTTTCTTTTGTAAACCAGACTAAAGCATAATTTAAATACTTTTGACAGTCAAGAAGGGAAAAAAAATACTTAACTACAATTGTGAAATGTACAGTTAACCCAGACTCCTGATGGAGATTCTTCTCATAATCTCAAAGTCTTTTTTTATTGTGGCCTCTTTGCATTGATTTTTTATCCATTTATTTTCATCCATCTTTATTCCTTGGCCTATGTCAGCCTCCCATCGCAGTGGCCTCTCTCGCTGCAGAGCACCAGCTCTGGGCACATGCGCTCCAGAGCGCTTGCTGGCAATTGGACACATCGGTTCAACTGCTCCACTCCACAGCACGTGGGATCCTCTTGGGCCAGGGTTGCAACCGGCACCCCTTGCACTGCAAGGCAGACTCTTTACACACTGGACCACCAGGGAAGCCCTCAAAGTCTTTTAAACCTGAAGCTGAGTATTTCAATATTTAGTGTCCACAAAATCTATGTTTGCTTAAATGTACTATAAAACCTTTAACACATTTAATATATTTCTGTGCCAATATATGTCAGGCGCAGACTCTTTTTTAGATGAGTTTGGTTCTTTTTGAAATTTTTTAAATCAAGCAGTTGATTTACAATGTTGTGTTAGTTTCTGGCATACAGGAAATTGATTCTGTTATAAATACATATGCACGTGTGCTCAGTTACTCAGTTGTGTCTGACTCTTTGTGACCCCGTAGACTGACTGCAGCCCATTGTTACACAAGCTCTAGGGATAAATTAGATTGTCATCTGTTACCCCCAGGCAGATCTGGCTTAGTAAGAGCAAGTTATGTTACTCTATTTGCATCATCAGTCTACATCTTTGCCTCCTTCAGCTTCACTTCTAGCCCTGTGACTTCTCTGATCTACAAACTCCACTTCAGGAGCAGGCTAGAGTCCCTTCTATCTCAGCAGGAAGAGGAACAGCATCTGCCCAGCCACTGGATCCTGTGTCTCTCTAGATTTCTGATTTGGGATTAGAACAGATAACTTAATAAGCACTTGGCGGTGCAGCCTTGCTTCTCATCCTGGAGCATTAACACTCTCCAGATGTGGATAAGTACTTTCTCACAAATTTGATTTTTACTTGGTATCAAAGCCTTGAGATTTTCTTTTGTAAACCAGACTAAAGCATAATTTAAATACTTTTGACAGTCAAGAAGGGAAAAAAAATACTTAACTACAATTGTGAAATGTACAGTTAACCCAGACTCCTGATGGAGATTCTTCTCATAATCTCAAAGTCTTTTTTTATTGTGGCCTCTTTGCATTGATTTTTTATCCATTTATTTTCATCCATCTTTATTCCTTGGCCTATGTCAGCCTCCCATCGCAGTGGCCTCTCTCGCTGCAGAGCACCAGCTCTGGGCACATGCGCTCCAGAGCGCTTGCTGGCAATTGGACACATCGGTTCAACTGCTCCACTCCACAGCACGTGGGATCCTCTTGGGCCAGGGTTGCAACCGCACCTTGCACTGCAAGGCAGACTCTTTACACACTGGACCACCAGGGAAGCCCTCAAAGTCTTTTAAACCTGAAGCTGAGTATTTCAATATTTAGTGTCCACAAAATCTATGTTTGCTTAAATGTACTATAAAACCTTTAACACATTTAATATATTTCTGTGCCAATATATGTCAGGCGCAGACTCTTTTTTAGATGAGTTTGGTTCTTTTTGAAATTTTTTAAATCAAGCAGTTGATTTACAATGTTGTGTTAGTTTCTGGCATACAGGAAATTGATTCTGTTATAAATACATATGCACGTGTGCTCAGTTACTCAGTTGTGTCTGACTCTTTGTGACCCCGTAGACTGACTGCAGCCCACCAGGCTCCCCTGTTCATAGAATTTCACAAGCAAGAATCCTGCAGTGGACTGCCATTTCCTTCTCCATGAGATCTTCCTTATCTAGGGATCAAACATCTGTCTCCTGCATTGGAGGTGGATTCTTTGCCACTGTTCCAGCTAGGAATTCCAATATATACATATATATGTATTCTTTTTCATTAAGATTTTAAGATATTTATTGTAGTTATCTGCGCTATACAGTAGGACCTTGTTACTTACCTGTTTTATCCATAATAATTTGTATCTGCTAATCTCAGATTCCCAATCCATCCCTCCCCTGTCCCTGCCATTTACTTTTGGTAACCATAAGTTTGTTTTCTATGTTTGCAAATCTGTTTCTATTTTGTAAGTAAGTTCATCTGTATCATATTTTAGTTTCCACATTAAGTGATATCATACAATATCTGTCTTTGTCTGACCTACTTCACTTAGTATGATGATTTCTAGGTCCATCCATGTTGCATTGCTTAATTCTTTTTTATGGCTGATACCACTCCATTGTGTGTATATACCACATTCTCTTTATCCAGTAATCTGCTGATGGATATTTAGGTAGCTTCCTTGCCTTAGCTATTGTAAATAGTTCTGCAATGAACACTAGGGTGAATGTATCTTTTCTGATTATGGTTTTATCCAGGTATAAGCTAAGGAGTGGGACTGTTGGATCGTAAGGTAACTTTATTTTCAGTTTTTTTAAGAAACATGCATTCTGTTTTCCATAGTGGTCACACCAGTTTACATTCTGACCAGGTGTATAAGGGTTCCCTTTTCTCCACATCCTCTCCATAATTATCTAGACTTTTTGATGATGGCCATTCTGATTGGCATGAGGTGATAACTTCATGGTAGTTTTGATTTCCATTTCTCTAATAATTAGCTATGATGAATGTCTTTTCATATGCCTGTTGGCCATCTCTACGTCTTCTTAGGAGGAATGTCTGCTTAGGTCTTTTGCCCATTTATTCATTTTGTTGTTGTTGCTATTGAGCAATATGAGTTGTTGGTGTATTTTTGAAATTTGTCCTTGTCAGTTGCAGCATTTGTAAATATTTTGTCCCACTCTTTTCATCTTTCTTATGATTTCCTGTATTGTGCAAAGCTTCTAAGTTTGATTAGGTCTGAATTGTTTATTTTTGCTTTGATTTTCATTGTCTTGAGAGACTAAGAAGACATTGCTATGGTATTTCTCAGAGAAGATTTTGCCTATATTCTCTTCCAAAAGATTTATAGTGTCATGTCTTATATTTAAGTCTTTGAGCCATTTTGAATTTTTTCTGTATATGATGTGAGAAAGTGTTCTAGCTTCATTTATTTACATACAGCTGTCCAGCAAGTGTCTAAATACTTCGGTATTTCTATCCCTCCCTGTCCCTGCCATTTACTTTTGGTAACCATAAGTTTGTTTTCTATGTTTGCAAATCTGTTTCTATTTTGTAAGTAAGTTCATCTGTATCATATTTTAGTTTCCACATTAAGTGATATCATACAATATCTGTCTTTGTCTGACCTACTTCACTTAGTATGATGATTTCTAGGTCCATCCATGTTGCATTGCTTAATTCTTTTTTATGGCTGATACCACTCCATTGTGTGTATATACCACATTCTCTTTATCCAGTAATCTGCTGATGGATATTTAGGTAGCTTCCTTGCCTTAGCTATTGTAAATAGTTCTGCAATGAACACTAGGGTGAATGTATCTTTTCTGATTATGGTTTTATCCAGGTATAAGCTAAGGAGTGGGACTGTTGGATCGTAAGGTAACTTTATTTTCAGTTTTTTTAAGAAACATGCATTCTGTTTTCCATAGTGGTCACACCAGTTTACATTCTGACCAGGTGTATAAGGGTTCCCTTTTCTCCACATCCTCTCCATAATTATCTAGACTTTTTGATGATGGCCATTCTGATTGGCATGAGGTGATAACTTCATGGTAGTTTTGATTTCCATTTCTCTAATAATTAGCTATGATGAATGTCTTTTCATATGCCTGTTGGCCATCTCTACGTCTTCTTAGGAGGAATGTCTGCTTAGGTCTTTTGCCCATTTATTCATTTTGTTGTTGTTGCTATTGAGCAATATGAGTTGTTGGTGTATTTTTGAAATTTGTCCTTGTCAGTTGCAGCATTTGTAAATATTTTGTCCCACTCTTTTCATCTTTCTTATGATTTCCTGTATTGTGCAAAGCTTCTAAGTTTGATTAGGTCTGAATTGTTTATTTTTGCTTTGATTTTCATTGTCTTGAGAGACTAAGAAGACATTGCTATGGTATTTCTCAGAGAAGATTTTGCCTATATTCTCTTCCAAAAGATTTATAGTGTCATGTCTTATATTTAAGTCTTTGAGCCATTTTGAATTTTTTCTGTATATGATGTGAGAAAGTGTTCTAGCTTCATTTATTTACATACAGCTGTCCAGCAAGTGTCTAAATACCACTTGCCGAAGAGACTGTTTTTTTCTCCATCATATATTCTTGCCTCTTTTATCAAAGATTAATTGACCATAGGTTTGTGGATGTATTTCTGGACTTTCTATTCTGTTCCATTGGTCCATATGTGTGTTTTTGTGTTAGTACTACATTGTTTCGATTACTTTATCTTTGTGATATTGTCTGAAGTCTTGGATGGTTGTGAAGTTCCCAGGTGGTTCGGTGGTAAAAGAATCTGCTTGCCAGAACAGGAGAGGCAGGAGTCATTGTTTCGATTCCTGGGCCAGGAAGATTACCCTTGAGAAAAAAATGGCAATCTACTCCAGTATTCTTGCCTGGAGAATCTCATGGATAGGAAGCCTGGGAAGGTCGAAAGAGAGTTTGACATACCTGAGCACATATGAATGCATGCATGCACCTGGAAGGGTATATCTCCAGCTTTATTTTTATTTTATTTTATTTTATTTATTTATCTTTTTGCTTTTCCTCAGGATTACTTTGGTAATTCTTGGTCTTTTGGCTACATGTAAATTTTAAGATCTGTTCAAATTCTGTGAAAATGTCATGGGTAATTTGATAAGGGTTATATCAAGTCTGTAGATTGCTTTGGGTAGTATGACCATTTTAATAATACTAATTTTTCCAGTCCAAGATCACAGTATATCTTTTCACATGTTTGAGTCATCCTGTTTGCTCTATCTGTGTTTTATAGTTTTCAATATGTGTATTTCACCTCCCTAGTCAGCTTTATTTCTAAGTATTTTTATTTTTTTGTTTCTCTTTCTGATATTTCAGTGAGGAGAAATATAACAGATTTCTGTTTGTTAATCTTATATTCTGTTACCTTGTTGAATTAATTTATCTATTCTAATAGATTTTGTGTGGAATATTAAGACTATTTATGTTCATGTCTTCATATTTAATTTACTTTGACAGCAGACTAAGAAGACATTGCTATGGTATTTCTCAGAGAAGATTTTGCCTATATTCTCTTCCAAAAGATTTATAGTGTCATGTCTTATATTTAAGTCTTTGAGCCATTTTGAATTTTTTCTGTATATGATGTGAGAAAGTGTTCTAGCTTCATTTATTTACATACAGCTGTCCAGCAAGTGTCTAAATACCACTTGCCGAAGAGACTGTTTTTTTCTCCATCATATATTCTTGCCTCTTTTATCAAAGATTAATTGACCATAGGTTTGTGGATGTATTTCTGGACTTTCTATTCTGTTCCATTGGTCCATATGTGTGTTTTTGTGTTAGTACTACATTGTTTCGATTACTTTATCTTTGTGATATTGTCTGAAGTCTTGGATGGTTGTGAAGTTCCCAGGTGGTTCGGTGGTAAAAGAATCTGCTTGCCAGAACAGGAGAGGCAGGAGTCATTGTTTCGATTCCTGGGCCAGGAAGATTACCCTTGAGAAAAAAATGGCAATCTACTCCAGTATTCTTGCCTGGAGAATCTCATGGATAGGAAGCCTGGGAAGGTCGAAAGAGAGTTTGACATACCTGAGCACATATGAATGCATGCATGCATCTGGGAGGGTTATATCTCCAGCTTTATTTTTATTTTATTTTATTTTATTTATTTATCTTTTTGCTTTTCCTCAGGATTACTTTGGTAATTCTTGGTCTTTTGGCTACATGTAAATTTTAAGATCTGTTCAAATTCTGTGAAAATGTCATGGGTAATTTGATAAGGGTTATATCAAGTCTGTAGATTGCTTTGGGTAGTATGACCATTTTAATAATACTAATTTTTCCAGTCCAAGATCACAGTATATCTTTTCACATGTTTGAGTCATCCTGTTTGCTCTATCTGTGTTTTATAGTTTTCAATATGTGTATTTCACCTCCCTAGTCAGCTTTATTTCTAAGTATTTTTATTTTTTTGTTTCTCTTTCTGATATTTCAGTGAGGAGAAATATAACAGATTTCTGTTTGTTAATCTTATATTCTGTTACCTTGTTGAATTAATTTATCTATTCTAATAGATTTTGTGTGGAATATTAAGACTATTTTTATGGGAGTAAAAAAAAATACAGGATTTGTAAATAAATAGGTGGTTTCCTGGTTTTCACTAGAACAAACTATTTTGCTGTTGTTTTCCAATTTGATTTCTGTGACCTGTGGCACTAGTAAAAGTAACTGGCCCACTTTCCTAATTCTCAAGAATTTATCAGTAAGTTTTCTGACCTGTGCAAGAAACTCAGTATTGAGCCACTAAGTAATTTAATTCTAATCAAGATGGAAAAGGTTGTTATTTAATATTTTTGTTCATTTTACTCTGAGTACATACTTTTCTGTATGTGTGTGTGTGCAGTTGTGTGATATGTTATTTTGTTTTGTTGTATGATAAGTATTTTTCAAATACTTAAGCTACCTCTGGGGCTTCCCTGGTGGTCCAGTGGGCACAGACACCGCCTTGCAGTGCAAGGGGTGCTGGTTCGATCCCTGGCAGGGGAAGATCCCACGTTCCGCGGAGAGGCTGGACCTATGTGTCCAACTACTGAGCTGGAGTTCTGGAGCGCATGCACCCAGAGCTGGTGCTCTAGGACAAGAGAGGCCACTGCAATGGGAGGCCCACACAGGCCAAAGAACAAGGATGGATGAAAATAAATAAATGAAAGCCCAATGGAAGTGGCCAAGGATTTCCATAAACACAAAAAAATTCCTGTTCAGAAGTATTTCAAGTGAGCTTTTCCTCAGGATTACTTTGGTAATTCTTGGTCTTTTGGCTACATGTAAATTTTAAGATCTGTTCAAATTCTGTGAAAATGTCATGGGTAATTTGATAAGGGTTATATCAAGTCTGTAGATTGCTTTGGGTAGTATGACCATTTTAATAATACTAATTTTTCCAGTCCAAGATCACAGTATATCTTTTCACATGTTTGAGTCATCCTGTTTGCTCTATCTGTGTTTTATAGTTTTCAATATGTGTATTTCACCTCCCTAGTCAGCTTTATTTCTAAGTATTTTTATTTTTTTGTTTCTCTTTCTGATATTTCAGTGAGGAGAAATATAACAGATTTCTGTTTGTTAATCTTATATTCTGTTACCTTGTTGAATTAATTTATCTATTCTAATAGATTTTGTGTGGAATATTAAGACTATTTTTATGGGAGTAAAAAAAAATACAGGATTTGTAAATAAATAGGTGGTTTCCTGGTTTTCACTAGAACAAACTATTTTGCTGTTGTTTTCCAATTTGATTTCTGTGACCTGTGGCACTAGTAAAAGTAACTGGCCCACTTTCCTAATTCTCAAGAATTTATCAGTAAGTTTTCTGACCTGTGCAAGAAACTCAGTATTGAGCCACTAAGTAATTTAATTCTAATCAAGATGGAAAAGGTTGTTATTTAATATTTTTGTTCATTTTACTCTGAGTACATACTTTTCTGTATGTGTGTGTGTGCAGTTGTGTGATATGTTATTTTGTTTTGTTGTATGATAAGTATTTTTCAAATACTTAAGCTACCTCTGGGGCTTCCCTGGTGGTCCAGTGGGCACAGACACCGCCTTGCAGTGCAAGGGGTGCTGGTTCGATCCCTGGCAGGGGAAGATCCCACGTTCCGCGGAGAGGCTGGACCTATGTGTCCAACTACTGAGCTGGAGTTCTGGAGCGCATGCACCCAGAGCTGGTGCTCTAGGACAAGAGAGGCCACTGCAATGGGAGGCCCACACAGGCCAAAGAACAAGGATGGATGAAAATAAATAAATGAAAGCCCAATGGAAGTGGCCATTAAAAAAAGAAAAAAAAAAGCTGTCTCTGGTTCCAGAAGGTGATTTCCAAGCTCGAAACCACAAAACTGAATAATATCACTCATAAGAAGTCAAATTGGAGAAGAATTAGATCTAGAAAGCAGATATAACTTGTCTTTTATTACTGAGTCATAGGCATACCTAGTACTAGAATCCAGGTCTCCTCATTCCTGCTCTCAAAGGGTCCATTAAGCTCTAAAATTCAATTTACGCTTTTCTAGTGCTTCCTCTATTTCAGACTTTCACTCACATTGAAATCTCTAGAGGAGGGCAATTTTTAATAACATTTTACTCATAATTATTTTTAAATTGCCCTATAAAGGACTATAGGAAAATATACCCAGCTATTTACATTTTTATAATTAGTTCTAGGAAATCAGTTTGACTCTTGCCTGTTTTTGTTCCTCCATTGTTACATTTCATCAAAGAAGTCTGAACATGTATTAATATAGCATGTTGATCTTTAAGTGTTCTGTAGCCTCAAAATATACATACTGTGTCAGAAATAATTTTGCTCATCCAAGAATTTTAAGTAGGCAGAATGAATATGTTCCTGTGGACATAGGTTTCATTTTTGCCCTTTTTCAATTAAAAAAGTATAACAAATCCTATGGAGAAATTTAAACAGTGGCAAATACTAAGATGAAAGTTAACATTAGTTCTGGAAAGTGTGAAGAAATCTTTCAACAAGCTTGAATGATCAAGATGTATGATCTGGAGTACCTTGCATGCTCAGAACTGAAGAGGCTCCCTCCAGTAGAGTTTGATGTGAACAGCGACCATCTACATCACTAAGAGTTTCTGCTACTCTAAATAGACACAGCTTCAGATGTCGACTTTTACATTAAATGATTCAAGAGCAAAGATGCTGTGGAATAATGAAATCACTCTCATAGTATAATCTCATGCACATTTGCATCAGACTCATATAGAATGCTTGTTAAAATTTTAGTTTCAGGCCTTCTCTGGTGGTCCAGTGGGTAGAGAGTCCACCTTGCAGTGCAGGGGGCACCAATTCGATCCCTGGTCCAGGAGGGTCCCACGTGCTGTGGAGCGGCTGGACCAGTGTATCCAATTAGGAGCCAGCACTCTGGAGCGCATACAGTGAGAGCTGGTGCTCTGCCATGAGAGAGGCCACTGTAATGGGAGACCCACACAGGCCAAATAATGAAGATGGATGAAAAATAAATAACTAAAAAAACAGTAAAAGAGGCCAAATTAAAAAAAAAAAAAAATGGTTTCAGAGATCCTGCTCAGACTTACGAATCAAAATTCTAGAGATGAAGGGCTTGAGATGGAAGGAAATAACAGACTGCATTTTAGATAAATTCTGACTGATGCTTTGGCCTCACACCTTCCATCTAGTGAAAGCATTCAGCTCTCCTCACCAACTCTGTCAGAATATCTGGGATCTGCCCCACAATATGGACAGCAAGAACAATGATGACAACAATAAAATGTTCCTAGAACATGAATTGATATATGTCCTCAGTTCCTCATTAGAAGGAGAAACTAGCTTGTGAATTCAATAACTTAGTAGATCTCTACTGACAGGGATCTGAGTCTAGGAAGTACTTATACAGTTTGAATCACTGTTTAATTATAAGAAAGGTTTGGTGATGTTAGTGGCAGGTGTTCAAAAAAGATTTTCATCTTTAAGAATAGAGTATAATTATCAGGTGAAAAAAATGTAACAGCTTCTCTCAGAAGCAATTGTTAAATTTGACTTAGCAACAATATTGCCATTACATTTGGGTTGATTATTTCTGAAGGAAGTCGGTATGTGAGTATGCGTGTGTGTGTGTATGGCTTTTTGTGGGGCGGGGAGGGGAGGCAGTGGTTAATAAAATGTCTTCCAGTTCTTTAGCTTCAAGGTAGAGACCAGCTGTCCAAATTAATATGAATTTCATAGGTTTAGGACCTGACATAAATTAGACTGAGAGGAAGAAGAAAGTTTAACAGAAATTGAAAATAAACCCCATAATACCTGTACTGTATCTTTTCATACGGTGACTATTCCTAATAATATTTCTATGAGGACTTTCTAAAGAGTGAACATGGCACTTGGGATTCTTTTGCAGGAGAGAGAAGAGGGAAGTTGAGACAGCACAGCGTATTTTTATTGGATTGACAGGAGACCCATAAATCAGTTTTTTAAAAAATCATTAAACTATATAAAAAGCAATTACAACAAATCTATTTAATTCTGAATGTAAATAAAATATTCAGATGATTAACTGAAATTATTCTAAATTGATTTGGTTTCTTTTGATTTCTAAATTGATTTGGTTTGATGTTAATTTAAGGGGAAAAAAAATTAAACTTAATCTTTAAAACATTGGATCATCATAACTGTGTCTGTATGAAAGAAAGTACAAGTGTGAATGTGTCTATAAGATAGAAATCTCCTTGATTATTGAGATTTGCTGATCAAAGTGTGGTGCTTACACATGTAGCATCAGCATCTCCTAGGAGCTTGTTAGAAATGCAGAATCTCAGAGCCCAGCCCAATCTTGCAGAATTAAAATCTTCATTTAAATAAAATGCCCAGATGATTCAAATGGACATTGCTGTTTTAAAAAATGCTGATTTAGACCATAATATAAACTACCTCTTTTATTGATTGGTTTGAAAAACTTTTAAAATTAAGGTGTTTTTTTTACTAGGACCGTAGACAAAAGAACAAAGCATAAAGTCACAGCATGAGATGATTTTAAAACTCATGGAGCAGTCTTTAAGACCATCTTATCTAACCCTTCTTTTTCACTGATTAAGAAACTAAAGACTTAAAGGGTGAATTGATAAGGGTAGGGTCATACAGCTCTTCAACTGCAGAGCTAAGTAATTTGGCCACATGATGTGAACAGTCAACTCATTGGAAGAGATCCTGATGCTGGGAAAGGCAGAAGGCAAAAGGAGAAGGGATGGCAGAGGATGAAATGGCTAGATAGTATCACCAACTCAATGGGTATGAGTTTGTGCAAACTCTGGAAAATAGTGGAGGACAAAGGAGCCTGGTGTGCTGAGTCCAGGAAATTGCAGAGTCTGACAGGACTTAGCAAGTGAAAAACAACAAAATGCAGTCTCAGATAGCTTTGGTCCCAATTCAGATGTGGAGGGAAAACAAGTACTGTATCTTTTCATACGGTGACTATTCCTAATAATATTTCTATGAGGACTTTCTAAAGAGTGAACATGGCACTTGGGATTCTTTTGCAGGAGAGAAGAGGGAAGTTGAGACAGCACAGCGTATTTTTATTGGATTGACAGGAGACCCATAAATCAGTTTTTTAAAAAATCATTAAACTATATAAAAAGCAATTACAACAAATCTATTTAATTCTGAATGTAAATAAAATATTCAGATGATTAACTGAAATTATTCTAAATTGATTTGGTTTCTTTTGATTTCTAAATTGATTTGGTTTGATGTTAATTTAAGGGGAAAAAAAATTAAACTTAATCTTTAAAACATTGGATCATCATAACTGTGTCTGTATGAAAGAAAGTACAAGTGTGAATGTGTCTATAAGATAGAAATCTCCTTGATTATTGAGATTTGCTGATCAAAGTGTGGTGCTTACACATGTAGCATCAGCATCTCCTAGGAGCTTGTTAGAAATGCAGAATCTCAGAGCCCAGCCCAATCTTGCAGAATTAAAATCTTCATTTAAATAAAATGCCCAGATGATTCAAATGGACATTGCTGTTTTAAAAAGTGCTGATTTAGACCATAATATAAACTACCTCTTTTATTGATTGGTTTGAAAAACTTTTAAAATTAAGGTGTTTTTTTTACTAGGACCGTAGACAAAAGAACAAAGCATAAAGTCACAGCATGAGATGATTTTAAAACTCATGGAGCAGTCTTTAAGACCATCTTATCTAACCCTTCTTTTTCACTGATTAAGAAACTAAAGACTTAAAGGGTGAATTGATAAGGGTAGGGTCATACAGCTCTTCAACTGCAGAGCTAAGTAATTTGGCCACATGATGTGAACAGTCAACTCATTGGAAGAGATCCTGATGCTGGGAAAGGCAGAAGGCAAAAGGAGAAGGGGATGGCAGAGGATGAAATGGCTAGATAGTATCACCAACTCAATGGGTATGAGTTTGTGCAAACTCTGGAAAATAGTGGAGGACAAAGGAGCCTGGTGTGCTGAGTCCAGGAAATTGCAGAGTCTGACAGGACTTAGCAAGTGAAAAACAACAAAATGCAGTCTCAGATAGCTTTGGTCCCAATTCAGATGTGGAGGGAAAACAAGACTCACGTGAAAACAGCAGTGTCATTTGAGTTGTTTTTTACAGATATTTCATGCCAGAAAGAGAAGTCTGATTCCCGACCCTCACTGTTACCTTACAAAAAAATATGTACATGCTTATTACTTCCTTGTTTTGTTTTCTCAGTTTATCAAATGATTGGGGCAAGTTGTCATCTCTACCTAGAAACAGACTTTGCATTTCCAGAGGAAAAGAGACTTTTTCTGAGTTGAAAATGTTCAGAGTAAACTCCAGGCTCAAAGAACACTTACCTATCCTTACTTTCTTGATGATCTCATCCAGTCCCACGGCTTTCACTACCATCTACAGTGTGAAAAGGCTCCAGTTTACATCCAGACTGGACCTCATTCCTGAATGCCATGGTTCAGTGCTGTACTCTACATCTTCACTTGGTTAACTGGAGTCTCAGACTTCATATGTCCTCAAAGGGCTTCTGACAGTCTCCTCACTTCCCTTGTCTGCATCCCCATTCTCAATCAAACCATTCTTTGCCTGCCAGTTTTCTTAGGCCAAAAACACTGGAGGCTGTCTTGATGTCCTACTTTCTTTCAAACCCCATGTCCTTCTTCTCAGCAAAAGAGCTAGTCATCATCTGCCTGTTTACCATTTCAGGGCAGCTGCCATGTCTCCTAACTCTGGGATGAGAAAAAGGATAACAAAGAGAAAGGATAAGGTAGCATGAGAGATGGAGTCAGAAGGAGAGGGAGAAGAGGAGGAAAGCAGAAGTAAAAAAGGAATGAAAGCCAGAATATTTAATGTAATTTTTCAAGATATGTAGATATTCAGCTAAATGATATGTTTACTTTCCTGACATCCTTCTAAGATTGAATTCGTTCAGCTGATGTGTCACCCTCTGTGCATTTTTTAAATGATTTCTGAATATTATATTACTCTTTCCCGGCACTGCAGTGAATGCCCAGAATAAAAGGCATGTACAGTTGCCACAAAATTATATAATGGACTCAGTACTGTATAATAGTAAATGAATCTACTTCAAATAACCGGTAGTTAAGATTCCTGGGCAACCTGACTATACAACACATATATAACACACCACAAACTATGTTCAGATGGAACACAGGGAACAATCATGATGGGCTCCTAGCATGTCCTTGGGTTCCTCCATATGAGCTAAATCTTAGAAACTGATATGAATTTCCTTACTATTCTACTTCAGTTAAAATAGCATCTCTTTTTTCCTCCTCATTTTCTGGCCCTGAGAGGCACCCAGCCTAGGAGTGGCAGCAGCCTATTGAATGACTACAGCTTAAACACAAAATGAAAAGTAATGTCAGTAACATAGATCTGTTCCAGATATACCTAGAAAGAAAACATAAAACCTTCTTATGCATGATTTTTCATTACTTTCCTTCTTAATTTGCTGTTTTGTTTTTATTTATTTATTGAATCTTTTTTGGGGAGGGGGGGGTTGCACTGGCTCTGGTTTATTAGAAAACTTTCAATGCCTTTATGTCAGTGTAATGTAACCAACTATCATATAAAGACTGGCACGTCTTAATGTGACATTGGAGTATATTTGATTTAGTTATACATATACATATATCTATTCTTTTTCATATTCCATTCCCATATGCTATTATAGAATATTGAGTAGAGTTCCCTGTGCTACATAGTTAAGTCCTTGGTTATTTTAATATTTAATTTGAATTTATTTATATTTCTTTATATTTTATTTACAGGGTTTTTTTGATGGTTTTTTCCCCTTTTGGATTATCTTTTCAAGAAATATTGTTAGGATCATCCCTAGGGATGAGAAAAAGGATAACAAAGAGAAAGGATAAGGTAGCATGAGAGATGGAGTCAGAAGGAGGAGAAGAGGAGGAAAGCAGAAGTAAAAAAGGAATGAAAGCCAGAATATTTAATGTAATTTTTCAAGATATGTAGATATTCAGCTAAATGATATGTTTACTTTCCTGACATCCTTCTAAGATTGAATTCGTTCAGCTGATGTGTCACCCTCTGTGCATTTTTTAAATGATTTCTGAATATTATATTACTCTTTCCCGGCACTGCAGTGAATGCCCAGAATAAAAGGCATGTACAGTTGCCACAAAATTATATAATGGACTCAGTACTGTATAATAGTAAATGAATCTACTTCAAATAACCGGTAGTTAAGATTCCTGGGCAACCTGACTATACAACACATATATAACACACCACAAACTATGTTCAGATGGAACACAGGGAACAATCATGATGGGCTCCTAGCATGTCCTTGGGTTCCTCCATATGAGCTAAATCTTAGAAACTGATATGAATTTCCTTACTATTCTACTTCAGTTAAAATAGCATCTCTTTTTTCCTCCTCATTTTCTGGCCCTGAGAGGCACCCAGCCTAGGAGTGGCAGCAGCCTATTGAATGACTACAGCTTAAACACAAAATGAAAAGTAATGTCAGTAACATAGATCTGTTCCAGATATACCTAGAAAGAAAACATAAAACCTTCTTATGCATGATTTTTCATTACTTTCCTTCTTAATTTGCTGTTTTGTTTTTATTTATTTATTGAATCTTTTTTGGGGAGGGGGGGGTTGCACTGGCTCTGGTTTATTAGAAAACTTTCAATGCCTTTATGTCAGTGTAATGTAACCAACTATCATATAAAGACTGGCACGTCTTAATGTGACATTGGAGTATATTTGATTTAGTTATACATATACATATATCTATTCTTTTTCATATTCCATTCCCATATGCTATTATAGAATATTGAGTAGAGTTCCCTGTGCTACATAGTTAAGTCCTTGGTTATTTTAATATTTAATTTGAATTTTTATTTATATTTCTTTATATTTTATTTACATTGTTGTGTTAGTTTTAGATGTACAGGAAAATAATTCAGTTATACATTTACATATATCCATTCTTATTCTCCAGAATGTAGATGATTCATTTTTTTCTCTAAAATTTAGATGACCATGTAGTTTTTAGAATTAAGCTTCATAACATAAATAAATGAAAATACATGAGTATGGAGGACTTCTGGTTCTAATAATGTGGAAGAAAAAGTCCCACAAAACAATGTATGTATGTACAATAAAAATATTGTTGTTGTTCAGTCACTAGGTCATGTCCAAATCTTTGCCACCCCATGGACTTCATCACATCCTTACAATGAATATTCAGAGTTGATCCTTTAGGATTGACTAATCCAATCTCCTTGTGGTCTAAGGGACTGTCCAACAACACAGTTCGAAAACATCAAGTCTTCAACTCTCCGCCTTCTTTGTGGCCCAACTCTCACAACCATACATGACAACTGGAAAAACCACAGCTTTGACTGTGTGGATCTTTGTTGGCAAAGTGATGTCTCTGCACTAAAATATAGCCAACACACAAAGCTGAATTTATAAGAAAGGAAAAAGCATCCCACACAGTGAGAACTGCAAGCCCATCTAGTACTACTAAAACAGTGAACTAACGAGCTGAAGTTGTACTAACTGAGGGAGGCTGTGGTCGAATAACACTTGAGCTCTGACAGCCACATGTCAGCAGCAGAGAAGGCCTTGGGCCCCACAAGAAATTAAGATTTGGATATGAGACCCTGCATTATATCTGGATTCATGTATGGCCATTTTGGAGAATAGGAATCTAGTAAAAGTTGTATATCTCTAACAGGGCTTAGAATGAGGAAAATATCTCTTAAGATATTGCAAGCTAAGGCCTGTAATGTCTGATGTAACCAACTATCATATAAAGACTGGCACGTCTTAATGTGACATTGGAGTATATTTGATTTAGTTATACATATACATATATCTATTCTTTTTCATATTCCATTCCCATATGCTATTATAGAATATTGAGTAGAGTTCCCTGTGCTACATAGTTAAGTCCTTGGTTATTTTAATATTTAATTTGAATTTTTATTTATATTTCTTTATATTTTATTTACATTGTTGTGTTAGTTTTAGATGTACAGGAAAATAATTCAGTTATACATTTACATATATCCATTCTTATTCTCCAGAATGTAGATGATTCATTTTTTTCTCTAAAATTTAGATGACCATGTAGTTTTTAGAATTAAGCTTCATAACATAAATAAATGAAAATACATGAGTATGGAGGACTTCTGGTTCTAATAATGTGGAAGAAAAAGTCCCACAAAACAATGTATGTATGTACAATAAAAATATTGTTGTTGTTCAGTCACTAGGTCATGTCCAAATCTTTGCCACCCCATGGACTTCATCACATCCTTACAATGAATATTCAGAGTTGATCCTTTAGGATTGACTAATCCAATCTCCTTGTGGTCTAAGGGACTGTCCAACAACACAGTTCGAAAACATCAAGTCTTCAACTCTCCGCCTTCTTTGTGGCCCAACTCTCACAACCATACATGACAACTGGAAAAACCACAGCTTTGACTGTGTGGATCTTTGTTGGCAAAGTGATGTCTCTGCACTAAAATATAGCCAACACACAAAGCTGAATTTATAAGAAAGGAAAAAGCATCCCACACAGTGAGAACTGCAAGCCCATCTAGTACTACTAAAACAGTGAACTAACGAGCTGAAGTTGTACTAACTGAGGGAGGCTGTGGTCGAATAACACTTGAGCTCTGACAGCCACATGTCAGCAGCAGAGAAGGCCTTGGGCCCCACAAGAAATTAAGATTTGGATATGAGACCCCTGCATTATATCTGGATTCATGTATGGCCATTTTGGAGAATAGGAATCTAGTAAAAGTTGTATATCTCTAACAGGGCTTAGAATGAGGAAAATATCTCTTAAGATATTGCAAGCTAAGGCCTGTAATTCATGCTATTGCATAAGCACACATACACATACACGCAGAAATGGGAAGACAAAGTGAGAAATTTAGTGGGAACTGCATTTTTTTAAATGTCATATAACTGGTATTAGTTAAAAAGGCAGGTAAGGCCCACCTCAGCCAGAAAGAAATCATATGCAAAGACTCTGTCACAAGAGGAAACTGGGCATTTAGAGGAATCACATGAGGTCCACTGGAGAAAGGTGAGGAAATGAGAGAGACTAGAATTGGAGAAACTAGAGATAGGCAGAGTGTGAGACCATGTATGCACACATGGCTACAAATTAGCAGATTGAGCAAAACTTGAGAACTGACACATTTATCCATCGCTAATTGCTGAAAATTAATGGGTCACTGCATTTTGCCTAGTGAAGGACCATCTCACTATTATTTTAGACACCTTATGGCAAATATCAGTGACATTATATGAACTTAAACCCTTGATTTTAGAGCTAGGGCTAATATTATAGTATTGTCTATAGTAACTGAAGAACTTTCTAGACTTAATCGTGCCTTGAAATGACTGGGTGCTGTGGTAGGTAGATTGCCTCCCCTAAATATGTCTATTTCTTAATCCCCGAAGCCTGTGGGTGTTAATTTACAAGGCTTGCAGATGTGATTAAGTATCTTGAGATGGGAAGGTTATCCTAGATATTCCAAGTGGATCCAATGTGATCACAATGTGTCTGTAAGAAGGAGGCATTAGAATCAGTGTCTCAGAAGGAGATTTGACCAAGAATGTAGAGACTGGAGTGATGTTGTTTCAAACTGAAGAATGTAAACAGACTATAGGATGCGGAAAAGGCAAGGAGCTGATTCTCCCCTAGAGGTTCCAGAAAGAACACAGCCCCACTGATCCATCCAAGACTGCTGATCTTAGAACTATAAGACAACCCATTTGTGTTGTTTCAAGGCACAAGTCTGTGAAAATTTGTTCCAACAGCCATTGGAAACTAATGTAGGTGCCTACACAATCGGAATGAAGGGATAAGGGTAAAGTAATTGTGACAATTTTTTTCTTTGTACTTCATTCCTTTTTATTCACTTATTTTTAACTGTTTATTTTGTATTGGGTTGTAGCTGATTAACAAACTATGCTGTGAGAGTTTCAGTTGAACAGCAAAAGGACTCAGCTATACATCTACATGTATCCATTCTTCCCCCAAATCCCCTCCTATCCAGGCTGCCACATAACACTGAGTAGAGTTGCGTGTGATATACAGTAGGTTCTTGACGGTTACTCATTGTAAATATAGCAGAGTATACATGACCATCCCAAAGATTTTTAACGCATAATATTGATAAAGATATGCAATTCACAATTTAAATGATTCAGCAATACAGCTGTTCTGTCTTGCAGAGTAGTCACTAGTGGAATGTGGCTACTGAACTCTTAAAATGTGACTAGCCCTGTTTGAGATGGGCTAAAAGTGTAAAATACACAGTGGATTTTTAAAACTTACTCTGAGAACAAGATGTAAAGTATCTCATCAAAATTTTTAAATTGATTACATGTTGATATGATAATACATTGAATAGATTAAGTGAAAAAAATATGTTGATAAAATGGGTTTTACCAGTTTCTTCTTACTTTTTTAATGAGGCCTCTGTGACATTTAAATGGGCTTCCCTGTTGGCTCAAGACTGTAAAGAATCTGCCTGTGATGTAGGAGGCCTGTGTTTGAATCCTGGATTGGGAAGATCCCCTGGAGAAGGGAGTGGCTACCCACTCCAGTATTCTTGCCTGGAGAATTCCATGGACAGAGGAGCCTAGTATGCTACAGTCCATGGGGTCACAAAGAGTGTGACATGACTGAGCAAGCACATACACACATGCTTCACAAATGTTGTCAAACAAATGAGCTCCTGTATAGTATATCAGTATGTGCTAGTTAAGGGTGATCATGAGTATTTTTCACATATACCAGCAAACTAAACTGTATGTGTTTTCAGTGACAATTTTTTAAGTCTTTGAAATTTGGTTATGAAGCATGGTTTTTCAATCTTATCTTTTGTTTTGCTTCTCTGGATGTAACATTATTTATCTCTTTCTCAAGCTAAACAAATGTCCCTAGAATTAGAATAATGTATCTGAAAGAATGAAGAATGATTTTGTTCATCTTGGCACACACTTTGCATTGATTTCAATAACGTTCTCTATTGCATATATGGCAAGAAAATAAATTGGACGCTAATGCAAATCAATGAAATAAATCTGTTCACTGAATAGTAGAAATATGAATAGATATGAATTGTAACAAGTTCCCAACAATTCCAAGCTTTGAAACCTCTACCAATAGAAATATTTTTAAAAACACATTTCATAATTACTTAAAAACATATTATAATCAGCCTAAGTTATTCTTGCTGCTTAGTAAATTCTGTTCTTTACTTAATTAGGTAAAATACAAATGTAACGCATAATAAGATATGCAATTCACAATTTAAATGATTCAGCAATACAGCTGTTCTGTCTTGCAGAGTAGTCACTAGTGGAATGTGGCTACTGAACTCTTAAAATGTGACTAGCCCTGTTTGAGATGGGCTAAAAGTGTAAAATACACAGTGGATTTTTAAAACTTACTCTGAGAACAAGATGTAAAGTATCTCATCAAAATTTTTAAATTGATTACATGTTGATATGATAATACATTGAATAGATTAAGTGAAAAAAATATGTTGATAAAATGGGTTTTACCAGTTTCTTCTTACTTTTTTAATGAGGCCTCTGTGACATTTAAATGGGCTTCCCTGTTGGCTCAAGACTGTAAAGAATCTGCCTGTGATGTAGGAGGCCTGTGTTTGAATCCTGGATTGGGAAGATCCCCTGGAGAAGGGAGTGGCTACCCACTCCAGTATTCTTGCCTGGAGAATTCCATGGACAGAGGAGCCTAGTATGCTACAGTCCATGGGGTCACAAAGAGTGTGACATGACTGAGCAAGCACATACACACATGCTTCACAAATGTTGTCAAACAAATGAGCTCCTGTATAGTATATCAGTATGTGCTAGTTAAGGGTGATCATGAGTATTTTTCACATATACCAGCAAACTAAACTGTATGTGTTTTCAGTGACAATTTTTTAAGTCTTTGAAATTTGGTTATGAAGCATGGTTTTTCAATCTTATCTTTTGTTTTGCTTCTCTGGATGTAACATTATTTATCTCTTTCTCAAGCTAAACAAATGTCCCTAGAATTAGAATAATGTATCTGAAAGAATGAAGAATGATTTTGTTCATCTTGGCACACACTTTGCATTGATTTCAATAACGTTCTCTATTGCATATATGGCAAGAAAATAAATTGGACGCTAATGCAAATCAATGAAATAAATCTGTTCACTGAATAGTAGAAATATGAATAGATATGAATTGTAACAAGTTCCCAACAATTCCAAGCTTTGAAACCTCTACCAATAGAAATATTTTTAAAAACACATTTCATAATTACTTAAAAACATATTATAATCAGCCTAAGTTATTCTTGCTGCTTAGTAAATTCTGTTCTTTACTTAATTAGGTAAAATACAAATGTTCCCACCCTGCAAAAACAAAGAAAACACATTATATTTTGGGGACAATGTTATGTAACTATCTACTTTTTGAGAATGAATTATAAAGAAGAAATGAATGATATTAAAGGTGAAACAGAAATTATGATTACAAACAAATCATAGTTATAACCTTGAATAAATGAAAGGTAGATTTGAAAGTCACTTTCCTGGCAGCCCATTTGTCGATTAAATTTATCTCATCTGTGAAAGTCTGGCGCCACAATTATCATTATTCATGTAATGTACGAAGATTCATTCTAAGTGCCATGTCTGTCTCCTCTGCATTTATTACAAATGCATTTAAAGGGCAATTGTTCTTAAAGGATAACTTAAAAATCAGCTTTCAAGTTCTATTTTCATTTGGAAAATCAAATCAAATTGTAATCCAAATATCTTTTGTTCAGAAAGTAAGTCCAGGAAAGATGATTACACCACATTTAAAGTGTCTAAGACTTAATTGAAATTATTATAAAATTTGGTCCTGTTGAATGACAAGAAAATTCACTTTCTTCTTTATTAAAATCCCCAGTAATGGAAAGAAATGAAATTCTATGCTTTCTAATTATAACACCATGTAAAGTATACAACTTCATTAATGAAGTTATCTTGCCAAAACAAAATTAAGACATTAGACCTAACTTTCAGTTTACCAAAAATGCAGGAGATATAAAAACAAATTAGTGACATAAGAAAAAAAGCAATGAGAGATTTCTCTGGTGCTCCAGTAATAAGACTGTGATTCTACTGCTGGGGTCATGAGTTGTATCCCTGGTGGGGAAACTACGATCCCACGTGCTGTGCAGTTTGGCTAAAACAAACAAAAAAACATGAAACATGAAGTACTCTATAAGAAAACTGGCCTGGTGATTTTTTAGAAGAGCCAATGTCATGGTGAAATATGAAATAACTCTTCTTTGTTAAAAGACAGAATAAACAAGTACAGTGTTTACACATTAATTATATTCTAATTTGGAAAAAGAAAATGTATAAGTTTGAAATTTGAGGTAAATGGGAAAATTTGCATATGGTCTTAGTAATACATCATTACCAAGTATTTGGTGAAATATCCAGGTTCTTAGGTATGACATTGATTTTTTACTAATAAGGAAATTCATATTAAAGTACTAGGGATAGATTATCTTAATGAGTATAACAAATTTTCCTTATGTTGGAAATATTTTTTAATAAAAAGTTGAAGAAACGAATTTAAAATATTGCTGACAGTTCTTAAAAGTATATTTTCAGTCCAAATTGTTTACTGGGCTTTAGATGCATATTGTCAACTTTTCAAAGTCTTAAGATATTAAAGAATCATTTTCAACTTACCATTACCAAACATGAGTTTTTGATCTTTCTCTTCAAAACATTTCTATCTGTGACCTTCCTCATCTCAGATGGTAGAAATTCTACCTTTCCAGCTGCTTTATGCTAAAAGAAATCTCAAAATATATTCTTGACACCATTTCTTCTCTCAGACTCCATACAGATATGTCAGGAAATCCTGGTGACTCTAAAATCAAAATATACATGTAGAATCAGACTACTTCTCATCACCTCCACTGCTCCTCTTTTATCCAAGTCACTATCTTAACCTCTTGCTCAAATCCCTTCCCTGTCTCCCTAACTGACCTGTTCCATCCAACTGCAGTTTGTTCTTAACCAACATCTAGAGTGACCCACCTCAGGGTTTAGTGCTCCAAGGCCAGAACTGAAGTTCTGTCATCTTTAATATTACACCTTCACAGCAATTTGGGATTTGCTAGAGAATAGCCAATGATGAGGGAGACAAAGGCCATAAAATTAAAATATAAAAGTCCTATACATCAACTCCTCTCACAGGCTATTAGTCAAATTTGATCACATGATCACACTCAGCAGTAAAACAAACAAAAAACATGAAACATGAAGTACTCTATAAGAAAACTGGCCTGGTGATTTTTTAGAAGAGCCAATGTCATGGTGAAATATGAAATAACTCTTCTTTGTTAAAAGACAGAATAAACAAGTACAGTGTTTACACATTAATTATATTCTAATTTGGAAAAAGAAAATGTATAAGTTTGAAATTTGAGGTAAATGGGAAAATTTGCATATGGTCTTAGTAATACATCATTACCAAGTATTTGGTGAAATATCCAGGTTCTTAGGTATGACATTGATTTTTTACTAATAAGGAAATTCATATTAAAGTACTAGGGATAGATTATCTTAATGAGTATAACAAATTTTCCTTATGTTGGAAATATTTTTTAATAAAAAGTTGAAGAAACGAATTTAAAATATTGCTGACAGTTCTTAAAAGTATATTTTCAGTCCAAATTGTTTACTGGGCTTTAGATGCATATTGTCAACTTTTCAAAGTCTTAAGATATTAAAGAATCATTTTCAACTTACCATTACCAAACATGAGTTTTTGATCTTTCTCTTCAAAACATTTCTATCTGTGACCTTCCTCATCTCAGATGGTAGAAATTCTACCTTTCCAGCTGCTTTATGCTAAAAGAAATCTCAAAATATATTCTTGACACCATTTCTTCTCTCAGACTCCATACAGATATGTCAGGAAATCCTGGTGACTCTAAAATCAAAATATACATGTAGAATCAGACTACTTCTCATCACCTCCACTGCTCCTCTTTTATCCAAGTCACTATCTTAACCTCTTGCTCAAATCCCTTCCCTGTCTCCCTAACTGACCTGTTCCATCCAACTGCAGTTTGTTCTTAACCAACATCTAGAGTGACCCACCTCAGGGTTTAGTGCTCCAAGGCCAGAACTGAAGTTCTGTCATCTTTAATATTACACCTTCACAGCAATTTGGGATTTGCTAGAGAATAGCCAATGATGAGGGAGACAAAGGCCATAAAATTAAAATATAAAAGTCCTATACATCAACTCCTCTCACAGGCTATTAGTCAAATTTGATCACATGATCACACTCAGCAGTAAAAGAGACTAAGAAACATAGTCTTCTCTTGAATGATAATGAATATAGCAAAAAGCAGTGTATCTATTACTAAAGAAATCATGGAAAAATGTACACTAGGGTCATTCAGAATTTCCCTGCATTAAATGTTCTGACTACCGAAGTATCTTTGAATTTACTGCATCCAGACAGAAATCCTGAATTTGTAATGTGCATTCCTCTTTATTATATCTTCAAGATCAATCTGCTGACTGACAAGCTAGCTGATTGTCTCTCTTCTAATATATATCGATAACATAGGAACAACTATAATCATAATAAAATGAGCATTTGGAAAAAGAAAGAATGGGAAACAAAGTAGTGTTTTATAGCAGTTATCAAAGTCAATGGACAGAAATCAAACAAATATACCCCCAGTCTGTGGGGTAGGTTACTTGGTTCACCTGTTTGGCTGCCTCTGGTTTCTGCCTTCTGAGAATATCTTCTTTATCCACTGCTCACCATGGTCCCAGAGTATCTTTGTTCTTTATCTTGTGTGACTAACTCTGAGGTAGGATGAGTGGAGACTGTTCCCTCTTTGTGGACTAGGCAGCTTTCACAACCCACTTTCTGTCAGTGAAAGTTTTGGGGTTCCAGTGCTGCTGTAGGGATCAAATGTAACCCTGTCATAAAGAGCGGTTTGTGGTTTCATCAACAGTACAATTTCTCAGGGGGTTAGTACATGTGAAAGGTAGCACACCCAAATATCTTAACACGCCATTATTGTAATGAAGGGAGACTGAAATTGTTAGTCACTCAGTCATGTCTGACTCTTTGCAACCCTATGGACTGTACCCACCAGGCTTCTCTTTCCATGGGATTCTCCAGGCAAGAATAGTGGAGTTAGTATCCATTCCCTTCTCCGGGGGATCTTTCTCATCTAGGAATCAAACACAGATCTCCTGAATTGCAGGTAGATTCTTTGGTATTCCTCCTTAATTTACTGGCTTATATGTTATGCTAAGTCACTTCAGTCATGTCCAACTCTGTGTGTCCCTGTGGACTATAGCCCACCAGGCTCCTCTGTCCATGGGATTCTCCAGGCAAGAATACTGTAGTGGATTGTCATCCCCTCCTCCAGGGGATCTTTCCAACCTAGGCATCGAATCTGCCTCTCTTATGTCTCCTGCATTAGCAGGCAGGTTCTTTACCACTGGCACCACTTGGGAAGCCCCAAAAAGCAGAATGAGGAGCTGTATCTGTAACCAACTGTGAACAATCAATTGAGGTACCTCACTATCTTCAGACCAGCCAGTATGTTATCTTCTAAATGGTACAATCACGGCACCATGAGAGTTGCCCGTTATAGCTACCTGAAGATTTATGGTTACCAAAAGTGGGAAGTGGGGGATGGAAAATTGAAGGCAGTCTAAAAATATAAACTTCTAGTTATAAGATAAATAAGTACTAGGGATGTAGTGTACATCTTGATGAATATAATTAACACTGCTCTGAAAGTTGTTAAGAGAGTAAATCTTCAGAGTTTTCATCACAAGGAAACATTTTTTTAATTTTTAAAAATTTATATAAGATAATGGACATTCACTAAACTCGCTGTGATAATCACTTCATGATATCTGTAAGGCAAAGCATTATGTTGTACACTTATAAAGTGCCATAAGCTAATTATATCTCAGTAAAACTGAAAGAGAAAAAAGAAATACAAATTAACTCCACACTAACATATCATGTTATACCAATTAAATGAGCAAACTAAGTGCCCATCGTTAAGTGGATGGATAGGAAGATGTAGAATATGTGTAGATATATAGACATGTTACTCAGCCATAAAAAAAATTAAAGCTTGCCATTTGTTACAACAGGCATGGATCTAGAGGGTGCTATTCTTAGTGAAAGAAGTCAGACAGATAAAGACAAAGAATGTGTGATTTCATTTATATGTAGAATTTAAAAAATAAAACATTTTAGTACTCATTGCTTGTCTAGACTAAAATGAAAATTGTAATACTTAAACATTATTGTTGACGGTGCAGCTTGGTATGATTTAGGACCGAATTGTGGAAATATGGTTCAAGAACTGTAGAAGTGTTCCTACTTTTCCACAAAGCAATTTCACAACTGAAAATATAACTTAAACTAAAAGATGGTAAAAGCTATATATGCAAAAATGTTGATGGCAGCATTATTTACAAATATTTGGAACTCACTGAATAGGGATGCAGTTAAGTACAGTTACTGTATGGAACACAAAACATTAAAATTATAATTCTGAAGGCTATGTAGCAACATAGACAATGCTTGTCCTGAGTTTAATGAAACAACAACAAAAAGACATAAGTAGCAACCAGCGCACAGACTGCTTTTGAATTTTGCCAGTTAATTTCCTCAGAGCTGTAGTCTCAGGAGCACATGGTCTACCTTCCAAGTTAGAGCAGCAACAGTTTTACTGCACAATTTGCGACAGTGTAATGACATTCTCCAGTTCCCAACTCACAATATTTGTGAATTTTCCATCTGCCACTTTGTGCACGTAATCAGAGTTTTCATAATAGCAGACCTTTTATAGGACTCTTTTTGTTTTGTTTTGTTTAGGATTTCTGAACAATTAGGGCTCTAGAAAGATATCCTCCAATACTTTGATTTTTTATAAGAAAAATGTTTTGTCTCTTGTAGAATGGCTTAGAAGTAGCAATCCAAGACTGGTAGGGGAGTTTCCAAATATGTGCTAAGTCATTCAGTTACCACAGAGCGTAAAACAGAGTTCAAGATAAGTTTTTTAAAGGAGATATCCAGGAAGCTGTGTGCATTAATTCTATCTGTGGAGCACAGGTACAAACTTAGTCATGTGGGCACACCTAATTGAGTTGACAACAACAACAAATCAGTAATAGGGTACTCACATGCTCACCTTTCAGTGTTCCATTTAAAAGGGAGGTGCTATTCTTAGTGAAAGAAGTCAGACAGATAAAGACAAAGAATGTGTGATTTCATTTATATGTAGAATTTAAAAAATAAAACATTTTAGTACTCATTGCTTGTCTAGACTAAAATGAAAATTGTAATACTTAAACATTATTGTTGACGGTGCAGCTTGGTATGATTTAGGACCGAATTGTGGAAATATGGTTCAAGAACTGTAGAAGTGTTCCTACTTTTCCACAAAGCAATTTCACAACTGAAAATATAACTTAAACTAAAAGATGGTAAAAGCTATATATGCAAAAATGTTGATGGCAGCATTATTTACAAATATTTGGAACTCACTGAATAGGGATGCAGTTAAGTACAGTTACTGTATGGAACACAAAACATTAAAATTATAATTCTGAAGGCTATGTAGCAACATAGACAATGCTTGTCCTGAGTTTAATGAAACAACAACAAAAAGACATAAGTAGCAACCAGCGCACAGACTGCTTTTGAATTTTGCCAGTTAATTTCCTCAGAGCTGTAGTCTCAGGAGCACATGGTCTACCTTCCAAGTTAGAGCAGCAACAGTTTTACTGCACAATTTGCGACAGTGTAATGACATTCTCCAGTTCCCAACTCACAATATTTGTGAATTTTCCATCTGCCACTTTGTGCACGTAATCAGAGTTTTCATAATAGCAGACCTTTTATAGGACTCTTTTTGTTTTGTTTTGTTTAGGATTTCTGAACAATTAGGGCTCTAGAAAGATATCCTCCAATACTTTGATTTTTTATAAGAAAAATGTTTTGTCTCTTGTAGAATGGCTTAGAAGTAGCAATCCAAGACTGGTAGGGGAGTTTCCAAATATGTGCTAAGTCATTCAGTTACCACAGAGCGTAAAACAGAGTTCAAGATAAGTTTTTTAAAGGAGATATCCAGGAAGCTGTGTGCATTAATTCTATCTGTGGAGCACAGGTACAAACTTAGTCATGTGGGCACACCTAATTGAGTTGACAACAACAACAAATCAGTAATAGGGTACTCACATGCTCACCTTTCAGTGTTCCATTATTAAAAGATAGAGGTGACAGTTATTGATCTTTATCACTGTCACCTTTGTGCCCGTTACTCTACTGACTGCTAAAGATATAATAAAAACTGAGCAGGATATAGCCCCTAGTGCTACAAAATGACTGGATTTTAGGGGATCCACCTCTAGATTCTATTCAAAATTGCATGAAACATTAGCTCTCATGTAAAATCACTTCCAACCTTGATAAAGAGAGACAGGCAAGGGACACATCCCTGCAAATAAAGGGAGAAATCAGTCTTGGGCAAAAAATGGAGAGAAATCCAAGACTCCTAGAAAAAGAGGCATGAGAATCTGTAAAAGAAGAGGCATTTGCTTGAGGATAAAAAGACATGTGAAAAAAACATCTCAATACCTGGGAAAAAGAGGTGAATTTGAGAAGTGATGATTACTACGGCTGTATAAGGCTTAATAGACACAAGGTTAGTATACCTCCAAAGAAGGCTGATTTGATGTGGGGGTGCTAGTGGAGACTTTGTTATGTAGACTTAACTAGCTTTGTATTTTTCAGACCAAATCTCCCTTTCTGTGTCTAGGCACACAATAATATACCTTAGAGTATTCACTGTTAATGGCTCACAACTTTATCTGTGTCCAGACTATTTTCACTCTGCTGAAATCAAATTTATAAGCTCTCCCTAGGGGCTGTCTGCTTTGAATAACTAGTGGGCTGAGTATAAAAGCCAGATCTTTGTGTAAAATTTGGAGTGACATTTAAAAGTCATCACAACCCCAGAGAACACCACTCCACACCATGAGTGAATTGGGACCACCATTTTGGTTACATCACAGTTTAAATTATTCCTTTGACCAAATAATACTGGTTCTCTAGCTCCCATGTTTTGTTGACTGCCTTGTTTTGAAAAGTAGAATTTCTTTCAAAGATAATATAGTTCTGAAAATGGGTGGGCTTCACAGGTAGTGATGCAGTAATACTTTCCTATAAGGGTCTCACTCTTTTCCATGGCTTAATCCATTTTCAAGGCCATAGTTTACCAAGACATTAGTGTCCAGCAGTAACTGCATTAGTTTTCCTCATATTGCAAGGATTTGTATAATTCTAAACATTGGATCAACAACTTAGCAATCATCTAAATTCACAACTGACAGATAAAAAATTTCAGCTCATCTATGTGATGCGTAATGTATTTGCTTAGATGACTCTCCGCTTATGAAAATGCAAGGTCATGTCTACTAGAGGATTTAGGGATCCACCTCTAGATTCTATTCAAAATTGCATGAAACATTAGCTCTCATGTAAAATCACTTCCAACCTTGATAAAGAGAGACAGGCAAGGGACACATCCCTGCAAATAAAGGGAGAAATCAGTCTTGGGCAAAAAATGGAGAGAAATCCAAGACTCCTAGAAAAAGAGGCATGAGAATCTGTAAAAGAAGAGGCATTTGCTTGAGGATAAAAAGACATGTGAAAAAAACATCTCAATACCTGGGAAAAAGAGGTGAATTTGAGAAGTGATGATTACTACGGCTGTATAAGGCTTAATAGACACAAGGTTAGTATACCTCCAAAGAAGGCTGATTTGATGTGGGGGTGCTAGTGGAGACTTTGTTATGTAGACTTAACTAGCTTTGTATTTTTCAGACCAAATCTCCCTTTCTGTGTCTAGGCACACAATAATATACCTTAGAGTATTCACTGTTAATGGCTCACAACTTTATCTGTGTCCAGACTATTTTCACTCTGCTGAAATCAAATTTATAAGCTCTCCCTAGGGGCTGTCTGCTTTGAATAACTAGTGGGCTGAGTATAAAAGCCAGATCTTTGTGTAAAATTTGGAGTGACATTTAAAAGTCATCACAACCCCAGAGAACACCACTCCACACCATGAGTGAATTGGGACCACCATTTTGGTTACATCACAGTTTAAATTATTCCTTTGACCAAATAATACTGGTTCTCTAGCTCCCATGTTTTGTTGACTGCCTTGTTTTGAAAAGTAGAATTTCTTTCAAAGATAATATAGTTCTGAAAATGGGTGGGCTTCACAGGTAGTGATGCAGTAATACTTTCCTATAAGGGTCTCACTCTTTTCCATGGCTTAATCCATTTTCAAGGCCATAGTTTACCAAGACATTAGTGTCCAGCAGTAACTGCATTAGTTTTCCTCATATTGCAAGGATTTGTATAATTCTAAACATTGGATCAACAACTTAGCAATCATCTAAATTCACAACTGACAGATAAAAAATTTCAGCTCATCTATGTGATGCGTAATGTATTTGCTTAGATGACTCTCTCCGCTTATGAAAATGCAAGGTCATGTCTACATCATTGTCATGTCCTTAGTTTCTGTTCAGTACTTTGAATACAATATTACTTAGAAAGTATTTGTTTATGAAACTTAGAAAAGCTGGGGATACAAGGACATAAAATAAACAAAAAATAAGAGTCATTCCAGATTCCTCCTTTAAAGTTACTTCCAATATCAAGTTAATCATTAATATTTTAAATTCTAAGGCCTACATGTCCTTATAATTTATGCTTTCCTCTTCCTTTACATTGTTACTGCTTAAATAAAGAACCTCGTCATTTTATAGCTTCCTAATAATTTACTTAATCCATTCTGCACAGCATAACTAGAAAGATCATTCTAAAGTAAATGAACAAGAGCAAAGATATCAATAAAGGTATTGTGTTATTTTTCTTTTATAAGCTTTCTATGAAGACAAATTCCTCACCCAAATGTCAAGCCATTTACTACAGGGAGCTTTGCCTACCTCCCCACACAATCTGCTGCCACGTACTCTCATGCACCTGGCCTGGAGTCATGCCAGCTACCGTCTTCCCAAAAGTGTCCTTCTTACTGCAGTAGGGCTCCTTTTCACTAGAAATCTCCCTCCTTTTGTTTTTCACCAACTTAATTTTTAAAATACCACCTCATCCTTAAATTAAATTAGACTATCATCTTGCTTAAGGAGCATTCTCTGATTGTTTTCCTTTGGCATGCAGAGTTTGAAAATGTCTTCATAAGACTCTAGCTGCCTGAAAAATTAGATAAGGTGTTTCATAGTCCAAGAAGGAGCGATCCTATCATATTTGGAGAACAACAAAAAAAAGAGAAAACCTTCCAGTTGAAGTAAAGGCACTCTCATTTATTGTAAGACATGAGAAATCAATACTGAGTAAACCTCTAGAGAGAAGTCAGAAATTTTAGAATAAAATGTAAACACACACATTACAGGAAAAAGTACTTGGTGTAATAGAGATATTATGGGTTTCAACATACTTTCCAGATTTCGCTCTCGTTATGTCAGGTCTCATTATTCACAGCAGTTACGCTCTATAAAGTTGGGGCAAACACTGATTTAGCAAATACTGAAGCATTGCTCTGAAGTAGAAAGTTCACGCAAGGTCAGGTCACATTTTTGTCCACCAATCAATACCTAATCTTCTTTTGTATGTGTTTTTAAAGACACCTTGTTTAACATAAAGCATTGCTTCAGTAGTATTGGACTATAGTTCTATAGCTTTAGCTGGAATCTGATGGAAGCTTATCTTCAACGAAGCTTATCTAATGCACTTAAGGTCCCCTTAAGGCATATTGCTGCTGTCTTGCACTTAGGAACACGAGACAACACTTCAGCTCTACACTTGGGGGACTATTTTAAACAGTGAAATCATCAACAAAAAGCAAAAATGGGAAAGATATGGCACTACATTGACCAAGGAAAGGACATGTGTTTACTGCCATGATAGAGGAAACAAGAAGGCAGAGTACAGCTTTGTTTTGACCTCAGGTGGTTAACTTGTTGGGCAGCTCAGACTTTCTGCTGCTAAGTGAGAATGACCCGGATGTAGGAGCTGCTGAGGTCGGATTTGGGGCTGGAGATAGATTTTGGTGAGTTGAAAGATTTGCAAATGTAGAAGAGGTTCATAATGAAGATCAACTGTATTCAAATCTAGTTTTGGAATATTCAAGAAAGAAACAAAGACTCCTCTTAGCAAGCAGTGTTTTCCCAAACTATGAAATACATTATTTCACCATTTAGGTTTTTATGGAGAGTTAAAGAGTTTTATGTGAGGTTTATCCAAATCAGGGCAGGGAAGATCAAGAACGGAATAAGGGTTTGTGAAGATGAACCAGATCAGCCACCACATACAAGATGTTGAATGTTTGCTCACTGATATTTGTAATTAAAAGGGCTGCTACTGTTTAATTTTTTTTCATATAAAAGGGCTTCCTTTTCTTGTAATGCACCAGTAATTCTTCTTTTATTTAATGCACCAATAATTCTTCTTTTATTTAATCTCCTTTGAGAAATACAGTTTGCATCTGTAGCTAAGTTTTTTCTTTTAAACTGAACCTAAAGAAATATTCTTCATGTCCCCTATAAAAGGGTAACCTATTTTTTTAATCATGATTTTTATTTGCAAAAAAAAAGAAATTCTATTAGAGCCACACGGTGATAATAGTGGTGTTTACTCAGTCACTCTTACTCCATTTGTCCTTTGGTTCAGGCTTTGTGACAAAAACAGAAGGCTGTCTCCTCTCTCAAACTGTACACTTGACTCTGATGTCATGGAAAAGAAGCTTTCTTCACATCCTCACTGGATTTTCCTGTTCAATGTTTAGCTTAGCAGAACCAAAGCCCACATGCTATTAACCAGATGCTCTGCAGAGAATTAGAAATCCTGACATAATAGACAGCCAGGCCCCCTTAGAAGGAAGCATTCATGCAGACTGATTTGCTGTCTGCTTTAGACCCAAGTAGCATGAGGTAATTTACAACCTGTCATTTCCTCCCTGAGTCGGAGGAATGCTTCACATATTATCAATGAAGGCAGAGCATAAAATAAAGTGTTCTTCTGCTCTCCAACTTTTGGGTGTCAATTTCCCGTATCTTCAGAAGGGAGAGGGTACTGACGAACTAAAAATTTGGCATAAAATTGATTCTTTTAAAGAAAAAAGTGGTGATAGCAAAACTAGAAGCAAATGAACGAAGGGTGAGTAAGAGCGAGAGAGGAAGAGAAGGAAGATGGGAGAAGAGAAAATATGTGAGCAGGAGGGTCAGTGATGTCAAATACTGTTGGAAGAAAATAAGGGCAACAAGGACTAGAAAATAGGACTTTTGATTAGCCATCTAAGGTTCATCTCCTTGCTCTAGGAAGACCTTGAAGCAGCCATAATGAAGGATAGGAGCTGTGACGGGCGATACAGCCGCCCAGGCTGTCTGAGTACTCTAATCACTGGGCCACATCACATTGCTCTCAAGTATTTTGAATCAGACATAATCATTTTCAAAGGAATTGTTTCTCGTGTAACATATCCTCAAAAATTAATGTAAGAATATATATGATTCATCTTCCATCCATCTCTCTAAGTTTCTAATGCTCTTCAAATTCTAAGTCTAGGTCTCAATCAACAGTATCCACTCTTCAAATAATAAATGGAATAAAATTGTTCTGAAAAGGCTTTTTAAGGACCTTTAACATGGTAATCCTTTGTTTTCTAGTTAGGTAATTATATTCATTTCTATTCATCTTCAATGTTTATAAGATTGGAGGAATCAGCTTGGTAAATAGGAAAATTCTCAAATATATACTAAAACTTTTATATATATTCTATACATTAACAGAATGCTACGGAATACAGAAGTGGATATTAAAGATGTTATTATTTGAAATGTTCATTTCAAAGAAAACCATCTGCCTGTGAAACCCACTTCTACAGATGAAAGGAAGGAAGGAGGGAAGGAAGGAAAATAAACAAGGAGGAAAGGCAAAAAAAGAAAACCATTTATTTGGAAAATAAACCTTGACTCACTCTTTGGAGTAAATGTTTATGGAATATACCCGTGAATTATGCTAGCTCTGTACCTAAATGCAAAGGGAATGTGAATAATCTTATAAATGTGACTGGATCCCCACAAACGCCAGAAACCACATTAGCCAAACAGCTAGAGCTCAGTAGGCTTTCTAACAGGACAGTTTGTCTCAAAGAAGGTCACAGTGACCTTGTCAATTGCTGAGTCTGTAAATAAGTAATTATTGGATTATGAAGCAAAGAACTCTACAATCTGCCTAGACCAAAATAATAGTAGCATAGGAGAAAATCTGTTCCTTGCCCACATACCCATTACCTCTTAAAAATATCCCCTCAGCTCTCAACACCTTATGTTGAGACAAGAGGAAAAGTACCTTCATTTGCTGAATGCCCACTATGTGTCTGGCACTTTACAGATATAATTACAGAGCTATGCATCTCATCAGTACTACGAGAAGATGATTTATGCCAAGAAGAAATTACTCACAACTATTATAATTAACACATAGGGCAAAAAAGCATACTGGGCCACATCACATTGCTCTCAAGTATTTTGAATCAGACATAATCATTTTCAAAGGAATTGTTTCTCGTGTAACATATCCTCAAAAATTAATGTAAGAATATATATGATTCATCTTCCATCCATCTCTCTAAGTTTCTAATGCTCTTCAAATTCTAAGTCTAGGTCTCAATCAACAGTATCCACTCTTCAAATAATAAATGGAATAAAATTGTTCTGAAAAGGCTTTTTAAGGACCTTTAACATGGTAATCCTTTGTTTTCTAGTTAGGTAATTATATTCATTTCTATTCATCTTCAATGTTTATAAGATTGGAGGAATCAGCTTGGTAAATAGGAAAATTCTCAAATATATACTAAAACTTTTATATATATTCTATACATTAACAGAATGCTACGGAATACAGAAGTGGATATTAAAGATGTTATTATTTGAAATGTTCATTTCAAAGAAAACCATCTGCCTGTGAAACCCACTTCTACAGATGAAAGGAAGGAAGGAGGGAAGGAAGGAAAATAAACAAGGAGGGAAAGGCAAAAAAAGAAAACCATTTATTTGGAAAATAAACCTTGACTCACTCTTTGGAGTAAATGTTTATGGAATATACCCGTGAATTATGCTAGCTCTGTACCTAAATGCAAAGGGAATGTGAATAATCTTATAAATGTGACTGGATCCCCACAAACGCCAGAAACCACATTAGCCAAACAGCTAGAGCTCAGTAGGCTTTCTAACAGGACAGTTTGTCTCAAAGAAGGTCACAGTGACCTTGTCAATTGCTGAGTCTGTAAATAAGTAATTATTGGATTATGAAGCAAAGAACTCTACAATCTGCCTAGACCAAAATAATAGTAGCATAGGAGAAAATCTGTTCCTTGCCCACATACCCATTACCTCTTAAAAATATCCCCTCAGCTCTCAACACCTTATGTTGAGACAAGAGGAAAAGTACCTTCATTTGCTGAATGCCCACTATGTGTCTGGCACTTTACAGATATAATTACAGAGCTATGCATCTCATCAGTACTACGTAGAAGATGATTTATGCCAAGAAGAAATTACTCACAACTATTATAATTAACACATAGGGCTGTAATAAGGATTAAATGCATACTGGGCTCAGAAGTACACAGGGAAAGGGGCAGAAACACTGTGAAAGTCACACATCCAAATGCCAGGGACACAGTGCTCAGCTCAGGATGAGACTTAATCATGACAGAGAATGCCCTCCACCCCCTACAGGCTTGTACGTAACCAAGTAACAAATAACTTGCTAGAGATGGATCCCCTGTGAGGTGAAGCCAACTGGGAATGGGAACACACAGACACACGCACAGACACACACACACAGACACACACACACACACACATCCCTAGCATACTGTATGCGAATGTTTGAAAACAACAACAAAAACAGAAAAATCAGGAAAGTAGCCATAGAAAGAAAAGATACATCAAGCACACAAAGGGGAACCAAAATTGGAATGATAGCAGATATCTTTTTACAAAAGTCATAGAGAAAACAGTGGAGTTTCTGTCTGGGTTGCTATGCCTCCAAGCGAAGTCTTTGTGTCTGGGAAGGAAGAGTTGGAGGAGACACAGGGCCCTGACCCCCATTCTCCCCACCACTGTCCTTGGTGCCCCTGATTCTGCCACCCAGACACAGCCCTGAAGCCCTGGCTCACATCTGATGGTGGTCACTGTCCCTTGCCCAGGGCCTGCAAGGGTCAGTCTCTCTTTCAGCTCCTCTTCTGGTTGTGGTCCCCTAGGAGGCAGCTGGTGGGGTGGCCGGAGCTCCATCCCACCGGATGACGGAGGGACAGATAGATGATCAGAGGCAATGACTGGGTGCCCTGCTGAACACAGACACACGTGCAAAGTTGTTGCTCCCAAGACTTTTTTTTTTACTGACCATCTGACTTAGGCCTGAGCATCAGTATTTTCAGTAAATCTGCCCTGTTGATTTTCATTTTAGCCAAGGTTAACAACACTGCTCTAAAGGGTGAAGGAATAAAGAGAAAGTGAAAATGATAACATAAAGGGTCAACAATTAACAAGCAGAATAAACTAATTCGTACTATTTGAATGATTGATTTAATGCATCTCATCAGTACTACGAGAAGATGATTTATGCCAAGAAGAAATTACTCACAACTATTATAATTAACACATAGGGCTGTAATAAGGATTAAATGCATACTGGGCTCAGAAGTACACAGGGAAAGGGGCAGAAACACTGTGAAAGTCACACATCCAAATGCCAGGGACACAGTGCTCAGCTCAGGATGAGACTTAATCATGACAGAGAATGCCCTCCACCCCCTACAGGCTTGTACGTAACCAAGTAACAAATAACTTGCTAGAGATGGATCCCCTGTGAGGTGAAGCCAACTGGGAATGGGAACACACAGACACACGCACAGACACACACACACAGACACACACACACACACACATCCCTAGCATACTGTATGCGAATGTTTGAAAACAACAACAAAAACAGAAAAATCAGGAAAGTAGCCATAGAAAGAAAAGATACATCAAGCACACAAAGGGGAACCAAAATTGGAATGATAGCAGATATCTTTTTACAAAAGTCATAGAGAAAACAGTGGAGTTTCTGTCTGGGTTGCTATGCCTCCAAGCGAAGTCTTTGTGTCTGGGAAGGAAGAGTTGGAGGAGACACAGGGCCCTGACCCCCATTCTCCCCACCACTGTCCTTGGTGCCCCTGATTCTGCCACCCAGACACAGCCCTGAAGCCCTGGCTCACATCTGATGGTGGTCACTGTCCCTTGCCCAGGGCCTGCAAGGGTCAGTCTCTTTCAGCTCCTCTTCTGGTTGTGGTCCCCTAGGAGGCAGCTGGTGGGGTGGCCGGAGCTCCATCCCACCGGATGACGGAGGGACAGATAGATGATCAGAGGCAATGACTGGGTGCCCTGCTGAACACAGACACACGTGCAAAGTTGTTGCTCCCAAGACTTTTTTTTTTACTGACCATCTGACTTAGGCCTGAGCATCAGTATTTTCAGTAAATCTGCCCTGTTGATTTTCATTTTAGCCAAGGTTAACAACACTGCTCTAAAGGGTGAAGGAATAAAGAGAAAGTGAAAATGATAACATAAAGGGTCAACAATTAACAAGCAGAATAAACTAATTCATTTATATTTGCCAGAAATTTCATATATATATATACATATATTATAATATGTTTAACACATTTGTGTTGCTTTCAGCAAGATTATGAATAACACTATTGAAAGAGAATGTGACAAAATAATAGCTATGTCTTGAGTAATTGCACACGAAGTATTTCTCTGCTTCTTTATGTTTTTTTCCTCTCTCAAAATCAGGTTTCTAATTGCTAGCTTTACAAGCAGGAAAAGTAAATTTAAAATACACAAAGAGAAAAGTGTGCCTTCTAAGTGATTCTTATGCACTTACATGTGAGAAACTTTCTTCTGTCCTGGAGCAGTTCCTTTACAGGTGATCCAGGCGGCAGGGGTACATTACTAGACAGCACATGGAGATGCGAATCAAAAAAGTAAAATGACCATAACCTGTACCCGAGTTTGGAACTACCAAAATCCCAAAGTTACCATACACACAACTAGCAATTCTTTCAACCTTTTCTAGAAGTGGACATCTCTGGACAACTGGTTTCACTTTGGGACTGCCAAAGTTATTAGAAAACTGCCCATTCAAAGTTGATACCATAACACTGTTCTGTTCCTATTTGCTTGAGCCTTCAATCCAGACACTGAAACATCTTCATTAGCTGTCATTTGGGAAATGATGGGCAACAGTGGGTCAGAAGAAAAGTTCAGGGTCAGTCTTTGATTGTTGTTGTTGTTGTTGTTTTATTTTATTTATTTATCTTTTGGGGGAGTGGGGAGGGAGGGGGATGGGCGGGCCACTTCTATTGGTCTTTCATTTCTCTGTTTTCATCCATCCTTGTTCTTTGGCTCCTGTGGGCCTCCCATCATGGTGGCGTCTGTCGTCACAGAGTGCCGGCTCTGGGCGCATGCGCCCCAGAGCTCCAGCTCAGTAATTGGACACATCAGTCCAGCCGCTCCACAGCATGTGGAATCTTCCCAGGCCAAGGATCGAACCAACGCCCCTTGCACTGCAAGGCAGTGTCCTTACCCTCTGGATTACCAGGGAAGCCCAGTCCTTGGTTTTTTATATTGATTCAGTCACCAAAGGACCCCAAGTACAATTGTATAGAAAATTAGAAACTTACATCAAATAAATTCAGCATCATTCCATCTACCTCCCTAAGTCCCAAATCAGATAATAAACACTTTATAATCTTGCCAAGGTTACCCTGTAGAGATGCTTTGGTTTAAAGAAAATGAACCAATATGAACCAAATGGGCTATTTCCAATGAGAATGCACAAATTCAGACTCTCTGAACCCATTGGTTCTACTGGCAAAACTCAGCCACATAAAACAAGTAGCCAGGCACAGTCTAAATGATCCCATATTACCTTGCATTAGGGACATTTTATTGCCTAGTTGCTATAGGTCAAATGAGTGTGTAACCCTAGATTATATCTTCAGGAGTGTGTATTCCTTGCTCTTGAAGATGGTGTATTATCTATAGAAACAAACCAAAAAGACAGGATAGTTAATATGCTGGTAAAGATCTTTGGATGAAGAAGTGAGAGGAATGACTGAAGTAAGACCTCAGAATCTATGAGCTACCGAATGTGCTAGGTATTAGGTTAAGGGAAGCTATTTTACTCCATTTACTATTGGTAATGATATTATCCATGGGTGTTATTAGTCACACTTTATAGACATGTCTTTGACTGGGAGAGCACATACCCACAGCAGCAGAGTTTAAGATGGCAGTTCATTCTTTGTGTCATCAGTCACAGACTTGGCCAATGGGAGGAATTAAAGAAGGAAAATAGGAACTCAGACTGAATGTCTTTCAACTGCCACCTGCTGGGATAACTCCCTGTTACAAGGATTTGGGGTGCTTTGTCCTCTACTGCCTTGAATTTTATCTGCATACAAAATAAGACTCTTGCATCCTGAGATAGCACCCTCTATGCTAGGGGCCAAGTAATCATAGGATAGTAAAGCTACAAAGAATTTAGAAAGCATTTGGTCCAGTTGTTTCCAAAACATTTATGTTTGGAATGAGAACACCAAACAAAATTTTACCCAGAAGACCCACGTGTTTAACAGATAACTCTAGGGCTGCCCTCGCTGCTGTGAAGTGGGTCAAGATCATTATAGTTCTTGTCCCTTCCACAGTAACTCCTATTTTATATTGATTCATACCAAAGGACCCCAAGTACAATTGTATAGAAAATTAGAAACTTACATCAAATAAATTCAGCATCATTCCATCTACCTCCCTAAGTCCCAAATCAGATAATAAACACTTTATAATCTTGCCAAGGTTACCCTGTAGAGATGCTTTGGTTTAAAGAAAATGAACCAATATGAACCAAATGGGCTATTTCCAATGAGAATGCACAAATTCAGACTCTCTGAACCCATTGGTTCTACTGGCAAAACTCAGCCACATAAAACAAGTAGCCAGGCACAGTCTAAATGATCCCATATTACCTTGCATTAGGGACATTTTATTGCCTAGTTGCTATAGGTCAAATGAGTGTGTAACCCTAGATTATATCTTCAGGAGTGTGTATTCCTTGCTCTTGAAGATGGTGTATTATCTATAGAAACAAACCAAAAAGACAGGATAGTTAATATGCTGGTAAAGATCTTTGGATGAAGAAGTGAGAGGAATGACTGAAGTAAGACCTCAGAATCTATGAGCTACCGAATGTGCTAGGTATTAGGTTAAGGGAAGCTATTTTACTCCATTTACTATTGGTAATGATATTATCCATGGGTGTTATTAGTCACACTTTATAGACATGTCTTTGACTGGAGAGAGCACATACCCACAGCAGCAGAGTTTAAGATGGCAGTTCATTCTTTGTGTCATCAGTCACAGACTTGGCCAATGGGAGGAATTAAAGAAGGAAAATAGGAACTCAGACTGAATGTCTTTCAACTGCCACCTGCTGGGATAACTCCCTGTTACAAGGATTTGGGGTGCTTTGTCCTCTACTGCCTTGAATTTTATCTGCATACAAAATAAGACTCTTGCATCCTGAGATAGCACCCTCTATGCTAGGGGCCAAGTAATCATAGGATAGTAAAGCTACAAAGAATTTAGAAAGCATTTGGTCCAGTTGTTTCCAAAACATTTATGTTTGGAATGAGAACACCAAACAAAATTTTACCCAGAAGACCCACGTGTTTAACAGATAACTCTAGGGCTGCCCTCGCTGCTGTGAAGTGGGTCAAGATCATTATAGTTCTTGTCCCTTCCACAGTAACTCCTATGAAGGCTACTGGGGTGTCTCTCAGAATCATGAGGAAAGAGAAGGGAGTACTGAAAAAAAAATGTCCTAAACCTTACATTAGCAGGAGAGGAGAGGAGATTGAAACGGTCTCATGTCATATAGAAATTCAGTGATCAGAGTGGAAAAGGAAGACACTCAGGCCAAAACTGGACATTGAGTCAGCGTGGAAGACAGGAAAAACAGTAACAACCCTTATCCTGCCAACCTCTCAGGGCTATGGTGAGATATAAGATGGTGTGGTTTAATCTGGAAAGTTTGAGAAAAGGAACTGTCACCCTATTATTATTTTGTAATGTCAAGAGCTCTGCAGTCTAGCTGTGCGCTGTTTGCATCACTTAGCAGTATGCTGTGCATAGCTATGATTTCGTCATCTCTGACTATGGTCATTTTAATTTGCAGCTTATATGCCTGGGAGTCCCTTTTTCAAAAACCAATAATAAAATGAATGATCAGAACCCATGCCACGCCATGTACTGCTTTCAGAGGCCCCACAGTTTCTGCCACCTTGAAAATTGCATCTAAGTTTCTGAAAAACCTGGCCCGGCCAGTCCTCCCCACATCCTCCCCATATCCTCAACTGCAAGGAGCTGTTTAATGGCCCAGAGGCAGCCTGACTCTTCCCAGCAGAGAGGGGCCTGTCAGCCTCTCACTCCCCCTGGCTCTGCTCCAGGGAGTCAGTCTCTCCACCACCCCCTCTACTTCTTGGCAGCTGGAACTGAAGGTTTGAAGTTGGTGGCCAACTGCGGCACCTGACTGTTCTGTCCGCTGCTAATGACTGCCCCCGCTGAATCCTAGCTCTGTCTCTGTGCCTTCCGTTCTTAAAGGTCCAAGTGACAAGAAAGGAAAGGCCATTCTGACTTCTGACCTACATTCTCGCCCAAGCACACAATGCTGTTTTCGACTGTTTTCCTGTTTTGTAGGTGTTAGCAGACTGAGAGTGTAGGTAGAAGAGGGTGGGTGACATTCTTCAGGCCTATTATACTGACCCTGGAATTTGGAGATCTGTGCTCCTCTGACCGTGCTACTCTGGAAAAGTAAATGAGAAAGGGCAGAAATGTTGACCTGGCTGCTGTTCATTGCAACATATTATAAAATATGCTTCTTCAAAAAATAAGACATTTTTTTAAACCTTTGAGATGTTAACAACCTTACCTCTGAGTATTCAGTCATCTTTTCTATGGTATTCAAAGCTTTGATCAGGAAAATCAGGTTCAATCAATGACTGTACTTGGCAGTGACTTTATTATTGCCCCAGAGTTTTGCATGTGTGAATCCAGCAGTGAATACAAGCTCAGATAACAGCTGATAGCCTCATAAAGGTAGTACCATATTTCTCTCTGTTGATCATTATTATAAGCCAAACTTGGCAGCTCTTATTATTTCAATTTGAGAAAGGAAAAGATCGAGCTCAGAGAGATGACCTGATTTTTCAAGGTCACACAACTCCCCCATCGTTCTCTGATGCTAACACGCTGCATCTCTTCTCACCTCTAAGGACTTCCATGTTTGTATGTTGCATAATTCTAAAGAGGCATCCAAACCTGGAGTTTAGAGTTCATTGTTCAGAGGGAGATTTATAAATGTATCTTGGGGAAGGGGCAGATGTTCCTAATTCTTTCAAAGGTGCTGCGTGTGCTACTATTGCTTGATGTCTGGACTGTTAAAAAAAAATGATCAGAAACAAAGTAGCTGATGCAAACAAACATGGGCCCTTTATGAAACAGAGTCTTCTTTTCAAGAACTGCAAAATGGAGTGCAAGACAAGAAACTTTTATAGGATGAAGAATAAGAAACAAGGAAGAGAGCAATGTTAAAATATCTGCTTGTCTGGGGTCACATAATCAACTTTGATTGGGGTGAGAGGCCCAGAGTTGACTGATGGAGAAATTCTTAATTTCTGGTCAGGTTGACCATTTACAGAGAGGGGAAAAGTTATCAAAGTTTTGGCTTGCTGCCTGGACAGGAATGGCTCCAAATGGGTCCTAGGAAGTTATTTCAACATAACAAGTCATGGATACCCCATGCTAGAAAGGCATTGTGCTTGGGGCAGCAGAAAAACTTGCAGAGTTAAGTGCTTGACACATGATGGGAGGGTAGAGAATGATGGAGAAGGAGAGGCACAGCCTGTTCTGGCCTTTCGAGCTCGAGAGGCTTGGAGGGGTCACTGCCTTTGTGTTCCCTTCCATCTGAGTCTGCCAGCAATGACCAGATAACCGGTTCTTTTCTTTCCACTTTTCAGTCACTCGTATGTATGGTTTGTTCTCTTTCTTTTTCTTCACACTAACTTTTCTCCAAACATTTTCCAAATTTGCCTCCGTTCTTGTATTTATTGAGTTTTACTTGTCATTCTTTTTTTTTTTCTTTTAGTTTGCCAAGGTAATTTATTATTTATTCCTTTCACCCAACCCTCCCGCTTCCATTTTGTGATTTATGGACATCTTAGTTTTTCACTTCTTTTTTCCTTCAAATCTATTTAAAGGTTTTTTATTTCTTTAAGAGGATATTTGCTCTCTAAGCCTTCAGTTTTGGGTTCTGCCTCCAAAGCCCATTCACAACTGCCAGGAGGATTGAGAAATATAAAGCAAGTTACCAGTTGTTTTCACAAAAGTGAAAGAATTGACTGTGGAAGTTGGTTAATGAAGGCTTCGGAGACAGAGGTCCGGCTGGAAGCATTAACTCTCCTCCTCATCTTTTCTGATAAACATGCCTTCCAGGGAGATAAGAGAAATCAAAGGCTGCTTTTTTTGAGCCCTGTAATTTTGAAGTCAACTAGTGTGGTTCCTCATAGATGCCATTTTAACTCCCTTCCAGATAAAAGAGTCTAAGCCTCAAAATCAAATATTTCCTCGCTATTCCCTCAGGCTCCCTTGTCAAACCCTCTGACTGACTGAGGGCACCGAGCTTAACATCGTGAAACAAAATCTTTTAACCACAGAAGGATCAGTGAACATGTTACGTAGAGAGCCGGTGTGGTTCTATGTATATGTGCAGCAAACATAGCCAAGATAGCTTGACTTTATTTTATGCATTAACTGGGCTCCCCTCAAAGATTAATGAACATGAATATTTATGGGGTGAATCATATTTTTCCATAGAATTGCACTGTAACTATGGAAGCCTAATACAAATGTTAAAGAAGATTGGAGGCCAAATTTAAATATGAGAGCCCACAATTTAAAAAAGGCTGCCTTGGATAATTTGCCATCATGTATATTTATTTCTATAATGTCAAAGCCCACAAAAAGCAATCATAGACCATCTAGATTATGTTTGGGCATTCATGAAAAGATACAGAGGAAAATAAATCATTCTGAGACTCACTACTTCATCAAGAATGCATTCTAGCTTCAAGAAACAAAGGCTACTTAAATAAATTAAATAATAATTCCTAGATATTTAACAGACTGTCAGATATACAAATAAATATTCTACGTTGGTAATTTGTCAGTGCCTAGAACTCTTAGGCCATAAATAGGTAAAGCCAATCACTTAAAGGCCCTAACTACAAAGTCCTCATAAGACATTGTAAGACAATCACACAAATTATATCCTGGCAAAGAATTTTGAGAAATATTATTTCTAGGGTATATTAACTAAAAAAAGACAAACTACTTGAGAGTTGAGATTTAAATTTTATTTGGTGCAAAATGAGGACTGCAGTCCAGGAGGCAGCATCTCAGACAGAATCTACCTGCCAAGGCAGGAGGCCAGGGTTCCATCCTTGGGTCCGATGGATCCTGTGAAGGAAGTGGCAACCCATGTCCAGTATTCTTGCCTGGGAAATCCCGTGGTCAGAGGGACCTGGCAGGCTACAGCCCATGGGATTGCAAAGAGTCAGACACTGCTTAGCAACTAAACAACAACAATAACAATCCCCTAACTGCACACTGTAATCTTTGTGCAGACAAGACTTAACAGTGTAAAGAGTTCATCTCCATTCCATTGACGGCAGTTTCTATGTCAGTTATTTGGACTTCTCTTGCATGGCAGATTTGCATTTTTTCTGCCATTTATGTATTTGTATAAGCATTTATTTATATCACACATTTATTTACATCAATGTAAGCTCACAAATATTAATCTTTCACTTTGGTTTATAATCTAATAATACTTTTATTGATTTTGATGCTCACACTCTTCCAGATTTGGCCATTGGAAGTGCTTTCAGTTGGTTCCTCTGTCCTTCAATCATATCGCTATCATTGTTATGTTATATTTTATTTTGTTTTGTTTTTGAGAACTTCCTTATTATTTGGCACTGGGAAATACTCCGCATCTGTCTGATATATTTCTTTCTCCAATCCTAGAATCAGTCACTGCTCTAAGGAGCTCTTTCAGTGGATAATGGTATTAGAAATCACAGGGCACTAAACGTGCTCATTCCTGCTGAAGGGGGTAATATCTTTTGAGTCAGCTGACACAGGACAATTGTATGTGTGTGCTCTAACCTTCTAAATGTATACCTGGAAATATTTCTATGTTTAAACATCAGTGCCTACATTAATTTAAACATGAGTTTATAATGATGTTTCTGACTCTGGCTGATTACCACATGGGTCATTCTAACTTCTCACTGTTTGTCTGTACCCTCCACTCCAGTGGTGAAGAATCTCTCCTTAACTACCAAGCATTCACTTCATTGTTCATTTCCAGTGTAATGTATAGCCATTTATGAATTGGTAACCTGTGTACCCATTGGAATCAACTTTATCAACTAGAGTATGGCTTATGTTCAGTTTCTTTTGCAGACTGCACTCATTTCCAAAATTATTTACGTCATCACTTCCACCCCTTATACTTTTCAGTGAGGTTGATTCATACATTTTTAATACAGGTAGATTGCTTTGTCATATTCTGTCTTGCATCAGTGATTCACTTCCTCCTAAGTAATTTTTATATTTGCATATTTTAAGGAACACTGTGTGTAAATTTCCATGATTTTGAATAAATGCATAGTGTCATGTATCAACCATTACAGGATTATTAAGACGAGATTTCCCTACGAAACGCTTTGCTCAATACTACCCTTCACTCTTCCCAACCCCCAGGTTGAAAGATCTCTATCTTTTTCAGTTTTTATAATTTTGCTTTTTCTGAATGAAGTATAATTTTAATTATCTAGTTTGTAGTTTTTTTACACTGATTTCTTACAGTTAGTTACATGTTCTTCTATGTCTCTTCTTGACTTTTTTTTTTTTTAAGATTTATTTATTTATTTATTATTGGTGGGGGGTGGGGTAGGGAGGGAGGGGAGCAGGCGGGCCACTTCTATTGGTTTTTCATTTATCTATTTTCATCCATCTTTGTTCTTTGGCCCGTGTGGGCCTCCCATCGCGGTGGCCTCTCTTGTCGCAGAGCACTGGCTCTGGGCGCATGCGCTCCAGAGCTCCGGCTCGGTAATTGGACACATTAGTCCAGCTGCTCCGTGGCACGTGGGATCTTCCCAGGCCAGGGATCGAACTGGCGCCCCTTGAACTGCAAGGCGGTGTCCTTACCCACTGGGCCACCAGGGAAGCCCTCTTCTTGACTTTTTAACTAATTTTTTTTCATTGTTAATGAGAAGTCTGCTGCAATTCTTTTCCTTGTTTCTAGGTGTTTTCCCCTATCCTGGCTTCTTGTAAGATTTTCTCTTTTCTTTTGTTTTCTTTGATTTGAATAGGATATGCTTAGATCTTGGATTTGTTTTTTTCACATTTATATAGCTTATTGCTCTCGGAGCATCCTGGAACATTAGTTGGTATCTGTCATTTATTTTGGAAAGTTCTTAGCTATTATTATTTCAAATATTTTTCTGTTCCATTCTTCCTTTTATTTATTTATTTTTTTCTATTATTCAAGCAATACATAATGTTATACATTTTGAAACTGTCTTACAGTTCTTGAATGCTCTGGGTTTGGTTCGTTTGTTTTTCATTCCTTTTTTTCCTTTGTATTTCAGCTTGGGAATTTGTACTGACATGTCCTCATTGATTTTTTCCTCAGCTATTTCAAGTATATTGATGAGCACATCAAAGGCATTCTTTATTTCTATTAGTGGTTTTGATTCCTAGCATGGTTCTTTGTTAAAGTTCCCAAATCTTTCCTTACACTGCCCATCTGTTCCTGTATGTGGCTCTATCTTCATGAGAGCCATTAACATACTCCTCATAGTGATCTTACATTCCCTGTCTGATAGTTCCTACCTCTCTCTCATATCTGAATCTGTTTTTAAGGATTGCTTTGTGACTTCAGACTGATTTTTCCTGCCTTTCAGCGTATCTTGCAATTTGTTGCTCAAGTTGAGTCATGTGATGTTCAGTAACAGATAAATAGGCTTTAGTGTTGGAATTTATGTTAATCAGTCTAGGAGTTGGACTGTGTTTAATGTTTGCTGAAGCTGTTAAGCATCAGAGATTTCAAATTCATCTATTGTCCTTGTTTTTGTGTCCCTTTTGACTTTGGGCTTCCCTTTTTATTCCTCAGAAGGAGTCTGTATCTTGAAACTCTTTCAGGTGCAAGTCTCTGATGTGTTACTGGGGCCATCTTTGGTGGATGGTCAGATATGAGACAGGGAAGTGTTATACAATTTTAGGTTTACATTTTAGTGGACCTGTTCTTAAGGCTGTGATGATCACAGGTGTCAATCTGGTAGCATAGTTTTTTGAGGGGTTTTCCTCCTCTTAGATGAGATAAGATGATCAGAGGCAGCTGTAGTAGAAGGAATGTCCTTACCCCAGGTGGGTTAAGGCTCTGATAAAATATTTGCTCCTGGAGGCTGTGCAGTTGTTATGAACAATGCTCTGAACTTATTCTACAATAATTATTCTTATCTTTTTCTTGCCAGAGAAATTAGTCTTAAGAATCTTATGGGATTCCTAGATACAAAACCCATGAATGTGTGTCTCTCACTAAGACTATCTCTAGGAAGTTATCATTCTCATCTTAGTCCACAACTCAACCTCCAGCAATTTGTCAAAATTAGCATTTAAATGTTCTTACCAGATAATGTGTAAGTAAATCTTAGCTATTATGCTCTGAATTGCTTTGTCTTCTTTAAATTTAAGGCTAGAAGTCTGCCCTGTAGTCTCAGTTTTCTAACGAGTACAAGAAAAATCATTCTCTTTCAGGATTTTTTTTTCAACTTTTTCATTTTATAATGGTGGGGAATATATATATATATATATATATATGTATATATATATATATATATAATTTATAGGTCAGAACTGAAACTGAAAGTCAATAAATTCAATTTTAATAATATTAAATTTGAGACCCCTCTGATATATTAAATGAATTTTTGGTTGGAAGAAGAAAAGTTCTTTATTAGTATCTCGAATTTTTTTCAACTCCTCCCTGGGATTATGGAGTCCTTGGAACAAAGAGTAGATTATATGATCTTGTATATGTATATTCTAGGAGAAAATACTGTCAGTGTTTTAAAGGATTAAGTCCACTGATTCTATTTTATCCATGCATTAGGTTAGCGTGGTTAGTCTTGACCAGTATGTTTGTGAATTTATATTGAATAAATCACAGCAATAACACTTTTGCTTACCTATCTCAATTTCCAGTGCCTTGAATAAGGACCCACCAACATGAGATGGTAATAAATGTTTTGTTGACCTGATCAATAGATGTATGAGACACTGTTAAGAAGTAGAGTCGACATTAATGGCTTCTTAGAAGCATCGGTTGTCCTCCAATTTCAGATAAATAAGCCTGTGCTTCTATATCTGCCCACTGCATTATGTTGAACTCCTTTCAGATTGTTACCCTCAATGTAGTTCCTCAAACAGCTATCACTGTTCTCCTTCACTCAGCTATTATTCTCAGCCATAAAATCTGTAAAGAATTACCTCCCTTGAGGATAGAATGGGAGAGTGTATGTGTGTGTGTGTGCACATATACACACATACCACTTGATCTTGCTACCAGTCTAAGTTCCATTTTAAATTTCATAATAAGCTTTTTCAAATGACTAGCCTCTATTAGTTCCTTCTGTGTCTTTATATCTCTCCTTAATCATTGTGAGATATTGTCTTAGTTCAGGCTGCTATAACAAAAATATCATGGACTGGAAGACTTAAACAACCAACATTTAGATTCCATTTCAGAAGCTGTAAGTCCAAGATCAGGATATCAGCATAATTAAGTTCCTGGTGAAGGTTCTTTCTCCTTTCTTGTTTGCTCACATGGCTGAGTGAAGGAGCTCTAGTGTCTTTTTCTTCATTTAAGTACATTGATCCTATCATAAGGGCTCCACCCTTATGACCTTATCTAAACCCTATTACTTCCCCAAAGCCCCCACCTCTTAATACCATATTGAATGTTAAGAGACTCAACATACAAATTTAGGGGGTGACCGAAACATGCAGATATGCTCACCCAGATCTACTCCATTAAGAATCTAAATAAATAGAGAATGTATCATATACACAGACTGGAACATATCATTTTGTTAAGATGATAATTCTCCTGAAATTTCTCTGTAGATTAAATGTAAATTCAATTATAATCTCAGTAGGATTTTTTAAAAGAAATTCACAAATTGGCTGTGTCAAAAATACTGACAAGAATCAACATTTTAACATGTCCAGAGAACATTTCCCCTACCCCCTGTCCTTGTTAAACAGTTGTTATTTAGCAAGTCTGAGTTTAGCCATGTGCTCAAAATGCAAGGACTTTGAAAAAAGGATAAAGAAGGTCAAATACTTATTTCCAAAGAACAAGGACCCAGGAAAATATAGGGTGTGACTAAATTGTGACTAAACTCTGTCAAAATCATGTGACTCTACATGGATAATAGTCAATTCCTGGCAGCACTGTCTGAGAGAATTTGTGAGTACTATATACTTCTTTTATGTTTAGTTGAATCAAATGAGAGCCTGCATATATTTATATCCACATAAGTTTATCTGCACACAAACATCAATGTATCTCAGGAAAAACAACTCAAGGCAAAAATTCTTGTCATTGTTATTTTATTAAGCCTTTCCATATCTATTTAGCAATAGCAACACTGAAAAGCTAAATTTCAGAGTATAACTGATAATGACTGAATGTTGTTCAGCAATGAATGATCTGTGACTGCTGATTTAGCTGTTTGGTTTTGCCAGTGGAATCAGAAGATTTTGACATCCATAATCAAGGTGTTCTTAAGTCTTCCCTCAGACCAACTAAATGTTAGACAAGATTCTTTCTGGCTAAAGTTGCCTAAACTACCTTTTCTTTCTTTCTTTGGAAAACTTAACCACTGTAATATTTTTCCCTGACTCTTTGAAATGCATATCTTCTTCTGGTGTCTTCCCTTTTAGATATAATCTTCAAGAAAGGCAGGACCTCAGTCTCCTAGTCTCTATGGGGAAGATAGAAACCTAACTATAGTAAGCATCAACTAGCAGAAAAGGTAGTCTAATCACAGGGGCCAGTCTTTCCAGAAAGTCATCCAAAAGATCTAATTTTTAAAACAAATACAAATTTAGGGGTGACGAAACATGCAGATATGCTCACCCAGATCTACTCCATTAAGAATCTAAATAAATAGAGAATGTATCATATACACAGACTGGAACATATCATTTTGTTAAGATGATAATTCTCCTGAAATTTCTCTGTAGATTAAATGTAAATTCAATTATAATCTCAGTAGGATTTTTTAAAAGAAATTCACAAATTGGCTGTGTCAAAAATACTGACAAGAATCAACATTTTAACATGTCCAGAGAACATTTCCCCTACCCCCTGTCCTTGTTAAACAGTTGTTATTTAGCAAGTCTGAGTTTAGCCATGTGCTCAAAATGCAAGGACTTTGAAAAAAGGATAAAGAAGGTCAAATACTTATTTCCAAAGAACAAGGACCCAGGAAAATATAGGGTGTGACTAAATTGTGACTAAACTCTGTCAAAATCATGTGACTCTACATGGATAATAGTCAATTCCTGGCAGCACTGTCTGAGAGAATTTGTGAGTACTATATACTTCTTTTATGTTTAGTTGAATCAAATGAGAGCCTGCATATATTTATATCCACATAAGTTTATCTGCACACAAACATCAATGTATCTCAGGAAAAACAACTCAAGGCAAAAATTCTTGTCATTGTTATTTTATTAAGCCTTTCCATATCTATTTAGCAATAGCAACACTGAAAAGCTAAATTTCAGAGTATAACTGATAATGACTGAATGTTGTTCAGCAATGAATGATCTGTGACTGCTGATTTAGCTGTTTGGTTTTGCCAGTGGAATCAGAAGATTTTTGACATCCATAATCAAGGTGTTCTTAAGTCTTCCCTCAGACCAACTAAATGTTAGACAAGATTCTTTCTGGCTAAAGTTGCCTAAACTACCTTTTCTTTCTTTCTTTGGAAAACTTAACCACTGTAATATTTTTCCCTGACTCTTTGAAATGCATATCTTCTTCTGGTGTCTTCCCTTTTAGATATAATCTTCAAGAAAGGCAGGACCTCAGTCTCCTAGTCTCTATGGGGAAGATAGAAACCTAACTATAGTAAGCATCAACTAGCAGAAAAAGGTAGTCTAATCACAGGGGCCAGTCTTTCCAGAAAGTCATCCAGCACTTTTCCATTAATGTGTATGTGTGCTCAGTCATGTCCAGCTCTGTAACCCCATGGACTATAGCCCACCAGACTCTTTATCCATGGTATTTTCGAAGCCAGAATACTTTGAGTGGGTTGCTGTTTCCTACTCCAGGGAACTGTCTTGCCCAAGGGATCTAACCTACAACTCCTTGTCTCCTGCATTGACAGTCTTTATGCGAACACCACTGGGAAGCCATTAATACATTCCTGCATTTAAAAATCCTCTTGTCTTTTGTTTCAGTGGAATTAAATTCAGTCTCTCTCCCCCATTGCTATAACCTTCACCTGTACTGCAATAGGCTTGATGAAGTCTTCCTTCCAAACAAGTATCTGGTGCAATTTTTCTTTATCAACACTAACTATTTATATGCTATACTAATGTGCAACCATGCCATGAATTTCAGTTTGCAAAGTGATTTTGATCTAGTGTATTATTGTAGTATTGTAAGACTGAATTAATATCCCCATGTTCAAGAAAATGAATCTAATATTCATAGAAAGTAATTCTTGATAAGTGTTGTATTATTAACTAAGGGTTAATAATTGAATCAAAACTTGAATCTAGAGCACTTGTGTCCAGATCTAGGGCTCTCCCACCTGCATCTCACCAGGAGGTTTGCTCTACTATCCCAGCAATGTTATATCCTATAAAAATACGCAGATATTTAACTACATTTACTCAGTTTTCAGTCCTTCCTGAGTGGGAATGGGGGGAACTGATCTTGATTTGATTGATTTTGATCTTCAGAGAGCAAACGCATTTGGTGATCTAATATCATGGCTGAATACACAAGTAGAAGACCTTGTATTTTTCCCATAACAACGTTAAAACCATGTTAAACATCCATGGCTACTAATGAGATCATACTTTTTTTGTTATATTACTATTAGTACATGTATTCTATTATATTACATTGTACACACCATCTTGTAACCTCATGAAAACAGAGTTTAGCTGGAAAAAGCCGTTTGCCATTTATTCAACCATAAGTAGACTTAAGACTTGAATATGTATATTTTCACTAAGAATGTTTAAACACTATATTCCTTCCTCATGCAATGCCTTTCTCGCTATTACTTGAATAATGAAAGCATAAGAGTTTTTTTTTTTTAAGATGTAATTTGCCTTTTTCTATCTCTTCCTCCCCTCCCTACTGAATCCTCAAAGTAAAATTAGTTAAAACGTGATTTTCCTGGGAATCTCTAATCTTGATAATAAATGACTGTGGAACTGCTGAGGCATAGTGTGCTGGTCTTTATCAGGCAGCATGTGCAGTACCAGAACGCTTTGAATAATTATGAGATTATCTGCCAGTTTATAAAGAGAACTAGGAGACAGACAGAAAAAAACAAGCTACACGATCAGAATCTATAATTAAGTGAGGCAACTGTCATGTCTTTTTCTCTGGCCTGAGTGCTAGAATTTTAGACATCAGAAAAGTGGAACAGAAAATCAAAATCTTCATTTCAATAATTTGAACCAAACCCATGCAGAGGAAACTACCCAAAATGAACTATTAAGGAAAATACAAACATATACACATATATATGTACACAAACATATCAAGCTGACCTCAGGCATATCTTAAGAATTGAATATTTAGCCAAATAGACTATTCTGATTACTTGAAATTAACTCTATATGTCAGATCTAGGTGGCCTATTTTTCCAATAGAAATACTTGTCCTTCTAATTTTGAACTTACATTGTATAATTTTTTCCATCAGAAGCTACTATAAGATTTTTCAGTTGGGGTCAATGCCCAAAGCACAGATGATTGTCCTATAAACATGAGAAATTAATACAGATAGATGTATTTGTAAACAGAAAAATGTTTATGTCTTATTAAACTCAAGCTCTAGTTACAATAACTGAAAATTCCGATTATCTCAAAGATCATTGTGAACGTCTAAACAAAAATAAAAACAAATCACGTTTAAACTTGGGAAGTCTTGGCATGAAATGGTTCAGAAGGCAGGGTGCTTTAGTAAGGAGGCTGCTGATTCAAACAGATAATGACTTCTTGAGGGCATGACTCTTGTCTTATTTATCTCTTTGTTTCTCCAAATTGTTTAGCACGAAACCTCACACAAAGTAAATGACCATTAAGTGTTGAGCTGATAGTGTCAGACCTTTACAGACAGGAAACTTTCATCCAAATATGACTTGCTGCAACGTTGGATAAATCGAATACTAGGAGGCATTTGGCTGCTGGAGAATAAAGGCCCATGTGCACTTAAAATGATTGTCCACTTTGTTGAATTTCTTCAAACATTTTCAATAGATTCCCTTGCTTATACTGAAATCTGGACAGCAGCAGAGCCTCCATGGTATGCCTAATATTTAGTAGTAGAACTTTACCTACAGGAATTACAAAAGGCATTTGATGCTTCTCTTCAGTCCTCATATGACATAAGCAAACCTGAACTTCTGAGCAATGGCAATATTACCAAGAGCCTCCATGGGTATCCTAATATTTGTGAGATTAAATGACAACAAATAACAAAAACATGTCTTTTTTGGCCTGAGTGCTAGAATTTTAGACATCAGAAAAGTGGAACAGAAAATCAAAATCTTCATTTCAATAATTTGAACCAAACCCATGCAGAGGAAACTACCCAAAATGAACTATTAAGGAAAATACAAACATATACACATATATATGTACACAAACATATCAAGCTGACCTCAGGCATATCTTAAGAATTGAATATTTAGCCAAATAGACTATTCTGATTACTTGAAATTAACTCTATATGTCAGATCTAGGTGGCCTATTTTTCCAATAGAAATACTTGTCCTTCTAATTTTGAACTTACATTGTATAATTTTTTCCATCAGAAGCTACTATAAGATTTTTCAGTTGGGGTCAATGCCCAAAGCACAGATGATTGTCCTATAAACATGAGAAATTAATACAGATAGATGTATTTGTAAACAGAAAAATGTTTATGTCTTATTAAACTCAAGCTCTAGTTACAATAACTGAAAATTCCGATTATCTCAAAGATCATTGTGAACGTCTAAACAAAAATAAAAACAAATCACGTTTAAACTTGGGAAGTCTTGGCATGAAATGGTTCAGAAGGCAGGGTGCTTTAGTAAGGAGGCTGCTGATTCAAACAGATAATGACTTCTTGAGGGCATGACTCTTGTCTTATTTATCTCTTTGTTTCTCCAAATTGTTTAGCACGAAACCTCACACAAAGTAAATGACCATTAAGTGTTGAGCTGATAGTGTCAGACCTTTACAGACAGGAAACTTTCATCCAAATATGACTTGCTGCAACGTTGGATAAATCGAATACTAGGAGGCATTTGGCTGCTGGAGAATAAAGGCCCATGTGCACTTAAAATGATTGTCCACTTTGTTGAATTTCTTCAAACATTTTCAATAGATTCCCTTGCTTATACTGAAATCTGGACAGCAGCAGAGCCTCCATGGTATGCCTAATATTTAGTAGTAGAACTTTACCTACAGGAATTACAAAAGGCATTTGATGCTTCTCTTCAGTCCTCATATGACATAAGCAAACCTGAACTTCTGAGCAATGGCAATATTACCAAGAGTCTGGGGCTTCTCTGATGGTTCAGTGGGTAAAGAATCTGCCTCCCATCCAGGAGACCCAGGAGATACGGACTTCAATCCTTGAGTCACTCCAATATTCTTGCCTGGAGAATTCCATGGACAGAGAAGCTTTGCGGGTTATAGTCCAAAGGGTCACCAAGAGCAGGCCATGACTGAGCAACTAAGCACACAGCACCAAGAGACTAGCACAGTGAGAGCTGATTATGCCTGCTGTGTCCTATCCCTTCTGTGCATTGCTTGAAAAAATTTCTCATTACTGCACCTCAATTAAAGTCTTCAGGGGCCAAGAATTTGAGGACATCCAGCTACCTTTCTAATGTGGGGTTTCTAAAAGCTCGAGAGACCATAAATTCCACAGAAAATTCCTTTAGAGTAGGGAGAACATGCAATTTTATCTCACCAGCAGAATTACATACGTACACTGAACCAGAGAAAGCCCGACTATTATTTCTAAGACCTTTACGACAAACCTCATTTTCTCAGACACTTTTCACATGTATACCATGAGAATCATCGTTAGTGGACTTCCTGGCACTTATTTTCCTGCCTAGAGAACTAACGCCTAAGGAAAATATGGAAAAGGAATTGACTTCCAGGATGAGTTAGCTAGGTCGGGGAAAATTTTGTCTCATTTTTTACTTATAAGTTTCTCTCCTTCATGAGCATGATATTAAAAAATATTGGGTAAATTGCATTTTTAATGAGGTAGACATGCTCTTAATTTAATTAGGGAAAGAAGTAACAGATGTAGGTTCTTCATTTTTTTTTTTTTTTGCCTACAGCTTTAAGGTACTATTTTGAAGAAATGGTGGGGAAAGCCTTAGCTCAATTATGTCCTAGATGATTACTGACACTCAGGCATACCAGCTGTGCTAAACCACCTTCGTGTTCTGCTGGGACAATTTATTCCCCCGTGCTACCACCTCCTGCAGTTCAAGAGAATGTATATTTTAATTTCAAGGATGAAACAGAGGAAAAAGTTCCAGAGATGTACACAAACTTTCAAATAATTACTTCTTTGGGTGTAATAAAAAAAATCTATTACCTAGAAAATGTTGTTTATTAACATATTCACATTTAAATTATAATAAGAAAGTAAATAAAGCAGGGAAAAGTGTTACTGTGTGAAATCTATTTAATGTTTGACTTATAAGAATGAGTGAAGTTGGAAAATACAGAACATATACCAGTACTAAATGAACAGCAGAAGATTGTGGCAAAACATTGGTGATGCCATCTCATATTTGTTTATACATCAGTTTAGAGGTTTATCTATTTGCATCTGTATAGCATTGTCAGGACAAGTAATATAAGGTCTTTTTTACTCATGATGGGATATATAAGGAATAAAGATGGAGAGAACTATTCTTTCCCAATCAGAAATATTCTACATGTGGTGATCAGAGTAACTCTTCATGGACTAACGACTGAGTCTTAGTTTTGCTTCTTTAGCTTTTACAACATAATTTAAGAGTATGTTTACTAAAAGCAAATCATTCTACCTGGCACTCTTGGGGCATTGCCAGTGAACCTGCATCATCCTGCCAGACATGATACGAAGAAATTTCCACTGTGATGAAGGATGATATGTCATGTTAAGAAGTTAAGAGCTGCTGCTGTGTGCATGTAATGAATCAGATATGGAAGAAGACTCATAGAGCAGGCAGGGAAATATCATCAATAGTTTATGGAGAAAAGGATAAATATTAAGAGGAAATGGTATAATCTCATTGCATGCATGCTCAGTTATATCCAACTCTTTGTCACCCCATGAACTGCAGCCTGCCAGACTCCTCTGTCCATGGGATTTCCCAGGCAAAAATACTGGAATGATTTGCTATTTTCTGCTTCAGGAAATCTTCCCAACCCAGGACTTGAGCCACCATCTCCTGCTTGGCAGGTAGATTCTTTTTTTTTTTTTTTTTTAATTCTTTATTTTAAAGATTTCACAGAGTTTTGTTGTTCACAGACATGTATGTTCCCAGATCAGTCATATGCATATCCCTGGTCCCCACCCCCCGAGTTGCCCCCATCCCACCCCTCCGGACCATCGCCCCAAGTGATTGTAGGTACTCCTATTCCCTTAGCACAATGACAATAGCTATCTTTTCCACACATGACAGTATAGGTTTCCATGTTACTCCCTCCATGCCTCCCTTCCACTGTTCAGTCTCCACAATGTCTTTATGTCTATTCTCTGTTTTTTCATGAGTTCACTGCGTGTGTTATCATGACCATCTTACTAGATCCCATATATATGAGTTAGTATACTATACTTGTCTTTCTCTTTTTGACTTACTTCACTTTTTATGATAGGTTCTAGAGCCAGCCACCTCATTAGGACTGAGTCTTCTGCATTTCTTTTAACAGCTGAGTAGTATTCCATTGTATATATGTACCAGAGCTTCTGGATCCATTCATTTGTCGATGGACATCTAGGTTGCTTCCATGTTCTGGCTATTGTATAGAGAGTTGCAATGAGCATTGGGGTACAGGTGCTTCTTTCAGTTTTGATTTCATCTGGATATAAGCCTAATAGTGGGATTGCTGGGTCATAGGGTGCTTCTATTTTTAGTTTCTTAAGGAATCTCCATACTGTCTTCCATAGAGGCTGTATCAATTGACATTCCCACCAGCAATGCAAGAGGGTTCCCTTTTCTCCGCACCCTCTCCAGCATTTATTGTCTGTCGATTTGTTGATGATGGCCATTCTGACGGGTGTGTGGTGGTATCTCATTGTGGTTTTAATTTGCATTTCTCTAATGGTAAGCAAGGTTGAGCATTGTTTCATGTGCTTTTGGGCCATCTGTATGTCCTCTTTGGAGAGGTGTCTCTTTAGATCTTTTTCCCATTTTTTGATTGGGTTGTTCATTTTTCCGGTGCTGAATTGTCTGAGTTGCTTGTAGATTTTGAAGATTATTTCTTTGTCTGTTGTTTCATTTACTATGATTTTCTCCCACTCTGTGGGGTGTCTGTTCGGCTTTTTTATAATTTCTTTTGCTGTACAAAAGCTTTTAAGTTTCATTAGGTCCCACATGTTCATTTGTCTTTTCAGTTCCGCTATTTTAGTAGGTGGGTCAGAGAAGATCTTGCTCTGATTTATGTCCTTGAGGGTTTTGCCTATATTCTCCTCTAAGAGTTTGATGGTTTCTGTCTTACATTTAGGTCTTTAATCCATTTTGAGTTGATCTTAGTGTATGGTGTCAGGGAATGTTCCAATTTCATTTTTTTTGCATGTAGCTGTCCAATTTTCCCAGCACCACTTGTTGAAGAGGCTGTCTTTGTCCCATTTTATAGTTTCACCTCCTTTGTCAAAAATAAGGTACCCATAGGTGCGTGGGTTTATCTCTGGGTTCTCGATCTTGTTCCATTGGTTGATGTTTCTGTTTTTGTGCCAGTACCATACTGTCTTGATGACTGTTGCTTCGTAGTAGAGTCTGAAGTTAGGGAGGCTGATCCCTCCAGCTCCGTTTTTCTTTCTCAGGATTGCTTTGGCTATTCGAGGTCTTTTGTGCTTCCATATGAACTCTGTTATACTTTGGTCTAGTTCTGTGAAAAATGTCAATGGTAGTTGGATAGGTATTGCACTGAATCTGTAGATGACATTTGGTAGTATGGTCATTTTCACAATATTGATTCTTCCGATCCAGGAACATGGAATATCTTTCCATCTGTTTAAGTCTTCTTTAATGTCTCTCATGAGTGTCTTGTAATTTTCTGTGTACAATTCTTTATTTTTATATAATAGACTATTAATGCAGATGTGAGATATTATTTTCATATCTATTTTCCCCTTAACTGCACAAAATAATGCTTTAAATGTAGCAGGATATTAGAATATGTATTGATTTGAAGTTAATTTGCATTTTACTCTCATGGGGACATTAGCTACATTCTATTTCTTTAATAACACTATACAATAAAGTTCTAAGTTTAAAAGAATACCTGGTACTTGTGATAACTATTGTTACCCCATGGAATGAAAAGAATTTTTCTGGAAATCATGGTTAATTTCCTGTTCAATTGAGTGTGAATTTTTGGAGTCAGGAAATTCTAGGCTGCATTTCTCTGTGCATTTTTCTTTAGTTTCCCAAATCCCTATTTCACCTTTAGAGACTCTATTGATTTTCTTCACTGTGTCACAGCTTTGGAATTACGAATTTGCTAGTTACTTGTAAAATTCACCTAAGTAGCCATCAGGGAAGCCGATTACATGAGGTGTGAAGCCCGTGTGACCAACTAGCTAGATGTCTGACTTTAGAGAACTGTCTCCATAGTGGATTTTCTTGTCCTTTCTGACCCTCTCTTTCCCGAGTTGTTTTTAAATAAAAATTTTAAAAAAAATATATTTCAAAAAATAAACATTAAAATTTCCAACAAGTGATTGCTTATTCTGTCCCATTTATGTTTCACCTCGCATGTAGCTGTCCAATTTTCCCAGCACCACTTGTTGAAGAGGCTGTCTTTGTCCCATTTTATAGTTTCACCTCCTTTGTCAAAAATAAGGTACCCATAGGTGCGTGGGTTTATCTCTGGGTTCTCGATCTTGTTCCATTGGTTGATGTTTCTGTTTTTGTGCCAGTACCATACTGTCTTGATGACTGTTGCTTCGTAGTAGAGTCTGAAGTTAGGGAGGCTGATCCCTCCAGCTCCGTTTTTCTTTCTCAGGATTGCTTTGGCTATTCGAGGTCTTTTGTGCTTCCATATGAACTCTGTTATACTTTGGTCTAGTTCTGTGAAAAATGTCAATGGTAGTTGGATAGGTATTGCACTGAATCTGTAGATGACATTTGGTAGTATGGTCATTTTCACAATATTGATTCTTCCGATCCAGGAACATGGAATATCTTTCCATCTGTTTAAGTCTTCTTTAATGTCTCTCATGAGTGTCTTGTAATTTTCTGTGTACAATTCTTTATTTTTATATAATAGACTATTAATGCAGATGTGAGATATTATTTTCATATCTATTTTCCCCTTAACTGCACAAAATAATGCTTTAAATGTAGCAGGATATTAGAATATGTATTGATTTGAAGTTAATTTGCATTTTACTCTCATGGGGACATTAGCTACATTCTATTTCTTTAATAACACTATACAATAAAGTTCTAAGTTTAAAAGAATACCTGGTACTTGTGATAACTATTGTTACCCCATGGAATGAAAAGAATTTTTCTGGAAATCATGGTTAATTTCCTGTTCAATTGAGTGTGAATTTTTGGAGTCAGGAAATTCTAGGCTGCATTTCTCTGTGCATTTTTCTTTAGTTTCCCAAATCCCTATTTCACCTTTAGAGACTCTATTGATTTTCTTCACTGTGTCACAGCTTTGGAATTACGAATTTGCTAGTTACTTGTAAAATTCACCTAAGTAGCCATCAGGGAAGCCGATTACATGAGGTGTGAAGCCCGTGTGACCAACTAGCTAGATGTCTGACTTTAGAGAACTGTCTCCATAGTGGATTTTCTTGTCCTTTCTGACCCTCTCTTTCCCGAGTTGTTAAATAAAAAATTTTAGAAATATATGATATAAACATTACTTTCCAACCAAAAGTGATTGCATTTTATGATGCATCTGTGCCATCACACAACATTACATATTCAATCTTAACAAACGCATGTTAAGAACATATTTATTTACAACTAACTCCAGATAGTCTTAATTTACATGAATACAGCCACTGTTACATAAAGATTAAACTGTATATCTTATTTTCTGTACCTAATAATACATGAAAGCATGAAAGCTTCTTTTTTCAAAATTGTGTAGTGCTAATGATATTTGTTATTATGGACTTGCTGAACAAAGAAGAAATTTAATTATAGTTTATAATTTTAGGTCTAACATCTGGGAATTCTGACTCTCAGACCAGAATTTCTTGACACGGTACCACACTGAAGCTTAACTTTTAGTTTCAATGCTAGATGCATATTTATTGTTTCTTAGTTTATTTAAAAATATACTTGAGGGCTTCCCTGGTGGTCCGGTGGATAGGGACACCACCTTGCAGTGCAAGGGAAGCCGGTTCGATCCCTGGCCTGGGAAGATCCCACGTGCCACGGAGCGGCTGGACCGATGTGTCCGATTACTGAGCCGGAGCTCTGGGGCGCATGCGCCCAGAGCCGGTGTTCTGCGACAGCAGATGCCACCGCGATGGGAGGCCCACACGGGCCAAGGAACAAAAGATGGATGAAACTAGACAAACGAAAGACCAGTGGAAGTGGCCCGTCCACCCTCCTCCCTCCCTACCCCCACCAAAATAAATAAATAAGTAAATGTTTAAATATATATATATATATATATATATATATATATATACACTTGAGGTTATAGGTACTGCTTCTCAGCTAGAAGTCATCTAATCTGTACAATTACTTGTTAAGCCTTCTGCTATAGAAGGGCTCATCACATTTATCATATGCAAAACAGTACTTCACTAATGGCTAGAAGTTTTTCAAACTAAAGCTCCTGGCTTTTGTAAATTTTACTTAATAAACCAATTAAGCTGTATTCGTTATAATCCATGGAGTGTTACCTGCCAAGACACCTCTCTTACAACCAGATTGTCTAATTGAAATATGCTCAATCTGTCTGAAATTCCCATTGAAGCATTTTACTGCTGCAGACCAGCAAAACGTGGATGGGTTTTGGATTCATCTAACAACTTGGGAGACAGATGGTGTTAAAAAGATACAGATGTAGCAGCTTCCATCGATTCTTAATATGCCCCATTTTTGTCATCTTAAGCATTTTCACCAGCAAATGAAATACCTCTTTTGCTAAAGTCAATGATTTGCATATTAAGTTGGGAGAAAAACACATCGTCAGTAATTTAAGACTTCCCTCCTTGTTGCTATAGAGAGGAAATTTTCCAAAAGAAAACCTTAATTTTAGAAAGTATGATTATTTGATTATTCATTAATTCATTTACATATTTATGTTATACAATAAATAATTTTTGAGAACCTGTTTTGGTAGTCATCATGATAGCCACTTGGGGATCGGTATAAATATAATTAGCCTATAATTCCTGCTCATAAAGGACATTTTAAGTAAAAAGTAACTAGTGAATGGGAAAACCCCAAACAAGTTAAAAAGTGGACAATGGCATAAAACATAGTGTCATGTCATCAAAATTTAGACTTTAGAGAGATTACTTGTGGGAAATTTATGAAGAAAATAACATTTAAAAAGCAGAATATGAATGCAAGGTTTATTTTAATAAATGGAGATAGATGTGGCATTACTTGGAAACCTACAAAGACTAGAATTGACAAAGCAAATGGAAGGAAAAGCAACTATCTTAAGCAAAGATAAAATTGGAAAGGTTACTAGTTTTGAACTTTGACTAGTGGCTTGAACTTTACTCACTAAATAATAAGAAGCCATTAAAATATTTTGAGTAGAGGAAGGTTGTGTTGAGTGAGGTTTATTTGGGATGATGTATAGAATAGTTGGTCAGAAGGTAAAAAATCTGCCTGTGCTGAGAGATCCCTGCTCATCACATTTATCATATGCAAAACAGTACTTCACTAATGGCTAGAAGTTTTTCAAACTAAAGCTCCTGGCTTTTGTAAATTTTACTTAATAAACCAATTAAGCTGTATTCGTTATAATCCATGGAGTGTTACCTGCCAAGACACCTCTCTTACAACCAGATTGTCTAATTGAAATATGCTCAATCTGTCTGAAATTCCCATTGAAGCATTTTACTGCTGCAGACCAGCAAAACGTGGATGGGTTTTGGATTCATCTAACAACTTGGGAGACAGATGGTGTTAAAAAGATACAGATGTAGCAGCTTCCATCGATTCTTAATATGCCCCATTTTTGTCATCTTAAGCATTTTCACCAGCAAATGAAATACCTCTTTTGCTAAAGTCAATGATTTGCATATTAAGTTGGGAGAAAAACACATACGTCAGTAATTTAAGACTTCCCTCATTGTTGCTATAGAGAGGAAATTTTCCAAAAGAAAACCTTAATTTTAGAAAGTATGATTATTTGATTATTCATTAATTCATTTACATATTTATGTTATACAATAAATAATTTTTGAGAACCTGTTTTGGTAGTCATCATGATAGCCACTTGGGGATCGGTATAAATATAATTAGCCTATAATTCCTGCTCATAAAGGACATTTTAAGTAAAAAGTAACTAGTGAATGGGAAAACCCCAAACAAGTTAAAAAGTGGACAATGGCATAAAACATAGTGTCATGTCATCAAAATTTAGACTTTAGAGAGATTACTTGTGGGAAATTTATGAAGAAAATAACATTTAAAAAGCAGAATATGAATGCAAGGTTTATTTTAATAAATGGAGATAGATGTGGCATTACTTGGAAACCTACAAAGACTAGAATTGACAAAGCAAATGGAAGGAAAAGCAACTATCTTAAGCAAAGATAAAATTGGAAAGGTTACTAGTTTTGAACTTTGACTAGTGGCTTGAACTTTACTCACTAAATAATAAGAAGCCATTAAAATATTTTGAGTAGAGGAAGGTTGTGTTGAGTGAGGTTTATTTGGGATGATGTATAGAATAGTTGGTCAGAAGGTAAAAAATCTGCCTGTGCTGAGAGATCCCCTGAAGAAGGGAATGGCAACCCAATCTATTATTCTTACCTGGGAAATCTCGTGGACAGAGGAACCTGGTGGGCTATAGTCTATAGGGTCACAAACAATCAGACACAACTGAGTGAGTAACACACACACACAGGATAGTTGATATGAATATCATTCTTAAAGGAGCAAGAAGTGTCAAGTAAAGAACAATGCAAGAGGCTGCAAAACAGAAGAGTTTATTTGAGGTCTTAAGAATTGCAATTGGAAAGACACAGGATAAAACCAAGAAAAATGTCCTGGGAAAGAGAAAGTGTTAAAGACTTATAAAGACAAAAGTTGGTTATTAAAAATTCCTTGGTGAGAATTGTGATTAACTCAGATGCCCTTTAAGGAATTACCAGTTATTTTAGGGTAAGGGTCCAATAAGTATTAAGTTTTGGCCGATATTCTGGATGACTTCATTAGGACACTAAGCTGTCAAAAAGTCAAATTCCGTCTGGGTTGTGTCCATAAGTCACACTTCCTTGAAGGTCTCCCAACACCATTTTAGAGTCTTCTCTTAGCCGTACCAACTCCGTTTCTGTTTTCCTTTCACAGGAGCCTGACGCTGAGAGATTTTATTTACTCAAATTGTCTAGAACAGATGAGTGAGAATAAAAACAAAAATAAAGGTCGAGTCAGGATAAATTTTTAAACAGTATAAGGTTCAATGATTGATTAAATCAGGAAACATTTGCCTTTAAGGAATTGCAATGTAGGAGAAATAAGGGACATCAGGACATTGATTCCTGCATCAGGAAGGTCACCTGCAGAAAAGCATGGTAACCCACTCCAGTATTCTTGCCTGGAGCATCCAATGGGCAGAAAAGCCTGGTGGGCTACAGTCCATAGGGTCACAAATAGTCAAATACAACTGAAGTGACTTAACATGCACACAGGTGGTGGAGAAAAGCTGTGAGACAGAAATGTCAAAAAGGGTCAGGATTAAATACAGGAACCAAGTAAAGGACTGCTTTTCTATCCAAAATAAAACATCAGGTAAAAACAATGATTTTCAAAAGTAGCCACATTTTCAAAAGTAAAAGGAAGCAGGTAATAATTGATTTTCACAATGTATTTTATGTATCCCAGTGTATCCAAAGTATTATTGCTTCACTGCATAATCAATACAAAAAATTATTAGATATTTTACCCTAGAATTTGTGCTATGCCTTTAAAAATAATGTGTATCTTAATTTTTTGCACATCTTAATTAAAATTAGGCTCCTTTCAAAAGCTCCTCGATCACATATGAGTGGTGGCTATCATTTTGGATGGAGCATTTTCAGAAACTTCATGAGAAAATATTCAAGAAGTTGTGTAGAAAGTTTTGACTGTCAGATGGAGTTACTCATGTATATGGTAGGGATTGGTAAGATAGACCCAGGTTCTGGATATATATGACCTCCTGGCTGCCCTTTTCCTGTCTGAAAGGGTACAAAGGTAGGCTTACGAAGAAATGGGCCATTTGTGAAGCTTTATTGTTGTGTTGTTCATTTTCGCAGCCACGCCTGACTCTTTGTGATCAAACTGACTACAAACACAGACCCCCCTGTCCTTCCCTATCTCCCAGAGTTTGCCCAGATTCATGCCTGTTGAGTTGGTGATGCTATCTAAACATCTCATCCTCTGCCGCCTTCTTTTGCCTTCAGTTTTACCCAGCATCAGCGCCTTTTCCAGTGAGTCAGCTCTTTGCATCAGATGGCCAAAGTATTGGAGCTTCAACTTGGCACCATTACTTTCAATGAGTATTCAGGGTTGATTTCCTTCCAGATTGACTAGTTTGATCTTGCTATCTGAGGGACTCTCAAAAGTCTTCTCCAGCACCACAGTTTGAAAGCATCAGTTCTTCGGCACTCACCCTTCTTTATGATCCAATTCTCAGATTCATACATGATTACTGGAAAAACTATAGCATCTGGGGCAGAAAAGCCCTGGTGGGCAAGTCCATAGGGTCACAAATAGTCAAATACAACTGAAGTGACTTAACATGCACACAGGTGGTGGAGAAAAGCTGTGAGACAGAAATGTCAAAAAGGGTCAGGATTAAATACAGGAACCAAGTAAAGGACTGCTTTTCTATCCAAAATAAAACATCAGGTAAAAACAATGATTTTCAAAAGTAGCCACATTTTCAAAAGTAAAAGGAAGCAGGTAATAATTGATTTTCACAATGTATTTTATGTATCCCAGTGTATCCAAAGTATTATTGCTTCACTGCATAATCAATACAAAAAATTATTAGATATTTTACCCTAGAATTTGTGCTATGCCTTTAAAAATAATGTGTATCTTAATTTTTTGCACATCTTAATTAAAATTAGGCTCCTTTCAAAAGCTCCTCGATCACATATGAGTGGTGGCTATCATTTTGGATGGAGCATTTTCAGAAACTTCATGAGAAAATATTCAAGAAGTTGTGTAGAAAGTTTTGACTGTCAGATGGAGTTACTCATGTATATGGTAGGGATTGGTAAGATAGACCCAGGTTCTGGATATATATGACCTCCTGGCTGCCCTTTTCCTGTCTGAAAGGGTACAAAGGTAGGCTTACGAAGAAATGGGCCATTTGTGAAGCTTTATTGTTGTGTTGTTCATTTTCGCAGCCACGCCTGACTCTTTGTGATCAAACTGACTACAAACACAGACCCCCCTGTCCTTCCCTATCTCCCAGAGTTTGCCCAGATTCATGCCTGTTGAGTTGGTGATGCTATCTAAACATCTCATCCTCTGCCGCCTTCTTTTGCCTTCAGTTTTACCCAGCATCAGCGCCTTTTCCAGTGAGTCAGCTCTTTGCATCAGATGGCCAAAGTATTGGAGCTTCAACTTCGGCACCATTACTTTCAATGAGTATTCAGGGTTGATTTCCTTCCAGATTGACTAGTTTGATCTTGCTATCTGAGGGACTCTCAAAAGTCTTCTCCAGCACCACAGTTTGAAAGCATCAGTTCTTCGGCACTCACCCTTCTTTATGATCCAATTCTCAGATTCATACATGATTACTGGAAAAACTATAGCTTTGACTATACAGACCGTTGTCAGCATACCCTGTCTAGGTTTATTATAGCTTTCCTTCCAAGGAGCAAGTGTCTTTTAATTTCATGGCCGTGGTCACTGTGTGCAGAGACTTTGCAACCCCAGAATATAAAATCTGTCACTGGTTCCACTTTTTCCGCTTCTATTGGCCATGAAGTGATGGAACCAGATTCTATGATCTTAGTTTTTTTAATGTTGAGTTTTGTGCCAGTTTTTTTTTTTTTTTTTTTTCACTCTCTTCTTACCACCCTCAGCAAGTGGCTCTTTAGCAACCACAAAAAATTAAAAAAAAAAAAAAAAACAGTAGTTATTGAAAATTCCTGGAATAAATTGTGTTGGTATGAAAAGTTTATTTTCATTGTGGATTTGTCCCTCTGTAATTATTTCATTTTCTGATGACTACAAGGAACTTGAGCCATTAACTTTATGCAGCACTCTTGAGTTTCCCAGGCTTTGCCGGCATTATTAGTGGTTTCTAATAGCATCACTGAAAGGGAAAACAGTGTCCCTCCTGTCCATCCAGAAAACCCTTGATTAGGAGAGGAGAAATGAGTATGGCCAGGTCAGATTCTAGACCAGAATCATTCTCAGAGGAACAATTTTTAAAAGCCAATTTAAGGGGGTTGAGTAAAGCGGGTCGTGGTTCATAGCCTGGAAAGCTGACTCCTAGGAGAGTTCTTTGCACAGTTCTTCAAAGCTGATGTCGCTGGCTTCCGTGTCTCTTCTCTGGGACATGCTGAAAGTCTTTTTGACTTCTGCATTAAATTACTTTCATGTCTGTTTCTAGAATATTCAAAACCTGGCTAATGAGAGTGCATGCATGCATGCTAGCTCATTTCATTCATGTCTGACTCTTTGTGACCCTAGGGAGCGTAGCCTGTCAGTCTGCTCTGTCCATGCGATGAAAGAGAGTGGATTGATGTAATCTGGGGATGGGGGTTGGGAAAGACTGCCCCAGTCTTTGAGTATATACCCGGGGACAAAGTTAGGAATAAATGAGATAGATGTTGGAGATGCCATTAGCAGAGAAAGGGAAGACAGAGGATGATGCAAGGGAAAGTCAGGTTAGAGAGGTAGATGGGGAAGGGCAAGGTAGATTTTATAGGTTGAATTTTAAATATGGGTGAGATAATTTATTGCAGATCTTAATTCAGCACCTCAGGGCCAAGTCAGCCTTTTCCAACCATGCTGTTGTAGCTTCCAGAGAACGGATTGAGAAGCAGTTAGCAATATATCTGCTTAATGGAGTGATTATAGCACTGAACAGGGCTTGCTAGATGGCTCAGTGGTAAAGAATCTTCCTGCCAAGTAGGAGATGCAGATTTGGTCATTGGATCGGGAAAAACCCTGGAGAAGTAAGTGGCAACCCACTCCAGTATTCTTGCCTGGGAATCCTGTGCACAGACAAAGCTAGTAAGACTGCAGAACTTGCTGTCATAAAGTCAGACATGACTTGGTGACTACACAGCTGCAACAACAGCAAATATAGAAGGTCAGTAAATATAGGTAAGCTCACTAGGAAAATAAAGACATATAAGATGAATATCATTGGCATGTTTTTGGTAAATTTCCTTATTTCCATGTGCAAGGGGATAAGAAGAGTAAGTGGTGAAGAACAAAAATGTTGAATGAGAAGAAAAAGAAACAACACAAGGAGAAGTCATGGAAACCGAAGGAAATGGAACATTTAAGAACTGGAAATTGTACAATAGTCAATTGATAAACACTGCAAGGAGTTAAATGGAGTTTGAAAAACAAAACAAAAGATTGATTTAGCTGTTATTAGTGTGCTTGGGAAGAACAAGTTAAGAAGTTATCACCAATTACCTGGCAAGAGTATATTGAAAAATATAGACAGACTGAAACAAATAATGTTAAGTGACTTCTAAAACCCATTGTAGGTATCTAAAAGTAACAAGTGATGAAGCCAAGATGCAAAGGGCGAAACCCAGAGTGTGAGCTGAGGTCTTGGAGACAGGAAGTCTTCAATGTCCTTTCTAGTTGTTTAGTACTGAAAATAAAGAGGCATTGTAATAGTGTGAGCATCTATAAAGGATGAGGGTTACTCATTTGTTTAACATTATTAAAGACATAAACATTTCAATAGGCTGAGGGATGAGGAGAGAACAAAGATACAAGGAAAATTAAAAAATCATAAAGAAAAAACCAATAAAAGCAGGGAAATTTTAATTTTTAATGGGTGAGATAATTTATTGCAGATCTTAATTCAGCACCTCAGGGCCAAGTCAGCCTTTTCCAACCATGCTGTTGTAGCTTCCAGAGAACGGATTGAGAAGCAGTTAGCAATATATCTGCTTAATGGAGTGATTATAGCACTGAACAGGGCTTGCTAGATGGCTCAGTGGTAAAGAATCTTCCTGCCAAGTAGGAGATGCAGATTTGGTCATTGGATCGGGAAAAACCCTGGAGAAGTAAGTGGCAACCCACTCCAGTATTCTTGCCTGGGAATCCTGTGCACAGACAAAGCTAGTAAGACTGCAGAACTTGCTGTCATAAAGTCAGACATGACTTGGTGACTACACAGCTGCAACAACAGCAAATATAGAAGGTCAGTAAATATAGGTAAGCTCACTAGGAAAATAAAGACATATAAGATGAATATCATTGGCATGTTTTTGGTAAATTTCCTTATTTCCATGTGCAAGGGGATAAGAAGAGTAAGTGGTGAAGAACAAAAATGTTGAATGAGAAGAAAAAGAAACAACACAAGGAGAAGTCATGGAAACCGAAGGAAATGGAACATTTAAGAACTGGAAATTGTACAATAGTCAATTGATAAACACTGCAAGGAGTTAAATGGAGTTTGAAAAACAAAACAAAAGATTGATTTAGCTGTTATTAGTGTGCTTGGGAAGAACAAGTTAAGAAGTTATCACCAATTACCTGGCAAGAGTATATTGAAAAATATAGACAGACTGAAACAAATAATGTTAAGTGACTTCTAAAACCCATTGTAGGTATCTAAAAGTAACAAGTGATGAAGCCAAGATGCAAAGGGCGAAACCCAGAGTGTGAGCTGAGGTCTTGGAGACAGGAAGTCTTCAATGTCCTTTCTAGTTGTTTAGTACTGAAAATAAAGAGGCATTGTAATAGTGTGAGCATCTATAAAGGATGAGGGTTACTCATTTGTTTAACATTATTAAAGACATAAACATTTCAATAGGCTGAGGGATGAGGAGAGAACAAAGATACAAGGAAAATTAAAAAATCATAAAAAGAGAAAAAAAAAACCAAAGTAGAGACAATTTTTCTTCTCAAGACAGGGGGAAAAGGTTAATGGATATACTAGAAGGTGTACAAAACATAAGGAAAAGAAGAGGTAACTAAAATAAATTTAACTTGTCTTGTGGTTTTCCTAATATAGACAGTAATTTGTACAAAAATGTAAGACTCCAAAAATATAAGACTCTTATGAAAGTGGAAAAAAACTTTACCATGACTAGAGAATCAACTGGAGGAAGAAAAGAGACATTGGGGAAATAGCTATCATAGTATGTGTTTGCAATGAACTCAGTTAAGATTTTTATGAATTTCTTCATTTGCTTTTATATGAATTGGGACATAGCTGAGCTCAGAATTTGGCATGGCAGAAATTCACTGGACAAGGGATTGAGTTTTTCCTCATTCCAACTGTCATTTTTCTGCATATTACAAGCTAACACAAATTTGTTACAGGTTTGCAATAGCTGATTTTAGTATTTCTCAGAGATACCCGTTATTCCTGTACCAAGAAATGTGCATTTCAAGGTAATTTCACAAGCAGAATAGTCATCTGTTTACCACAGCTTCTTCATCCTTCTCTTTGTACTTGAATGAATTTCAAGAGACCCTTGATCAATGTTTTCTTCAATGACATCTTCAAACACGTCTTAGAAGAGCAATCGACATTCATAGCTCAAAATCAGAATTATTTAACCTTTACCTGATGAAGTCAGTGCCTCTCCTACTTTGCTCTTGATCATTTATAAAATGCTGGAATGGTATCACACTTTGTCAAAATAAATTTGAAATGGAGATGTCTCACAAAATGTATGACTAAGAAGCAGATAAATACACATTGCTACATCATGAAATAAAAATATGAGAAGAGCTTCTGTGAACTATGTAGATCAGATCTTAAACACACAAGACAAAAAAAAAGCCATGATCATGAGCCCTTGTGTGTTGTCAAATCTGTGTTGTAACTTGATCCTTGGCCAGGGGCCATGCATTTAACTCTTGGTAAACACCTCAAAAAGTAATACCTTTTCTAAAAGTCTGATGATAGTCACAGAAGAGACTTTCATGAATGAGAACAATTTGTGGATGATGAAAATAAAGAGTCTCTGAATCAAGACACCCATCTTCTAGCCCTGACTCCACCACTAATTAACTAGGAAGTCAGAGTCAATGCATCCATTGTCTTTTTTCACTCTATCATGCATCCATACACTCATTATATAATTCTTAGTATATGATGTGTGCTAGGCAACGCTCTAGGTGCTAGCAGTCCAGTGATAAAGAGAGGCCACACTATGTGCAAGGGTTCCACCTACTGTCCTAATAAGCTGTTTGGATTTTAACCTGAAACAGGAAATTACTGAAACATTTCAACAGGATAGTTATCTGATTTGGTTTATGTTTTCTAAAATTCAAATTTTGATTGTTTTATCCACAGTGTTAAAGCAATTCCAAAATCATTTTCACAATCATTCCTTCCTTGGAACATGCAAAGAAAACAAGAAGGTATTGTAGGGTTTATTCTCTTATTGAAATTCGCTGAGACGACACATTCAGTTTATGAATACATACTGACCAATGGCATAACCAAAATGAGAGAGCAGTTTATTAGTTCTTCTGATATAGTACCGCTTCATTTAAGTAGGCAACTATGAATATGTTCATCCAATTAGCCACGCTGTACATTAAGCTCTGCATAATTGATCTCACAAATGTACAGAAATATGCTAGTCTTATCTTACAAGAGAGAAACTACACAGTGTTACTGGCTCAGAGACCACCATTTCTTAGTGGATGAATTTGGACTTGAGATTCATTTCCTCCTTTCATGAATTTCAAACCAGATTGAAATTTCATAATTTTTAATTCCATCATGTCTCCAATCACCTAATCATAAGAACCTCTGAAATTTATTCCTTCATATTTAGACCCTTATTAGTTAATATTTTGAGAATTTATTCCATTGCTACATCCTTCTGTGAACTATGTAGATCAGATCTTAAACACACAAGACAAAAAAGCCATGATCATGAGCCCTTGTGTGTTGTCAAATCTGTGTTGTAACTTGATCCTTGGCCAGGGGCCATGCATTTAACTCTTGGTAAACACCTCAAAAAGTAATACCTTTTCTAAAAGTCTGATGATAGTCACAGAAGAGACTTTCATGAATGAGAACAATTTGTGGATGATGAAAATAAAGAGTCTCTGAATCAAGACACCCATCTTCTAGCCCTGACTCCACCACTAATTAACTAGGAAGTCAGAGTCAATGCATCCATTGTCTTTTTTCACTCTATCATGCATCCATACACTCATTATATAATTCTTAGTATATGATGTGTGCTAGGCAACGCTCTAGGTGCTAGCAGTCCAGTGATAAAGAGAGGCCACACTATGTGCAAGGGTTCCACCTACTGTCCTAATAAGCTGTTTGGATTTTAACCTGAAACAGGAAATTACTGAAACATTTCAACAGGATAGTTATCTGATTTGGTTTATGTTTTCTAAAATTCAAATTTTGATTGTTTTATCCACAGTGTTAAAGCAATTCCAAAATCATTTTCACAATCATTCCTTCCTTGGAACATGCAAAGAAAACAAGAAGGTATTGTAGGGTTTATTCTCTTATTGAAATTGCTGAGCGACACATTCAGTTTATGAATACATACTGACCAATGGCATAACCAAAATGAGAGAGCAGTTTATTAGTTCTTCTGATATAGTACCGCTTCATTTAAGTAGGCAACTATGAATATGTTCATCCAATTAGCCACGCTGTACATTAAGCTCTGCATAATTGATCTCACAAATGTACAGAAATATGCTAGTCTTATCTTACAAGAGAGAAACTACACAGTGTTACTGGCTCAGAGACCACCATTTCTTAGTGGATGAATTTGGACTTGAGATTCATTTCCTCCTTTCATGAATTTCAAACCAGATTGAAATTTCATAATTTTTAATTCCATCATGTCTCCAATCACCTAATCATAAGAACCTCTGAAATTTATTCCTTCATATTTAGACCCTTATTAGTTAATATTTTGAGTTATCTAGTTTTTATCTAGCATCCTTATTTCTTTCAATATATAAAATTTTAGCCCTCTGTAGCTTTCACATACTGGGGGGCTCTGGAGACTCAGTTATGAAGAAGAAAAATCTTCAGGATATTCACAGAGGAACAAGAGATATATGTAAAGAAATAGATTTAATGCTGCAGAAGATACATAGAATGCTTAATAAGAAAGTTTCGCTTAAAGTTAATTCACTAAGGAGAAGTGGGATGAGGAGACTGGATGGTGTACAGAGGAGGGAGGGGTCATAGATATACATATGACTAATCTGGGATTATACATTCCTGTAAACAACAAAACTCTGTAAAAACAAAAGGTAAAATAAAAAAAAAATAATTCACTAAACTCCTGAAAGAATAAAGGCAAGTTTCATAAAAAGGTCACATTTGTGTTGGCCCTTATAGAAGGGAGCTGGAATGAACTTCAGTCCTTACCCAAATCTTATTATCTCTCATGATCAATGCCCCTTAAATTAAGTTCTTAAAATGCAGTTCTCATCACTGCAAAGACGTCTTCATTTTAGTATCTAATCATGAGGTCTAGTCCATACTGTGCAATCCAAAGCCACTGATATAATGCTACCTTCCTGCCTCATTTTCTTTTTTCTTTTTTTTGGTCACTTCTATTGATCTTTCATTTATTTGTCTTTGTTCTTGGCCTGTGTGGGCCTCCCATCGCAGTGGCCTATCTCTCTGCAGAGCACTGGCTCGGCGCATGCACTCCAGAGCTCCAGCTCAGTAGTTGGATGCATCGGTCCAACCACTCCACGGCATGTGGGATCTTCCCAGGCCAGGGATCAAACTGGCGCCTCTTGCACTGCAAGGTGGTGTCCTTACCCACTGCAGCACCAGGGAAGCCCCCTGCCTCATTTTCTACTGTGGAATTTCTCAATGTACATTTACATACCACTGTTGCTCATCATTATTTTAGATCAATAGACATTTTTAATATTAATGGTTTTATGAATATTTAAGGTCCATTAGTAAAAAATATCACTAGGATATCAAACTCAAAAGCTTAATACAACTTTTAAAAAGTAAAATTGTAGAGGTATTTAAATAAAAAGCAAATGATGTTTTGGTATATTTGACCGAATGATTGGATAGAGCAAAGATGCAAATATCACTAAATCACTGAAGATTGGAAAATTTCCTTGTAATAGGTCATAGGATATTCACAGAGGAACAAGAGATATATGTAAAGAAATAGATTTAATGCTGCAGAAGATACATAGAATGCTTAATAAGAAAGTTTCGCTTAAAGTTAATTCACTAAGGAGAAGTGGGATGAGGAGACTGGATGGTGTACAGAGGAGGGAGGGGTCATAGATATACATATGACTAATCTGGGATTATACATTCCTGTAAACAACAAAACTCTGTAAAAACAAAAGGTAAAATAAAAAAAAAATAATTCACTAAACTCCTGAAAGAATAAAGGCAAGTTTCATAAAAAGGTCACATTTGTGTTGGCCCTTATAGAAGGGAGCTGGAATGAACTTCAGTCCTTACCCAAATCTTATTATCTCTCATGATCAATGCCCCTTAAATTAAGTTCTTAAAATGCAGTTCTCATCACTGCAAAGACGTCTTCATTTTAGTATCTAATCATGAGGTCTAGTCCATACTGTGCAATCCAAAGCCACTGATATAATGCTACCTTCCTGCCTCATTTTCTTTTTTCTTTTTTTTGGTCACTTCTATTGATCTTTCATTTATTTGTCTTTGTTCTTGGCCTGTGTGGGCCTCCCATCGCAGTGGCCTCTCTCTCTGCAGAGCACTGGCTCGGCGCATGCACTCCAGAGCTCCAGCTCAGTAGTTGGATGCATCGGTCCAACCACTCCACGGCATGTGGGATCTTCCCAGGCCAGGGATCAAACTGGCGCCTCTTGCACTGCAAGGTGGTGTCCTTACCCACTGGAGCACCAGGGAAGCCCCCTGCCTCATTTTCTACTGTGGAATTTCTCAATGTACATTTACATACCACTGTTGCTCATCATTATTTTAGATCAATAGACATTTTTAATATTAATGGTTTTATGAATATTTAAGGTCCATTAGTAAAAAATATCACTAGGATATCAAACTCAAAAGCTTAATACAACTTTTAAAAAGTAAAATTGTAGAGGTATTTAAATAAAAAGCAAATGATGTTTTGGTATATTTGACCGAATGATTGGATAGAGCAAAGATGCAAATATCACTAAATCACTGAAGATTGGAAAATTTCCTTGTAATAGGTCATAGGATATTCTCTATCAAACACCTGATAACACTTAAAGAAATCCTGACCATGCTTTGCATTTTCATAGCCTTGTGTCTTTACTCAGACACATCTTCTTGTCTGGAATCCTGGTTTATTTTATTTGATTTGTTATTATTGTTCAATCTCTAAGTTGTGTCTATCTGTCTCTTTGCGACCCCATGGACTACAGCACACCAGGCTCCTCTGTCCTCCACTGTCTCCAGGGGTTTGCTCAAATACATGTCCACTGAGCCTTTATTCCATTATCACCTCCTTTTCTAGCACCTCGTTAATAACTTTTGTTATAGAATTTAATATATACTCTATTATATATTAAAATAATTTTTCATATAGTTGTTATATCTGCACTACTGGGAACTCCATGGGAGGAAGACACATACGAGATGTATTCTTGGTTGTCTATTCTGAGCAAAGAGCCATGTTTCCCAATGGGTGAATGAATGAGAAAGTACACTGTAGGTGCTTAGTTACTATTTGCTGAATTGACTTGATTAGGCCATTGAAAGATCAAGCTCCCTCAGGTCTTCATTGTTAAATGTCACTTCAGACAGCAGTGATGAATCATGACTTCTGAAAGACCATATTTAATAAGCATCCATTGCCTGAGAACAGAGCAAGTCCTCTTGGCAGTTTTATGGATTATCTTATCAGGTTAGATCATATCAGCAAGAAACCTCTATGAGTGGGAAAGAAAAGGAGAGAAAAGAAGACAGAGAAAATCATCATAATCATGATGGCCATTTGTATAGAATTTTACCATTTCTTTGTACTTTACTCACCTCTGATTTCTATCACATGATAGGTATTACTATTATTTCTAGTGGTATTTGTTGTTGTTATTGACTGTTTTACGATTCCATGGAGTGTAGCCCACCAGGATTCTTTCTCCATGAGATTTCCCCAGCAAGAATACTGGAGTGGATTGTGGTATTTCCTTCTCCAGGGATCTTCCCAACCTAGGGACTGAACCGGTGTCACCTACATTGGCAAGCGAATTCTTCACCACTGAATCACCAGGGAAGCTGCATAGTGGTAGTATTTCTATGATAATTCTCATAATCCACTGAAATGATACGAGTGGAAGTCAAAATAAAGTACCAACCTGCATTCTTGCCTTCCTGCCTTATTTATTTTGTAGATGTTATTCTCTTAATTCACAAATCATAACTATTTTATATCAAATTTTAGATCAAGATGAAGACCAGTCATACCCATGGGCAACATATTCTATTTATAAAGCTGTCCCATCAGTCCTTCCATTTGGCTAAACATGTAACATACTAGAGAAAATTAACTTTTAAAATTATGATAGTTTTTTAATTATCCTCTTTAGATATGCATTTAAATTATACATATATTATGCATGCATATCCTCTGTAATAAACAGATTTGGATATGATCTGGAAAATTTTTTTGAGGCCTAATGACTAATTCTAAGCATTGGATATGTATTCATGTCTTCTTTTTTCCCCCCAAAACCTAGTTACTGAAGAAAATTTCTAGGATATTTCATAAGATATATATGAAACATTATTTCTTTTTACCTACACTGCATAGATGAAGTAAGTTCTCATGGTATTGGATAAGTTTCTTCTGAACCAAAACTGTCAAAAAGATTGTAAGTCAAAGAGAGAAAAAGGAAAGTTCTCAGAAAAAAAAAAAAAAAAAAGATTGCCTTTTCTTTGCTAAAAGCTAGAATGAAATGCCTCAAGTAATATATCAGACAGAGTTCAATCCAGGAAGTAGAAACATTAGGAGTACTGCAATTTTATTAGAGCAGTTGGATGTTACCCAACTGTGGGGTAAGCTAGAAATTAGTTTTAGAATGAAGAAGCTGGAGAATCAGAATAAAGTTAGTAAGCAGTCCTTCTGAAGCACTGGCAGTGATGAAATGTTAGGGCTTGCATGGGCATCTGGGAAGCCAATCAGACCTGTCTGTTGATGTGTGACCTTGACAGGGAGCTGATGGGAACATCTATGAAGTGATTCTACCTCTGCATCTTATAGTCAGTCTAGGGTTGCAGTTGGTCATCAGTGCCAACCGTCAGAAAGAACTGGACAGAAACCCTGAGTTAGTGAGGACTCACTGACAGCCACCAGCACCTCTTGATCGATTAACCACAATGACCTTCAGAGCGAAGTGGCTCCTGCTTTACTTATGCCTTTCACATCTTATAAAATTTTAGTTTGGTCAACTCTGACAGGAAATGAATCCTAGAAAAATGTAGTCTTAACTTTGCCAAATTGACTCAGAGTGAAAGAAAAACCACTGGCATTTAGAGTTCAAATTTCTTTGAGTATTAGTGTATCAAAGCCAACAAGTGAATAAAATGTATGTTCTAGAGAGATTCTGATTCTAAAGTATATTGCATGAGATCTACTTTCTAAAGTCAAGGAAAATTTTAACTTAGCATTAAATATAGTTGACAATATTTAAGAACCAGGTCTTCTTCCCTTGTGGTTCAGTGGTAAAGAATCTGTCTGCAGTGCAGGACACCCAAGTTCAATCCCTGCGTTGGGAAGATCCCCTGGAGGAGGACATGGCAAACCCACTCCAATATGCTTGCCTATAGAATTTCTTGGACAGATGAGCCTGGCAGGCTACACCTCATGAGGTCACACAGAGTCAGACATGACTGAAGCAACTAAGCAGCATCAGCAATAATCAGAGAGGAAGATTGATTCAAAGATCTCACATATGTATCAGTACAAGGAGAATCCATATTAAGTAAGACACCTTGGTTATAGAAAAACAATTGTTTGAATCCTATAATACACTGACTTTCTCAGTTTGTCACATTTGGACTAATCTTGTAGTTCAATTATTCATAACCAAGAATTCGTTTTCTCCAAAAAAACAGATTTCTGAATTTTCACCATGGAAACTAGAAATAAATGGCCCATAATTATAATAGCCAGAATTGCAAGATGAAAATTTCCCACCAACAGTGAGTGGCAATGTCAGTTCATCTGGATTAATAACTCTAATTGAGCCATTTTTGCTCTCTACTATCTTAACTTAGATAAATTAAAATACTCTTTAAGTCAGTCCTCAGAGTTCTAAATAGAAAAACTCTTAAATGAGGAAAATCTCCTAACCGTGAACACAAGACAGTTGTTTTCTTTGCTCTGTTTTGGCACTGGGTCTTTTGTTGTTGTCGTGGCGCAGGTTTCTTGTTGCCCCGCAGCATGTGGGGTCTTAGCTCCCTGACTAAGAATTGAACCCATGTCTTATTCGTCAGAAGGCAGATTCTCTCTCTCTCTCTTTTTCTTTTCTTTCTTTTTTTTAAAATATTGTTGCTGTTTTCTGTTTTTTTTTGCCTCTAAGTCATCATTTATTTTTCATCCATCTTTATTCTTTGGCATGTGTGGGTCTCCCATCACAGTGGCCTCTCTCACTGCAGAGCACTGGCTCTGGGCACACGCACTCCAGAGCGCTGGATCGCAACTGGGCACAACAACCCAGCTGCTCCATGGCACGTGGGATCTTCCTGGCCCAGGGATCGAACCAGTGCCCCTTGCACTGACTGCAAGGTGGACTCTTTGCCCACTGGACCACCAGGGAAGCCCAAAAGGTGGATTATTAACCACTGGACTGCCAGGGAATTACAATGGAGGTATTATAAAGGGGGACTTTAAGCAACTTGACTGACACAAAAGGACACTGATTATTGTTTGTTCCTATGCAATAGGAATAAATGGTATGGCAACAAACCTCAACTATATTACCTAGAGGATGCTTTACCTAGAGGATACATTAGACTACATTATTGAAATGTAGTCTAATGTAATGATTAAATGTGTTTTACACAGTCACAGTTTCCATCATTTCTTTTTATCAATGCTATGATGAGGTGCGTCAATCAGTTATAAATTAAGCTACATCCCTATATCATTGTTACTCTTATTAAACATCATTATCTGTTTTAAATCTATCATGGATCACTATTTTACATCTGTCATTAATGTCTTTGCAAGATCTATCTCTAACTTCTCTTTCCAGACTCAATACTGTTTTTCACACTTTCACACTTCTCGCGAAGTCACAATAAAGCCTCTGTATGGCATATGTATTCTGGCCTCTGGGCTATTGTGCATGCTGTCTCTGGTGATTTTTACCATTTTCTGTTATTCTGGCCTTTAATTATGAACTCTTTAAGTCAGTCCTCAGAGTTCTAAATAGAAAAACTCTTAAATGAGGAAAATCTCCTAACCGTGAACACAAGACAGTTGTTTTCTTTGCTCTGTTTTGGCACTGGGTCTTTTGTTGTTGTCGTGGCGCAGGTTTCTTGTTGCCCCGCAGCATGTGGGGTCTTAGCTCCCTGACTAAGAATTGAACCCATGTCTTATTCGTCAGAAGGCAGATTCTCTCTCTCTCTCTTTTTCTTTTCTTTCTTTTTTTTAAAATATTGTTGCTGTTTTCTGTTTTTTTTTGCCTCTAAGTCATCATTTATTTTTCATCCATCTTTATTCTTTGGCATGTGTGGGTCTCCCATCACAGTGGCCTCTCTCACTGCAGAGCACTGGCTCTGGGCACACGCACTCCAGAGCGCTGGATCGCAACTGGGCACAACAACCCAGCTGCTCCATGGCACGTGGGATCTTCCTGGCCCAGGGATCGAACCAGTGCCCCTTGCACTGACTGCAAGGTGGACTCTTTGCCCACTGGACCACCAGGGAAGCCCAAAAGGTGGATTATTAACCACTGGACTGCCAGGGAATTACAATGGAGGTATTATAAAGGGGGACTTTAAGCAACTTGACTGACACAAAAGGACACTGATTATTGTTTGTTCCTATGCAATAGGAATAAATGGTATGGCAACAAACCTCAACTATATTACCTAGAGGATGCTTTACCTAGAGGATACATTAGACTACATTATTGAAATGTAGTCTAATGTAATGATTAAATGTGTTTTACACAGTCACAGTTTCCATCATTTCTTTTTATCAATGCTATGATGAGGTGCGTCAATCAGTTATAAATTAAGCTACATCCCTATATCATTGTTACTCTTATTAAACATCATTATCTGTTTTAAATCTATCATGGATCACTATTTTACATCTGTCATTAATGTCTTTGCAAGATCTATCTCTAACTTCTCTTTCCAGACTCAATACTGTTTTTCACACTTTCACACTTCTCGCGAAGTCACAATAAAGCCTCTGTATGGCATATGTATTCTGGCCTCTGGGCTATTGTGCATGCTGTCTCTGGTGATTTTTTACCAATCCCTGCCTTACTGACTCAAATTCCACGTCTCCTTGAAACAGTTCCTTTAATTATGAACGTGTTAGTCACTCAGCCGTGTCCAACTCTTTGCAGCCTGATAGACTGTAGACTGCCAGGCTCCTCTGTCCATGGGATTCTCCAGGCAAGAATACTGGAGTGGGCTGCCATTTCTTTCTCCAGGGGATCTTCCTGACCCAGGGATTGAACCTGGGCCTCTTGCATTGCAGGCAGATTCTTTACCGTTTGAGCCACCAGGAACCTGAAATAGTTCCTAATCTTGTCTAATTCAAACCAACTCCTTGTCTATTTTTGATCAACATGTCACATAATTTGTGATACAGATATATGTTACTTTTATCATCAAATATTTTCATGATTTTTAGATGTGTTCTTAACTCTTACTGAACATTTTTCTCAGTAAAGGCAGAGGAGTGTCTCAGTATTTTTCCCTTCCCTGTTGAACACATACTATCCAAATGGCACTCATTCTAAAAGTCTGTGGTGTTGATCATCTGTTCTTAACTCCTTGATCCCTGGTTATGACTTGGACCTTCAGTATGTGAGAAGTTAACTTTGTAGTCAAAAATGACTTGTGATAAAATAATTGTATCAGAATATCATTTAAACAAGCTTAGAAATCTTGGTTTCTGATGAACTCACGTGTTATATGCTCTCCAGTAGAACACAGGATCTTCCCAAATTTGGGAACCATATCCTATCAGTCATTACATGGATACTAGGATGGTGACTATTTTGGTTTGTTCGTTGAAGGATTACATCCAGAGCATCTAACAAAGCAGGATTAAATAAACACTGGGAGAAACCGATGATGCAGTACTGGGAATTGAGTTAACGGGGAGGAATAGCTGGGGAAGGTTTAAGCAATTTTGGTTAGAGGCTAGAAAACATGCTTTCTATGGCCACTTATCAAGCTGTTTTATTCCTTGACAGTAGAAACAACACTGAGAGGGAGATAGTTTCTCCTTATGTATTAGAATCTGAGTGACATACCCAAAGGTGGCTGGACTAGATCATAGATATGATCTAGGTACTGACACATTGCTTTCCAGAATACCTGCACCAATCTACACTTCCATCAGCAGTTTATATGTCATGCTGGCTTTAGAAATGAGAAACTTATCATGACCAAAACTTCCGGAAAAATATTTAATCATATGGTGCTCTTTGCAGCCTGATAGACTGTAGACTGCCAGGCTCCTCTGTCCATGGGATTCTCCAGGCAAGAATACTGGAGTGGGCTGCCATTTCTTTCTCCAGGGGATCTTCCTGACCCAGGGATTGAACCTGGGCCTCTTGCATTGCAGGCAGATTCTTTACCGTTTGAGCCACCAGGAACCTGAAATAGTTCCTAATCTTGTCTAATTCAAACCAACTCCTTGTCTATTTTTGATCAACATGTCACATAATTTGTGATACAGATATATGTTACTTTTATCATCAAATATTTTCATGATTTTTAGATGTGTTCTTAACTCTTACTGAACATTTTTCTCAGTAAAGGCAGAGGAGTGTCTCAGTATTTTTCCCTTCCCTGTTGAACACATACTATCCAAATGGCACTCATTCTAAAAGTCTGTGGTGTTGATCATCTGTTCTTAACTCCTTGATCCCTGGTTATGACTTGGACCTTCAGTATGTGAGAAGTTAACTTTGTAGTCAAAAATGACTTGTGATAAAATAATTGTATCAGAATATCATTTAAACAAGCTTAGAAATCTTGGTTTCTGATGAACTCACGTGTTATATGCTCTCCAGTAGAACACAGGATCTTCCCAAATTTGGGAACCATATCCTATCAGTCATTACATGGATACTAGGATGGTGACTATTTTGGTTTGTTCGTTGAAGGATTACATCCAGAGCATCTAACAAAGCAGGATTAAATAAACACTGGGAGAAACCGATGATGCAGTACTGGGAATTGAGTTAACGGGGAGGAATAGCTGGGGAAGGTTTAAGCAATTTTGGTTAGAGGCTAGAAAACATGCTTTCTATGGCCACTTATCAAGCTGTTTTATTCCTTGACAGTAGAAACAACACTGAGAGGGAGATAGTTTCTCCTTATGTATTAGAATCTGAGTGACATACCCAAAGGTGGCTGGACTAGATCATAGATATGATCTAGGTACTGACACATTGCTTTCCAGAATACCTGCACCAATCTACACTTCCATCAGCAGTTTATATGTCATGCTGGCTTTAGAAATGAGAAACTTATCATGACCAAAACTTCCGGAATAAATGAGTATTTGTAACTCTACTGTCTATACTGCAGTGACGTCACTCCTTTTAGCTGTAATCTCTTTATAAATACAGATTTTTTTTGAAAGGCTTTTATTTTGTTTATTTTATTTCTGGTTATTCTGGGTTTTCACTGCTGCTGCAGGCTGTTTTCTAGTTACAGGAAGAGGGGGCTGCTCTCTAGTTGAGGTGAGCAGGCTTCATGTTGCAGTGACTTCTCTTGTTGTGGAACTTGGTATCCAGGGCACGTGGGTTTCAATAGCTGTGGCTCTGAGGCTCTAAGCACAGGCTCAATTGTTGTGGCTCATGGGCTTTGCTGCTCCGCAGCATGTGGGATCTTCCTGGGTCAGGGGTCAAACCCAGGTCTCCTGCACTGGCAGCTGAATTCTTCACCACTGAGCTGCCAGGGAAGCCCTAAATACAGATTGTTGAGCTCAGTGGAACCAGCATCTACCCTTTATTGACTGTGAGAGCTTTAGTAAGTCACTTTCTCTTTCTGCTATTTCTGGTCTTTGTTCATTTAATCACTTATGCATTCATTCAAGCAGCCTGGAGTGCTGCAGTTCATGGGGTTGCAACATGACTTAGCCACTTAACAACGACAAAAACCAACCTTGTACTTAGGGTTTTTTTTAAGTTTTTTGCCTCTAAGTCATCATTTTTTTTTTTTAAATCTGTCTTTTTTATTCTTTGGCATGTGTGGGCCTACCATTGTCGTAGCCTCTCTCATTGCAGAGCACTGACTCAGGATTAAATAAACACTGGGAGAAACCGATGATGCAGTACTGGGAATTGAGTTAACGGGGAGGAATAGCTGGGGAAGGTTTAAGCAATTTTGGTTAGAGGCTAGAAAACATGCTTTCTATGGCCACTTATCAAGCTGTTTTATTCCTTGACAGTAGAAACAACACTGAGAGGGAGATAGTTTCTCCTTATGTATTAGAATCTGAGTGACATACCCAAAGGTGGCTGGACTAGATCATAGATATGATCTAGGTACTGACACATTGTTTTCAGAATACCTGCACCAATCTACACTTCCATCAGCAGTTTATATGTCATGCTGGCTTTAGAAATGAGAAACTTATCATGACCAAAACTTCCGGAATAAATGAGTATTTGTAACTCTACTGTCTATACTGCAGTGACGTCACTCCTTTTAGCTGTAATCTCTTTATAAATACAGATTTTTTTTGAAAGGCTTTTATTTTGTTTATTTTATTTCTGGTTATTCTGGGTTTTCACTGCTGCTGCAGGCTGTTTTCTAGTTACAGGAAGAGGGGGCTGCTCTCTAGTTGAGGTGAGCAGGCTTCATGTTGCAGTGACTTCTCTTGTTGTGGAACTTGGTATCCAGGGCACGTGGGTTTCAATAGCTGTGGCTCTGAGGCTCTAAGCACAGGCTCAATTGTTGTGGCTCATGGGCTTTGCTGCTCCGCAGCATGTGGGATCTTCCTGGGTCAGGGGTCAAACCCAGGTCTCCTGCACTGGCAGCTGAATTCTTCACCACTGAGCTGCCAGGGAAGCCCTAAATACAGATTGTTGAGCTCAGTGGAACCAGCATCTACCCTTTATTGACTGTGAGAGCTTTAGTAAGTCACTTTCTCTTTCTGCTATTTCTGGTCTTTGTTCATTTAATCACTTATGCATTCATTCAAGCAGCCTGGAGTGCTGCAGTTCATGGGGTTGCAACATGACTTAGCCACTTAACAACGACAAAAACCAACCTTGTACTTAGGGTTTTTTTTAAGTTTTTTGCCTCTAAGTCATCATTTTTTTTTTTTAAATCTGTCTTTTTTATTCTTTGGCATGTGTGGGCCTACCATTGTCGTAGCCTCTCTCATTGCAGAGCACTGACTCTGGGCACATGCACTCTAGAGCGCTGGCTCCTAATTGGACACACCAGCCCAGCTGCTCCTTGGCATGTGGGATCTTCCCAGGCCAGGGATCACTGGTGCTCCTTGCTGCAAGGTGGACTCTTTACCCTCTGGACCACCAGGGAAGCCCCTCTACTTAGGTTTTTTTTTTTTTTTTTTTAAAGATTTATTTATTTATTTATTTTGGGCGGGGGTCGGGTTGGGGAGGGAGGGGAGCAGGCAGGCCACTCCTATTGGTGTTTCCTTTCTCTATGTTCATCCGTCTTTGTTCTTTGGCTCCTGTGGGCCTCCCATCATGGCGGCGTCTGTCATTGCTGAGCGCTGGCTCTGGGCTCATGTGCTCCAGAGCTCTGGCTCGGTAATTGGACACATCAGTTCAGCCGCTCCGCGGCACGTGGGATCTTCCCAGGCCAGGGCTCGAACCGGCGCCCCTTGCACTGCAAGGCAGTGTCCTTACCCGCTGGACCACCAGGGGAAGCCCCTCTACTTAGTTTTTGGTTGCATCACCTAATATATATATTTCTTCACTAGAATGGATCCTCCATAGCAAGTACCGTGGAACATCAGTATGTTGGGCCATTCTTGCTTTCAGAGCGCTCTTGGAGATTCGGTGCAGTCTTCCTTGAAAAAGATAAAATTAATTAGATACCTGAAAGCTACTTTTAGTCAAAAAAATAGAAACAAAAAATGGGGAAAGAGATAATTCTTGAGTTGAGAATGATAAAAATAAAATATGCTTTGCATAGAGTAATCAATGAGCTCAGCAGACATCGGGAAACATCCCATTTTCCCCGAGTTGAAATCTGGTGATGGAAAGAGATGCCATAGAGGGAAAAGAGACAATGGTATCAGCAAGAGGCTCAAAGAAACAGGAAGGTGGTGCTGACCATGCAGGAAACTGTAGGACTTGAACAGTGTTTTGCAATAGAGAAAATTTTCTATAGTTAGTATGAAAATATTCAGATATATTATAAGAGACGGTGAGAATTTCAATAAACTCTTCTAGCCCTTTCATTCTGTTTCTTCTTCCTGTTGCTTCTAATAAGATAATCACTAGTGAGATGTGGCTTATGAGCAATTGCAATGTAGCTGGTCTGAATTGAGATGTACCAGATTGTGTAGCCTTAGCATAAGAAATGTAAACATATTATCAATAATTCTTATTTTGCTTCCATGTTGAGATCATAATGTTTTAGATATGTTGGGTTATATATATTATATGACAAAAATTATTTTCATCTGTTTCTTTGTATATTTTTGATATAACTCCTAGAAACTTTAAAATTACATATGCAAGTCTTGACATTTACCTATTGTCCATGCTGCTCTAAATCTTGCACTTCCTGGGTAACCACAGAATGCTGATGATTCTTCTAGAGGCTTTGCTGACTAAAAGGGGAAATTTTCTATTAAATCAGAACACTATGGAAGGTTACATTTATCCCTGAAATTTCCACCCAAATTTCCCAGACAGAAACCATCTAATTAGATTGTGTGCTATACAGACTTCAGGAGAGCAGTTTAGAAGATCAGGTGGGCATTAAAATATATGCACACATCCCACTGTACATCAACAAGATATGTGCTCAGAGAAGATTCCCACACACTGCTTAGAATACAGGCTTGAATTTTTCCACCAATAAAGTAACTTTGAATAAAGAAGGGGAAAAAAAAAAAAAACAGCAATAGTACAGTGACGGCCATATACTGGAGCTAAATGGCAAGGATTGTTTTGGAGGAAATGAATTTTTTGTGTTTTTTTAAAAAAGTCTTGCCAGGGTTTTTTCTTTGATATGACCAGCTAAAAAATCCATTACTTCTTATTGAAATTTTATGATTGATCTTTAGCACATTTGAAACAATTTGAAAGATATTTATTAAATTCTGCTTTGTGCCAAATAGTTGAACAAACATCATTCTGGCCTTCAAAGATCTCATAGTTCAATAGAAGAAGTTTCCACATGAGGAAATAGAATAATGTAAAAAGCTGAATAATCAAATTACATCAAAAGATACAAATGTAACATGATTCTGAGAAAAATCATATTATTTACCTACACTGTCTATGCTTTTCTTAAAAAATCAGATGACAGCTTATAGTTTAGAAAATCTTTAGGTACTTTTAAAAACTCTCAGTTCTCTTAAGGAATTGAGCCATAATTAATAAAGTAATATTTTCTTTGGGGATCTGTCAAGAATGATATAATGCGTATGTGTTTTTATTGGCATTTTATTCTTCATAATTACTGTCAAGGAATTAGTATTTTTTCCAGTATTTTTGAGGCTTCTGGAAAAGAATTTTACAGATGTCCCTAGTCACTATGGCTCTGACATAATCAAGTCTAATGAAAGTATTGATTTACAGAAGGAATGCACCATGAGTGGCAATCACTGCAGAGGTACCTCATCACAGCCCACCTACTCTAAGCCATACTGTCTATCTGACTTGAGAAAAGGAGGCTAGAGGTCTGACTCTATGCATGTCTTTTATACAGCTTTTACATTTCTTTCAGAGCACCAAGCTATGACCATGGCTTGTAGAATGGTCCTATGATGATTTTTGAAAATGTTGAATTAGGAACCATTTTCGCTCAAATTTCTAAACCTGAATCAGTGGACTAAATTACAGAAAGGCTGTAATTAGCTACCTTCTTTTTAAAATAATTTATTTATTATTTTTCACTGGGCTGAGTCTTCGAGGCTGTGCGAAGGCTTTCTCTAGTTGCAGAGAGGGAGGGCTATTCATTGTTGGGGTGCATGGGCCTCTCACTGCAGTGACTTCCCTTGCTGGTGGGCTTCAGTAGTTGCAGCACATAGACTCAGTAGTTGCAGTTCACAGGCTCTATAGCACAGGCTCAGTAGTTGTGGCATAAATTTTTAACTGCTCCATGGATTTCCCTGGTGGTCCAGTGGGTGAAGAGTCCACTTTGCAGTGCAAGGGACACTGGTTCAATCCCTGGCCCGAGAAGATCCGACCTGTCTAGGAACAGCTGGACCGGTGTGTCCAATTATGAGCCTACGCTCTGGAGTGCATGTGCCCAGAGCCACTGCTCTGCAATGAGAGAAGCCACTGCAGTGGTAGGCCCACACAGGCCAAAGAATAAAGATGGATGAAAATAAATAAATACATAGACTAATAAATGAGGCCAAAATTAAAAAAAAAAAAGACTTTAGTTGCTCCATGGCCCATGGGATCTTCCTATTCAGGGATTGAAACGGTATCCCCTGCATTGAAAGGTGAACTCTTACATATATAGTTTTACTGATTGATTGATATTTGGCTGTGCTGGATCTCAATTTCTGTGAGGGCTTTTTTCTAGCTGCAGAGATATAATGCGTATGTGTTTTTATTGGCATTTTATTCTTCATAATTACTGTCAAGGAATTAGTATTTTTTCCAGTATTTTTGAGGCTTCTGGAAAAGAATTTTACAGATGTCCCTAGTCACTATGGCTCTGACATAATCAAGTCTAATGAAAGTATTGATTTACAGAAGGAATGCACCATGAGTGGCAATCACTGCAGAGGTACCTCATCACAGCCCACCTACTCTAAGCCATACTGTCTATCTGACTTGAGAAAAGGAGGCTAGAGGTCTGACTCTATGCATGTCTTTTATACAGCTTTTACATTTCTTTCAGAGCACCAAGCTATGACCATGGCTTGTAGAATGGTCCTATGATGATTTTTGAAAATGTTGAATTAGGAACCATTTTCGCTCAAATTTCTAAACCTGAATCAGTGGACTAAATTACAGAAAGGCTGTAATTAGCTACCTTCTTTTTAAAATAATTTATTTATTATTTTTCACTGGGCTGAGTCTTCGAGGCTGTGCGAAGGCTTTCTCTAGTTGCAGAGAGGGAGGGCTATTCATTGTTGGGGTGCATGGGCCTCTCACTGCAGTGACTTCCCTTGCTGGTGGGCTTCAGTAGTTGCAGCACATAGACTCAGTAGTTGCAGTTCACAGGCTCTATAGCACAGGCTCAGTAGTTGTGGCATAAATTTTTAACTGCTCCATGGATTTCCCTGGTGGTCCAGTGGGTGAAGAGTCCACTTTGCAGTGCAAGGGACACTGGTTCAATCCCGGGCCCCGAGAAGATCCGACCTGTCTAGGAACAGCTGGACCAGTGTGTCCAATTATGAGCCCACACTCTGGAGTGCATGTGCCCAGAGCCAGTGCTCTGCAATGAGAGAAGCCACTGCAGTGGGAGGCCTGCACATGCCAAAGAATAAAAAGGTGGATGAAAATAAATAAATACATAGACTAATAAATGAGGCCAAAATTAAAAAAAAAAAAGACTTTAGTTGCTCCATGGCCCATGGGATCTTCCTATTCAGGGATTGAAACGGTATCCCCTGCATTGAAAGGTGAACTCTTACATATATAGTTTTACTGATTGATTGATATTTGGCTGTGCTGGATCTCAATTTCTGTGAGGGCTTTTTTCTAGCTGCAGAGATGGGGAGGTATGGGGCTTCTCATTGCAGTGGCTTTTAGGGCATGCGGGCTCAGTAGTCTTGATCCCCAGTCCCTAGAGCATAGGCTCAATAGTTATGGCCCATGGGCTTATTTGATCCGAGGCATGTGGAATTTCCTGAACCCGAGATGGAACCCATGTCTCCTGCATTGGCAGGCATACTCTTTACCACTGAACAATACTAGCAAAGCCCACAAGATGGATTCTTAACCCCTGGACCATCAGGGAATTCCCACTATCTTCTTACTTTTAAAAATATTGTTTCAAGATCATATTTTGGAAGTCATACAGCACCGTATTCAGGTAGCAACTAGGTTGGATGGGGACATTCACTCTATTTCAAATTATCTGGGATTGGTAGAGTATTGGAATATTTCGTATTTGCTTTTCATTTCTCCTTCATTTTACATTTTTATTAGATCCATGGACTTTGAGGGAAAAGGGGAAGGCTTTCTGTAAAGTGATGAAATAGGGTAATAAACATACAAATAGGCACCATTACTTTTTGGGGGTTTTAAAAAGAGTAGCAGTGGTTCAGTCTGGATAGGGTGGAGTAAATCCCAGTCGATTTGTGTTTTACGTTGAATAAAACCTGGACAAGATGCATAGAACAAGCTCTCTGAGGAGTCTGAGAGATAGCAGGCAAATTGGGGAAGAAGTCTCTGATTTACCCATGAATCGATGGTGACTTCACCATTTGTTTTCTCCAGTATTCCTCAACCAACACTGCAGCAAAGGATAGATACAGAGTTTAGGAGAAGCCCTATGGGACTGACTCAAGATGCTGAAAGGGAACTTTTTTTAGAATGAGAATGGAAACCACCCTGTTGCAGTCCTGTCTCTTTTTTTCTGTTCTCCTACAGCCTGGTTCCTAAACAACTGCATTATAATGGGAGCCCACAGAAGCCAAAGCTCTGAGTAGGAGAGTCTTCCTCTATTTTCAGCAAAGGAGCTGCAGTTCCACGAAGGTTGGGCCAACCATTGTTGTCTGTTTGCGTCCTTTCACTGTTTTAGTGGAGAGGTGGGCGCCCTTCCGAAGTGCACTGCAGAGCAGAATAACTAAAATCGCATCCTACATGAAGGATGAAATAGAAAAACCCCAACGAACCAGACAGTATGGAGAGGAAGGAAGTCAGGAAATCAATCCCAAATCGTTGTTCATAAGCACCAAACTCTTTCCCAAACTGTGCAGAAGTGGGTCTACTGCTATTTAGCACACAAGAGAACATTCACCACCGCCCATGTCCAAGACTGGCCACTAGGTGGCGCGTACACCAGGCAGGTCCAAATAGTATGTGAATGCTTTGAAAAGTTCATTGGTACTGGAACCGGGAATTCAGAAGGCTGGTTGAAACTTTCTAAATTTAACCAGTTTGACTACCTACAAAAATAAAAATGTCAATGTTCTCCATCGGATTTAAAGTAGACCAAGGATCTCATATATGATATATTCAAAATATCCAAGGTATAATTTTTAAATTATTTGGCATATGGACTACCAGGAAAATCTCAATTTGTATGGAAAAAAACCAATCAAGATATCCGTGGTGAGATGACAAAGATGTTTTTCTTGAAAGTTTCTCTTGAAACAGAAGGACAACTAGAAAGCGTGCCAAATGAATATAAACAACAACCAAATTTAAATTTTACACCAGTGACAATGGGCAAACAGACTTAGAGAACAGACCTATGGTCACTGGGTGGAGGCAAGATCAGACGAGAGGTATGGAAAGAGCAACAAGGAAACCTACACTATCACGTGTAATAGAGATTACCAGTGTGATTAAGCTGTAAACCTACATGGGGACTAAGCATCAACCTGGGCTGGGTGGGAAGAAGGAAAAGGGAGTGAGGGCTCAGGGGAGAGGGGTCAGGAACACACCTATGACTGTTTGGGGATGAGAATGGAAACCACCCTGTTGCAGTCCTGTCTCTTTTTTTCTGTTCTCCTACAGCCTGGTTCCTAAACAACTGCATTATAATGGGAGCCCACAGAAGCCAAAGCTCTGAGTAGGAGAGTCTTCCTCTATTTTCAGCAAAGGAGCTGCAGTTCCACGAAGGTTGGGCCAACCATTGTTGTCTGTTTGCGTCCTTTCACTGTTTTAGTGGAGAGGTGGGCGCCCTTCCGAAGTGCACTGCAGAGCAGAATAACTAAAATCGCATCCTACATGAAGGATGAAATAGAAAAACCCCAACGAACCAGACAGTATGGAGAGGAAGGAAGTCAGGAAATCAATCCCAAATCGTTGTTCATAAGCACCAAACTCTTTCCCAAACTGTGCAGAAGTGGGTCTACTGCTATTTAGCACACACAAGAGAACATTCACCACCGCCCATGTCCAAGACTGGCCACTAGGTGGCGCGTACACCAGGCAGGTCCAAATAGTATGTGAATGCTTTGAAAAGTTCATTGGTACTGGAACCGGGAATTCAGAAGGCTGGTTGAAACTTTCTAAATTTAACCAGTTTGACTACCTACAAAAATAAAAATGTCAATGTTCTCCATCGGATTTAAAGTAGACCAAGGATCTCATATATGATATATTCAAAATATCCAAGGTATAATTTTTAAATTATTTGGCATATGGACTACCAGGAAAATCTCAATTTGTATGGAAAAAAACCAATCAAGATATCCGTGGTGAGATGACAAAGATGTTTTTCTTGAAAGTTTCTCTTGAAACAGAAGGACAACTAGAAAGCGTGCCAAATGAATATAAACAACAACCAAATTTAAATTTTACACCAGTGACAATGGGCAAACAGACTTAGAGAACAGACCTATGGTCACTGGGTGGAGGCAAGATCAGACGAGAGGTATGGAAAGAGCAACAAGGAAACCTACACTATCACGTGTAATAGAGATTACCAGTGTGATTAAGCTGTAAACCTACATGGGGACTAAGCATCAACCTGGGCTGGGTGGGAAGAAGGAAAAGGGAGTGAGGGCTCAGGGGAGAGGGGTCAGGAACACACCTATGACTGTTTGGGGATTATGTATACCTGAAAAAGAAAACTCTGTAAAAATGTATAACGACTTCTCTGTACACCTGAAGCTAATGTGACATTGTAAAACAAATATGTCCCAATAAAAATAATAGATAGAAATTAGACCAGTGAACACAATAATTGAAACCAAAAACAAACCCTCCATTGACCAACTCAATCATAGAAGAGAGATGACAGAGCAAATAATCAATGAGTTGGAGAAGAAACCAATAAAAGTGATTGAATATAAATATCAGAGAGAAAAAAATGTAAAAGTGAAAAGAGCCTTAGAGACCTATGGGATAATAACAACAAGAAACCTTAGCATTTGTTACTGGAGCCTCAGAAAGAGAAGAGAAAAAGTGCAGTGCAGGAAAAGTATTTAAAGCAATAATGGCTGAAAATGTCCCAAATTTGACAAAAGAACTATATATAACTACAGATTCAAGTTCAGTGAATTCCAAACAGTCATAACACAAACAAATCCACTTCCAGACTTATCATAATCAAATTGGTTAAAATTAAAGGGAAAGGAAAAAAATCCTTAAAACAGCCAGAGAAAAATGATACCTTAATAGGAGAACAACCATAGGGACCAGAAAGAAGTGACATTACAGTTTTCAAGGATAGAAAGAGAAAAAGCTGTCAACCCACAGTGCTCTATCCAATGAACATGTGCTTCAGCAATACAGGTGAAATAAAAAACTTCCAAATGAAGGAAACAAGGAAATCCATTGCCTGTAGACCTACTCTAAATACACTGTGAAAGGAAATTCTTTGGATTGAAGGGAAATAATATCAGAAGGAAACCCAAAACATTAGAAATGAAGAAAGGACAACAGAATGGCAAACTTTGGAGTGTAAATATATTTGATTAAGGGCTTCTCTGGTGGTTTAGACAGTAAACAATCTGCCTGAAATGCAGGCGATTTGGGTTCAGTTCTTAGGTCAGGAAGGCTCCTTGGAAAAGGGAACAGCTACCCACTCCAGTATTCTTGCCTGGAGAATTCCATGGACAGAGGAGCGGGCTACAATCTATGGGGTCACAAAGAGTCAGGCACGACTTGGAAACACACACACATACTCTATTATTCTATTATTTTGTTCTTTAAAATGTTTGTGCATTGTAAACAGAAATTATAATGTTTCCTGGTATGCATTTTGATGTGTATCTAGAACCATGGTGTAAAGAGACACAGATTTTCAAGATAGATAAGGAATATATGACAATCAAGTTAATTCCGGCTTTGCAAACTATCTCATTTTACAGTGAGGAAATGAGGTGGGGGGATGGTTAACTTGTTCAAGATCCTATAGCAATCAGATTGAGATGAGAGTTTTTCTAACTTTCTAGGTATATTCACCTAGTTTACCAAGTACTGTATTTCAGCCCTCTAGGATACTGCTGAGATTTATAAAAGAGAGAGAGGGAAAGAGAAGAAGAAAGAGGAGAAGGAGGAGAGGAAGGGAGGGAGAGAGAGAGGATAAGGAGAGGGAGTGAGATTGAGACAGAATGGAGAAAACAAGGCTGTGTTCAGTCAGGTCTAAATTTAAAGCTCACTGGAATGGGGGTCCCGAGCCTGAGTCAGGGGAAGTTGTTACTCAGAGAGTCACTAGAATAACCAGTAATCATACTAGGAGAGAGTCCAAGATGGATGAACTGGCATTGAGCTTTACAGTGATCATACAAGGTCTGACCCAATTTCCAGTGTCCTTCTGCTGGAAACACAAAGCACCAAGTTTCCCTAGATTTTCCTGAAAAGAGTTGGTTGGCACCCTGACAGAGGCAGAGGAAGTGAGCTGATTTTCAGGTATATTCTTTTGATGTGGACTCCTAGTCTATGGCCATACCACCCTGAACGTGCTCAATCTCATCTGATGTGGACTCCTAGCCTTCAGCAGCCCCTAAGTACTGGAACTCAGGACAACCTGATATGAATTTCTAACTCTCCCTTTCTGATCCCTGGGACAAAGTCAAGGGAGCTTATGAGCCTTGACAAGCCATGTTTCTGATGGAAATGATAAGAGTAAGGATGGTAAAATACATAGAAGATGGGCTACATAATAACACACAGAAACAAACCCCAGTGAAATACTTAGCTTCCTGGAACAGGTACAGAGAACTCTTTTCTTCCTTGTGACAGAGTCCGTTGCCTATACATGGAAGAGCAGAAAGTCAAATGTTATCATTTACTTTGTTTCTGGAAGAGAAGAAAATATCAGGCATGACCTTTTTTTTTTTTCAGGGGACAAAGTGCTTTGACTGAAATCTAGAACCATGGTGTAAAGAGACACAGATTTTCAAGATAGATAAGGAATATATGACAATCAAGTTAATTCCGGCTTTGCAAACTATCTCATTTTACAGTGAGGAAATGAGGTGGGGGGATGGTTAACTTGTTCAAGATCCTATAGCAATCAGATTGAGATGAGAGTTTTTCTAACTTTCTAGGTATATTCACCTAGTTTACCAAGTACTGTATTTCAGCCCTCTAGGATACTGCTGAGATTTATAAAAGAGAGAGAGGGAAAGAGAAGAAGAAAGAGGAGAAGGAGGAGAGGAAGGGAGGGAGAGAGAGAGGATAAGGAGAGGGAGTGAGATTGAGACAGAATGGAGAAAACAAGGCTGTGTTCAGTCAGGTCTAAATTTAAAGCTCACTGGAATGGGGGTCCCGAGCCTGAGTCAGGGGAAGTTGTTACTCAGAGAGTCACTAGAATAACCAGTAATCATACTAGGAGAGAGTCCAAGATGGATGAACTGGCATTGAGCTTTACAGTGATCATACAAGGTCTGACCCAATTTCCAGTGTCCTTCTGCTGGAAACACAAAGCACCAAGTTTCCCTAGATTTTCCTGAAAAGAGTTGGTTGGCACCCTGACAGAGGCAGAGGAAGTGAGCTGATTTTCAGGTATATTCTTTTGATGTGGACTCCTAGTCTATGGCCATACCACCCTGAACGTGCTCAATCTCATCTGATGTGGACTCCTAGCCTTCAGCAGCCCCTAAGTACTGGAACTCAGGACAACCTGATATGAATTTCTAACTCTCCCTTTCTGATCCCTGGGACAAAGTCAAGGGAGCTTATGAGCCTTGACAAGCCATGTTTCTGATGGAAATGATAAGAGTAAGGATGGTAAAATACATAGAAGATGGGCTACATAATAACACACAGAAACAAACCCCAGTGAAATACTTAGCTTCCTGGAACAGGTACAGAGAACTCTTTTCTTCCTTGTGACAGAGTCCGTTGCCTATACATGGAAGAGCAGAAAGTCAAATGTTATCATTTACTTTGTTTCTGGAAGAGAAGAAAATATCAGGCATGACCTTTTTTTTTTTTCAGGGGACAAAGTGCTTTGACTGAAATCAGGGGAAAAGCTATTATAACTTAATTAGTTCCTGGGAATTGATGATCTGGTCCAGAAATGACACAGCACAACACTAAGATATCTCATAGCTAGGAATGCACTGTCAGAGAAAAGTGAACTTCTTTCCAAGTAACAGTGAAGCCTGTCTTGGAATATTTGCTGTAAATAAAATGGCATTGGAAAGGCAAGCAAAGCCAGTTTTTAATAAAGGTCTAGATATTTTACTGATGTCCTTGACATCGTTGCAGGCTATTTCAAGACAGCAGCCATACTTACTGACCTCATCTCGGTTCAGGTATCTTGTGGAGAAAGTAAGCACCCATTAAATGGGGCTGGGGCTGTTTAAGTAAGCATCTCTCTAGACTCAGACAGAACTAATTGTGTTTGAATTAACTACAGATATAGAGTGTGCTTAGTTGTTCAGTCATGTCTGACTCTTTTGCAACCCCACAGACTATAACCTGTCAGGCTCCTCTGTCCATGGAATACTCCAGTCAAGAAACTGAAGTGGTCATTAGTGATGTCATGAGGTCATTAGTTAGACCCTACACTTGGCTGGGAGTAGGATGTTAGTACTATAATCTAAAGGCATAGAACCTTTAAAACATTGGACATATTCTTTGGAAATAGCTCTTACAGATGATTCCTTGTTTTGTTTTGTTTTTTTTTCTCTTAAGTAAATTGTATCTTTAACACTTTGAACCCCAGCTATGAAATGAATGAAATAAATAAATCTTTTAACTGAATAGACTCTATATCAATTTAAGATAAAGTCCTTGAAACAGTAAAGAAAAATACTGAAGCGGGTTTCCATTTCCTACTCCAGGAGATCTTCCTATACAGTAATCAATGCAGCATCTCCTGTGTCTCCTACATCGGTCAAGGGAGCTTATGAGCCTTGACAAGCCATGTTTCTGATGGAAATGATAAGAGTAAGGATGGTAAAATACATAGAAGATGGGCTACATAATAACACACAGAAACAAACCCCAGTGAAATACTTAGCTTCCTGGAACAGGTACAGAGAACTCTTTTCTTCCTTGTGACAGAGTCCGTTGCCTATACATGGAAGAGCAGAAAGTCAAATGTTATCATTTACTTTGTTTCTGGAAGAGAAGAAAATATCAGGCATGACCTTTTTTTTTTTTCAGGGGACAAAGTGCTTTGACTGAAATCAGGGGAAAAGCTATTATAACTTAATTAGTTCCTGGGAATTGATGATCTGGTCCAGAAATGACACAGCACAACACTAAGATATCTCATAGCTAGGAATGCACTGTCAGAGAAAAGTGAACTTCTTTCCAAGTAACAGTGAAGCCTGTCTTGGAATATTTGCTGTAAATAAAATGGCATTGGAAAGGCAAGCAAAGCCAGTTTTTAATAAAGGTCTAGATATTTTACTGATGTCCTTGACATCGTTGCAGGCTATTTCAAGACAGCAGCCATACTTACTGACCTCATCTGGGTTCAGGTATCTTGTGGAGAAAGTAAGCACCCATTAAATGGGGCTGGGGCTGTTTAAGTAAGCATCTCTCTAGACTCAGACAGAACTAATTGTGTTTGAATTAACTACAGATATAGAGTGTGCTTAGTTGTTCAGTCATGTCTGACTCTTTTGCAACCCCACAGACTATAACCTGTCAGGCTCCTCTGTCCATGGAATACTCCAGTCAAGAAACTGAAGTGGTCATTAGTGATGTCATGAGGTCATTAGTTAGACCCTACACTTGGCTGGGAGTAGGATGTTAGTACTATAATCTAAAGGCATAGAACCTTTAAAACATTGGACATATTCTTTGGAAATAGCTCTTACAGATGATTCCTTGTTTTGTTTTGTTTTTTTTTCTCTTAAGTAAATTGTATCTTTAACACTTTGAACCCCAGCTATGAAATGAATGAAATAAATAAATCTTTTAACTGAATAGACTCTATATCAATTTAAGATAAAGTCCTTGAAACAGTAAAAGAAAAAATACTGAAGCGGGTTTCCATTTCCTACTCCAGGAGATCTTCCCTATACAGTAATCAATGCAGCATCTCCTGTGTCTCCTACATCGGCAGGTGAATTCTTTAACACTGAACCACCTGGGAGGCCCCAGATATAGAAACAAGTTGTTAATATAAATAGACTTCCCTGGTGACTTAGTGGTAAAAAAAAACCCAGTTGCCAATGCAGGAGACTTGGACTCGATCCCTGGGTTGTGAAGATCCCTTGGAGGAGGAAACGGCAACACACTCCAGTATTTTTGCCTGGGAAATCCCATAGACAGAGGAAACCTGTTGGCTACAGACCATGGATTCACAAAAGAGTCAAACGTGCTTTAGGGACTAATAACAACATTATATCTATTGGCAGTTGTCCGTCTGAGACTGGGGAGCCTAAATGACTCTAATATGTAAATCAAGATTAAAGAACCAATGAATAGGTCCTACAGTGGAAACTGAATACGTCCTTCCATTAGATAAATGGAAAGGGCCTGAAAATTAAATCACTTGATGTGTTCTGATTGATGACTTAATTGTTGGAATTCTCACCTGGAAGCCAGACACATACTTTTGACCAGAACTTATGTATAATTCTAGAGACAGTAGTTGGGGGGAGTCAGGAAAAGGTGGAGAGCTAATCACTCCAGTTCCTGCTTTTAGAACCAAGTTCCAGATAATCACATAGTGTGTATCAGAGAGGTTGATAGCCACCTGCAAATCCAAGGACAACTGATTACATTGTCTGTGTTCTAACAGACAACAATTTTGTTTTTTTTTAGCCAGGTGAGAAATATTTCTAGCCCTCTATGTTGGAGAGCAGGTTGCAGATCAAGACCATTGTAGCCCATAGTTCCATGCTTAGTTTGCACATGTGCTGAGATGTGCCAGTCCTGGCTGAGTGGGGTTGTATCATGGTAAGCCTCTTAAGAAAGAACATTGTGATGGCTCTTCTCCTATTTAACCAGATATCCTGAGCCAGCAAAATCTGTGATAATGCATTCCAGGGTTACCTGATGGAGGAATATAAATACTCAAAAACTTAAGGGAATGTGGAAACTAGGAGACTTCCCTGGTGGTCCCGTGGTTAAGACCCTGCACTTCTATTGCAAGAGGCATGAGTTCAGTCCTTGATAGGGGAACTAAGATCCTCTTTGCCACACAGCATGGCTAAAAATAATAATAACAATAATGATAATGCATTGATTAAAGACTGACCATGCGTCAAATACTATCCTAGCAGATTATATTAATTACTTAGTTTGCTTTTCAGTAAACTATTTCAGAGCTAAGGTGGTCATCCAAGCAGTAAGATAATTTGAAAATGGGTAGAAAGAGGAAAATAATGATGCAAGGGGTAAAAATGTGGTGGGTAGAGACAAGCCAAGGCATTGATGTGTAATTCATATATTATGGGCCTCATTTTACAGTGTTCCTGTGGATGTCTCTGTGTGCTTCTCTGGGTCACAGATGTGTCTTTGAAGACAACAAATGTCAGTGGAATGGCAAGGTTAATACAGGAGTATAATTGTAAGAGACATAGCAAAGTGATTAGGATATATTATCTTCTAGATAAACCTGTCAAAAAGCCTTAGAAAAATATCAATACCAATAATATTTTAGATTCCTAAGAAATATAGTCGTGAAGGCTCATGCTCAGAGAATCCATGTAAGTTCAGAGTATATCCTCTCCTATGTAAAAAACAAAGCTGGAGGTTAGTGGAAAATCAGGGGAATTTTATGAATGAAGATACACCAAAGATTTGGTGCACACTCAATTGTTATTTCTAGACAAAGACAAAAAACACCCACAGGTTTTTAAAGCTTCAGAAATTATCAGATTTGTCAGTTTATTAGAAACATTTTAAAGTGTGTACCAGAGCACTACAAGTTAGTTAGAGAAGAAAACCTGGAATAGAAATTGAAGAGATCTGGAAATAATTATTAAAATGAATAAATAAAGATTTTAAAATTTCAGAATAAAATAATGAAATTGGTGAGAAACTATTGATTCTGATAAGTGCAGTTTAATATAATTATTGGAGAGATTGATAATAAAATTAATGGATACTAAAAAGAGAATAGAGAATTATAATAAAGCAAAACCTTATGACTTCTATAACAGCACATAGAGACTTTCTTTCAGAGTGATTAGCTCTAAAATCTCACCCCAGGCGGGAAAAGCATTCCCTGGTGGTCCCGTGGTTAAGACCCTGCACTTCTATTGCAAGAGGCATGAGTTCAGTCCTTGATAGGGGAACTAAGATCCTCTTTGCCACACAGCATGGCTAAAAATAATAATAACAATAATGATAATGCATTGATTAAAGACTGACCATGCGTCAAATACTATCCTAGCAGATTATATTAATTACTTAGTTTGCTTTTCAGTAAACTATTTCAGAGCTAAGGTGGTCATCCAAGCAGTAAGATAATTTGAAAATGGGTAGAAAGAGGAAAATAATGATGCAAGGGGTAAAAATGTGGTGGGTAGAGACAAGCCAAGGCATTGATGTGTAATTCATATATTATGGGCCTCATTTTACAGTGTTCCTGTGGATGTCTCTGTGTGCTTCTCTGGGTCACAGATGTGTCTTTGAAGACAACAAATGTCAGTGGAATGGCAAGGTTAATACAGGAGTATAATTGTAAGAGACATAGCAAAGTGATTAGGATATATTATCTTCTAGATAAACCTGTCAAAAAGCCTTAGAAAAATATCAATACCAATAATATTTTAGATTCCTAAGAAATATAGTCGTGAAGGCTCATGCTCAGAGAATCCATGTAAGTTCAGAGTATATCCTCTCCTATGTAAAAAACAAAGCTGGAGGTTAGTGGAAAATCAGGGGAATTTTATGAATGAAGATACACCAAAGATTTGGTGCACACTCAATTGTTATTTCTAGACAAAGACAAAAAACACCCACAGGTTTTTAAAGCTTCAGAAATTATCAGATTTGTCAGTTTATTAGAAACATTTTAAAGTGTGTACCAGAGCACTACAAGTTAGTTAGAGAAGAAAACCTGGAATAGAAATTGAAGAGATCTGGAAATAATTATTAAAATGAATAAATAAAGATTTTAAAATTTCAGAATAAAATAATGAAATTGGTGAGAAACTATTGATTCTGATAAGTGCAGTTTAATATAATTATTGGAGAGATTGATAATAAAATTAATGGATACTAAAAAGAGAATAGAGAATTATAATAAAGCAAAACCTTATGACTTCTATAACAGCACATAGAGACTTTCTTTCAGAGTGATTAGCTCTAAAATCTCACCCCAGGCGAGATGAGATGAAGTGCATTATGTTTAATTCCTGCAAACAGTGAGATGTGATCACACAAAGTTAGGTATAATTACACAAAATAGAGGATTCACAGCTAATCATTGAATGGGAATTTTGGAGTATATCTAAATAATTCAGAGCTTGTATCTCTGGAGTTTATGCTTCTCAAAGATTTAGTCCAGTTAGAATTATTCTTAGTCTATTAACAAGCCTCCATTACAATTTAAGTGCTAGAGATGAAAAAAGATATTTAGATGTTTTAATAGAAGTGAACTGGAATGTTAAAAAAAGTATTTTGATGAGGTCATAAAAAATATATGCAATCTTAATATGCTATTGTTTGACTATCAAGAATGAGGTGATGTATCTAGACCAGTTAAATTATATATGGAATACCATGTTTGATTATGCATCCCAAAATAAAAAAATTTGTTCTGAGTAAAACAGGTACTAAAGCATAATATTTAAAATTTCTGAAAATCTTTCACAAGAGTTGAGAATACTTGAAGAATGATAAAGAAGTGCTGATGACCTTCAAATACCTGTAGAACTCTCTTGTAGGTGGAGGATTAAACTGCTATTGAATAGCACAGTGAAGGGCTTCCTCCGTGGCTCAGTGGTAAAAGAATCGGTCTACAATGCAGAAAACATGGGAGAGGAAGTTTTTATCCCTGTATCAGACTCATGGAGGATAGCATGGCTATCCACTCCAGTATCCTTACCCGAAAAATCTCGTGGTCAGAGGAAGCTGGTGGTTTACGGTTCATGGGGTTGCGAAGAGTCGAACAGGACTGAAGTGACTTAGCATGCATTCATGGCCTGTGACTGACTCTGCTCCTCCATGGACTGTAGCCAGCCAGGTTCTTTTGTTCAAGGGAATTTTCAGGTAAGAATACGGGAGTGGGTTGCCATTTTCTTTTCCAGGGGGTCTTCCCAGCCCAGGGATCAAACCTGTATCTCTTGTGTCTCCAGCATTGGGAGGTATGTTTTTACCAGCTGAGCCATAGGGGAAGCTGCCATTAGGTATAATGAGCGACTGTCAAATGCATCACTTTTCTTTATAAAGTTGCAGCTTTTATGTTTTCCTCAGTGGCGCACACAGTGCCTTTTGCATGGCAGGCATTTAATAATGTTTTGGGAACTGAAGCTTCAGTGCCTTTATCTATCCCTCATAGTTTATGGTTGTAGCTTTAATTCATCTGGACTTGCATTTCTCTGCTGAGTGTTAGGATAGCCAATGAGCTGTGGTAGGCTATACATTCATTAACTGATAATGGAAAGTTGCCAATTTTTGCTAATTGCAAGTATTTCCATATCTTCTTGCTAAATGGACTCTGAATTTCATTCAGATAGTCGTCCCTCATCTATGCCGACATGTATCTTTGGAGAAGCACATCCAACCCAAAAATCTAGAAAAAGGCTCTAGTTGATTTAAACTAGTCAACACATCTCAAATACTTGGCCACAGTGGTTCATTGTATGGGGACCCATGACTTAAACTGGGCTAATCAGATTCAAGATGTTTCCTGGGGAACTGGAAGAGAGAATAGGTAATTTAAATATTTGTTGTCTTGCAACTTGTAAAAGCATTTTGAACTCCAAGAGGGAAGTTATTAAATGTGGAGCAGGCAGAGTTAAGAGAATTCAGCCCTCATGGTAATGTTGCTGTGAACCTCTAGACAAAGCACTAGTTTCGCTTTGGGGCTTCTGTTTCTAAGCAAGCAGAATCATCCTAGCAAATGTGGAGGGTCAAATAGTCCAAAGAATACAGTGATGAAATGTTGAATAAAACTTTGAATTTTTCTTAATCTCAACTCAGTTTTTTCCCCCACCTCCTCTGAACACTCATTCTTTGTTTCATTCACAAGTTTTTCCTAGGCAAGTTGTGTTTTTTTGTTTCTCCATTAACTTTCTTCAAATTTTATTTCCTCTCCTGGTGGGGCCCCTTGTTGTCTTCCTGTACTCAAGTATCTATCCTCTTTTTAACCCCTGTCTTTCTCTAGACTTGATTGTTGCTTCAGTTGTACATAAAATCTTAGTAACTATTGTACCACTTACACTGGGGTATTACATTATTTATTTATGTGTCCGCCCTTCTTGGATTTTTTGAGACTGTAATTTAGTTTATGATCCTTCAATTTAAGTGTTTAGTTAGTAAATTATGAATAAGTGCATTAATGAATGTGCTCTAATTCTTAATTCTCAAACATATTAGGTTTACCATAGGTAGCTTCAAAGTTAGAAAGTAGTATTTACTTTTGATCACAGTGTTCAATAAAAATTTGGACTCATTTTCCATCCATAAATACAGTTTTGATCTTTTTATGTGAGACACAGCATTTTTTCAGGGACACATTATAGGATAAATACATTTAAAAAAGGAAAGAGACTTCCCAAACTTAATGTTTAAGAAAGTGCAAGTATTTTGTTTGCATGCATGAGCATCTTAAGATTTTAATTGCTTTTTACTTCAGGAAGTTTGTAATGTATAAACATGTTACAAATCTAATCTGAAAAAAACAATGATTTGAGTGATCTGTGCTTTAATGTAAATAAAAAACATTAATTTGTTCAGTTTCTCATACAACACATTTATTAAACATTTCAGTCTCAATCATTTCTCAAGATTTTTAACAGTTAACCTTGCAGTGTAGCCTAAAACCAATTCTGTTCATGGGAGTATATTTTGGCCTTTTGAACAACTTTAAGTAAAATTAATGCCACTGTCTTTTTTAATGTTGTGCTTAGAGCAAAGACAAAAAACATCAACTAATTCTTTCCAACTAATAAAATGCCTAATGATGCAATTTCTACTATGACATTATTAAGTTATTATCATAGTGTTTTGCTTCTGTTACTGAAGTTTAATATATCATCTCTGAACATTAGCTATTCTCACTTAATTTAGATTTTAAATGTTAAAGTTTAACTAGGTTTCCAGGAAAAATCCAGAAAAATAAAAGTGTGCATTTAGTATTTTTTCTTGCCCTCAACTATAAATTTTCAATCTGACATGACTTACCGGGAATCTATATCATAAACTATTGGTCTTTAAAATACATTTTAGAAATAAAAATAGCTACCTCTGCATCAAAGAAGGATTCAGTTTTAACCCCTGTCTTTCTCTAGACTTGATTGTTGCTTCAGTTGTACATAAAATCTTAGTAACTATTGTACCACTTACACTGGGGTATTACATTATTTATTTATGTGTCCGCCCTTCTTGGATTTTTTGAGACTGTAATTTAGTTTATGATCCTTCAATTTAAGTGTTTAGTTAGTAAATTATGAATAAGTGCATTAATGAATGTGCTCTAATTCTTAATTCTCAAACATATTAGGTTTACCATAGGTAGCTTCAAAGTTAGAAAGTAGTATTTACTTTTGATCACAGTGTTCAATAAAAATTTGGACTCATTTTCCATCCATAAATACAGTTTTGATCTTTTTATGTGAGACACAGCATTTTTTCAGGGACACATTATAGGATAAATACATTTAAAAAAGGAAAGAGACTTCCCAAACTTAATGTTTAAGAAAGTGCAAGTATTTTGTTTGCATGCATGAGCATCTTAAGATTTTAATTGCTTTTTACTTCAGGAAGTTTGTAATGTATAAACATGTTACAAATCTAATCTGAAAAAAACAATGATTTGAGTGATCTGTGCTTTAATGTAAATAAAAAACATTAATTTGTTCAGTTTCTCATACAACACATTTATTAAACATTTCAGTCTCAATCATTTCTCAAGATTTTTAACAGTTAACCTTGCAGTGTAGCCTAAAACCAATTCTGTTCATGGGAGTATATTTTGGCCTTTTGAACAACTTTAAGTAAAATTAATGCCACTGTCTTTTTTAATGTTGTGCTTAGAGCAAAGACAAAAAACATCAACTAATTCTTTCCAACTAATAAAATGCCTAATGATGCAATTTCTACTATGACATTATTAAGTTATTATCATAGTGTTTTGCTTCTGTTACTGAAGTTTAATATATCATCTCTGAACATTAGCTATTCTCACTTAATTTAGATTTTAAATGTTAAAGTTTAACTAGGTTTCCAGGAAAAATCCAGAAAAATAAAAGTGTGCATTTAGTATTTTTTTTCTTGCCCTCAACTATAAATTTTCAATCTGACATGACTTACCGGGGAATCTATATCATAAACTATTGGTCTTTAAAATACATTTTTAGAAATAAAAAATAGCTACCTCTGCATCAAAGAAGGGATTCAGAATCACGGACATTCTGAAGGAGCATATGCTTTGATTATTGTTCCTACCTGTTTCTTTTTTATTATAAAGTGCCAATTTATACTATCATTAGAAATATGCATTTATACATATATATATAAAGTTTTACATTCAAACCTCTTTATCTGTAATTACCTATGATGAAAGAACACAAAAACTCTATATATCCTTATTTCAGAAGCATGTGTGTGTGTGTGTATATATATACACACACATATATATACATATATATGTATATATATGTATACACACACATACATATATATTATATACATATGTATATGTGTGTATACATATATATACATATATATGTATATACACACACACATATATATATGAATACACACACACACACGCACGCACGCACACATACTTGTAGGACAATCCATGGTTTTAAAGGTGATTCTGATTTTTTAAAAACTGCTATTTACATGTTTATGACAGAGGAATAATTTCAACCTTTTATAATATTAAAATAAGCAGGGGATTTTATGCTTGAATGTGTTTCATCTGCTGCAGATGAAATGGAGCAACATTCTCAGAGCACGACCTTATAGACAAAGCCTTGAAGGTAGAATAGTAGATTTGTCATTTCTGGGTCCATGTTGAAAAGAAAAACAATTCCAGTTGATGTAGTCATTCTTCTCCACCAGGGAATCACTGGTCCCAAATTAGGACCTTCAAACTTTTCAATTCACAGTAAGATAATCTTCATCCTCTACTTCTAATACTCTCATCTCTTGTAGTGGCACCACAGAACCACCAATCTATATATAGAGCAAATCAACAGTATTGTCACCTTCTTCAATAGAACCAATTCTTCTAAAAGCTATCTGGATTAGAATGAGGCCCATAAAGCATCATTATTTGTGACAAAGTAATGTCTTTTTATTGTTCCAATCCATAATAACTAAAATGGGCTATGAAATTCATATGTATAATTCAAAACCCAAACTATTACCATGACTAAGAATGCGTTGGTTTGTTGTCCTCGTTTCTTGAAACACAAAATCTCTGAATTAGCCAATGCAACTTCAGCACCATTTTGCTTCTATAGCTTAGACTTCTGGCTTAAACATCAAGTAAGGTATATTGACCAGAAAACTCCTTTGTGAGATTCTGAAGTTTTGTTTTAAGCCCACTGATTTTGAAACATGTTATCAATACAATAAGGACTCTTAGAATAAATATATTTTACCTTATATTTACATAGCAAATTACAAATCTTTACTGAAAGTCTTAACTTTGCTGAAACCATCTCAATGCATTTAAGAAGAAAAATATTTTATAGAAAAATAAGTGATGGGTGAGTTGAAACCCAGAAATTGGATGATGAAAATAAAATTATTTGGTGTAAACCTGAAAAACTATTTAAAATGGCTCATATTTTTAGAGGAAATAGGATAAATAATATGTATATATTTGGTAGTATTTTAAAAACCTGGACAGTAAATACTGACTTTTTTCTATTAAAGGTGTTATGTACTTAAAGAGTAAGCAGCAGTTAGGCAAAAGTTCACCCTTACTCTAAACCATAGCTTTTGTCAGGTTAATGTGTAAAAGAACATGAGATTTCCAACAATTTATTCTCTGAAGTTAAATATAACTTAACAAAGCCAATTTCCAAATGTTTCACAGTGGTGAGCATTTGCTTAAATGATATGAAGAAGTACACATTGAGTAGTTAACACTTTCTTCATTGCTCTCAGGAAGGAGACAGATGTGCATCTAGATGCTAAATGATGAATAGCCATTGTAAATAAAAGGAATAACTTTGTTGGATATTCATATCTCTATCATGCTTTCCATAATATTTAATGAGATAAAATATATTTTGTCATGAAATAATCAGTGTAACTGGTAATACTTTGTGAAACTGTCAATTGTGTTACTTGCAAACTTGTGATGTGTGTGTATATGTGCGTATGACCAAAAAACTCAAGTCATTTTATGCTAAATAAGCCTGGGACCCATTTTGTAGAAGCTTCCTTTTTATTTTTTTTTTCAAAAAAAAAAAATAAGGCTCTGTGCTTGCAATTTGATTGGTCCTGGAAGTGACAAGTGCATTCATAATCAAGTTAAATCAAGAGTGACAAGGAGAAATACAACCAGACTTGTATTTCTTTTTACAATGGCATTCTTTTCCTAGAAGAATAACATTCTTTTCATTAATTAAATGTCTTTATTTCTTACTTTCCAAATATTCTGGTTAAACAAGTATCTCTTGCGGATGTGTGTTCAAAATCCTTTTTGAAATGTATAACTTTTATTCTTTGCAACTGATTAGACAAATTCCCCCATTTCATTTTCTATGTACCTCCTGATAAGAGAAATAGACTACTTCATAAAGGACACTGACCACTATTGAAGAATTATGGTTGTGTGGAGTGAGGAAAACTACATTGACTTTGAAAGAATACAGCAACCAATGGCAAGATCATTGAAGTGAGGGCCTAGAGTTTCTGCAAAGTGTATACATTTCAGGGAGTATTTGGAACAATACATGCTGGATGTAGAGCTATAGGAGAAGTAACATGCTAAGTCTTCTCATTGATAACATCCATAAATCTGCGTATATATTTTTAAGATTCTGTTTTGTTTGGATTTGGATATCTCTACATGATTCCTGACTTGTAGGACTAAGCAGATCTTTTTTTTTACCACGGCAATTAATTTCTTCCCTAATATTTTTCTAATATTTCATTCTTCCGAAATATGCATTTGGCTAATATCACACTCAATTTTTGATTACTTTAAGTCACTCACAAAACCCTATCTATCTGTTGAAGCCATGGCTTTGTTAACTTTATGTATGCTCTCAGGAAGGAGACAGATGTGCATCTAGATGCTAAATGATGAATAGCCATTGTAAATAAAAGGAATAACTTTGTTGGATATTCATATCTCTATCATGCTTTCCATAATATTTAATGAGATAAAATATATTTTGTCATGAAATAATCAGTGTAACTGGTAATACTTTGTGAAACTGTCAATTGTGTTACTTGCAAACTTGTGATGTGTGTGTATATGTGCGTATGACCAAAAAACTCAAGTCATTTTATGCTAAATAAGCCTGGGACCCATTTTGTAGAAGCTTCCTTTTTATTTTTTTTTTCAAAAAAAAAAAATAAGGCTCTGTGCTTGCAATTTGATTGGTCCTGGAAGTGACAAGTGCATTCATAATCAAGTTAAATCAAGAGTGACAAGGAGAAATACAACCAGACTTGTATTTCTTTTTACAATGGCATTCTTTTCCTAGAAGAATAACATTCTTTTCATTAATTAAATGTCTTTATTTCTTACTTTCCAAATATTCTGGTTAAACAAGTATCTCTTGCGGATGTGTGTTCAAAATCCTTTTTGAAATGTATAACTTTTATTCTTTGCAACTGATTAGACAAATTCCCCCATTTCATTTTCTATGTACCTCCTGATAAGAGAAATAGACTACTTCATAAAGGACACTGACCACTATTGAAGAATTATGGTTGTGTGGAGTGAGGAAAACTACATTGACTTTGAAAGAATACAGCAACCAATGGCAAGATCATTGAAGTGAGGGCCTAGAGTTTCTGCAAAGTGTATACATTTCAGGGAGTATTTGGAACAATACATGCTGGATGTAGAGCTATAGGAGAAGTAACATGCTAAGTCTTCTCATTGATAACATCCATAAATCTGCGTATATATTTTTAAGATTCTGTTTTGTTTGGATTTGGATATCTCTACATGATTCCTGACTTGTAGGACTAAGCAGATCTTTTTTTTTACCACGGCAATTAATTTCTTCCCTAATATTTTTCTAATATTTCATTCTTCCGAAATATGCATTTGGCTAATATCACACTCAATTTTTTTGATTACTTTAAGTCACTCACAAAACCCTATCTATCTGTTGAAGCCATGGCTGTTAATTCAGTATTATTTCTCTGTACCCCTTGAAAATCCACTGTATAACAAGTTTCCTTCTGTGTTCTAGGAGACAGACCTATTTTCAAATAGATTTATAAGTCTGGCTGTCTAGCAACAATTCACTGGCTTCATAAGATAGTAAGTTAGGGATTTCACAGCTATGCCTCCTAATTCCTTGGTGAAGTTTGGAAAATGCTACATCCAGAAAACCTGGTAAGGTACAAAGGCAAATATTGATATAATTTTCTTTCACCAACATGTTATGATTTATTTCCTTATATAAAACACCTCTTCTTTCTTTTCTGCTGCAAGAGATGGTATAAAACTCTCATGAAATGAGCACATATTTATCACTGCCAAGACATGGCAATGAAAAAGAATTTCCTAAAAGTTATTTCAATTTTAAAACAAGAAATGTTGTTTTCTAAGTGGCTAAAAAAAAAAAAACAAAACAAAAAACAGTGAGCTCCTGAATTAACACCTTTGAAAAAATATGATATTCTTCTAGGCGAATCTGAAACTCTTTTTAGGAAGGAATGAAATCAGCTAATAGCACTAAAATTATGACTATACTTTGCATAAAACAATCTTAAATATTAATTTTAGGAATAAAATAAAAATTTTCCTGATGTTAAATGATTCCTGGCTATATACCTTATAGGCACTAGACGAATCTATACTTCATACTTGTTTGATATCATGGTAAGAAAAAAATCCTGGAGACAAACTGAAATATGTGTCAATTTCAAATGCCCAAAGAAAATACAAATTCAAAACACACATCACAGCATTATCCAGAATTTAAGCTATTTAGGGTATTACATCAATTTCTAAGTTCAATTCTCCAAAATCCTTTTCTTTAAGGTAGTAACTTTATTTCATCTTTATTATAGTTACGTCTTCATTACCATTAGCCCTCTATTAATAACAACACAGTTTATTTTAATGCTTGTGGAGTCTTGCTTTATTTTTTCCTCTGCTTTTAGGTGTGCTAATCTTTGTGCATGTGCATTTTCTACCACATTGCAACAGGCAAGCTTTGGTTCAATTTTCTTGTCCTACACAAAGGAAGATTTTGAGTGCAGAATCTTAGTCACTAGGTCCTGGGTTGCCATTTTATTTTTCTCTCCTTGGGTGGATTTATTGGAAGGAAAAGGGTACAGGGTGGGTGGGGGAAGGGATGAGAGAGGGCGAAGGGGAAGAGTTCACAGCTATGCCTCCTAATTCCTTGGTGAAGTTTGGAAAATGCTACATCCAGAAAACCTGGTAAGGTACAAAGGCAAATATTGATATAATTTTCTTTCACCAACATGTTATGATTTATTTCCTTATATAAAACACCTCTTCTTTCTTTTCTGCTGCAAGAGATGGTATAAAACTCTCATGAAATGAGCACATATTTATCACTGCCAAGACATGGCAATGAAAAAGAATTTCCTAAAAGTTATTTCAATTTTAAAACAAGAAATGTTGTTTTCTAAGTGGCTAAAAAAAAAAAAACAAAACAAAAAACAGTGAGCTCCTGAATTAACACCTTTGAAAAAATATGATATTCTTCTAGGCGAATCTGAAACTCTTTTTAGGAAGGAATGAAATCAGCTAATAGCACTAAAATTATGACTATACTTTGCATAAAACAATCTTAAATATTAATTTTAGGAATAAAAGAAAAATTTTCCTGATGTTAAATGATTCCTGGCTATATACCTTATAGGCACTAGACGAATCTATACTTCATACTTGTTTGATATCATGGTAAGAAAAAAATCCTGGAGACAAACTGAAATATGTGTCAATTTCAAATGCCCAAAGAAAATACAAATTCAAAACACACATCACAGCATTATCCAGAATTTAAGCTATTTAGGGTATTACATCAATTTCTAAGTTCAATTCTCCAAAATCCTTTTCTTTAAGGTAGTAACTTTATTTCATCTTTATTATAGTTACGTCTTCATTACCATTAGCCCTCTATTAATAACAACACAGTTTATTTTAATGCTTGTGGAGTCTTGCTTTATTTTTTCCTCTGCTTTTAGGTGTGCTAATCTTTGTGCATGTGCATTTTCTACCACATTGCAACAGGCAAGCTTTGGTTCAATTTTCTTGTCCTACACAAAGGAAGATTTTGAGTGCAGAATCTTAGTCACTAGGTCCTGGGTTGCCATTTTATTTTTCTCTCCTTGGGTGGATTTATTGGAAGGAAAAGGGTACAGGGTGGGTGGGGGAAGGGATGAGAGAGGGGCGAAGGGAAGAGTTCTCAGCTATGTTGAATCTTGATTCACAACTTTGCCTCCATTCATGGTCGGTGTTCCGGAACTTTTCCTTGAACGCCCTTGTTTTTCTCCAATTTCATGTAGTGATGGCTCTCTGTACATACACACTGGAAGGCAAAATCACATCAATTACTCACTACAATGGTGGACATCAATTCAGCCTCCATAAACATCTCAAATCTGACTTTACAATAGTGTTCACTCTCATCACTAGCTCTTCTTCCTATCCTGAAAATGAGTCTTAACTTAAAAGATTGAACGGATACACATAATTCTCTTCTAGTTCTATTAGCTACACCTTTTAAAGTCTTCCTGAACTGCAGCTATAGAGTGGTTTCTGTTCCCTTATAGATAAGGTTTAATAAGTCTTCGCTGTCTACTAACCCATATAATAGGATTTTTATCTAGAGTTAAGGAGATATTGGGAATATAGCATTTAAAGGCAAGAAAGTGCTATCTTGTTTTTCAGACTTCAGTTTGCAATCTATAGTTCTGGTAGGGAAAATAATCTTATTTACATGATCCTAATCTTTAGCTTACTACAAGAAATACGACACTGTTGTATCAACTGAAAATTTCATGCCAAGTTTCAGGATATCCTATATAAGAAATAATAAGGGCAAGAGATGTTAGAGAAGAAAAAAAGAGATGCAGTTTCTCCAGTTTCTTCATATTTCCCTCACCTAAGGTAATGAATACAGTCCATGGCTTCTTGGTTATTCATCAATAGGAAATGTGACTATGCAACCGTGAGATTTCAGTTTGCAACTATATAAACAGTTCTTTTTATCTTCTATTGTTTTCTCTGGCGCTAAAGCTCAGTCATCTGTGAATTATCACAGCTCTTGTTAGACTACTGCTTGAAAGAACCATGTTTTTCAATTCATAGTTATTCTTGGAAGATAGGATCTATCAGCATATGAGTACATTAAAACAGATTCATATTACCATTGTGAAATAAATGTGACTGCATGCAAGTATATGAAATATTTACTTAAATATCAGGAGGTAGTTTCATCATTGACTTAGGAACAAACAATTGCATATGCCCATCTGCTGAATAATCACTATAATACCTTGGTAATCTGAATGTTATTTCCAATCAAATTGCTTCTTGTCTGGGCTTTGCCCTGGGACTGGAAACCTGATCATGGCCATGAATGAATAGATGCTATGTGGTGGTTAAGACCACCAATCTGGGTGCCACACTGGTCCACATCCTAAGTCACTTTCTAGCTCTGTCCAGTGGGACACACAGTAAGCATGTAAACATGTGTAAGAAAAAGGAAGGAGCTGATCTCTTCATGAGCATTCTAAATAAAAGATTTCAGAGAACACAGGGATAAACTTTTTTGACTGAAGGTACAGTCAAAATCCAAAACTAGATTAAGAGAGTTAAGATACAAAATAAGCTTCTCCTCAGACTAATTCAGTGCTGAGAAGATAGGTCTCTTGTAACATCTCAGTAGGAGAGTTTCTTAAATGCTCATATGCATTTGAATAACAAAGGGGTATTTTAAAATGCAAATTCTATTTCCAAAGATCTAGAGTGGACTTGAGATACTGCATTATTAACAAGTGCCCAGGTTATGCTTATGCTGGTAAACTCTGAACCACACTGTGGCTAGCATAAATATATGTATGTATATGCACAAATTATTATATATATTTTTTTTAAATGAGATTTTATAATATTTTAGTTATTGCGCTGAATGGTCCCTCCAATATGCTTGAAAGACTACCCGCCTTTGGCATCACTACCAAAGCGTACAGGGAAAATTAGTTTAGAAAGAATTTTAAGATAGCACCAGTAGGTAATTCAAGTTTCCTTCTTTTACAAAAGACAGAAGATATTTGTGTAAGATTCTATTGAAATCTTGAAATTCTTAAAGCCTAATGTCTCTTACCCATACTTCAGTTACAGGGAAAGAGGTAAAATCCTCCAAATTAAATAGTATGTTTATATGTGCAAAATATAGTCATGTGCTTATAACTGGTTAGTATACATGGGGACTCAGAAGACAAAATGAAGTGATTGGTTGGAAACCAATTCATCTGATGCCATGAAGCAGTTTTTCCTTACTCTGTCACCTAATCAACTGTGAAAATCCGAGACCTAACTAGGGCTTCCCAGGAAAGTTGCAATGCAGGAGATAGTTTCATCATTGACTTAGGAACAAACAATTGCATATGCCCATCTGCTGAATAATCACTATAATACCTTGGTAATCTGAATGTTATTTCCAATCAAATTGCTTCTTGTCTGGGCTTTGCCCTGGGACTGGAAACCTGATCATGGCCATGAATGAATAGATGCTATGTGGTGGTTAAGACCACCAATCTGGGTGCCACACTGGTCCACATCCTAAGTCACTTTCTAGCTCTGTCCAGTGGGACACACAGTAAGCATGTAAACATGTGTAAGAAAAAGGAAGGAGCTGATCTCTTCATGAGCATTCTAAATAAAAGATTTCAGAGAACACAGGGATAAACTTTTTTGACTGAAGGTACAGTCAAAATCCAAAACTAGATTAAGAGAGTTAAGATACAAAATAAGCTTCTCCTCAGACTAATTCAGTGCTGAGAAGATAGGTCTCTTGTAACATCTCAGTAGGAGAGTTTCTTAAATGCTCATATGCATTTGAATAACAAAGGGGTATTTTAAAATGCAAATTCTATTTCCAAAGATCTAGAGTGGACTTGAGATACTGCATTATTAACAAGTGCCCAGGTTATGCTTATGCTGGTAAACTCTGAACCACACTGTGGCTAGCATAAATATATGTATGTATATGCACAAATTATTATATATATTTTTTTTAAATGAGATTTTATAATATTTTAGTTATTGCGCTGAATGGTCCCTCCAATATGCTTGAAAGACTACCCGCCTTTGGCATCACTACCAAAGCGTACAGGGAAAATTAGTTTAGAAAGAATTTTAAGATAGCACCAGTAGGTAATTCAAGTTTCCTTCTTTTACAAAAGACAGAAGATATTTGTGTAAGATTCTATTGAAATCTTGAAATTCTTAAAGCCTAATGTCTCTTACCCATACTTCAGTTACAGGGAAAGAGGTAAAATCCTCCAAATTAAATAGTATGTTTATATGTGCAAAATATAGTCATGTGCTTATAACTGGTTAGTATACATGGGGACTCAGAAGACAAAATGAAGTGATTGGTTGGAAACCAATTCATCTGATGCCATGAAGCAGTTTTTCCTTACTCTGTCACCTAATCAACTGTGAAAATCCCAGACCTAACTAGGGCTTCCCAGAGGGCACAAGTTGTAAAGAATCCACCTGCTAATGCAGGAGATGCAATCAATTCCTGGGTTAGGAAGCTCCTAGAGAAGGAAATGGCAATCCACTCTAGTATTTCTTGCCTGGAAAATTCCATGGACAGGAACCATGGAATTGCAGAGTCAGACCTGACTATGACTGCTAAATCAATTTCAAAGAATGAAAAAAAAAAATCTAAAAAATTATACACAATGGATTTTGGGCATACAAATTTCTAAACTTCAGTTTAGAGGCACTGAAGAAAAAAAAAGTAAATAGAGGCACTGAAGAATATTATTTCTTAATTTCCATTAAATAATACATTTACAACTTTTGTACTTGAACTTCCTCAGTATTATAATTTCAAAGTTTCCTTTTGTCATAGACTCTACCCAAGACATTTGTTTTTAACTTTTATGGGTTTCTTTTGCTATTTTTTTATTTACACATAAAATATTTAAGTTCTGATAACACAAAAGGTTACCATTATAATTATCACTGAAGATAACTTTTCTAATAATTTGACCCTACTGGCCATCCAAGTATCAAGTCCCCAGAGCTTTCCAAGTTGGCATCTAAATGTTTTCAGTGCTTCTAAAACAATAAGAGTCACCAATGTCATAGCAACGTGTGTAACTAGCTCTTTTTTAGGACAATTCAATAACTAATTTTCCAGTTTGTCTATTAAATGGAGTAGTAAAATTCCAGGTTTGATAAAAACTAGTTTAAACAAGCTGGAAAAATAAGAGTAATAAAACAAATAGATTCAAGTTAGTTTCTTGGGCTTTAATTTTCATTGGGATTTTCAGGCTCTCAGATGTGAATAATACCATCTAACTAACAAAACAAGGGGTATAAATCTCAATCAAATTTTAGAATTAATCAAAAGTGCATGATCCAATTAAAAATCCAAGAAAGAAAGGACAAAGTACTCTCTTCCCAATATAACTTCAATTGATAGTTCTACTTATGCTGCATACCTGTGCTATTCTGTCTGAATGGTACATAATAAAATGATGATACAAAATACAAGAAAGAAAACAAGAAAACATAACTGTTCTACAAAGTGCAGTACATGTCCAAAATATAAATCAAAATCACTGTAAGGCACACAATAGTCACAGTGATAATCTCTATAACTGCATGCCAAAAATATATTGTGTATAATTTTTCAGGGTTTTTTCATGATTTGAGACTGATTTAGGTGTCCATAGTCAGGTGATGGAATTCCAGCAGAGATATTTAAAATTCTAAAAAATGATGGTATTAAAGTGCTGCACTCATCATGTTAGCAAATATGGAAAGCCCAGCAGTGGTCATAGGATTAGAAAAGCTCAATCCTTATCCAAATTCTCAAAAAGGGCAGTACTAAAGAATGTTCCAGCCACCAGACAATTGCACTCATCTCCCATGATAGTATGGTTATGCTCAAAATTCTCCACGCTAAGCTTCAGGATTACATGAACTGAGAACTTCCAGATTCTCAAGATGGGTTTAGACAAGGCAGAGGAACCAGAGACCAAATTGCCAACATTAGCTGGATTATACAGAAGAGGGATTCCAGAAAAAAATCTACCTCTGTCTCATTGAATACATTAAAGTCTTTGACTGTGTGGGTCATGACAAACTGGAAAACTCTTAAAGAGATAGGAATACCAGACTAGCTTACCTGTCTCCTGAAAAATCTGTATGTGGATCAGGAAGCAATAGTTAGAGCCCTGTATAGAAGAACTAATTGGTTCAGGATTGAGAAAAGAGTAAAACAGGGCTGTCTGTTGTCACCCTGTTTATTTAACTTATACACTGACAGCATCACATGAAATGCCAGGCTGGATGAGTTACAAGCTGGAATCAAGATTGCTGGAGGAAATATCAACAACTTCAGATATGTGGATGATACCACTCTAATGGCAGAGAGCAAAGAGGCACAAAAGAGCCTCTTGATGAGAGTAAAGGGGAGCAAAAAAGCCAGCTTAAAACTCAACATTAAAACAACAACAACAACTGAGATCATGGCATCCAATGCCATCATTTCATACAAACAGAAGTGGAAATGGTGGAAGCAGTGAAAGATTCCTCTTCTTGGGCTCTAAAATCACTGTGGATGGTAACTGCAGCCATGACATTAGAAGACGATTGCTTCTTGGCAGGAAAGCTATGACAGACCTACACAGTGTGTTGAAAAGCAAAGACATCATTTTGCTGACAAAAGTGTGCATAGTCCAGGCTATTGTCTTTCCAGTAGTCATGTGTGGATGGTAAAGAAAGGAGAGTGCCCAAGAATTGCTGTTTCTAAACTGTGGTGTTGGACGAGACTCTTAAGAGTCCCATCAAATGCAAGGAGATCAATTCAGTCAGTCTTAAAGGAAATCAACCCTGAATACTCTTTGTAAGGAGTGCTGCTGAAGCTGAAGCTGCAATCCTTTGGCCACCTGATGCGAACTACTGACTCACTGGAGAAGACCTCTGATGCTGGAAAGATTGAAGGCAGAAGGAAAAGAGGGCAACAGAGGATGAGATGGTTGGCTGGCATCACTGATTCAATGGACATGAACTTGGGAAAATTCCAGGATATGGTGAGGAACACGGAAACCTGACATGCTGCAGTCCATGGGGTGGCAAAGAGTTGGACATGACTTGGTGATTGAAAACAAGAAGTCAGGTCTGACTCTTTGTGACCCCATGGACTGTAGCCTGCCAAGCTCCTCTGTCCATGGGTTTAATCCCTTCAATAAACATACTGCTTCAGAGTCTTCAAAGTCATTTTGTTTATTTATTTTTATAGTAAAACTGTCTTTTAATGAACTGTACCAACAGGCAGAATTTTACATTTAACCCTAGCTCGGATTGATAGACTTCTCTATATGATCACAGAGGGATTAGATTCTAGTATAGAACCCAAGCTGGCATCTTATTGTGAAGATATCGCCATGTCTTGCTGGGGAGTAAGAAAACCTGCCCAAGTGTAAATTCAGAGTCATTTTAAATTGACCAACTAATTACACTAACCAGATAAATAAAGTAGATGAAAAATTCTTATCCTCATTTTTTAAATATAAAACTAAGTGGCTTCCCTAAAGTTAGATGGTGAGTTAGTAGCAGAGCCAAATGAGAGTGTAGGATTTCAAAGTCCTAATCAAAAGTTCTGAATAGGGCTTCCCTGGTGGTCCAGTGGATAAAGAGTCCACCTTGTGGTGCAAGGGGTGCCGGTTTGATCCCTGGCCTGGGAAGATCCCACATGCCATTGAGCAGCTGGGCTGGTGTGCCCAATTACAAGCTGACGCTCTGGAACACATGTGCCTAGAGCTGATGCTCTGCAGTGAGAGAAGCCACTGCAATGGGAGGCCCACACAGGCCAAAGAATAAAAAGATGGATGAAAATAAATATAAATAAAAGAGGCATGATGAGGAAAAAGAAAAAAGAGTTCTGAATAAAAGCACAGAAATCATTTATCAAATAAGTGATGCAAATAAAAATTTCTTTGTATTATACCAGACAATATGTAAGTTATTTTCATACATTAATCTAGACCCAAGCTGGCTTCATCTCTACCAAATGTTCCTGATGTCATCCAAAAATGGTAATGAAAATAAGTTCAGGATGTCTGTTATAAAAATAAGTAAGTAACAACTGCTGGTAAATTGGTGGAAGAACTGGAACTACTGTACATTCCTGGCAGGAATTTAAAAAGGACAGTCACTGTGAAAAACTATACAGTGAATTCCTCAAAACATCAAGCATACAATTCCCATGTAATCCAGAAATTTCACTTCTGGATATACACCCAAGAGAAATAAAAGCTGGGATGTAAAGAGGTATTTGCACATCCATGTTCATAGCAGCATTACTTACAATAGCTAAAGGGAGAAAGCACCTTTGGTTGGTTGAGCCAGTGAACAGATACACAAAATGTGGTATATACGTATAATGAAATATTGTTCAACTTAAAAAGGAAGCAAATACTGACACAATCAAGGATGGACCCTGAGGACCAGGCAAAGTGAAATAATGAGCCACTGGGGCACCCTAAGCTAAGCATAAAAGGACAAATATTTTGTGATTTCATTTATATAGGATAACTACAGTAGTTAGATTAATAAAGCCAGCACATAGAATGGTGATTTCCTGGGCCTGAGGGAAGGAAGTATAGAAGTGAATATTTAATGGGTACAGCTTTTCAAAAAAAAGTTAGTAGCAGAGCCAAATGAGAGTGTAGGATTTCAAAGTCCTAATCAAAAGTTCTGAATAGGGCTTCCCTGGTGGTCCAGTGGATAAAGAGTCCACCTTGTGGTGCAAGGGGTGCCGGTTTGATCCCTGGCCTGGGAAGATCCCACATGCCATTGAGCAGCTGGGCTGGTGTGCCCAATTACAAGCTGACGCTCTGGAACACATGTGCCTAGAGCTGATGCTCTGCAGTGAGAGAAGCCACTGCAATGGGAGGCCCACACAGGCCAAAGAATAAAAAGATGGATGAAAATAAATATAAATAAAAGAGGCATGATGAGGAAAAAGAAAAAAGAGTTCTGAATAAAAGCACAGAAATCATTTATCAAATAAGTGATGCAAATAAAAATTTCTTTGTATTATACCAGACAATATGTAAGTTATTTTCATACATTAATCTAGACCCAAGCTGGCTTCATCTCTACCAAATGTTCCTGATGTCATCCAAAAATGGTAATGAAAATAAGTTCAGGATGTCTGTTATAAAAATAAGTAAGTAACAACTGCTGGTAAATTGGTGGAAGAACTGGAACTACTGTACATTCCTGGCAGGAATTTAAAAAGGACAGTCACTGTGAAAAACTATACAGTGAATTCCTCAAAACATCAAGCATACAATTCCCATGTAATCCAGAAATTTCACTTCTGGATATACACCCAAGAGAAATAAAAGCTGGGATGTAAAGAGGTATTTGCACATCCATGTTCATAGCAGCATTACTTACAATAGCTAAAGGGAGAAAGCACCTTTGGTTGGTTGAGCCAGTGAACAGATACACAAAATGTGGTATATACGTATAATGAAATATTGTTCAACTTAAAAAGGAAGCAAATACTGACACAATCAAGGATGGACCCTGAGGACCAGGCAAAGTGAAATAATGAGCCACTGGGGCACCCTAAGCTAAGCATAAAAGGACAAATATTTTGTGATTTCATTTATATAGGATAACTACAGTAGTTAGATTAATAAAGCCAGCACATAGAATGGTGATTTCCTGGGCCTGAGGGAAGGAAGTATAGAAGTGAATATTTAATGGGTACAGCTTTTCAATTGGGGAAGAAGAAGATGTTTTAGGGATGGATGATAGTGATGGCTTCACAACACAGAAATATACTTAATGGCACTGAAATGTAGTTTTGAATTGGATAAAATGGTAAATTTCATTTTATGTATATTTTATACAACATAATTAAGAATTATACATAATTTTTTAAAACTTTCTGTCATTTTACTTTTTATTTAAGGAGGAAGATGCCCTTAACCAACCAGGACCAATCAGAACCAGCTTAGCTATTATCCAGTCACATTTCATGACTACGCTCAGTAACACTCGGCCATCTATCAGTGAGGATGACTGGAAGACCTTTACTGAGTTGTAAGTAACAAATTCTGATTCATAATTATACATACAAGTGACAGTTTTTCAAATGTGTAAACTTATTCTGCAAATTACAACATAATATTTTGACTATTTAAAAGCCAGTTCAAAACATTTGCTTAGTAGCCATACATTTAACTGTCGAAAAACTTCAGGAATATAGAAGTCAAAAATGAATTTTTATTATAATTCAGATATAATCAAATGAATTGATTAATGAGCTGATTTAATTTTAAAAGCAAACATAAAGAGGAAAATCAGAAAGCCCAAATGATTACTGTATATAATTTGCAAAAATTATGAAAATGCATCCATATTCAAAATACATTTTATAAATCTCAAGAACATTCAAATGCATTCATGTTCATTCACTTGTGGACCATATTTAATATACATCTGAATTCATAGGCTTTCTTCAATTGTCTTTGTAGCATCTTGGCACCAGTCTAGGTCAGCAGTTCAACTTAATTCAAGAAGAAATTGAACATAATTTTTAATTTGACACAGAAACAAATACCTAGCACGTAAGCTGTAAATAAAGAAGGGACTATTAAAGCCAGAGATGTCCTGTTTGCATGGGAAGAACCAATAATTCCCCAACAGTCAACAATATCAGTCTTAGAACTGTATTATGAAAGAGAGAATTGAGAGACACTGAGGATATAAGGTCGGTGAGAGGACAGGGAAGTATTCTGAGAGCATCCTAAGACTGCCCCATCTAATACAGTATCCACTTTGCTCAGTGGTCACTGAGCACTTAAAATGTGGTTAGCCCGAATTCAGAAGTGATGTGGGGATAAAATAAACATTAAATGTTAAAGACTTCCCCACAGTAAATCTCAATGATAATGCTTTATATTCCTTCCATATTGAAATGAGAATATTTTGCATATACTGGGTTGAGTGTATTACTGAAATTTATTTCACGATCACTTTTGATTTTTTAAATATGACTACCATAAAATTTTAAATTACATAGGTAGCTCTTCTTATATTTCTATCATACAATGCTGCCTTAGAAGAGTTTCATTTCTCTGGAAAAGAAGTGTCTTGAGCTTCCCAGGTGTCTTGAACCTAATGTCAAGAGCTTCTCTGCTGGCTCAGAGGTAAGGAATCTTCCTGTCATGTGGGTTCGATTCCTGGCCAGGAAGATCCCCTGGAGTAGGAAGTGGCAACCTGCTCCAGTATTCTTACCTGGGAAATCCCACGGACAGAGGAGCCTGGTGGGCTACAGCCCATAAGCTCCCAAAGAGTCAGACATGATTTAGCACACTTTCAGAATTAATGTCAAAGCTGCCAATTACAATATGATGGCAAGGGGTGTTAAGAAAACTTCCTGACCTGAATGATCTGACCTCCATACGTAGACTAAGGAGAGACAGAGTATGCTGGATTTCTGGTTCACAAAGCATTTACTGACCCTTTTAATTTGGCTTACTATTCCATCATTTTGATTCTACCACAATCTTTTCATTTTCTTCTCTCCTCAAATTCCAATTACTTTTTTGCTAACATCCAAAGATGAAGTTGTTTCAGAACTAATTTGTTCATTTATTCTATGAATAGGAATAAATTACTTTGTATCAGGTACTCTGCTAGATTCTGTGGCAACTGCAAGATATGATTTCTTGATTCCTGCCCTCAGGAAATCAAGGCTAAGAAAGAGAGCATAGGCATGTACAAGGCTCACAGAGTGGAAAGGGCCATAGCAAACCTGAATGGAAAAATGATTTGTTTTGAAGGAGCAAACTTCCCCGTCAACAATATCAGTCTTAGAACTGTATTATGAAAGAGAGAATTGAGAGACACTGAGGATATAAGGTCGGTGAGAGGACAGGGAAGTATTCTGAGAGCATCCTAAGACTGCCCCATCTAATACAGTATCCACTTTGCTCAGTGGTCACTGAGCACTTAAAATGTGGTTAGCCCGAATTCAGAAGTGATGTGGGGATAAAATAAACATTAAATGTTAAAGACTTCCCCACAGTAAATCTCAATGATAATGCTTTATATTCCTTCCATATTGAAATGAGAATATTTTGCATATACTGGGTTGAGTGTATTACTGAAATTTATTTCACGATCACTTTTGATTTTTTAAATATGACTACCATAAAATTTTAAATTACATAGGTAGCTCTTCTTATATTTCTATCATACAATGCTGCCTTAGAAGAGTTTCATTTCTCTGGAAAAGAAGTGTCTTGAGCTTCCCAGGTGTCTTGAACCTAATGTCAAGAGCTTCTCTGCTGGCTCAGAGGTAAGGAATCTTCCTGTCATGTGGGTTCGATTCCTGGCCAGGAAGACCCCCTGGAGTAGGAAGTGGCAACCTGCTCCAGTATTCTTACCTGGGAAATCCCACGGACAGAGGAGCCTGGTGGGCTACAGCCCATAAGCTCCCAAAGAGTCAGACATGATTTAGCACACTTTCAGAATTAATGTCAAAGCTGCCAATTACAATATGATGGCAAGGGGTGTTAAGAAAACTTCCTGACCTGAATGATCTGACCTCCATACGTAGACTAAGGAGAGACAGAGTATGCTGGATTTCTGGTTCACAAAGCATTTACTGACCCTTTTAATTTGGCTTACTATTCCATCATTTTGATTCTACCACAATCTTTTCATTTTCTTCTCTCCTCAAATTCCAATTACTTTTTTGCTAACATCCAAAGATGAAGTTGTTTCAGAACTAATTTGTTCATTTATTCTATGAATAGGAATAAATTACTTTGTATCAGGTACTCTGCTAGATTCTGTGGCAACTGCAAGATATGATTTCTTGATTCCTGCCCTCAGGAAATCAAGGCTAAGAAAGAGAGCATAGGCATGTACAAGGCTCACAGAGTGGAAAGGGCCATAGCAAACCTGAATGGAAATGAATATATAAATTAGATCTTTGATGTGGATTTAGTTTTGAAGGATCCAGAGGGTTTACACAGATTTGCTGTTGTTGTTCTGTTGCCAAGTCTTGTCTGACTGTCTGCGACCCATGAAGTGCAGCATGCCATGCTTCCCTGTCCTTCACTATCTCCTGGAGCTTTCTCAAACTCACGTCCTTTAAATCAGTGATGCCATCCAACCATCTCATCCTCTGTTGCCCTCTTCTCCTCTCGCCCTCAATCTTTCCCAGTATCAGGGTCTTTTCCAGTGAATCAGCTCTTCGCATCAGGTGGCCAGAGTGTTAGAGGTTCAGCTTTAGCACCAGTCCTTCCAATGAATATTCAAGGTTGATTTCCTTTAGAATTGACTGGTTTGATCACCTTGCTGTCCAAGAGACTCTCAAGAGTCTTCTCCAGCACCATAGTTCAAAAGCATCTTCTTGATGTTCAACTTTCTTTAATGTACAACTCTCACATCCAGACATAACTACTGGAAAAACCATAACTTTCACTATACAGACCTTTGTCAGCCAAGTGATGTGTCTGCTTTTTAACATGCTGCCTAGCTTTGTCATAGTTTTTCTTTCAAGGAGCAAATGTATTTTGATTTCAAGGCTGCATTCACCATCTGCAGTGATTTTGGAGAACAAGAAAGTAAAATCTGTCTCTGTTTCCACTTTTCCCCCATCTATTTGTCATGAAGTGATGGGACCAGTGCCATGATCTTCATTGTGTGAATGCTGAATTTTAAGCCACTTAAAAGGAGAAAGACTGATGGGCTAATAAATATGAATGAAGGGGTGGGATGCCTATGGTGGTCCAGTAGTTAAGAATCCACCTGCCAATGCAGGGGACACAAGTTCGACCTGTGGTCTGGGAAGATTCCACATTCCACAAGACGACTAAGCCAGTGCACAACCACGGAGCCATTGCTCTAGAGCCCACCCTCCACAACAAGAGAAACCACCACAATGAGAAGCCCATGCACCGTAAGTAGAGTGTTGTCTCCTCTCACCCTAACTAGAGAAAGTCTGCATACAGCAATGAAGGCCCAGTGCAACCAAAGATAAATAAATAAAAAAGAACGAAGGGATGAAGTTCAGGTTGTATAAGGGAAACAGTGACAGGTTGAGGGATGAGGTAAATGTGAGAGGTGATGAGGGATGAGAGTGACCGATCAACCTGAGTCAGACCTTCTGATTTCTAGGACAGAAGGTTTTGACCATGACTGTGATCTATACCAGCCTTAATTTAATAGTGAATGAATAGTTAAAAATATATCCATGAAGGCTATGGGTTTATAGGGAAAAATCTACTCAATCTCTTTACCTAGAAAAATGTCTAACTCTGTTTACATAACATGAATACAGCCAGTCAAGGTAGTCCAGAAGAATCAGTCAAACTGAATCTTACTGCATAGATTGTATAAGAAATGGCTGGCAGCATTTCAGACTCTGATGAGTTGCTCTGATGCCTTGCAAACACCATCTTAACGTCTGAGGAACAAATGCAGCTGAGGCACCATTATGTGTGAGATCAGCTGCTTATCCAAAATATAGTCGGCTCTCTCTGTCTGTGGGTTCCACATCTTCCAGGTCATCCAGAATCAACCAAGGATTGGGAAATACTCACTTAAAAAATTCCAGAAAGCTCCAAAAAGCAAAATCTGAATTCACCCTGCTCTGGTAACTATTTACATACTGTTTACATTGTACTGGGTACTATAAATGACCTAGAGATGATTTAAAGTATGCAGGGGGATGTGTGTAGGATATATATGCAAATACTATGCTATTTTATATAAAGGACTTGAACATCTGCAGATTTCGGTATTAGCAGGGATTCCTAGAATAAATCCCTCCAAATACTGAAGGTGACTCTACTTGACATCTAATGTATTTCAAGTTCCATAATTTTGACTGTAACTGAAAGGTGAGGCTCTCTTGGTTAAGCTAGCATGTTGACGAGGGTTACCCTTTTGTTCAGTGGGAAGCTTAAGAAGAATAAACAAGTGATAAATTATGAGAATATTAATAACAATTTTTTACAGCTGCTGGTCGAATTTGAAGTTCTGGTATTAATTACCAATCACCTACTTCCAAGCAATTGTGAAAAACCTTTTAGAAACATTTCCAGAGAACTGTCTAGGTGCTGGTCTAAAACAGTTATATAAATTCTACTACTCCTAAACTGTGCTTCTCAAATTATTCCTGCCCTGTGCTATTTAAGTCCGCCCCCAATAACTGATTCCTTATTAGTTAATGAAAAAAAAAAAAAAAACCTGTATTTTGATTTGCAGTAGTTCAAAGGACTATTTAAGAAGGGATTTTCCATTACTTTCTAATACAATAATATATTATTAGAAAATATACTTATTAGTCTATGCCTCAGAATTTTTAAGAATCTCTTTGTTCTTGAATGTTTTCTTCCAAAGTGTTCTGCTTTAGGCATTCTGCAAACTACAGCCAGGACAAAGTTTGATATTCTAGTTATTCTGATGAACAGTAATTTCTAAATTGAGGCTAAAGTGAAAATACAAACAAAAAAATCTAACTTCCTATCTTTCTTTTCCTCCCAGCTCCCCAAATCTGTTTCACAGAAATTCAGATTCAATTTTACCTTAGATTTAATGATTGGAAACAAATCCTCTGTGGGCAACCTGGGATGTTACTATCTAAACATGCAGCGTTCAGAAACCTATGGGCTCCACTTGTGATACAGAATTTATTTTTGGTAGGCATGATTTAATGGCAAGCTGTTGATATGAACTGATTTCTTTGATCTGTCTTCCCAATTTAAATTCACACTATTTTTCCAAAGCTTCAATAACTCAAGTTTCATGAATGTTTAGTGTCCTGATAATGCAATACCTGCCTAATTAACAATGCTACTTCTCTTTCACATGGATCTTCTGGGTTTTCTTGACCATATTTCTTGCTCTTTTTCAAGTATGAAAAACTGTACTTTCTCTTTTTTCACCTGACGGAATACTTTTCATAAATATTATGGTTCCTCTAATCCATGTGATATCATAATGTTGTTGTTGCTTTAGTTGCAAAGTCGTGTCCGGCTTTAAATAATTTATGGTTCCTTTGTTAACTAGTGGGAAGCTTAGGGAGGGGAATAAAAACAAGTGATAAATTATGAGAATATTAATAACAATTTTTTACAGCTGCTGGTCGAATTTGAAGTTCTGGTATTAATTACCAATCACCTACTTCCAAGCAATTGTGAAAAACCTTTTAGAAACATTTCCAGAGAACTGTCTAGGTGCTGGTCTAAAACAGTTATATAAATTCTACTACTCCTAAACTGTGCTTCTCAAATTATTCCTGCCCTGTGCTATTTAAGTCCGCCCCCAATAACTGATTCCTTATTAGTTAATGAAAAAAAAAAAAAAAACCTGTATTTTGATTTGCAGTAGTTCAAAGGACTATTTAAGAAGGGATTTTCCATTACTTTCTAATACAATAATATATTATTAGAAAATATACTTATTAGTCTATGCCTCAGAATTTTTAAGAATCTCTTTGTTCTTGAATGTTTTCTTCCAAAGTGTTCTGCTTTAGGCATTCTGCAAACTACAGCCAGGACAAAGTTTGATATTCTAGTTATTCTGATGAACAGTAATTTCTAAATTGAGGCTAAAGTGAAAATACAAACAAAAAAATCTAACTTCCTATCTTTCTTTTCCTCCCAGCTCCCCAAATCTGTTTCACAGAAATTCAGATTCAATTTTACCTTAGATTTAATGATTGGAAACAAATCCTCTGTGGGCAACCTGGGATGTTACTATCTAAACATGCAGCGTTCAGAAACCTATGGGCTCCACTTGTGATACAGAATTTATTTTTGGTAGGCATGATTTAATGGCAAGCTGTTGATATGAACTGATTTCTTTGATCTGTCTTCCCAATTTAAATTCACACTATTTTTCCAAAGCTTCAATAACTCAAGTTTCATGAATGTTTAGTGTCCTGATAATGCAATACCTGCCTAATTAACAATGCTACTTCTCTTTCACATGGATCTTCTGGGTTTTCTTGACCATATTTCTTGCTCTTTTTCAAGTATGAAAAACTGTACTTTCTCTTTTTTCACCTGACGGAATACTTTTGCGATAAATATTATGGTTCCTCTAATCCATGTGATATCATAATGTTGTTGTTGCTTTAGTTGCAAAGTCGTGTCCGGCTCTTTTTGACCCCATGGAATGTAGCACCCCAGGCTCTTCTGTCCATGGCATTTCCCAGGCAAGAATACTAGATTGGGTTGCCATATCCTTCTCCAGGGGATCTTCCCAACCCAGGGATTGAACCCACGTCTCCTGCATTGGCAAGCAGATTCTTTACTGCTGAGCCACCTTGGAAATCTTACTTTTGGATAAATGGTAAAAGGAGATAATGCTTTGAAAGGGAAGCATTTCTATATAGATGTTTAGAACTCGTTCTGTAAATCAGTTTTCCATTTTCCCTCTATTCTGATGTATGTTTAAATTTCTTCTTCTTCTTTCCGTTCTCCTTCCCCAACTCTTGCTCTTCTTCCTTCTCTTCTTCTGAACATTTCCTTTTATTCATGTTTTGATTTTTCTTGATTTATAGTTCATTGAAGCAGAAGGATTTATACCGGTTTTCAGATTAAAAATAGAGATCTCATGAGAGGCTATAATTCCGTATTTGCAGACACAAAGACAAGCATGGGTTTCTAATATCATAACTCACATTACATATTATTTTAAGTATAGCATTCACTAGGAATCCTCAGCTCACCCCTTCAATGTGAACAGGACACAGTTCTATGATTGACATTCGTCACTTAGTGTCTTTGAGGAGTGAAGGCTGCCATTTTCACAGCTATCTGAGATGCCTTGGCCATATTCCTGTAGAAAGCCCTGCAATCCTGTTATCAATTAAAATTCTACAGTTGATCATAACAAGACCATAAGCTACCAAATTTGTAATAACATGTGGTATTTATTCTGTTTATTTTTTGCTTTATTTTTTAAATGTAAGATTATGCCATTAGAAAAGAAAAAGATCAAATATATATCACTGGGTTTGAAGTCTTATTAAAAATAAATCCATCCTTTCTTTGTAAGATTAGGTATGGTCTTTCCAGGATAGAGTTTCAACTTAGTATTTTTCTGTTATATTCTTTCACTGGTACCTCTGCTGTAAATGCAGTGATTAGAATCGGCAGGTGTCCCTTACCATTATGATAGCTCAAATTCGTATTTGCAACATTTAACATTGAACAAGCTGTTTTATTTTAGTTACCCTTTCTTTTGGAAAACTTAAACTAATGTCTTTATTTAAAATGAAATCCCAGGAGTTGCTGTTATTGATAAATTAATCTATAATAAGCCAGGCTCCAGGTGCCATCTGAGGGGTGTTCCTCTAAGAACCTGCTGCTTTCTCAACCACTTGTCGTATAGTCACTAAGTCATGTCTAACTCTTTGTGACCCAATGGACTGTAGTCCAACAGACTCCTCTGTCTGTGGGATCTCCCAAGGAAATTTACCATTTGCCATTTCCTCCTTCAAGGGATCTTCCCAACCCAGGGGTATGGCCTGCATCTCCTGTGTTTTCTGCATTGGCAGAGGAATTCTTTACTGTTGATCTTTAGCTGATATTAACTGAGTACTTACTCTATATGTATAATTTATACACAATAAGATTATTTTAAATGACTTTAATGGGTAAATACTTTAATTGATCCCTTTCACAGTTAAGGAAACTGAAGAGCAGAAAGGGTAGTTTGTTTAAAGTTATGCATTGACACAGCAGAATCAACTTCAAATTCAGGTGTGATTAGCTCCAGGGTTCCTGCTCTAAGCTTACACTCAAAGAGCTTAATGTGTTTGGAGAAAAAACTTCATTGTTTGGTCTTGGTCAAAATCTTGATCCTGGGACTTCCCTGGAGGTCCAGGGGTAAGACTCTGTGCTCCTTCTAGTGTAGGGGACCCTGGTTCAATCCTTGGTCATGGAACTAGATTCCACATGCTGCAACTAAAGACCCTGTATGCCTCATTGCCAAATAAATAATTATTTTTAAAAATCTTGACCCCAAGCCTCATAGAGCTGCTCAGTACTTCATGGAATCCTACTCCATTTCTCTAGCCAATTCCCTCTCCCAGTCTTCTGAGGAGACTATTTGATATCTCCTTTCTCAAACTTTGAAACTGCCTCAGACTCTCGGATAGAGTTTCAACTTAGTATTTTTCTGTTATATTCTTTCACTGGTACCTCTGCTGTAAATGCAGTGATTAGAATCGGCAGGTGTCCCTTACCATTATGATAGCTCAAATTCGTATTTGCAACATTTAACATTGAACAAGCTGTTTTATTTTAGTTACCCTTTCTTTTGGAAAACTTAAACTAATGTCTTTATTTAAAATGAAATCCCAGGAGTTGCTGTTATTGATAAATTAATCTATAATAAGCCAGGCTCCAGGTGCCATCTGAGGGGTGTTCCTCTAAGAACCTGCTGCTTTCTCAACCACTTGTCGTATAGTCACTAAGTCATGTCTAACTCTTTGTGACCCAATGGACTGTAGTCCAACAGACTCCTCTGTCTGTGGGATCTCCCAAGGAAATTTACCATTTGCCATTTCCTCCTTCAAGGGATCTTCCCAACCCAGGGTATGGCCTGCATCTCCTGTGTTTTCTGCATTGGCAGAGGAATTCTTTACTGTTGATCTTTAGCTGATATTAACTGAGTACTTACTCTATATGTATAATTTATACACAATAAGATTATTTTAAATGACTTTAATGGGTAAATACTTTAATTGATCCCTTTCACAGTTAAGGAAACTGAAGAGCAGAAAGGGTAGTTTGTTTAAAGTTATGCATTGACACAGCAGAATCAACTTCAAATTCAGGTGTGATTAGCTCCAGGGTTCCTGCTCTAAGCTTACACTCAAAGAGCTTAATGTGTTTGGAGAAAAAACTTCATTGTTTGGTCTTGGTCAAAATCTTGATCCTGGGACTTCCCTGGAGGTCCAGGGGTAAGACTCTGTGCTCCTTCTAGTGTAGGGGACCCTGGTTCAATCCTTGGTCATGGAACTAGATTCCACATGCTGCAACTAAAGACCCTGTATGCCTCATTGCCAAATAAATAATTATTTTTAAAAATCTTGACCCCAAGCCTCATAGAGCTGCTCAGTACTTCATGGAATCCTACTCCATTTCTCTAGCCAATTCCCTCTCCCAGTCTTCTGAGGAGACTATTTGATATCTCTCCTTTCCCCTCAAACTTTGAAAACTGCCTCAGACTCTCCTTCAGTTCAGTTTAGCCACTTGGTTAGTTCAGTTTAGTCGGCATGTCTGACTATTTGTGATGTCATGGACTGCTGCACAGCAGGCTTCCCTGTTCTTCACCATCTCCTGGAGCTTGCTCACTCATGTCCATTGAGTTGGTGATGCCATCCAATCATCTCATCCTCTGTCGTCTCCTTCTCCTTCTCCCTTCTATTTTTCCCAGAGTCAGGTGGTGAAAGTATTAGAGCTTCAGCTTCAGCTTCAGCATCAGTCCTTCCAATACATATTTAGGACTGATTTCCTTTAGGATTGACTGGTTTGATCTCCTTGCAGTCCAAGGCATTCTCGAAAGTCTTCCCTTATACCACAGTTCAGAGGCATCAATTCTTTGGTGCTCAACCTTCTTTCACCTTCAACTCTCACGTCCATACACGACTATTGGAAAAACCATAGCTTTGTCTATACATACTTTTGTGGACTATGTGATGTCTCTGCTTTTCAATATGCTGTCTAGGTTTGTCATAGCTTTTCTTCCAAGGAGCAAGCACTTTTAAATTTCATGGTTGCAGTTACCATCCACAGTGATTTTGGAGCCCAAGAAAATAAAGTCTGTCACTGTTTCCATTGTTTCCCCATCTATTTGCCATGACTGGATTCCATGATCTTGGTATTTTGTATGTTGAATTTTAAGACAGCTTTTTCATTCTCCTTTTTCACCTTCATCAAGAAGCTCATTAGTTCTTCATTTTCTGCCATAAGAATGGCATCATCTGCATATCTGAGTTTGTTATTTCTCCAGGCAATCTTGATTCCAGCTTGTGCCTCATCCAGACCAACGTTTCACATGATGTACTATGAATATAAGTTAAATTAGCAGGGTGACAATATACAGCCTTGATGCAGTCCATTCCCAATTTTGAACTAGTCCATTGTTTCCATGTCCAGTTCTGTTTTTTCTTGACCCACATACAGGTTTCTCAGGAGGCAGGTAAGTTGGGTCTGATATTCCCATCTCTTTAAGAATGTTCCATAACTTATTGTGATGCACACACTCAAAGGCTTTAGTATAGTCAATGTTGTCTAGTATGGGGTAGACCCTTCTTCGACTCAGGAAATAGGCTTGCCTTCTTTTCTTTTTCTCACTTTCCATTTCTCTCTCCCTTTTCCCTTCCTATTTGTCAGTAGACTACCACACTCTGTATTCACTTAGAAAAGAGATACAGAAGAGAAAGTTTTCATATTTCCATCACAAATGTTCTAACCTGCACACATCTGCTTGCGCATGTCCTGGCTCCCTGTTTGTTAAAAATGCTTGAATTCTTCCTATTTCCATTTAAGTTGAGGCCTTACTTTGCCACCTGTGTGCTTTATCCCATCCTCTCTGGTCAGTATTACTCAGTGACCCTCTCTCTTATAATACCAATTTTCCCTTCTCCCCCATCAGGCTATAAATAGACTGTGACAGTTTAAACAAACCCCACAACATGGCCACTATGTTATTCTACACCTTACACTCCTTTTCTCTGCTTTCCTTTTAGAACAAGACTCCTCACAAGTGTCATTTAATATTACTTTTTTCTTTATCTCCTGTTATAACTTGAATCTACTCCATGTAGACGTCTGCTCCACAACTACACTGAAATCATTCCTGTCAAGTCACTACTGTGAACATATGTTCCAACTGCAATGGTCAGTCCTCATTCATTGGCTTGCTGGATGCTCTACCAGGGTTTGGTAATGAGAAGAGCTCTGACCTTAGTTTTGCCTCTTTCTAGCTGCATGGACCTGGGTAAGCTATGCAATCACTCTTTTGGGGGCAGGGGTGAGGAGGGAGGGGGGCGGGTGGGCCACTTCTATTGGTCTTTCATTTTGTCTGTTTTCATCCATCTTTGTTCTTTGGCCTGTGTGGGCCTCCCATCGCAAACCGGCTCTGGGCGCACACGCTCCAGAGTTCCACCTTGGTAATTGGACAAATCGGTCCAGCTGCTCCACGGCACGTGGGAGCTTCCCAGGCCAGGGAAGGAACTGGCACCCCTTGCACTGCAAGGCGGTGTCCTTACCCACTGGACCACCAGGGAAGCCCTGCAATCACTCTTAAACTCAGTTTCCTTGTGCTTAAACTTGGGATGACATTCTTAATCTGTATCCTCCATAAGTGTCACTATCAAATGGTGCTCCTGTTAGGGAGGAATGTTGAAAATGATAACAAATCTTATGAATATCTTTACGTTTGTACTTGGCACATAGTACATATGTACATAGTACAACTGCTACTAATTATTTTTACATTACTGCTGGGCTCTTGTAAATCATTAAAAAGTTGAAAGTTCTGATAATTAAGGAAGAAATAAGTGTAACTCCTTGAGCGTCAGCATTTTTCTAGAGCTGGAAGATTTGAGTGGAAGGCAACTGCAATCATTGCTGGCAATTCTTTTTTCCAAAAGGATGCAAGATAATTCCAATTTCTATCAACACTGTAAATGACAGTTAATAAAGTACCCCCATGCTGGGCTTCCCTGGTGGTCCAGTGGGTAAACAGTCTGCCTTGCAGTGCAAGGTGCACTGGTTTGATCCCTGGCCCGGGAGGATCCCATGTGCTGTGGAGCAGCTGGACTGGTGTGTCCAATTACATGCCAGTGCTCTGGAGCACATGCACCCAGAGTCGATGCTCTACAATGAGAGAGGCCACTGTGATGGGAGGCCTACACAGGCCAAAAAATAAAGATGGATGAAAATAAATTAAAAAACAAAATAAAAGAGGTCAAAATTAAATAAAAAAGAACCTCCATGCTATTCAGTTGCCATCAAAGAATGAATTATGACTAATCTTTTTATTACTACTAATTTAGTCACATTTTCCTTGGCCTTCCATAATTTCCAAGAAGTGAAAAGGTTAGATTGCTCTGTTAATATACCATTAAAGAAACTTAATTGTCTTAATAGCAGATCATGGAAGGGTGTGGGCAATTAACAGGAAGCAATTTCACACCTTAATTAATGTCACATAGGATCCCTTTGGAACTGTAGAAGAATTTTAAGTGCTGGATCAGAAGCAATGTATTGCCAAATAGATGCACCCAGGATGCTGTAAATATTTATTATAAAGAGTTAGGTAACATCGTGAACAAAAAGATCTGTATCTTTTTTTAGAAAGAGATCAGAAACAGCATTTGTGAGCAAGAGAGATATAGATATGGAAGAAGAATGGGAGAGTAGGAGGGCTTTATTAAAGATTAAACTCAAACTGTATCCTCCATAAGTGTCACTATCAAATGGTGCTCCTGTTAGGGAGGAATGTTGAAAATGATAACAAATCTTATGAATATCTTTACGTTTGTACTTGGCACATAGTACATATGTACATAGTACAACTGCTACTAATTATTTTTACATTACTGCTGGGCTCTTGTAAATCATTAAAAAGTTGAAAGTTCTGATAATTAAGGAAGAAATAAGTGTAACTCCTTGAGCGTCAGCATTTTTCTAGAGCTGGAAGATTTGAGTGGAAGGCAACTGCAATCATTGCTGGCAATTCTTTTTTCCAAAAGGATGCAAGATAATTCCAATTTCTATCAACACTCGTAAATGACAGTTAATAAAGTACCCCCATGCTGGGCTTCCCTGGTGGTCCAGTGGGTAAACAGTCTGCCTTGCAGTGCAAGGTGCACTGGTTTGATCCCTGGCCCGGGAGGATCCCATGTGCTGTGGAGCAGCTGGACTGGTGTGTCCAATTACATGCCAGTGCTCTGGAGCACATGCACCCAGAGTCGATGCTCTACAATGAGAGAGGCCACTGTGATGGGAGGCCTACACAGGCCAAAAAATAAAGATGGATGAAAATAAATTAAAAAACAAAATAAAAGAGGTCAAAATTAAATAAAAAAGAACCTCCATGCTATTCAGTTGCCATCAAAGAATGAATTATGACTAATCTTTTTATTACTACTAATTTAGTCACATTTTCCTTGGCCTTCCATAATTTCCAAGAAGTGAAAAGGTTAGATTGCTCTGTTAATATACCATTAAAGAAACTTAATTGTCTTAATAGCAGATCATGGAAGGGTGTGGGCAATTAACAGGAAGCAATTTCACACCTTAATTAATGTCACATAGGATCCCTTTGGAACTGTAGAAGAATTTTAAGTGCTGGATCAGAAGCAATGTATTGCCAAATAGATGCACCCAGGATGCTGTAAATATTTATTATAAAGAGTTAGGTAACATCGTGAACAAAAAGATCTGTATCTTTTTTTAGAAAGAGATCAGAAACAGCATTTGTGAGCAAGAGAGATATAGATATGGAAGAAGAATGGGAGAGTAGGAGGGCTTTATTAAAGATTAAACTCAAAGTCAGAAAAAAGCTGCTTTGAGTGAGTTACACTGGTTTTGGAGGGAGTTGTCACAGGCTGGCAGAGATCCTAAACTCAAAAGATGGAGAGAGGAGATGCTGCTATCGTATTTTCTGTGGCAAGCTACAGTCCATGGGGTTGCAAAGAGTCGGACATGACTGAGCCACTTTTACTTTCCCTGTCTGGAATTCAATTTCTGAGATGAAAACAGTACAAGAATGCATGGAAATGCACTGACTTAACTTTGAAGGGTTATGCACGGAAATAGGAAATGGAGTAGGAAATGGCAACCCACTCCAGCATTCTAGCGTGAAGAATCACATGCACAGAGGATCCTGGCAGGGTATGGTCCATGGGATTGCAAAGAGTCAGACATGACTGAGAGCGCAATGAAAACAATTAGGAGTATCAAAGGTACATTTTTACTCCATCTTTCTGTTTCTTGTCTTTTGGTACTGTTAAGCCCAAAAGAGGATTTTGCAAAACAAGCCATCTAGCTCTCTTTCAAGTTACCTGAAATAAATACAAAACCATCAGTGTCAAAAACATCAAAATAATCTGCCACTAGTATCTCTCCAATAGTAGCTTTACAAAATCATGGCTCCTGATTTATTCTCTTCTTTGGTGTCTTAGTACATAGTTTTTGAAGAGATTATTATTTTCCCTCCAAATTCAATTTTCATTGTCTCTAATACTTTTAAAAATACCATATCTGACAGCCTTTCTCCAGTACATAACACAGTAACATAATGTCCTATTTCCAAGGGAAAATGGAAAAGGCACTTTGCATTGATCTAATAGAGTTGAGAAATCCAGGCTTTTTAGAATGTCTCATCCTCATACTGTTTCAGGGAAATGGATGGAATTTATAATCAACTGCATTTCCAGAGGTTACTTATATTAAAATAATAAATTATATTCTCAAAATTACTTAGCAAATGGTTGGTAACATTTTTTATTAATTAGAAGAATTAGACATTTGTTTATCCTTGACTAATTGATTACTATCAAGTGACTTTCTTAGTGATTAATTTGGTCCAATATTTGGTATTACCTGGACTAACTCTATTTAATAATTAAACCTAGCACTGAAGTACAACTATCATAATAGAAGTAGAAAAGGTAAAATGTAACATTTAATATATTTAATTCCAAGCTCTGTATTAGATTGTTGTTGTTCAGTTGCTCAGTCATGTCCAACTCTTTGTGACCCCATGGGCTGCAGCAAGGCAGGCTCCTTTGTCCTCCACTGCCTCCCAGAGTTTGTCCCCATTCCTTTCCATTGAGTTGGTGATGCTATCTAATCATCTCATCCTCTGCCGCCCCCTTTCCTTTTTCCTTCAATCTTTCTCAGCATCAAGGTCTTTTCCAGTGAGTCAGCTCTTCACATCAGATGGCCAAAATCTTGGAGCGTCAGCTTCAGCACTTCCAATTATTTTTCAGGGCTGATTTTCTTTAGGATTAATTGGTTTGGTCTCCTAGGTGTCCAAGGGACTCTCAAGAGTTTTTTCCAGTGTCATAGTTCGAAAGCATCAATTCTTCAGCACTCAAACTTCTTTATGGTCCGACTCTCACATCTGTACAAGACTACTGGAAAAACCAAAACTTTGACTATATGGCCCTTTGTTGGCAGGGTGATATGTCTGTTTTTTAATACTATGTCTAGGTTTGTCATAGCTTTCCTTTGCAGGAGCAAATGTCTTTTAACTTCATAGCTACAGTTATCATCCTCAGTGACTCTGGAGACCAGGAAAATCAAATCTGTCACTGCCTCCACTTTTCCTCCCTTTATTTGTCATGCAGTGATGGGACTGGATACCGTATTAGATTAGACTTTTTAGATATCGGGGTCAAAATGATTTGAATATATTTAAATAATTTCTTATGGCCAGATAGGATCCAAATGAGCATAGAAACACCAAGTTCAGTTTAGAATACTGAGTCTCAAACCTGACTGCCATCGAAATTACTTGGACAATAAAATCAGAATATTTTGGAGACTATAAATTCCAGAGGGCCCAAATGGTTGGTAACATTTTTATTAATTAGAAGAATTAGACATTTGTTTATCCTTGACTAATTGATTACTATCAAGTGACTTTCTTAGTGATTAATTTGGTCCAATATTTGGTATTACCTGGACTAACTCTATTTAATAATTAAACCTAGCACTGAAGTACAACTATCATAATAGAAGTAGAAAAGGTAAAATGTAACATTTAATATATTTAATTCCAAGCTCTGTATTAGATTGTTGTTGTTCAGTTGCTCAGTCATGTCCAACTCTTTGTGACCCCATGGGCTGCAGCAAGGCAGGCTCCTTTGTCCTCCACTGCCTCCCAGAGTTTGTCCCCATTCCTTTCCATTGAGTTGGTGATGCTATCTAATCATCTCATCCTCTGCCGCCCCCTTTCCTTTTTCCTTCAATCTTTCTCAGCATCAAGGTCTTTTCCAGTGAGTCAGCTCTTCACATCAGATGGCCAAAATCTTGGAGCGTCAGCTTCAGCACTTCCAATTATTTTTCAGGGCTGATTTTCTTTAGGATTAATTGGTTTGGTCTCCTAGGTGTCCAAGGGACTCTCAAGAGTTTTTTCCAGTGTCATAGTTCGAAAGCATCAATTCTTCAGCACTCAAACTTCTTTATGGTCCGACTCTCACATCTGTACAAGACTACGGGAAAAAACCAAAACTTTGACTATATGGCCCTTTGTTGGCAGGGTGATATGTCTGTTTTTTAATACTATGTCTAGGTTTGTCATAGCTTTCCTTTGCAGGAGCAAATGTCTTTTAACTTCATAGCTACAGTTATCATCCTCAGTGACTCTGGAGACCAGGAAAATCAAATCTGTCACTGCCTCCACTTTTCCTCCCTTTATTTGTCATGCAGTGATGGGACTGGATACCGTATTAGATTAGACTTTTTAGATATCGGGGTCAAAATGATTTGAATATATTTAAATAATTTCTTATGGCCAGATAGGATCCAAATGAGCATAGAAACACCAAGTTCAGTTTAGAATACTGAGTCTCAAACCTGACTGCCATCGAAATTACTTGGACAATAAAATCAGAATATTTTGGAGACTGAATCTGAGAACTGATAGCTTTTAAAACCATCCACATGGTCCTGATCTACATTCCACCACTGGGACCTCATTCAGATTCTATTAGCTTAAAGCAACAGTTCTAACAGACAGAATGGATAATTCTAATTGTCCTAAAGGTGTGTGAGTTAAGTGTATGTATGTGTTGTGTTAGTCATCTCCCCACTAGAAAATAAATTGGTAGAAACTGGTAAATGTTCCTTTAGTTCGAATTTAGTATTTCTGTAGCAGTGGTTTTCAATTGCTATTTACTAATTTCACTTTAGAAATACATCTCTCACTCCAGGATTAAGCTCTTGAACCTTCAGTCTTAAGGAAAGCACTCACATTGTTTTCAGGCAGAAGAAATTCAATTCTGAATATCCAAACCACCTGCAGGAGCTGAGCAATAAGCTCCTTGAAGGAGGAGGGAGGAGAAAAGGAGGAGATGGTTTCTTGCTCTTTGTCAGAGAGTATGTGGCTTCTGTATCTGAAGCTAAAGGGGGAGGTCACCCTCAAGACAATTTAAATCTGGGGGAGATACTTATCGGTGGTGTGAACAATGCTTTGAAAGGGCAAAACTGAGAATGATGAAGCCTGTGCTGTTGTCTTAAATTCCAGGGGAGGGTAAGTACAGGTTGATGTGCAGTGTTCATGGTAATGGGTTTAAATACCAAGTCCATCCATCTGTCTGAATAGATGCCCCTGCAACCCCTCATTAGCACCGCCTATGTTCTAAACACAGGATGCAGGGTGAAGATGTGAAGGGAAAGGGGTTGGTGGATTATTATTAACATGCAACTAATGCAGGACTTAAAGATCCGCACACTGACAGAGCTTAATTTTAGGAATCTTGACATTCCAAATGATGCCGCCATCAGGACTGGAGAAAGGCAGAACTATTTGAAAAACAAAAACAAAATGAGGAGTGGCATCACACATGGACAGAGCCAAGGTCCCTTACAGTTACAGAGCCATAGAACCAGTCCTGGACAGCAGGTTTGTGTATTTGGTTTGTGAGACAATAGCAGTTTGTACAATTAAGCTACTCTGAACATGGGTTTTTGTGTTGCCATGATACTTGGACAATTACTTGGACAATAAAATCAGAATATTTTGGAGACTGAATCTGAGAACTGATAGCTTTTAAAACCATCCACATGGTCCTGATCTACATTCCACCACTGGGACCTCATTCAGATTCTATTAGCTTAAAGCAACAGTTCTAACAGACAGAATGGATAATTCTAATTGTCCTAAAGGTGTGTGAGTTAAGTGTATGTATGTGTTGTGTTAGTCATCTCCCCACTAGAAAATAAATTGGTAGAAACTGGTAAATGTTCCTTTAGTTCGAATTTAGTATTTCTGTAGCAGTGGTTTTCAATTGCTATTTACTAATTTCACTTTAGAAATACATCTCTCACTCCAGGATTAAGCTCTTGAACCTTCAGTCTTAAGGAAAGCACTCACATTGTTTTCAGGCAGAAGAAATTCAATTCTGAATATCCAAACCACCTGCAGGAGCTGAGCAATAAGCTCCTTGAAGGAGGAGGGAGGAGAAAAGGAGGAGATGGTTTCTTGCTCTTTGTCAGAGAGTATGTGGCTTCTGTATCTGAAGCTAAAGGGGGAGGTCACCCTCAAGACAATTTAAATCTGGGGGAGATACTTATCGGTGGTGTGAACAATGCTTTGAAAGGGCAAAACTGAGAATGATGAAGCCTGTGCTGTTGTCTTAAATTCCAGGGGAGGGTAAGTACAGGTTGATGTGCAGTGTTCATGGTAATGGGTTTAAATACCAAGTCCATCCATCTGTCTGAATAGATGCCCCTGCAACCCCTCATTAGCACCGCCTATGTTCTAAACACAGGATGCAGGGTGAAGATGTGAAGGGAAAGGGGTTGGTGGATTATTATTAACATGCAACTAATGCAGGACTTAAAGATCCGCACACTGACAGAGCTTAATTTTAGGAATCTTGACATTCCAAATGATGCCGCCATCAGGACTGGAGAAAGGCAGAACTATTTGAAAAACAAAAACAAAATGAGGAGTGGCATCACACATGGACAGAGCCAAGGTCCCTTACAGTTACAGAGCCATAGAACCAGTCCTGGACAGCAGGTTTGTGTATTTGGTTTGTGAGACAATAGCAGTTTGTACAATTAAGCTACTCTGAACATGGGTTTTTGTGTTGTACATAACCAAAGCTAATTCTAACATATATAACCAGGAATCCCTGGTTGTCTCTTTACACATTTGTACTGAAATGCAGTAAATATGAAGAATTAAGGAAGTTCTCAAACTCAGAACACGGTAATTATATACATTGCTCTTAGACGTGCGATCATTCAGAATCAAGAAAAACCTTGCCTAGCCACAGAACCAACCCCGGTCATGATTAAGAGGGTTAGTTACAGATACTTCATTTTGGGGGAGTATGAAATGCATTCTTTATAAAAGGAATAAATGAAACACATGGACTTTTAACTTTTATACTTTCACAAATTTTTGAAAATTGTTAATGAGCATACACTACTTTTATTACAACAAAAAATATCAACTTAAATATGCAAATAAAATGGTTCAATAGTTTTAATAGTTTAATCACCCTGAACCTGGAGTGTTTTTGTCTGCCTAGTCCCTACCTCCCAGCTCAAATGTTTTGAGCCTGTCCTAGCCTTGAAAGTAATGTTTAAATAACAACTTTTCATTATCTTCCTTTTGGTGGAAGTCCTGCCTGTGTCTATAGGTCTCAAGATCATTTCTGGAAACATGTAGTACATCACTTTTTACATTACTATCATTAATAAACATTTCATATCTCCAAGAACATGATAACGTTTTTTGAAGCATGTAGTTCATCCTTGTCTTTGTACTTCCCTATGCATCCATCTGTTCATTCACTTGTTCACTTATTCAATTGACAATAATTATTGAATATCTCTCTATGATATGCCAGATATTAAACAGGATACAAGGAGATGTGAGAAAAAATAAGTCTGTACAGCCATTATGGAAAACAGTGTGGAGGTTCCTTGAAAAACTAAAAATACAATTGCCATTATTGTTGCTGTTCACTCACTGAGTCGTTCAGACTCTGTGACCCTATGGACTGCAGCACACTAGGCTTCTCTGTCCTTCACTATCTCCTGGAGTTTGCCCAAACTCACGTCTATAGAATCAGTGATGCCATCCAACCATCTCATCCTCTGTCGTCCCCTTTTTCTCCTGCCTTCAGTCTTTCCTGACATCAGGGTCTTTTCCAATGAGTTGGCCCTTTGTATCAGGGGGCCAAAGTATTAGACCTTCAGCCCCAACATCAGACATTTCCATATATATTCAGCATTGATTTCCTTTAGGACTGACTGGTTTGATCTCCCTGCAGTCCAAGGGACTCGCAAGAGTATTCTCCAGCACCACAATCTGAAGCTTTAATTCTTTGGTACTCAGCCTTCTTTCTGATCCAACTCTCGTATCTGTACATGACTAGTGGAAAAACCATAGCTTTAACTATTTGGACCTTTGTTGGCAAAGTGCTATCTCTGCTTCTTAATATGCTGTCTAAGTTGGCATAGCTTTCATTTCAAGGAGCAAGCCACATGGCCCAGCAATCCAACTACTGGGCATATACCCTGGGAAATCCATAATTCAGAATGATGCATGTACTCCATTGTTCACTGTGTCACTATTTATAATAGCCAGGACATGGAAACCTTCTAAAGGTCCAAAACCAGATGAATGGATAAAGAAGATGCAGTCTATGCAATGGAATAGTACTCACACATAAAAAGGAACAAAATTGGATCATTTGTAGAAATATAGATGAGCTTAGAGTCTGTCATATAGAGTAAAGTCTGAGAAAAACAAGTATCATATATTATGCATATATCTAGAAAAATGGTTCAGCTGAACCTATTTTCAGGAGTAGTGACACAACTGTAGAGAATGGACATGTGGAAGCAACTACCTGGGAAATTAGGACTGACGTATATACACGACCATGTGTAAAAGAGACAGCTAGTGAGAAGCTGCTATATAGCACAGGGAGCTCAGCTCAGTGTTCTGTGATGAACTAGAAGGGTGGGCTGGGGGTGGTACAGAATGAATTCCAAGAGGGAACTGATTCACTTCCTTGTACAGAAGAAACTAACACAGCATTGTAAAGCAATTATATTGTAATCAAGAAAAAGAAATGAAACATAAACAAAGTGATCTAATCATGGATGAGAGGAGACAGAGATTTAATACAATGTGCTAATTTCTAGAAGAGAGAATAAGATACAATAATAAGGTGACAAAATATTTAATTCTACTTGAAGAAAGTCAGGGAGGCCATCGTATAAGTATTGACTCTTTGAATTATTTTTTTTACAAGGACAGACAGGCATTTCCCAGGCACATGAATGGAATTTGGGGGAAGAGAAGGGCAAAAAACCTACAGAAGGCCCAAAATAGTGAAAAATGTATTACACATAGAAAAAGTGTAGAGCAGAAGAAAGTTCTGTTTTTTTTGTGTGGTTAAAAGCACAGTGTGTGAGTGGGAGGCTTGAGAGGGACTGGAAGCTTTGAATGTCACATTTCCCCCACCCTGTGCTTTGAACATAGTATTGATTTACCAAATGTTTGTTGACTGTTTCAGACCTGTGCAATCTGCAACAGGCACTGTGACTCTATACTGATCATACCTTCTAGATAGGGGAGAGCAAGCCTGGCTAAATCATAGAATAGCAGTGAGCTGCTTCAGTTTTCTCATTTCTTCAGACATGGGAGATGAACTAGTATTTTAAGTGACTATAATGTGATGATTACAGAAGAATGTACATTGGTAAATGTCCAGACCACTGCTGCCTTCTTAGCCTGTATTAAAAATTTTGATTGAATATAGTGCATGTGGTCACCTGAATGGTATATTTTCATCCTACTTAGGCAACCCCCAAAATGGGTTCTCTAAGCATTAAATTATTTCTTCCACTAATCTGTGGAAATAGATGAGCACCACATTAAAAAGAGAATGGACATGTGGAAGCAACTACCTGGGAAATTAGGACTGACGTATATACACGACCATGTGTAAAAGAGACAGCTAGTGAGAAGCTGCTATATAGCACAGGGAGCTCAGCTCAGTGTTCTGTGATGAACTAGAAGGGTGGGCTGGGGGTGGTACAGAATGAATTCCAAGAGGGAACTGATTCACTTCCTTGTACAGAAGAAACTAACACAGCATTGTAAAGCAATTATATTGTAATCAAGAAAAAGAAATGAAACATAAACAAAGTGATCTAATCATGGATGAGAGGAGACAGAGATTTAATACAATGTGCTAATTTCTAGAAGAGAGAATAAGATACAATAATAAGGTGACAAAATATTTAATTCTACTTGAAGAAAGTCAGGGAGGCCATCGTATAAGTATTGACTCTTTGAATTATTTTTTTTACAAGGACAGACAGGCATTTCCCAGGCACATGAATGGAATTTGGGGGAAGAGAAGGGCAAAAAACCTACAGAAGGCCCAAAATAGTGAAAAATGTATTACACATAGAAAAAGTGTAGAGCAGAAGAAAGTTCTGTTTTTTTTGTGTGGTTAAAAGCACAGTGTGTGAGTGGGAGGCTTGAGAGGGACTGGAAGCTTTGAATGTCACATTTCCCCCACCCTGTGCTTTGAACATAGTATTGATTTACCAAATGTTTGTTGACTGTTTCAGACCTGTGCAATCTGCAACAGGCACTGTGACTCTATACTGATCATACCTTCTAGATAGGGGAGAGCAAGCCTGGCTAAATCATAGAATAGCAGTGAGCTGCTTCAGTTTTCTCATTTCTTCAGACATGGGAGATGAACTAGTATTTTAAGTGACTATAATGTGATGATTACAGAAGAATGTACATTGGTAAATGTCCAGACCACTGCTGCCTTCTTAGCCTGTATTAAAAATTTTGATTGAATATAGTGCATGTGGTCACCTGAATGGTATATTTTCATCCTACTTAGGCAACCCCCAAAATGGGTTCTCTAAGCATTAAATTATTTCTTCCACTAATCTGTGGAAATAGATGAGCACCACATTAAATGATCAATGGAGGGGAAGGCAAAGGCTCAGTGGGGAAGGATAAAACAGTAAATAGAATATTTTCTTTCTTTAAAAATACAAACAAAAATTAATACATCATATTGTGAGATTTGTTCACAATATGTAGCAATTAGGATATAAACATGTTTCTAAAAGACTTGAGAAAACTTTAAAGTACTATAATAGTATTATTGGTTTTTCAAGAGTACAGCCTGAGAAATCAAATTGTGTTTAGTAAAAAAGGCAATTGCATTCCAAATAGCCACTGCTACTATTTTTCTACTTTCAAGAAATTTCTAGCCTCTATATTCAAGCAGTTTTTCTCTATGTGCCACGTATTTGTAGCACAATTATTTTTTTGATAGGAGGTAGTACTATTGTGTTTTCTGAATCTTTATTCTTATCTGCTGCATTATAATCTCCCCTCAGTGAAAGGACAAGGAGCAGAACTGCCATCAACACACAGTTCAGGGTCTAAAGAAAAGAAGCTTGACTCTTACCTTCAATAGGTTTTGGTACAAAATGTGATGAGGGCTTGGTTTTCTTCACTCTGTTTCCCTTCATAATTTGACCTTCCTTATTGAGTCCCAGAAACCATGCTCGGCCTGATTCTTGCTGACGGTACAGTGTGGAAGAATAGATCACATAGTAGTTTTCAAACACGGATTCCTTAAATTTGCATTCTGGAGTGAAAACATCCTGCAGAAAAATAAAAAAAGAAGATACAAGAGAAAAAGGATTTAATAATCAACCAGCAAATATTTAAATTCAATGAGCCTAAAATATAGGTCCTCTTTTCAGAGAAAAATGAGAATTGCATATAATATCTACTAGCATTTGGTTATAAAGATTTATCATACAAAATCAAGAAACAGGATTTCCTTTCTGAACAACCTTTATTCCACAGAACACAAACACTCAGGGTTGAAAATTTCGTCAGGCTAATATCATTCAACAGCATGCCCAGGTGCATACTCTGACCTCAGTATAATGTTTTATCAATTTAAGAGAATGGTCATTATGCATGTCTGTGTCCCTTAGCATGTAAAATGTAATACTGGAAATCAAAATATAACGCAAACACAGCACACACAGGCTCAAGCAGATGATTTTGAAGGGAGGAAGGACCCTGTATGTTCATAAATCTATTAGACAGCCAAAGTTTGTTCCATGAAACCACTAGTATACTAGCTGTTTGCTTAATGTCAGTAACTTTTCCTTTAACTTCTTTGAAACTTTTTTTTTAACTTAGAAATCAAGATTTCAGGTAAAAAAAAAAATAGGAAAAAGTAGGAGGGAAATATTACTATTACATTCTTGCTCTCCAGTGAAATACAGAATGAGCAATTTAGTTCAAGAAGGAACGTTAAAAGGCCTCTATCTCAACTCTACCACTTGAAAAGTGAGACAACCAAAAGGTTCTATGATGAAGACAAACAACAACAAAATAAACTGCATCCATGCCAGAACTTGTATATATTGCTTCACAATTACTGCCTCTCAAGTTCACTTTTTGCCTGACTCTTGGTTCAATTACAATGAGGTTTTACCATCAATACAATAAAATCTAATGCTAACATGTCAAATGAACATAATGCATTTCATGGAAAGAAGAAATTTCTTCCCTTCAAATAGAAACAGAAGAAAAACATTTGTGATGGCATCTTCTTCAGCTACAAGCAAACAAGAATCCTACACGGCAAACATTTCACAATAGTTACCATCGTCTTTTCTAAGTACTAGAAGAATCTCTTCCTTGTAACTCTTCCAATCAAAGACCCCAGGAATTTAATGCAGTCACATCAGGGGTTAAGTTACTGAGGAATTTGTGGGACTGGAGCTGTTAAAGCCATGCCCTTGGATCTGAGTGTTCAGGCTAATCCCCTGGCTTCACTGGCAGAGAGCTACAGTGACGTATCTGTGGGGAGGGATGATGAAGGTCTTTAGCAATAAAGACACTGCTGAAAGGACTCTGTTGATTTTAAATGGTTCAAAAATTATAGGCCCCAAACAATGAGGCTAAAAAAGATGAGCAGGGAAATGAAAAGGTGATGTTACATATTAAAATAATAATAGTATTTCAACAATAACTATATTGATAATAAAAATACGATGTCACAGAATAGTCTCAGTTGGAAGTAGTGGTTTAAAAGTCAGAGAAACAACTGAGTATGTGATGCCTTTTCACATCTGTCATGATGACTCTATCAAAAAAGATGGATAATAAAAAGTATCAATGAAAGATTTAGAAGATCTACAATCCTTGTTGCCGTGGAGCGGTTGGACTGGTGTGTCCAGCTGTGAGCCAGTGCTCTGGAGCGTGTGCACCCAGAGCTGGTGCTCTACCGTGAGAGCGGCCACTACAATTGGAAGCCCACATGTGCCAAAGAATAAAAAGATGGATAAAAACAAATATAAATAAAAGAGAGACATGATGGGGAAAAGAAAAAAAAAATTTTTAAATGCAATAATGCAGCATATATAGAAAATCAGTTTTTCAATTCCACTCAAGGTTAAGCATCCAGTTACCACATGATCTAGCAATTCTACTTTTAGGCAGGTACCTGTGAGAAATGAAAATATATGTCCACATGTGAGCTGGTATACAAATATTCATAGCAGCATTGTCCACAATGTGGACATGGTTCAAATATATATTAATGGATGAACAAATGTGATAATATACATACAATAAGTCAAACATCTCTTAATAAATGAACAGATGAACAAATTGATATATCTATCCACTGAAATATTATTTAGTCATTAAAAAGGATGGGGTACTGATTCCTGTGACAATACAGATGAAACTCAAAGCACTATGCTAAGTAGAAGTCAGACACAATAAGTCACATGCTGTATGATCCAATGTGTATGAAATATCCAGAATAGGTAATTCCAGAGACAAAGGACAGATTAGTGGTTGCCAAAGGATAAGGAGAAGGTAAATGGGAAGTGATGGCTTTCTTGGAGAGAAGAAAGTGTCTTGGGATTAGACTGTACAACTTTGTGGGAAAAAAAATAGAAGAATGTAATGTAAAAACATGTATTTTAGGGTATGTGAATTATATCTCAGGAAAGAGTGAGAGAAAAGAAGTAACTAGAGAAAGTGAGGGGGGAAAATGAAACTATAGTATATTGTTTGTCTGGCAACACGAAAATCCTAAATTATGGTCCTGTGTGTTGGACAATGGGCTTTTTATGACCTTGTCTCAACATTATTAGGACAGAGTTTAACACTTGCCAAATACAGGAATCAAAGTGATTCAGGTTAAATTTATAAGATAATTTAAATGTTCTGGTCTCCTTCTAGGACTAGGTTAGAAAAGCTAAACATTCAGTACAGATTTTACTAGCTTTATTTTTAAAAAGCAAATCCAAATAATCCCAAAGTCTTTGTTTCTAGGTCTAGTTCAGTACTAATGAACTCTAGACTCTTCAGAACTCAATGAATAAATTCTGCATACAAGATCTCAGACCTCATAATAGGAATTAGGAGAAATATGGAGCAAGGAATTGTGTGTAAATACATCTTATGCATGTAATACCTAATTTACTTCTCAGAAATATGGAAAGTTGGAGATATATAGAAAGCTGCTTAGGGATAGTTCAATTTTCTGCTTTTATTTAACAAAGTAACTGAAGCCCATAATAGTGAAATAATTGTTTTATGAGTTGTAGGATATTAGTGGCAGATCCAGACCCTGGGATAGAACCAGGCCCCTGGCTGCTGGTTCAGTACTTTTTTCCATGTGACAAAACGCCTCCTTACTATTTTGTCAAGCCTGCTCTTGGTACTAAGCTGTTGATTTGGAGGCAAGCCATCATCAAACCCACGCCCACCAGGTATAATTTACCATGTTGTCTTTTATACATTCTTTTATTTTAATAAATAGTTAACATCTAGGTTTCCATTTAGTTTCATAATCCTTTAAAGTAAGCTTCTAGAAAAGCAAAAGTCCAGAAAATCAGTCAGGGACTAAAATCCTGGGGGCATGATCCAGGAATTGAGCCTGAGGTACAGACTGAGCCTTAAAATTTTGAGTAGGCAAATGGGGATCCCAGTAGAGCATCCAGGTTATAATCAGATATTAAAAGTCAAGTGGAGTATCCTATTTTAGATTTTAAAGAGGCTAATCAGAGTCAGATTTAGAAATAAAGCACTGATAATGCCTAGCAGGGGCAAGAATAATTCAGGGGTTAAAAGTGGCAAAAGCTTTGTGCAGGCAATTGTGAAACATGTTTTATTTCTCAGGAAAGAGTGAGAGAAAAGAAGTAACTAGAGAAAGTGAGGGGGGAAAATGAAACTATAGTATATTGTTTGTCTGGCAACACGAAAATCCTAAATTATGGTCCTGTGTGTTGGACAATGGGCTTTTTATGACCTTGTCTCAACATTATTAGGACAGAGTTTAACACTTGCCAAATACAGGAATCAAAGTGATTCAGGTTAAATTTATAAGATAATTTAAATGTTCTGGTCTCCTTCTAGGACTAGGTTAGAAAAGCTAAACATTCAGTACAGATTTTACTAGCTTTATTTTTAAAAAGCAAATCCAAATAATCCCAAAGTCTTTGTTTCTAGGTCTAGTTCAGTACTAATGAACTCTAGACTCTTCAGAACTCAATGAATAAATTCTGCATACAAGATCTCAGACCTCATAATAGGAATTAGGAGAAATATGGAGCAAGGAATTGTGTGTAAATACATCTTATGCATGTAATACCTAATTTACTTCTCAGAAATATGGAAAGTTGGAGATATATAGAAAGCTGCTTAGGATAGTTCAATTTTCTGCTTTTATTTAACAAAGTAACTGAAGCCCATAATAGTGAAATAATTGTTTTATGAGTTGTAGGATATTAGTGGCAGATCCAGACCCTGGGATAGAACCAGGCCCCTGGCTGCTGGTTCAGTACTTTTTTCCATGTGACAAAACGCCTCCTTACTATTTTGTCAAGCCTGCTCTTGGTACTAAGCTGTTGATTTGGAGGCAAGCCATCATCAAACCCACGCCCACCAGGTATAATTTACCATGTTGTCTTTTATACATTCTTTTATTTTAATAAATAGTTAACATCTAGGTTTCCATTTAGTTTCATAATCCTTTAAAGTAAGCTTCTAGAAAAGCAAAAGTCCAGAAAATCAGTCAGGGACTAAAATCCTGGGGGCATGATCCAGGAATTGAGCCTGAGGTACAGACTGAGCCTTAAAATTTTGAGTAGGCAAATGGGGATCCCAGTAGAGCATCCAGGTTATAATCAGATATTAAAAGTCAAGTGGAGTATCCTATTTTAGATTTTAAAGAGGCTAATCAGAGTCAGATTTAGAAATAAAGCACTGATAATGCCTAGCAGGGGCAAGGGAATAATTCAGGGGTTAAAAGTGGCAAAAGCTTTGTGCAGGCAATTCTGGGGAGCACAGCCAATCTACTAGAAATGGGGAGGAAAATCTTAAGAACATTTAACCAGCTTGGACAATCAGAATATTCTAAGTGCAACCTTTACAATATGCTCACAATTTTTCATTTCAATACAAAGTTGGGCATTAAAGGATTTACAATATACTTGCTATTACCACTTTATTTGTGTAATAAGAAATCAACAGTCCTATACTTGAAACAGGAAAATTGGGGTTTTGCTTCCATATCTATACATAATTGTGCAACTTTTTGTTGTTGTTCTAGCATTGTGCAAATCATTCTATGACCAATTCTTTTCACATTCCAAATGCTTATTTACCCTGGCCTGGTCTTGGAAAGTTAAGAATACCCACTCATTTCATTCCAGATGATGAATGAATAATGGGACACCACTGAGTATCAAGGCCACCACTCAGGACCCTTTTCAGTCTCTTCCTATCCATCTGATTCTAATCTGCTCTCTCTAGAACTCTTTTCTCTGATCTCCAACTTCATAGTTTCATACTCTACCTTGATCGCTCTCCCGTGTTTCTTTCTGTTCTTCTCTGCACTTAGACCACTGTTCCCCTACTCAGGTTCTGGCTTTTCCCATGAGTCCTCAGGCTCTGCCACTGGACAGGACAAGTCCCTTCCTTCTTAGCCAAACTCTGTGTCTATCACCCCTTCATTTGAAGGGCATTCTCCTTTAAATTTAAGTATCATGAAGAACAAGGAGATAGAAATTTAGTGAATTTGATGACTGTATCGCTTAAATGTATTTCTTTCATGGTTGACTATCACTGCCAGCAGTGTTTCCATCACACACTAATTCCGCAACATGCCCACCCTTTCCAACCCCACAAAACTGCATTTTGTTCAAGTTGTCCTCTCTATTTCTCTATTTGATAAAATGAGAGATACTCTCCCCCCTCCCCACTTAGCTTCTCATGTATTTACTTTTTATTTTTAGTATTTAATGTACTTTTCCTTGTATCATAATGATTGTTTTTGTTCCTATTCCAAAAACCTAGAGCTTTCGCTCACAAAGACATGTTTCTCATATGAAGTCCAGCATATTTAACACTCAAGTTATTCTTGTTGAAGTAAATAATAAAAAAAATATATTTTAAGAAAACTAGAAAGACTATGTGAAAAAAAAATGGCACTGAATGACAGTATTGACTCTGTTTCTTTAGTTGCCTGATTTGGTATGTGCTATTTAATTTTGATATATCTTTATCATCTATAAAGTAGGGGCAATAATTCTCACATTTAAGAATTTGGTAAAGATACTTAAGATCTCCCCTTTTAACAAATTGAAAGTATACTATGTAATGTGGTTAACTATAATCACATTCTTATACATTAGCCCCCAGAATTAATTCATCTTGCATAAACTCATACTTTGTGCCTCTTAACCAACATCTCTCCATTTCCCCCTCCCATAGCATAGCCAACATTCTATGCTCTGCTTCTACAAGTGTAACTATTTTAGATTCCAAATATCTGAAGTCCACATATTTGTCTTTCTGACACTGATTTATTTCACTTTGCTCAGTATCTGCCATGTTGTAGTAAATGGCAGGATTTTCTTCTTTTTAAGGTTGACTTTCATATATATGCTATATAGCGGTACATCCATATATGTATATTATCTATCTATTGATCCATCCATCTATCCATCGTGCTTCTTTAGGTTGTTTTCATATCTTGGCTACTGTGAGTAATACTGAAATATATATTGGAGTGCGGAGTTTTTTCAAGATCCTGATTTCATTCTCTTTGTATGTGTTCCCACATGGGATTGCTGAATCCTAAGATAGTATCATCACGACAAAAAGGAAAAAAAGAAGGGAAATGGTAGCTATGGATATGCTAATTAGTTTGATGTAATGAATATTTCACAATGTATATGTATATCAAATCATCAAGCTGTACAATTTAATTGCCAACTCTATCTCAATCAAGCTGGAAAAATCCACTGTGGATTACATTCAAGTATAGCTAAAATGAGATAACAGATAATGCCAAGTGTTGAAAAGGATGTGGAACAACTAGGTCTCTCATATGTAAGGGATGGAAGAGTAAACTGGTAAAACCACTGGTAAGCTGTTTGGCAATATTGATAAATATAAATATATCCTGTGATTCAACAGTTCTATTTCTGAATTTCTTCCCAATCTAGCTATCTATTTATTAATCAATCTATTAATATCTCTAATCCCCAAAAGACATGTACAAGAATGGTTATAGCAGCACTATTCATAAAACAGCCCCCAAGAGGAGAAAACCCAGATGACCACCAATAGTAGATTGACTATGTAATATATATTGACAATAAGATACTATAGAGCAGTGAGAATAAACAAACATCCACTGTTTAAGTAGTAATATGGATGATTCTCACCAACATAATATGGAAGAAAATAAACCAAATAAATATAGCTACATACTATTTATTTCAATTATATAAAGCTTAATGGAGAAGGACATGGCAACCCACTCCAGTGTTATTTCCTGGAGACTACCATGGACAGAAGAGCCTAGAGGGCTACAGTTCATGGGGTCGCAAGAGTCAGACATGACTCAGCAACTGAACCATCACCATATACAGTTCAAAAGCAGGTAAAACTAAGTGACTGTAGAACTCAGGACAGCCATTAACTTTGTTCAGGGAGGTCATTAGTGAGATGAAGCAAGGTGGAGGGGGACTTTGGTGTGCTGGCTGTCATGTGCTTCTTGATCTGGTCCCATATGTGTTCACTTTATGAAAATTCACTGAGCTCTAGAATGGTTTGCACAGTTTTTATGTATATTTGTCATTGAAAAAAATCCACGGTAGAAGAGTCAAAAAGTGTGGTGAAGGTTAAGTGAAATGACAGATATTACTTCTCGAAATCATTGTCCTATTTCCAGAATTAAAATGTTCCCATATATACATTGTGGGGAATGAACAGTGGGTGGGAGGCGTAAAGGAAGTAGCATGAAAACCTATACTACCATGTGTGAAATAAATAGCTATTGTCATTGCGCTGTGAGAAAAGGGGATACTGCAGGGGGGCTGTGTGATGGCCTGGAGGGGTGGGAGGGGGGGATACACATACGACTAATCTGGGATCATACATATCTGTAAACAACAAAACTCTGTAAAAGTAAAAAGTAAAATAACAATTAAAAAAAATTTCCCATATAATTAGCTAACATACAATGCATGAGGATTTTATACCAATAATATTCGTTCATTCATAACTTGCAGAAAGATTTTCTTTATGACAAAAATGTAACACTTTTGGATCACATAATTTGGTCACAAATACATTTTCCATTCTTTCTCCAACTCATTCATTCTACTTGTCATTTTTTATTGTGGTCCATTATACAATGCACATGATTACATGTTTTATTTATGGACAGTGCTTATAAAACTGCCTCATTTAAAACTAATCATTTGTAATTTCCTACAGTAGTATCTTTTTTCTTTTCTGTTCATTTTATATTTTGATAATTGTCCACAACACATGAAGAAATACACAATAACTGTTTTTGGGAAACTACTTGGATTCTCTAAATTTCTGGTATATTATCTACTACTAATTTTCCAAACTGTCAAAGCAGCCTTTGGCAAATCATTCAACCTCTTTGATCCTCAATTTCTTCTATCGTAAAACTGAAGACATGTTTGTTACAGACTCATGGGGCTGTAAAGATCAAATTACATAACCCATGACAAGTACTTTGTAGATCTATACAATTGCTTGAGATTATTTCTTATACATAGAAGACTTTTACTTCCTAACTTAAACCCAAGAAGAGTCGACATTTTACAGTGACACTTGCTTGGAATTCATTTTTTGAGAAGAATGTTATGCGGTTCAGTCACAACCACTTTTGCTCCTTCTAGCTTTATTTGTAAAATGTGTGCTTTCCAACTCAGTAGGAATCCACAACTTGTCTAATCCTGTATGATTAATATAATTAACTGGTACTACCGTTATGATTCATCTTCATCCAGTTCTTTGTGGAGCCCCACTTCCCTATTACTGCTCTGGCTCCAATAATCCATTAGATGAATGTTCACTGAATGAAAGAATACTCATCACAGTGTGGCCACTGGTTTCCTTGTCATGAAAACCTATACTACCATGTGTGAAATAAATAGCTATTGTCATTGCGCTGTGAGAAAAGGGGATACTGCAGGGGGGCTGTGTGATGGCCTGGAGGGGTGGGAGGGGGGGATATACATACGACTAATCTGGGATCATACATATCTGTAAACAACAAAACTCTGTAAAAGTAAAAAGTAAAATAACAATTAAAAAAAATTTCCCATATAATTAGCTAACATACAATGCATGAGGATTTTATACCAATAATATTCGTTCATTCATAACTTGCAGAAAGATTTTCTTTATGACAAAAATGTAACACTTTTGGATCACATAATTTGGTCACAAATACATTTTCCATTCTTTCTCCAACTCATTCATTCTACTTGTCATTTTTTATTGTGGTCCATTATACAATGCACATGATTACATGTTTTATTTATGGACAGTGCTTATAAAACTGCCTCATTTAAAACTAATCATTTGTAATTTCCTACAGTAGTATCTTTTTTCTTTTCTGTTCATTTTATATTTTGATAATTGTCCACAACACATGAAGAAATACACAATAACTGTTTTTGGGAAACTACTTGGATTCTCTAAATTTCTGGTATATTATCTACTACTAATTTTCCAAACTGTCAAAGCAGCCTTTGGCAAATCATTCAACCTCTTTGATCCTCAATTTCTTCTATCGTAAAACTGAAGACATGTTTGTTACAGACTCATGGGGCTGTAAAGATCAAATTACATAACCCATGACAAGTACTTTGTAGATCTATACAATTGCTTGAGATTATTTCTTATACATAGAAGACTTTTACTTCCTAACTTAAACCCAAGAAGAGTCGACATTTTACAGTGACACTTGCTTGGAATTCATTTTTTGAGAAGAATGTTATGCGGTTCAGTCACAACCACTTTTGCTCCTTCTAGCTTTATTTGTAAAATGTGTGCTTTCCAACTCAGTAGGAATCCACAACTTGTCTAATCCTGTATGATTAATATAATTAACTGGTACTACCGTTATGATTCATCTTCATCCAGTTCTTTGTGGAGCCCCACTTCCCTATTACTGCTCTGGCTCCAATAATCCATTAGATGAATGTTCACTGAATGAAAGAATACTCATCACAGTGTGGCCACTGGTTTCCTTGTCCTTTCTCAAAAATAATGAGCATGAGCCATCTCAAGGCCTACACAACTGATGTTCTTTGTTCTTGGAAACCTCTTCAATAACATTAACGTGGCTTGCTCCCTCATTTCCTGCAGATCACTGCTTAAGTGTGACTATTTCAGAGACACCCCAGATTACCTTACATAACTTAGCACTTCCTCCAGCCGTTTTCTCATTCTTTACCTTGTTTCCTGTTTAATAACTGAACACTGCCTAGGTTTATGAAGGTAATCACTATGCTATATTTCCCTTGAATTCTCAACAGTTCTTAGAGTTTAAAAAAAAAAAAAAAACTACCACAAAATAATTTGATGAAAAGACATCCTGAGACCTGGATTTTTATTTCTGTATATCTCTAAGTTGTGTTCATATTGTGACGATCACTTTCCTTTTTAGGCTCCCTGTTCCCCAAAATGTAAGAAAGGCGATCTAAAATGAATTTTGACTTAAAACTTCTATCATTCATATTAGATAGTTAAATAATTTCTTGATATCAAGCAATCAAGATATACTTTTGTTATTTCAAAAACAGTGTTTACTGACCGAGGAGAAATGGTAGCAATATATTATTATTAAGAAACCAAAATGTGAAAGAAAAAGTAATAAAAGAAAGTAAACTTTGCTATTATATAGGTAATTATGACTAGTGTCCCCCTATGAAGTGTAAAAATTACTTATTGTTCAAACATGTGGTAGATACCAGGGACCCTCTTGTTTTCATTTTTTTCCCCTTTCAATTGGAAACCAAAATCTAAACTCTTTTTAATGTACAAAGACATCTTGTTTGTTGTAAACCTTGTTTGTTGGGTTGTATATAAGGAAGGAATTAAATAATTGATGATTCTTGCAATACAATTTATATACAGCAACTCCAGAGATAGGTAAGTTCCTTTGGCTTTAGGCTTTGGATATGTGGCTGTGAAGCTTCTGGGTTGCTAACTCCATTAGTGACTTTTAGATGCAAAGAACTTGAAAATCTTTGGAATATTAACGGTTGCTTTGCTAACTGTGTTGTCAGACAAAAAGATACTAAATCAAGCAAGAGAACTATTGTTTCCCATCTTGACAAGAGGCAAAGAAAATGCTGAAATACATGATCTCAAATGAAGTTTAAAAAAAAAAAAAACTGAATTGTTTTGACTAGAACGAGTCTAATTTTATAATTAAAAAAAATGCAGATGTGGGAATCTTTATCTATATACTTTTGAGATATATATGTATTATTCTACTGGAAAACTAAAGCTAAAGATCCTTTGTTAACACTTTCTTTGCAAAATCATGCAAGGAAATAGGATAAATTTATAATCTCATAAAATCATGAAAATTATAGTATACTGTAAACATAATTTTGAAGGCAGATAGACACAAATATTCATCCCCTGAATTTTACACTTGGAAAAATTACTTAATTACCCTAAATCTCAGTTTTATCATCTGTAAGTTAACATTAATCATACCTTTGTTACCAGGTTGTGATTATTAAACAAGACAATGTAGGTGTGCTTGAGACTTCCCTGGTGGTCCAGTGGTTGAGACTTCACCTTCCAATGTAGAAAGTATGGTTTTGATCCCTGGTCTAGGGACTAAGATCCCACCTGCCTCACAGTCATAAAACCAAATGTAACACAAAAGCAGTGTTGTAACAAATTCAATAAATACTTTAAAAAAATGGTCCACATCAAAAAAAAAAAAAGACAACATAAGTATGGTAAACATGGTACTGGCATATTGGTTACTTCCCTTGCCTTCTCAGTAGAATTTTCAGGTGATATCTGATATCACAAATGAGAATGGGTTCCCTTGAGCAGTAGGTTGAGAAGTCACTTTCTTTATGGAATCTAAATTATGTGTCCTGCGTTTCTCTTCCTTTAAAGAGGCCAATGAATGTTGTATTGCTTAAGGTTCAACTTGATCACCTACTTACAGAAAACACAGATAAATGTGAACATTTCTCTTTTTCTAGTAGAGGATGTTTCTGACATTAATCTGACATTAGTAATGTGATGATATTATCTTCTAATGAGCATGATACCACATAGCCATCATTTGACTTCTTTAGACAGAAGCCTGAAAGTCTAGAGGTGCAGTGAGCAATGGGAATTAGGAAAACACCAGTGGATGAGGGGATATATCATGTTACAACTCACTGTTATCACCATTATTATCTCCAGAAGTCTGAATGCTCTAGAGACAGAAACCAGATATTGGAGGAACAGTGCCATTCTTCCTGACCCAGGGATCAAACTTGGGTCTCCTGTGTCAGATTCTTTACAAATGCACCACCTGGGAAGCCCGAGTATACATTTGGCTATAGTAATATCAGACAAAGTATGCCTTAAGACAAAGAGTATTATCAGAAGTAAAAAGGAGCATTTCATAATAATCAAGGGTAAGGGTATCAGGATCTAGACATAATAACTCTATTTATGTAGGTGCCCTTGGACAGCAAGAAGATCAAACCAGTTAATCCTAAAGGAAATCAACCCTGAATAGGGTTGATTGGAAGAACTGACGCCAAAGCTGAGGCTCCAATACTTTGGCCACAGGATGCAAAGAGCTGACACATTGGTGAATACCCTGAGGCTGGAGAAGACTGAAGGCAGGAGGAGAAGGAGATGACAGAGGATGGGGTGGTCAGATGGCATCACAGAGTCAATGGACATGAGCAAACTCCAGCAGATGGTAAAGAACAGGAAAGCCTGGCATGCTGCAGTTCATGGGGGTCACAAAGAGTTGGATCATAAAAAGTGGTAATAGCAACTCCAAAATATATGAAGCAAAAGCCAACAGAAGGAAAAGAGGTAACAAATAAATACAAAAATAGAGATTTTAATACTTCTCTCGCAACAACTGTTAGAAGACAGCAAAACTCAGTAAGGATACAAAAAATGTGATGACTATCAAACTACTTTGACTTAATCAATACTGTAGAACTAAGACAAATGTTGGCTCTTATAAAAAGACAGAAGACAAATACCTTATTTAAATTAATAAAATTAAACATCTTAAAAATCCCTGAATACTTGGTATTAGATTTATATAGAACCCATGGACCATGGAACAAATTACAAAAGGATGTTAAAAATAGTTTTAACTGAATAATAATGAAACACAAAATATCAAAATTTGTGGGATACAGCCAAAAGTATACTATTAGAAAGTGGAAATAAATTCTCATATTACAATGCACATCCTTATATCTACTCACTGACTCTCTTCTGGGAATATGACCTGTGATGCAGTAGCACATATGCACAATGGAGTGAATTCAAGATTTAATTCTGTGGTAGCTCAGTGGTAAAGAGTTTGCTTGCCAGTACAGGAGATACGAGTTTGATCCCTGATACAGGAAGATCCCACATGCTGCAGAGCAACTAAGCCCATGAGCCACAACTATTGAGCCTGTGCTCTAGAGCCTCGGAGCCACAACTGTTAAGCCCATGTGCCACAACTACTGAAACCTGTGTGTCCTAGAGCCCGAGTTCCACAAGAGAAGTCACCATAACAAGAAGCCTGCTAAATTCAACCAGAGAAAAGCCCCCACTCCCTGTAACTAGGGAGAAGCCTGTGGCGGAAGTGAAAACCCAGAAGAGCCAAAAATAAATAAATAAAAATAAAAATAATAAAAAAGATTGCATTCATGATAAAGATGTTTGTAACATTAAAATACTGAAAACTATAAATGTCCTTCAATGGCAGATTGGTTAAATTCTCTCAAATCATGACAATGTAACGTTATACAGATGCTAAAGCCAATAAAGTAGCTAATTATGAATTGCTTTATAAGGGTCTCCATGATGCACAGTTCAATAAAAGAAGAAATCGATCAATGTAGTGTGTTTTTAAGACAACCTAGTGAATGGGAGAAAATACTTGCAATTTATATGACTAAAAAGGGATTAATATTGAACATATATAAGCAGCTCATGTAACACAATGTCAAAAAAAAAAAAGAAGAAGCAAACAACCCAACTGAAGAATGGGCACAAGAACTAAATAGACATGTTTCCAAAGCGGAAATGCAGGTTGTCAACAGGCATATAAAAATATGTTTAATGTCACTAATTATCAGGGAAATGCAAATCAAACCACAACAAGATATCACTTCATACCTGTCAGAATGGCTATCATCAAAAAGAAACAGGTAACAAAAGTTCGCGAGGATGTATAGAAAAGGGAACCCTCCTAAAATACTGGTAAGGATGTAAATTGCTGCAACCACTGTGTAAAACAGTACGGTCATTTCTCAAAAAACTAAAAATAGAACTACCACATGACCCAGCAATTACACTCTTGGGCATATATCCTAAAAAACTCCACAAAATACTAATCCAAAAGATACACGCACCCCAATGTTCACAGCAGCATTATTTGCAAAAGTCAAGATATGGGAGCAACCTGAGTATCCATCAACAAGTGAATGGATAAGAAAGTCGTGGCACATCTACACATGTAAAATTTTTCCTGTTGTAGCAACACGGATGGACTTAGAAGGCATTATGCTAAGTGAACTAGGTCAGACAAAGATAAATACTGCATAACATCACTTGTATGTGGAATCTAAAAAAATGTAACTAGTGAATGTGTAAACTTTAGAGCCCGAGTTCCACAAGAGAAGTCACCATAACAAGAAGCCTGCTAAATTCAACCAGAGAAAAGCCCCCACTCCCTGTAACTAGGGAGAAGCCTGTGGCGGAAGTGAAAACCCAGAAGAGCCAAAAATAAATAAATAAAAATAAAAATAATAAAAAAGATTGCATTCATGATAAAGATGTTTGTAACATTAAAATACTGAAAACTATAAATGTCCTTCAATGGCAGATTGGTTAAATTCTCTCAAATCATGACAATGTAACGTTATACAGATGCTAAAGCCAATAAAGTAGCTAATTATGAATTGCTTTATAAGGGTCTCCATGATGCACAGTTCAATAAAAGAAGAAATCGATCAATGTAGTGTGTTTTTAAGACAACCTAGTGAATGGGAGAAAATACTTGCAATTTATATGACTAAAAAGGGATTAATATTGAACATATATAAGCAGCTCATGTAACACAATGTCAAAAAAAAAAAAGAAGAAGCAAACAACCCAACTGAAGAATGGGCACAAGAACTAAATAGACATGTTTCCAAAGCGGAAATGCAGGTTGTCAACAGGCATATAAAAAGATGCTCAATGTCACTAATTATCAGGGAAATGCAAATCAAACCACAACAAGATATCACTTCATACCTGTCAGAATGGCTATCATCAAAAAGAAACAGGTAACAAAAGTTCGCGAGGATGTATAGAAAAGGGAACCCTCCTAAAATACTGGTAAGGATGTAAATTGCTGCAACCACTGTGTAAAACAGTACGGTCATTTCTCAAAAAACTAAAAATAGAACTACCACATGACCCAGCAATTACACTCTTGGGCATATATCCTAAAAAACTCCACAAAATACTAATCCAAAAGATACACGCACCCCAATGTTCACAGCAGCATTATTTGCAAAAGTCAAGATATGGGAGCAACCTGAGTATCCATCAACAAGTGAATGGATAAGAAAGTCGTGGCACATCTACACATGTAAAATTTTTCCTGTTGTAGCAACACGGATGGACTTAGAAGGCATTATGCTAAGTGAACTAGGTCAGACAAAGATAAATACTGCATAACATCACTTGTATGTGGAATCTAAAAAAATGTAACTAGTGAATGAAACAAAAAAGAAGCAGATTCACAGATACAGAGAACAAACTAATGGTTACCAGTGAGGGGTGGGGAGGGGAATGCCAGAGGTGAAGGAATGGGTGGTCAGATCATTAGATGTAAGACAGGCTGAAGGACATACTGTCTAGCATGGGGACCATTGCCAATATTCTGTAATAACTATAAATGGAGAGCACCCTTTAAAACTGTACAAAAATTTTTAAATTAAATTCTATAAAAGATTACAACTGGCAAAATAGTTCTATTTTAAATCTGAAGAAACTTACTCTGAAATGGGAATTGACCAACCCAGTTCACACAATAAGAAAAAGTCTCATAGCTGCTAGGATAAACTGTAAGATCATTCGATGCCATATAAAAGAATGGTACTTTCTGTGAAAAGTTTCCAAAGGAAGATCAATGAAGCTCACAACATTAAATAAACAGCCCCAAATGGACTTAGTTGAGTAAAGGAGGGAATGAGAATAAATCTGATTGCTTACCACATCTTTAATGCCCTGGTAATTAGAACACCAAAATAACCACCTTGGGCTTTAGTACAAGGAAAAAAAAAAAAAAAAAAAAATATATATATATATATATATGTAATCCTTATTAGTGATTTACTTCTTTTAGCTTTTTCAGCCTTTCTATGACATGGATCAATTCCAACAACCAGAGGACCCAAAATTTGTCCTCAAACTACTTAAATTTATTTATTTATTTTTCTCAGAAAGATTTGGTAATTTTTTGAAGCATCTAATCAGTACTCATTATTTGTGCTACTTAAATTTCTAATCAAACCAGGCATAACAGTGTGGGCTTTTCAGAGGATAATGACATTTTGTCTTTGAATATGCAATACAGGAGGGCTTGCAGGAGGCGCTACAGGTCGAGAACTTGCCTGCCAGTGCAGGAGACCTAAGAGACTCAGGTTTGATCCCTAGGTTGGGAAGATCCCCTGGAGGAGGGCATGGCAAACCACTCGAGTATTCTTGCCTGGAAAATCTCATGGACAGAGGACCCTGGCAGGCTACAATCCATGGGGTTGAAAAGAATCAGACATGATTGAAGCAACTTAGCATGCATGTACATGCAATGAAGGGCTTTTCTAGGGGGTTATCTGCCACTGAAAATATGTGCATAGTCGCTCAGGCATATTCGACTCTTTGTTACCCCGTGGACTGTAGCCCACAAGGTTCGTCTGTCCATGAAATTCTCCAGGCAAGAACACTGGAGTGGGTAGCCATCCCTTTTCTCAGGAATTTTCTCGACCTCGGAATCAACCCCAGGTCTCTCGCATTGCAGAGATTCTTTACCATCTGAGCCACCAGGGAATCCTGTGTGTCACCAAAGGGATGCTCTGTAACCATCCCCACTGTCATTAAGGAGAAACAACCCCAGAATTTGCTTGTGTTACTTGCTCATTGGGTTTAAATTACACTTTCATTTAAGCATCTTCTTGGCAGTGATTACAGTGCTCAGTGACTGAGACATTTATCAGTGAAGAACTACTGTAATGGTCAATGAATGAGAAATACAGGCTGGAATGCACCATGACTACAGAGCACCTGCAATGTGGGATTGCTGTGATATTGCTGTGAGGCATAGCAGGCACCACAAATCCTTTTATTAATATGAAAAAAAAAAAGCAAGATAAAAAAGAGGCAAAGCAAAAGAATCCTGGTATCATGCAGGTACCCAGCAGGTGGGAGTAGATGGAGACTTGATATTATATTCCTAGCAGCGCTCTAAAACCACCTCTCTCAGATGTGTTCTGCTCAGTCTCAATCAAGCCTGCATGCACCATCCCACCAGCCACTTTCATTTCAACAGCCTAAAGAGTAATCTGCTAGACAAACAGTTCTGACAGAACCCAAAAGCCATAACTTTGTTTTTTTAAAACATCTTTGCTGCAGTGCTCCTTGCTTTTTGGGTAATGAAAATTTAGGGCTAAACAGGTCGAGGGCTTGCAGGACTAGGTCGAGAACCCTGCCAGTGCAGGAGACCTAAGAGACTCAGGTTTGATCCCTAGGTTGGGAAGATCCCCTGGAGAAGGGAATGGCAACCCACTCCAGTATTCTTGCCTGGAAAATCTCATGGACAGAGGACCCTGGCAGGCTACAATCCATGGGGTTGAAAAGAATCAGACATGATTGAAGCAACTTAGCATGCATGTACATGCAATGAAGGGCTTTTCTAGGGGGTTATCTGCCACTGAAAATATGTGCATAGTCGCTCAGGCATATTCGACTCTTTGTTACCCGTGGACTGTAGCCCACAAGGTTCGTCTGTCCATGAAATTCTCCAGGCAAGAACACTGGAGTGGGTAGCCATCCCTTTTCTCAGGAATTTTCTCGACCTCGGAATCAACCCCAGGTCTCTCGCATTGCAGAGATTCTTTACCATCTGAGCCACCAGGGAATCCTGTGTGTCACCAAAGGGATGCTCTGTAACCATCCCCACTGTCATTAAGGAGAAACAACCCCAGAATTTGCTTGTGTTACTTGCTCATTGGGTTTAAATTACACTTTCATTTAAGCATCTTCTTGGCAGTGATTACAGTGCTCAGTGACTGAGACATTTATCAGTGAAGAACTACTGTAATGGTCAATGAATGAGAAATACAGGCTGGAATGCACCATGACTACAGAGCACCTGCAATGTGGGATTGCTGTGATATTGCTGTGAGGCATAGCAGGCACCACAAATCCTTTTATTAATATGAAAAAAAAAAAGCAAGATAAAAAAGAGGCAAAGCAAAAGAATCCTGGTATCATGCAGGTACCCAGCAGGTGGGAGTAGATGGAGACTTGATATTATATTCCTAGCAGCGCTCTAAAACCACCTCTCTCAGATGTGTTCTGCTCAGTCTCAATCAAGCCTGCATGCACCATCCCACCAGCCACTTTCATTTCAACAGCCTAAAGAGTAATCTGCTAGACAAACAGTTCTGACAGAACCCAAAAGCCATAACTTTGTTTTTTTAAAACATCTTTGCTGCAGTGCTCCTTGCTGTGATAATGACTCCTCAGAAGGATAATTCAAAGTAAACATATTCACCACCAAAAAAGAATGAAGAGAGAGGGCTTGATTTGCTTTTAGCTTTTCTTTGCTAAAGTCCTAGGCTACTGAAAATAATTTACCTCTATCATGCTTTAAATATATTGTAACTCAGACAAAGAGATAAGTATTTTATTTGGCTGCATAAAACAAAGGAAATTCATAAGTTCTGTTCTTATGATTAACAGAACACTTGAAATCTAGGGCTTATAATAATATGTAGTCTGGTCCTTCATTTTATAGATAAAGAAATCAAGGTTTGGGGCTTCCCAGTGGTAAAGAATCTATCTGCAATTCAGGAGAGGGAGGGTATAATCACTGGGTTGGAAAGATACACTTGAGAAGAAATGGTAACACATTTCAGTATCTTGCCTCACAAATCCCACAGACAGAGGAGCCTGGAGGGTTACAGTCCATGGGGTCAGAAGAGTTGGACACGACTTAGCAAGTAAACTGCCACAACAACCACCAATGGGAAGAAAATTACACAATCAAGATCAAGCTTACAGGTAACGGCAGAATTAGGACTGGAACACAGATTCCTGACTAGGAATATTCCCTCATTATGCCATGAGGCTCTGGTTATGATTTCTGTGCTTTCCTCATTAAGAATGTCCAGGTGAAACTGGCTTTTATTTATAATTGTGCATATTTTCCATTAATCGAATAACTTTGACCAACATGCTTCAGTTACTATAACAGCTAGCATCATGATGATTAGGCAATCACAGGTAATCACTATGATTTGAGTCACAATAAGCTCACTGCTTCTAGCCATTTTGGTTGTAGGTAGTATTTTGCTCATATGATTTCGTAAGATGAGCACTGGCAAAACAGGAGGCAGAAGGTGAAAAGAGGAGACCATGTTTATGAAAACAGGGGAAAGGGGGTGAACTTGACTGACACACTATATAGGGTTTTTGAATGGAAACGAGATTATATTTTTCCAAGTGGACTGGAATTTGTGTACAATGAGAAACACCGGGTGAAAGAACAGGGGAAGACCCATGGAGCACAAAAGTCAACAGCCATCCTTCTACCTAGCGGTGCTATTAATGAACATTTTAAACTTGATTCATTTGTAATTCAGGACTCATGACTGAATCCTAGAGCAGTTTTCTACTGTACACTAAAAGGTGACAGCCACTTAATTAAAGTATCTTCTCAAACCCAACAAAAATGGTAGACCAAAGAAATGATTCTGTAAGTATGAATGTTTATTTACCTATCTTCCCATTTGTATAGTTTTTGGCTACAAATGCATAAAAGTAAAAGATTCAGACACAGGTGGATAATTCATGTTCTATGTTTTTACCATCAGATTGCTAAACCATCCCATCCATATGCATCTGTTTTCATAGGTCATTTGTTATACACCTTTCATCACCCATAGATCCCAGCATAATATTCTATTTGTTGTTTCTGCCACCATTTGTTGAGTTCTCCCACCTGTATGTACAAACCTGAACCTCAACCATTCTTAAAGACCTAATTTAAATTCAGTTCTCTTCACAAAATCATCTCATCTTGTCATCTGAAAATCAGCTCATCCTCTTCTGGTCCCAACAACAGCAATGCATCTGCACCTTTCAACAATAATGTTCGGGCTTCCCTGGTGGTCCAGTGGGTAAGGACACTGCCTTGCAGTGCAAGGGACGCCGGTTCGATCCCTGGCCTGGGAAGATCCCATGTGCCACGGAGTGGCTGGACTGATGTGTCCAATTACGGAGCTGGAGCTCTGGAGCACATGCGCCCAGAGCCAGTGCTCTGAGACAAGAGAGGCCACTCGATGGGAGGCCCACACGGGCCAAAGAACAAAGATGGATGAAAATACATAAATGAAAGACCAATAGAAGTGGCCTGCCCGCCCACCTCCCTCCCCACCCCCCCAAAAAAATATGTAAAAAAAACACCGAAATTTAAAAAAAAAAAAAAATTAAAAAGAAAGAATAATGTTCACTTTTTGTTGCATGTGTCATATACTTATTTGCAAATATGAACTTACTAAGTACAACTTATTTGTGATCAAGGTGTTTCTCATATTTCTTCTTGAATCTAAGCAGTACCTGCACCTGGGAGCTTCTCTATACATGCCTGTGAATGAATGAAAGAATGAATGGATAAATATAGCCTTTCCCCATGTCTGAAAAAGTTTGATGAAACAGCCTTTGCAATAGTTCCTCAAGGCCAATACAGATATCTTGCAGAGATAAGCCTCCTTTGAACTAGCATAAAAACTAAATTCAAATTCAACCATTTACATTTTTAAATTTGTTTTAAACCTAAATCTTAAATGCTACAGCTAACAATCAACAGCTCAATTGCCTAAGAGGAAATATCATTTCTCCTTTCATAAGTATCTAAAAGAGAGAAATGTGCTTTTTAAAAAATAAACTGGAGCATACATTCTCAGCCTCTAATATGGCAGAATAAACTTGGGTATGAAATAGAATCCTTTTCACATTCCATGTTAGCTTACAAAAGAAAGATTTCATGTAGGTCCATAGGAGATACTAACCTCTCCTGAATTAAGTACCAGTTATGCAAAAATTCAAATATGTTTTAACTGATAAAAGCCATTAATATATAATAAGCAAGGCAAACAAATGGTATTCTGGGTCTGGAGGAATATAAGTAGAGTCCTAATGCTCTTTTTTGATGTTAAATAAACACATTCTTTTGATATATCCTCTAATGTCACAATTTCTGTGCGATTCAGGTCTACCTGCATACAATGTATTGCATAAAATATTACATAATTTTCTGTTATTGATTTCTTAACTTATATTTTTTATAGGCCTTTTTTTAGGTCATTTCTATTGGTCTTTCCCTTATTTGTTTTCATCCATCTTTGTTCTTTGGCCTGTGTGGTCCGCCCATCCCAGTGGCCTCTGTCGCTGCAGAGCACAGGCTCTGGGCACATGCACTCCAAGGCTCCGGCTCCATAGTTGGACCTATCAGTCCAGCCACTCCACGGCACATGGGATCTCAGGCCAGGGATCAAACCGGCGCTCCTTGCACTGCAAGGCTGTGTCCTTACCCACTGGACCACCAGGGAAGCCCCTCACAACATGCAGTTTTCTCTTTTAAAGTGTATCTGTCTTTAAAGTATACCTGTTTTTTCAAGTATATAAGCTGGGGAAACCCAACTTATATTTTTTAATTGTGAAATATGATTGATTTACGTATTTCAACAATTTTGCACTGATTTTATGTGTACAGCATAGTGAATCAGTTATACATGCATATATACTTTTTTAGATTGTTTTCCCTCAAAGGTTATTAAAAAATATCGAGTATAGTTCCTGTTGGTTATTTATTTTATATTTATTAATGTCTATATGTTAATCCCAAACTCCTGATTTATCCTTCCCACTCACTTTGGTAATCAGAAATTTGCTTTCTATGTCTGTGGGTCTATTTCTATCTTGTATATAAGTTCATTTTTATCTTTTTTTAAATTTCACATATAAGCAATACCATATTATATTTGTCTTACCCCACCTTTGAAAGAGATTAAACTTCAGCTTATGCAAATAAATTTCCTTTTCACATTCCATGTTAGCTTACAAAAGAAAGATTTCATGTAGGTCCATAGGAGATACTAACCTCTCCTGAATTAAGTACCAGTTATGCAAAAATTCAAATATGTTTTAACTGATAAAAGCCATTAATATATAATAAGCAAGGCAAACAAATGGTATTCTGGGTCTGGAGGAATATAAGTAGAGTCCTAATGCTCTTTTTTGATGTTAAATAAACACATTCTTTTGATATATCCTCTAATGTCACAATTTCTGTGCGATTCAGGTCTACCTGCATACAATGTATTGCATAAAATATTACATAATTTTCTGTTATTGATTTCTTAACTTATATTTTTTATAGGCCTTTTTTTAGGTCATTTCTATTGGTCTTTCCCTTATTTGTTTTCATCCATCTTTGTTCTTTGGCCTGTGTGGTCCGCCCATCCCAGTGGCCTCTGTCGCTGCAGAGCACAGGCTCTGGGCACATGCACTCCAAGGCTCCGGCTCCATAGTTGGACCTATCAGTCCAGCCACTCCACGGCACATGGGATCTCAGGCCAGGGATCAAACCGGCGCTCCTTGCACTGCAAGGCTGTGTCCTTACCCACTGGACCACCAGGGAAGCCCCTCACAACATGCAGTTTTCTCTTTTAAAGTGTATCTGTCTTTAAAGTATACCTGTTTTTTCAAGTATATAAGCTGGAAACCCAACTTATATTTTTTAATTGTGAAATATGATTGATTTACGTATTTCAACAATTTTGCACTGATTTTATGTGTACAGCATAGTGAATCAGTTATACATGCATATATACTTTTTTAGATTGTTTTCCCTCAAAGGTTATTAAAAAATATCGAGTATAGTTCCTGTTGGTTATTTATTTTATATTTATTAATGTCTATATGTTAATCCCAAACTCCTGATTTATCCTTCCCACTCACTTTGGTAATCAGAAATTTGCTTTCTATGTCTGTGGGTCTATTTCTATCTTGTATATAAGTTCATTTTTATCTTTTTTTAAATTTCACATATAAGCAATACCATATTATATTTGTCTTACACTCTCTGGCTTACTCCATATAGTATGACAATTTCTAGGTCCATCAATGTTGCTGCAAACAGTGTTATTTCATTCTTTTTTGTGGCTAATTGGTACAGAAATGCAGTAGATCCCAAATAGCCAAAGCAGTCTTGAGAAACAAAAATGGATCTAGGGGAATCAGGCTTCCTGACTTCAGGCTATATTTCAGGGCTATAGTAATGAAAACAGTATGGTACTGGCACAAAAACAGAAATATAGACCAATGGACCAAATAGAAAGCTCATGAATAAACCCACACACCTATGGTCAATTAATCTATGACAAAGGACAAAAGACTATCCAATGGATAAAAAATCTCTTCAATAGGAGGTGCAGGGAAAACTGGATAGCTACATGTGAAATATTAGAGCATTCTATAATATCACACACAAAGATAAACTCAAAATAGATTAAAGACCTAAACCTAAGATCATATACTCAAAAGCCTGTAGAGTAAAACATAGACAGAACACTTTTTAGCATAAATCGCAGAAATATATTTTTGAATTTATCTCCTAGAGTAATGGAAATAAAAACAAAAACAAGTAAATGGGAGCTAATTAAACTTAAAAGCTTTGCACAGGAAAGGAAACCAATAAATAAATAAATGAATAAAAAGAGAAACTGAAAGAATGGGAGAAAATATTTGCAAATGATATGACTGACAAGGGATTGATCTCCAAAATATTCTAAGAGCTCTTACAGTTCAACAGCAAAACCAAACAAATGAACAAACAACCCAATAAAACAGTGAGCAGAAGATCTAAATAGACATTTCTCCAAAGAAGACATACAGATGGCCAACAGGCAGATCAAAAAAAATGATCAATAGCACTAATTATTAAAGAAATGCTAATCAAAACAACAATGAAGTAACCCCATAGCGGTCAGAATAGACATCATCAAAGTGTGCAAGTAATAAATGCTGGAGAGGATGTGAAGAAAAAGGAAGCCTTCTATACTATCGGTGGGAATGTAAAGTGATACAGCTACTATGAAGAACATGATGGAGGTTTTCCAAAAGTAAAAATAGAGCTACTATATAATCCTGCAATCCCACTCTTGGACATATATCCAGAGAAAACACTAAAATCATAATTTAAAAAGATATATGCATCCCAATGTTCACTGCAGCACTATTTATAGTAGCCAAGAAATGAACGCACCTTAAATTTCCATCAAAGAAAGAATGAATAAGGATGTGATGTATTTATACGCTGGAATATTACTCAGTCATAAAATGCTGTTTAACATTTACTGAACAGTACATGATATTCCTATATATATGGTACTGGCACAAAACAGAAATATAGACCAATGGACCAAATAGAAAGCTCATGAATAAACCCACACACCTATGGTCAATTAATCTATGACAAAGGACAAAAGACTATCCAATGGATAAAAAATCTCTTCAATAGGAGGTGCAGGGAAAACTGGATAGCTACATGTGAAATATTAGAGCATTCTATAATATCACACACAAAGATAAACTCAAAATAGATTAAAGACCTAAACCTAAGATCATATACTCAAAAGCCTGTAGAGTAAAACATAGACAGAACACTTTTTAGCATAAATCGCAGAAATATATTTTTGAATTTATCTCCTAGAGTAATGGAAATAAAAACAAAAACAAGTAAATGGGAGCTAATTAAACTTAAAAGCTTTGCACAGGAAAGGAAACCAATAAATAAATAAATGAATAAAAAGAGAAACTGAAAGAATGGGAGAAAATATTTGCAAATGATATGACTGACAAGGGATTGATCTCCAAAATATTCTAAGAGCTCTTACAGTTCAACAGCAAAACCAAACAAATGAACAAACAACCCAATAAAACAGTGAGCAGAAGATCTAAATAGACATTTCTCCAAAGAAGACATACAGATGGCCAACAGGCAGATCAAAAAAAATGATCAATAGCACTAATTATTAAAGAAATGCTAATCAAAACAACAATGAAGTAACCCCATAGCGGTCAGAATAGACATCATCAAAGTGTGCAAGTAATAAATGCTGGAGAGGATGTGAAGAAAAAGGAAGCCTTCTATACTATCGGTGGGAATGTAAAGTGATACAGCTACTATGAAGAACATGATGGAGGTTTTCCAAAAGTAAAAATAGAGCTACTATATAATCCTGCAATCCCACTCTTGGACATATATCCAGAGAAAACACTAAAATCATAATTTAAAAAGATATATGCATCCCAATGTTCACTGCAGCACTATTTATAGTAGCCAAGAAATGAACGCACCTTAAATTTCCATCAAAGAAAGAATGAATAAGGATGTGATGTATTTATACGCTGGAATATTACTCAGTCATAAAATGCTGTTTAACATTTACTGAACAGTACATGATATTCCTATATATATGGTTCTGCACAGATTAACATAAATAGGAAGCTATACTTATTTTTTTACATTAATTTATTCTGTTCATTGGAAGGACTGATGCTGAAGCTCCAATATTTTGTCCACCTGATGTGAAGAGAAGATTCATTGGAAAAGACCCTGATGCTTCAAAAAATAGAAGGCAGAAGGAGGAGGGGATGGCAGAGGATGAGATGGTTGGATGGCATCTTTGAGTCAATGGACATGAGTTTGAGCAGGCTCAAGGAGATGGCGAAGGATAGGGAAGCCTGGCATGCCGCAGTCCATGGGGTCTCCAAGAGTCAGACACGATTGAGTGACTGAACTGAACGGAACTGATTCTATTCAAACCATTTTTAGTTAACTATCAAATGAATAAAAAAGAAAAATTTATGTTCAGGTCACTGAATGCAAAAACTCTCAATTTCTCTTAAATTTTATTTTGTTGAATGCTACTTTATCTGAAAGTGAGATACTTTGGTCTTTTCCTCTTTTTTTGAGTTTGCATGCCCATGGGAAAAAAATGGATTGACAGATTAAAAAGCAACTGATAAACCACTGTATAATATGAGTCATGTCTCGTTTTCTATTAAATCTTGAATTCTTAAATTCGAGGTTCTTATAATCTCAAATTCTGCCTACAACTTTACTCTCAAAGTTTGGGGCTTCATTATTGATGAGCTATTAGTATTTGCCTTTGGTTTCCCCAGAAGTGTGTCCAATGCTCAGAGTCTTTCCTTTCTTCACCTATTTTATAGGTTGTCATTTTAAATATTTTTATCCTTAGTAGACGTCTAGATTATTAAAGATGGAGCTGCAAGGAAACTTGGAATTTTTCTAAACCTTTTTATAAAAGGGAAAGAGCCAGCATTAAAAGCCAACCTCAGGGCTTCCCTGGTGGTGCAGTGGGTAAGGACACCGCCTTGCAGTGCAAGGGACGCCCGTTCGATCCCTGGCCTGGGAAGATCCCATGTGCTGCGGAGCGGCTGGACTGATGTGTCCAATTACCAAGCCGGAGCTCTGGGGCGCATGTGCCCAGAGCCAGTGCTCTGCGACAACAGACGCCACTGCGATGGGAGGCCCACATGGGCCAAGGAACAAAGATGGATGAAAATAGAGAAATGAAAGACCAATAGAAGTGGCCCGCCTGCTCCCCTCTCTCCCCAACCCCCCCAAATAAATAAATAAATCTTTAAAAAAAAAAAAGCCAACCTCAAAACTGATGCTGTTCTAAACTGAAGCCAAGTGGCAAAGTGTCACAGCATTTCACCAATTTAGCTTGTATTCAGTCTGAATAGAATCTGACCATTTTCTCTAATAGAATCAGCATGCAAATTTGTAGCATTCATCTTTTGAAAAGCTGTATTTAAAACTACTGTGTGGGAGAGGAGAACAATACACGATGGAGATATTTTGTTAGAGTCGACAAGTTTTAGTTTCTGACATGTTACAGTCTTTGAGTAAAAATTCACATATTACATCATTTATACTTTCTCATAAAGAGGTCAATAAAACTGCAAGCGCATATTTGCCTGTATTCTCATGTTCATGATTTTATATGTTCATTGCAAACCTTTTTAAGTTGAATGCTACTTTATCTGAAAGTGAGATACTTTGGTCTTTTCCTCTTTTTGAGTTTGCATGCCCATGGGAAAAAAATGGATTGACAGATTAAAAAGCAACTGATAAACCACTGTATAATATGAGTCATGTCTCGTTTTCTATTAAATCTTGAATTCTTAAATTCGAGGTTCTTATAATCTCAAATTCTGCCTACAACTTTACTCTCAAAGTTTGGGGCTTCATTATTGATGAGCTATTAGTATTTGCCTTTGGTTTCCCCAGAAGTGTGTCCAATGCTCAGAGTCTTTCCTTTCTTCACCTATTTTATAGGTTGTCATTTTAAATATTTTTATCCTTAGTAGACGTCTAGATTATTAAAGATGGAGCTGCAAGGAAACTTGGAATTTTTCTAAACCTTTTTATAAAAGGGAAAGAGCCAGCATTAAAAGCCAACCTCAGGGCTTCCCTGGTGGTGCAGTGGGTAAGGACACCGCCTTGCAGTGCAAGGGACGCCCGTTCGATCCCTGGCCTGGGAAGATCCCATGTGCTGCGGAGCGGCTGGACTGATGTGTCCAATTACCAAGCCGGAGCTCTGGGGCGCATGTGCCCAGAGCCAGTGCTCTGCGACAACAGACGCCACTGCGATGGGAGGCCCACATGGGCCAAGGAACAAAGATGGATGAAAATAGAGAAATGAAAGACCAATAGAAGTGGCCCGCCTGCTCCCCTCTCTCCCCAACCCCCCCAAATAAATAAATAAATCTTTAAAAAAAAAAAAGCCAACCTCAAAACTGATGCTGTTCTAAACTGAAGCCAAGTGGCAAAGTGTCACAGCATTTCACCAATTTAGCTTGTATTCAGTCTGAATAGAATCTGACCATTTTCTCTAATAGAATCAGCATGCAAATTTGTAGCATTCATCTTTTGAAAAGCTGTATTTAAAACTACTGTGTGGGAGAGGAGAACAATACACGATGGAGATATTTTGTTAGAGTCGACAAGTTTTAGTTTCTGACATGTTACAGTCTTTGAGTAAAAATTCACATATTACATCATTTTTATACTTTCTCATAAAGAGGTCAATAAAACTGCAAGCGCATATTTGCCTGTATTCTCATGTTCAATGTATATTTTATATGTAAATCAGTCAAGGCAGGTGGAGAAAAGGAAGGTTAATGCAAGGTTGGCAAAATAGCACATTTGGTATTTAATGCCTGGGTAGATAGCCACTGAAACACTGATGTAATTCACATACTCTTTCATCGAACATTTAAATTCTGTCCATGTTCTAATCAAGTAATGATATAGAGATTAACAGACAGTCCTTGTAATCAGAGTGTGCAACATTATGAGGTATAGGGTTGAGTATTAAAATCCCCTTGTTGAGTAAGGATCTGAGTCAAGAAGAGCTTTCTGAAAAAGGCTGTATTTGACCCTTGAAGAATGCCTGGGTACTAAGTATATAGATGAGGGAAAAAAGGAAGGGGAGAAAATAGTTTGTATATACAATATTCAACTTATTATAATATTCCAGTAGTCATATGATCCTATAAATCAAAGCTAAAGTCCAAAGAGTCACTGGTGAGATAGCTTGCCCTAAAATGACAGTCTAATAGCATGAATTCTAAGGATAGAACTTCCATGCTCCACTTAAACTAACACATTGAGGAGAAGACTGCTGGCCTTTCCAAAGTTTCATATGGGATTACAGACTGAAAGTATACTCATGCTCTTTCAATTTTGTTTTCTAGACATAGTACTTTACCTCCAATTAGACAATGCTGCCATTAGGTTGGTGGCTTCCATATTGACTCAGATGGTAGAGAATCAGCCTGCAGTGCAGGAGGACCCAGGTGCAAACCCTGGGTTGGGAAGATCCCCTGGAGAAGGACAAAGCAACCTACTCCAGTATGCTTGCCTGGAGAATCCCATGGACTGGAGAGCTTGGCTGACTACTGTGGGCTACCCTATGTGGTCACAAAGAATTGGCCACTAGGTGGAGTGATGGTTTCTTGTTTTTCTTTTAGTGGCTAAGCCCGTTCTGACTTGCAACCAGATCCCATAGACTTTAGCCTACCAGGCTCCTGTGTCCATAGGATTCTCCAGGCCAGAATTCAAGAGCGTGTTGCCATTTCCTTTTCGAGGTTCTCTTCCCAGCCCAAGCATTGAATCTGTATCTCCTGCTCTGGTAGGTGGATTTTTCAGTGCTAAGCCACCAGTGATGACGACTTGCTTACAACCGTCTTTGATTGGTACGCTGAAAAAGAGAGGGCTATGGGCCCCATGATCCTATTTCTATTTTTTCTTAAAAAACTGCATTAGACAGTTAAGAAATACACTTCAAAAATATACTTTTAGAAAGAATTGTAAGATGATACTTGGATTAAAACATGTTTCCTGAGAGGTAAAATGAAATACTGGAAAACTCAGGGCTTTGGTATCATACACAAGGTTTCCTTGCTACCTCTACCATTTTTTATTTGGGTAAAAGCCAGGAGGCTTCTTAATTTCTAGGAGTCTTGAATTTCTCATATATAAAACTTGAACGTTTACACTTATTTCATGTGTGTTAGAAGATAAATAGAGCAATGTATGGCTTTGGGTAGAATGTGGATAACCTCATAGTTACGACCCATGGATATGTTTAATTCCAACTGTTTTTAAACTTCATAAAATTTCACATAGAAATCATTAGTTAAAAATCATTTTTTAACTTCTCATGAAAAGCCTGAAGTTCAGGCTAGACTGGGCCTTCACTGCCCTCTCTAAGAATTATAAGAGTTAAATCACTTAGACGTGCCTCTCGCCATCTTGGGCTCTTGACAATTTCCTTTGTTATCATATAATATATCTTATATTATATACATATATAATATCATATATTATTTGCTACATATAATGTCTCCTGACTAACAAGGAAATAAAATGCCATTTAAAAGTTGCATCTGACATGACTTTTATGTTTCAAAAATTCCCATTATATTTTTAAAAAAACTAAAGGGTGAGTGATTCGTTCATGAAAATATTCTTCTTTTAGAAGAAAAACTTAACTAATCTTTAAGAGAGTCTTTAACATGCTTTTCACATAAACAATTTTATACAGATGATTAGATTCTTAACAATTTCAATTCCTAATCCTTTTTTGAAAGACTCTTCCAAAATTGCACTTTGGTCACTCCTGGCTCCCCCAACTCATGAGAAGCATCAGAATACAAGTATAATGATATTAGTGAAAAGGTCTTGTAAATTAAAATGCATCATGTCTTTGCAAAGGATTATCATTTATGCCCATTATTCTGAGGAATGAGGACCTCTTGAAAGAAACATTAATTATTTCTGTCCATTTCTTAAGTCTTTCGTAAGAGGGAGCCAAGAGAAACCATCAGTAGAGTTTGTGAAATTAGACAAGATGTTTCCAGTCACACCCCAGTCTTTTTTTTCCTCGATGTCTATCTTTTCTTCATCAGTATTTCCAGTATTGGTGACTCTTCTGACATAATATGGAGAAGTCTACTAGTATTTTGCACATGTAAAATAATGAAGCCCTAAATAAGTGACAGGGATAAAGACAAACACACAGATAGAGGAAAGCTTCTGCAGAAAATAATAAAATTGTGTGGCAAAACTTTCTATACTCTTCACATTCTGTGTTTGTCACATGGTCATGAGATAACATTATATGCCTTTAAGCACACGGATTAGACGGTAGTAGTGATCTCAGTTCTAGTATAAAATTTAACAATAAACTCTAAGGTCACATTTTAGTCTCATTTAATATAAAACCTTACAGGATAAATGAAGAGGTAGCCTGATTAGAACTTGAAGTGTTTATCTTCTAAATTTCATTTAGTAGAAAGAATCAGATGATTACTGGTTTGGGATTCTCTTACAAACTAACCACAATAGAACGACTGACTATGAGCTTTTAAAAAACTAAAAAAATATCATATAATATATCTTATATTATATACATATATAATATCATATATTATTTGCTACATATAATGTCTCCTGACTAACAAGGAAATAAAATGCCATTTAAAAGTTGCATCTGACATGACTTTTATGTTTCAAAAATTCCCATTATATTTTTAAAAAAACTAAAGGGTGAGTGATTCGTTCATGAAAATATTCTTCTTTTAGAAGAAAAACTTAACTAATCTTTAAGAGAGTCTTTAACATGCTTTTCACATAAACAATTTTATACAGATGATTAGATTCTTAACAATTTCAATTCCTAATCCTTTTTTGAAAGACTCTTCCAAAATTGCACTTTGGTCACTCCTGGCTCCCCCAACTCATGAGAAGCATCAGAATACAAGTATAATGATATTAGTGAAAAGGTCTTGTAAATTAAAATGCATCATGTCTTTGCAAAGGATTATCATTTATGCCCATTATTCTGAGGAATGAGGACCTCTTGAAAGAAACATTAATTATTTCTGTCCATTTCTTAAGTCTTTCGTAAGAGGGAGCCAAGAGAAACCATCAGTAGAGTTTGTGAAATTAGACAAGATGTTTCCAGTCACACCCCAGTCTTTTTTTTCCTCGATGTCTATCTTTTCTTCATCAGTATTTCCAGTATTGGTGACTCTTCTGACATAATATGGAGAAGTCTACTAGTATTTTGCACATGTAAAATAATGAAGCCCTAAATAAGTGACAGGGATAAAGACAAACACACAGATAGAGGAAAGCTTCTGCAGAAAATAATAAAATTGTGTGGCAAAACTTTCTATACTCTTCACATTCTGTGTTTGTCACATGGTCATGAGATAACATTATATGCCTTTAAGCACACGGATTAGACGGTAGTAGTGATCTCAGTTCTAGTATAAAATTTAACAATAAACTCTAAGGTCACATTTTAGTCTCATTTAATATAAAACCTTACAGGATAAATGAAGAGGTAGCCTGATTAGAACTTGAAGTGTTTATCTTCTAAATTTCATTTAGTAGAAAGAATCAGATGATTACTGGTTTGGGGATTCTCTTACAAACTAACCACAATAGAACGACTGACTATGAGCTTTTAAGTAGAAAGAGAAATTCTCTTCTTTCTCTCATTGTTTCTCACACTCACAGACACACATCATCTTCCCAAACAAAATTGAGTATATGTTTAAAAACAAAGGAAACAACAAAAAACTTCTTCTCATTCAAAAGACATTTTTAACGGTACTAGCAATGATCTCCCCCCTCCACATTTACACTGTGAATTTTTAATTTCATCAACTAACAGAATAACTTTGTTTTAAAATTTAAAGGGGAGACCACTGATTTTACAAAGAAATAAGGCCCTGAATAGGAAAATCATTTCCTAGAAGTTCATTTTGAAAAATGAAAGTAGTAACTTAAATTTTATATTGTAGTACTATGTAAAGGTTCAGTAGGTCTATATGAGCACCTGCAGCTATTTTTTTATCCACAAAAATATCCATGGATACATAATATAACATTATGCAAATACTTCATTTTGATGTTTTACATTTTAAATAGGAATCATTTTCTATCATGGAACTTCCAGTAAAAAACAGAATTAATGACAACATAATAATCACTTAAATTATAATATCAAAAATACTTTTAGCACCTACACATTGAAAGAGTTATGTGATTCTTTATGATCGTCTCATTGGGAGTTAAGGAATACATCGTTGCCATTCACTCAGCTGTGTCCTCTTTGTGACCCACGGACTGCAGCACACCTGGCGTCCCTATCCATCACCAACTCCCAGAGCTTGCTCAAACTCATGTTTATTGAGTCGGTAATACCATTCAACCATCTCATCCTCTGTTGGCCCCTTCTCCTCCTGCCTTCAATATTTCCCAGTATCAGGGGTTTTTCTAATGAGCCATGTCTTCACATCAAGTGGCCAAAGTATTGGAGCTTCAGCTTCAGCTTCAATCCTTCCAATGAATATTCAAGGTTGACTTTTCTTAGGATTGACTGGTTTGATCTCCTTGCTGTCCAGGGAACTCTCAAGGGTCTTCTCCATCACCAAAGTTTGAAAGAATCAGTTCTTCAGTGCTCAGCTTTCTTTATGGTACAAATCTCACATCTATACATGACTCCAGGAAAAACCATAGCTTTGACTATACAGACTTTTGTCGGCAAAGTGCTATCTTTACTTTTTAATACACTGTCTAGGTATGTCATAGCTTTTCTTCCAAGGAGCAAGTGTTTTTAAATTTCATGGCTTCAGTCACCATTGGTAATGATTTTGGAGCCCAGTAAAATAAAGTCTGCCACTGTTTCCACTGTTTGCCCATCTATTTGCCATGAAGTGATCGGACAGGATGTCATGATCTTAATCTCACGAGTGTCGAGTTTTAAGCCAGTTTTTTCACTCTTTCATCTTCATCATGCACTCTTTAGTTCTTTGCTTTCTGCCATAAGGACGGCATCCTCTGCATACCTGAGGTTATTGACATTTCTCCCAGCAATCTTGATTCGAACTCTGTCCTCATAGAGTTAATGGGGAATAACTATCCCTACTAAGTGTACTCTCTACGTGGTGGTTACTTTGGAGCCAGAGCTAGGATGGATATTGGCTCTCCCATATATGGCCGCACGGTCCATCAACTGCTTACCTATTCCCAAAAAGGCATGTTGAACTCTTATTGTCAAGCAGAAAGAAAACAAATTCTTCTCTCACATCTAATTTATGATTGGTCTTAAGTTTACTTTTCCTAGAGACTTTATTTCAACTAAACAAGATACCACTTAAATGATCAAAGAGGAAAAAATGAGAGTCAATTTTAAAAAGCTGTTTCAAAGATTGTACCTAAAAGAAAAAAAAAAAAGAGATTTCTTGTTTAAACACTTGGATGAAAACTGTTTGATAATGTCTTAGGTACAAATTTTGAATGAGTATGTTAGAACAGAACAAGATGATAGAGCCCTAGAAGTGATAAAGGGTTGAGAGATGAAATGTCACCTCTCTTTTTAAGTCAATGTTTAGAGCTTATTAGGTAAGATACTCAACGGTACAGTAGAAATTTCAAATTGGCCAGAAGAAAAAAAAAATCCATACATGAACGTGTTTAGCTGCAAATTTCCCTAAGAATGTCAAATACATTTGGAATTAATAACTAAAATAATTCTAAGCTTCACATTTCTTCCTTTTCTTCAAAAATAATATTCTAAATGTGAACCATCAAAGTAGATGACAGCATTTTACAGCATTCTTTACCCCCTTTTGAGTCCATTTAATTTTTTGTGACAATTTGACAGTCTCTTTCTGTAACACAAACTGGGATACAGAATAAATTATAGATTAATTTTTTTCAGAGGCCATATTTGCAAAGACAAGTGTCTATTTTTGAAATAAGGTAAGCACTAGTTATAGAAAATAATAACTTAATACAGTGGGCTGAGCCTTAGGGAAAAAAAATCAGTATCTACTAAATGGGCTCTGCCTAAGACTAGAGATCAGATTTGGGTTCCTTAGGGTTTCTGTTTTTGTATGATAAGGTGTATAATCACTAGAAATCTAAGGAAATGTAACTTTCTAAAAATATTTCTCCCGGAACTAATCATTAAAAATGACAATAATGAATGCCTCCTTTTATTGTTTGCTGTGAATTGGCCAAGTACAGTCTTCATTTTGAAGGTCCACGTGCAATTTTCTATAGATCTTTCCAAAAAGTCCTAGCATGAAAGGAAAAAATGTGTTTTAGTGTCATCTTTGTTTTTTAATTCTGTATTCTTCTCAGCACCTGCATAAAGCACTCTGGACAGTTACTACGAACCTCAGGATCAGGCAACCAATTTTAAATATCTGTCATATGTCTTCCTTTACTGATTTTGAAACATGTTTAATATGTTGTAATTTTTCATATTGGGGATGCAATGAAATCTGAATTATATATTTGGATGTAACATAATTTAGGAGATGTACTTCTTTGTTCTATTTTCTTTCTTGCCAAATTTTTAGAGAATACTTTCAGGTAAGCACCATGGAGATAAATAAGGGTTAGTATTAGCTCTTGAATTAGAAAACAGTAGATGGAAAGCTACAGTTTTCATTACTGTCCAATCAGAACAGCATGGGGGAGGGAGATTATCCTCTTTACAGATTCCTTCAGGGTCCCCTGAATGCCAACGACAAAGCTATATTATTTTTCCTTTTAATTTGAGCTCTCAAATAATTTAAATTTTTTACATAGTTGCTGTATTGGCCAGAAGAAAAAAATCCATACATGAACGTGTTTAGCTGCAAATTTCCCTAAGAATGTCAAATACATTTGGAATTAATAACTAAAATAATTCTAAGCTTCACATTTCTTCCTTTTCTTCAAAAATAATATTCTAAATGTGAACCATCAAAGTAGATGACAGCATTTTACAGCATTCTTTACCCCCTTTTGAGTCCATTTAATTTTTTGTGACAATTTGACAGTCTCTTTCTGTAACACAAACTGGGATACAGAATAAATTATAGATTAATTTTTTTCAGAGGCCATATTTGCAAAGACAAGTGTCTATTTTTGAAATAAGGTAAGCACTAGTTATAGAAAATAATAACTTAATACAGTGGGCTGAGCCTTAGGGAAAAAAAATCAGTATCTACTAAATGGGCTCTGCCTAAGACTAGAGATCAGATTTGGGTTCCTTAGGGTTTCTGTTTTTGTATGATAAGGTGTATAATCACTAGAAATCTAAGGAAATGTAACTTTCTAAAAATATTTCTCCCGGAACTAATCATTAAAAATGACAATAATGAATGCCTCCTTTTATTGTTTGCTGTGAATTGGCCAAGTACAGTCTTCATTTTGAAGGTCCACGTGCAATTTTCTATAGATCTTTCCAAAAAGTCCTAGCATGAAAGGAAAAAATGTGTTTTAGTGTCATCTTTGTTTTTTAATTCTGTATTCTTCTCAGCACCTGCATAAAGCACTCTGGACAGTTACTACGAACCTCAGGATCAGGCAACCAATTTTAAATATCTGTCATATGTCTTCCTTTACTGATTTTGAAACATGTTTAATATGTTGTAATTTTTCATATTGGGGATGCAATGAAATCTGAATTATATATTTGGATGTAACATAATTTAGGAGATGTACTTCTTTGTTCTATTTTCTTTCTTGCCAAATTTTTAGAGAATACTTTCAGGTAAGCACCATGGAGATAAATAAGGGTTAGTATTAGCTCTTGAATTAGAAAACAGTAGATGGAAAGCTACAGTTTTCATTACTGTCCAATCAGAACAGCATGGGGGAGGGAGATTATCCTCTTTACAGATTCCTTCAGGGTCCCCTGAATGCCAACGACAAAGCTATATTATTTTTCCTTTTAATTTGAGCTCTCATAATATCTACATAGTTGCTGTCAACAGATTTCTTCATTCCATGGCATTGTTACAAAGTCTGAATAGCAGGAAGAACCCAAAGGTAACCAGAAAAATGCATGAATTACAAAGACAAAGAACTGAGCATTTTGCATTATGATAAAAAGATATGCTAAACAAATTAATCACACAAATAAGATAAGGAGAGACTGTTCAACTTTTTTAAGATCACAATTGTTTTCAAGCACCTAATGAAAAGTAAAATGTTCACTGGAGGCCATTAGGGAATTCATGGCCCTTAAAACTGACAATAGTGTTTTCATTACTTTATTTACTTAGCATTTATTCTTAATCCTAAAAACTGGATACAAATGAAGCTGCATATTCGATTGATGATGGAACCCACTGAGAAAAAAACCACTGGATGAAAAGAAACTAAAATCAGTAAGTAATGTTTACTCAATCGGTAAATATTCAGATGTTTCATTACATCTTGTAACTTTGCTTACATCATCTGCAAAACGGGATGAGAGAAGGGAGGAGACAATCTCTAACAGCTGTTCTAGGTGTAATACTCTTATGAATTCAAAAGGAATACTAAGGATACTGACGGGGAAAACTAAGTTGAAAGAGATATCAGTGACATAATAGAAGTTAAAAAAAATTGGCATTTAAATCTGATGTTCCTCACATTCCTTACAATAACCAATACCTTCACTCAACTGCCCAGACATATGTAAGCAACTGAGAAATGTTTTGGGAAAATTCCACCCATTTATAATAAACAGTTAAATATGATTCACATGCTAGTGCACATTCCCAAAGAGAAATTTCACATTGTTTTGCTCACCCTTTCTTTTGATACTTTCAGGTAAGCACCATGGAGATAAATAAGGGTTAGTATTAGCTCTTGAATTAGAAAACAGTAGATGGAAAGCTACAGTTTTCATTACTGTCCAATCAGAACAGCATGGGGGAGGGAGATTATCCTCTTTACAGATTCCTTCAGGGTCCCCTGAATGCCAACGACAAAGCTATATTATTTTTCCTTTTAATTTGAGCTCTCATAATATCTACATAGTTGCTGTCAACAGATTTCTTCATTCCATGGCATTGTTACAAAGTCTGAATAGCAGGAAGAACCCAAAGGTAACCAGAAAAATGCATGAATTACAAAGACAAAGAACTGAGCATTTTGCATTATGATAAAAAGATATGCTAAACAAATTAATCACACAAATAAGATAAGGAGAGACTGTTCAACTTTTTTAAGATCACAATTGTTTTCAAGCACCTAATGAAAAGTAAAATGTTCACTGGAGGCCATTAGGGAATTCATGGCCCTTAAAACTGACAATAGTGTTTTCATTACTTTATTTACTTAGCATTTATTCTTAATCCTAAAAACTGGATACAAATGAAGCTGCATATTCGATTGATGATGGAACCCACTGAGAAAAAAACCACTGGATGAAAAGAAACTAAAATCAGTAAGTAATGTTTACTCAATCGGTAAATATTCAGATGTTTCATTACATCTTGTAACTTTGCTTACATCATCTGCAAAACGGGATGAGAGAAGGGAGGAGACAATCTCTAACAGCTGTTCTAGGTGTAATACTCTTATGAATTCAAAAGGAATACTAAGGATACTGACGGGGAAAACTAAGTTGAAAGAGATATCAGTGACATAATAGAAGTTAAAAAAAATTGGCATTTAAATCTGATGTTCCTCACATTCCTTACAATAACCAATACCTTCACTCAACTGCCCAGACATATGTAAGCAACTGAGAAATGTTTTGGGAAAATTCCACCCATTTATAATAAACAGTTAAATATGATTCACATGCTAGTGCACATTCCCAAAGAGAAATTTCACATTGTTTTGCTCACCCTTTCTTTTGACACTTCAGGTAGCAGGAGGCACAAATCTTACTATAACATTTTAGGGTAACTCCATCTATACCAAGAAACAGTTCATAAACAGACTATTTCCAACTTATGTAAACTTTTCATTCTTAAAAATCTTACAGTATGTGCTTTTTAGATAAATTAGAGTCCACTTACATTGTAAATTAATGAAGCTTGTCCCAATACAGTATCAAGGGAAATATGTGCAAAATACATGAACAAACAGGAAACAGATGAAGTCAATAACTGAACGCTAACTAAAACGCGATTCTACCCCCTCTTGGCCTCATTCGCTTCATCTGTAAAATGGGCAAGTAGAATAAAAGGAACAAGATAATCTTTAAGATCTATTTCAGGTACAGGAACCTATGAGCCTAAAATAAAACGCTAACAACACTGGAATAGAAAACTGAGTGGTGAGTGCAGCCAACCATGACCTATTCATCCACCTAAACATTTCACCTAAGGCTAGCATTTCATACAAGACATAGATCAAACTAGATTAGATGTCTTCTATATTTGACATTTTTTATTCTTGCCTTCCCCCCCCAGGCTTTGCCGGAATAAGGCGTTTAAGGGAAAAAATTCGTACTCTCTAAAAACACCAAGTAGCCTCCTGAAGTCATCAGACAGCTGAACGTCAGATATAGACGGAAGCATGCCACGGAATATAGAAAGTCCACCTAAGCAGTGATTACAGGGTTTGGGAGAATAAGGGTTTAACTGGATGAAAAGAAACTAAAATCAGTAAGTAATGTTTACTCAATCGGTAAATATTCAGATGTTTCATTACATCTTGTAACTTTGCTTACATCATCTGCAAAACGGGATGAGAGAAGGGAGGAGACAATCTCTAACAGCTGTTCTAGGTGTAATACTCTTATGAATTCAAAAGGAATACTAAGGATACTGACGGGGAAAACTAAGTTGAAAGAGATATCAGTGACATAATAGAAGTTAAAAAAAATTGGCATTTAAATCTGATGTTCCTCACATTCCTTACAATAACCAATACCTTCACTCAACTGCCCAGACATATGTAAGCAACTGAGAAATGTTTTGGGAAAATTCCACCCATTTATAATAAACAGTTAAATATGATTCACATGCTAGTGCACATTCCCAAAGAGAAATTTCACATTGTTTTGCTCACCCTTTCTTTTGACACTTCAGGTAGCAGGAGGCACAAATCTTACTATAACATTTTAGGGTAACTCCATCTATACCAAGAAACAGTTCATAAACAGACTATTTCCAACTTATGTAAACTTTTCATTCTTAAAAATCTTACAGTATGTGCTTTTTAGATAAATTAGAGTCCACTTACATTGTAAATTAATGAAGCTTGTCCCAATACAGTATCAAGGGAAATATGTGCAAAATACATGAACAAACAGGAAACAGATGAAGTCAATAACTGAACGCTAACTAAAACGCGATTCTACCCCCTCTTGGCCTCATTCGCTTCATCTGTAAAATGGGCAAGTAGAATAAAAGGAACAAGATAATCTTTAAGATCTATTTCAGGTACAGGAACCTATGAGCCTAAAATAAAACGCTAACAACACTGGAATAGAAAACTGAGTGGTGAGTGCAGCCAACCATGACCTATTCATCCACCTAAACATTTCACCTAAGGCTAGCATTTCATACAAGACATAGATCAAACTAGATTAGATGTCTTCTATATTTGACATTTTTTATTCTTGCTTTCCTCCCCCAGGGTTTGGGGGAATAAGGGGTTTAAGGGAAAAAATTTGTACTCTCTAAAAATACCAAGTAGCTTTCTGAAGTCATCAGACAGATGAACGTCAGATATAGACGGAAGCATGCCACGGAATATAGAAAGTCCACCTAAGCAGTGATTACTTTGAGAGTCAGTACATAAAGTTTAGGAATAAAGGAGAAATATTAGACCATTTGGGGAAAGCTAAATGTTGTAAGTGGCTATTAAAAGACACCATAAACAACATTCTTTGTCAATCTAGAAAGGTGAAGAACAAAGATAGCCTATCTATTTGTGAGATCCACCTGCTCCCTTTCTCTCCCTGTCTCAAAACTGAAAATAAAGCAATTGTATCATGTACTCTTAGACCAAGAAAACCCAGGAATAAAACCATCACAATTCTGGTGGAATGAAGGGTATTTTCTTGGCTGATGGCCAGAATGATTCATATATCAAAGGTCAACTGTTTACATATATTGATGGAAGTGTTATTCACTCAATTTACTAAAGATGAAAGGTTTGTCTTCTGACTAAAAAACAGCAGTGCTAAAGAGACCAATCAAAAAAGCAATGGAAATTACTCCTGTTTTAAAACATAAAGAGATCAAAGTCATAATGAAAATGAGAATACTAATCAAGCAGGAATGAAGAACACTGCCATGCACTATTATTTTTTCTTCTCCCATTTAATCCAGAAAAATACCAGACCCAGGAGATATATACTAGTATGTTAGACAATAAGAGGGAAACTTCAATATAGAAAGTCAAAAACTCCTCAAATTATTTTCTCTGTATGTATACACTGACTCCTGTAGCATATTCACATTCCAGCAATCATCGAAGAACTTACAAATGTAAATTTCACCCTGTACAAGCGCGGGTGAGATGCATCTAACTCTCTGACTAATATGCTATGTGATCCTGAATGAAGCATATTCCCCATCTCTTGGCCATTAAAATGGGATAGGGAATGAGGACAACAGAAATCTAGATTCTTTACAGACCATAAATTTAGTTTAATTTTATTTTCATGCATATAAAGAACACTTGCCTTTTTCAAAAAGAAAATGTCAATGTCTGTTATTTCAGGAATAACAATGTCTGTTATTTCAGGAATGTCTTGAACCTCACCATAACTCCATGGGAGAGATGCAAGAGACTAAGACTGACCTCTGAGTTGACCAGCTCAGCTCTGATGACAAATCTGGTAAACTACAGAGCGGGACATGGAACCCAGTCTTATAGTCATCCCTCTTTGTAGATCACCAACACTGATCCATAATTAGGGAAACTATTAGCATAGGAACTCATTAAAATCATGTTTACACTTTTATTAACTTAAAATCATACTTATTTAACTTCATGTCTCATTAGCGTATTGGAGTCATTACTGCCTGTCAGTCAGAGCGAGTAAATGAGTGAATATCCTTTACAACAGAACAAGCAGGGCTGTAATTAATGACTTGGTTAATAGCAGCCTCATGTTCATACACACTGACTTTCAGATATGGAATATACACTTAAAATCTCTAGGGCAACATTCTTCTCTTCTGTTTACCAAGAATAAATAGTTATTAAAATAATTTTTATGAGTTTTATTCCTAATAACTTCTTATACATGGACATTCTTTTACAGTTCATATCCTAATTGTTCTTGAATTCTTTACACTGTCAAAACATTGCATTTGTTTCATTCAGATGAAAACAAGTAGATATATCAAAGTGACTTTCTACACATAAAGAGCTGTCACTGAGGTTCCTCTGTAGTTGGCACTTGAGTGTTTAAAACATAGTAATAAAACTAGAGGAAATTTAATTATACAACGTTACGAAACTATTCCCAGTAGCGGTTTTATCATTAACAAATTCATATGAACTTTGAAGGTCTTAAATGTCTACACCATAAAGTAATAGAACATGATTCTCTTTTTTTAATTAATTTTTTATTGGCTTATAGTTGATTTATGGTGTTGTGTTAGTTTCAGGTATAAAGCAAAGAGAAACATGATTCTCTTTAAACCCTTATTCAACGAATGATATGAAAATTGGATTGAACATTCAATTCTGCTTTTTTCATACCTCAAGAAAATAAATTCTAAAAATAACATATGACATATATAATGCTATAGGACAGTGAACAGTTATCTGTGTGGAGCTCATAAGCAAAGACAAAAAATATTATGAAAACTTTGCAATTATTTTATCTTTACCTTCTATATTTTTAGTGTTTCCTCCATCAATGAAACAGTGCTCAATGGCGACAACACAATGCTAAATATTTCATTGATTCAGACATGTTTATTTTTTTAATTGGTCCATGTATTAGTGAAAAAAGATTAGTCAGGAAAGTTGTTTGGATCTTTTTTAAAAAATATTTTTTAGTGGTAGATAAGTTAGAAGTTTGGGATTAACATATACACCCTACTATATACAAAAGGGAACTATAGTCAATCCCTTATAACCTATAATTGAAAAGAATCTGAAAAAGAAATCACTTCACTGTGCACTTGAAACTAACACAACATTGGTAACTAAGTATACTTAAATTTTAAAATTCTACATTTTCAAAAGTTTACCTGTGCATAACTGTATGTGTGTGCATGTATACTAGGTAAAAATAATGTCTTTTCTAGTCCAGATGACTAGTAGGACTAATTGGGAAATTTTTTCCTAAACACGTTTATTACTTTATATGCATTTCTGCTATAACCGGTTTTCACCTTGACCAAACTTAAATTATCCCTTATGAGTTTTATTCCTAATAACTTCTTATACATGGACATTCTTTTACAGTTCATATCCTAATTGTTCTTGAATTCTTTACACTGTCAAAACATTGCATTTGTTTCATTCAGATGAAAACAAGTAGATATATCAAAGTGACTTTCTACACATAAAGAGCTGTCACTGAGGTTCCTCTGTAGTTGGCACTTGAGTGTTTAAAACATAGTAATAAAACTAGAGGAAATTTAATTATACAACGTTACGAAACTATTCCCAGTAGCGGTTTTATCATTAACAAATTCATATGAACTTTGAAGGTCTTAAATGTCTACACCATAAAGTAATAGAACATGATTCTCTTTTTTTAATTAATTTTTTATTGGCTTATAGTTGATTTATGGTGTTGTGTTAGTTTCAGGTATAAAGCAAAGAGAAACATGATTCTCTTTAAACCCTTATTCAACGAATGATATGAAAATTGGATTGAACATTCAATTCTGCTTTTTTCATACCTCAAGAAAATAAATTCTAAAAATAACATATGACATATATAATGCTATAGGACAGTGAACAGTTATCTGTGTGGAGCTCATAAGCAAAGACAAAAAATATTATGAAAACTTTGCAATTATTTTATCTTTACCTTCTATATTTTTAGTGTTTCCTCCATCAATGAAACAGTGCTCAATGGCGACAACACAATGCTAAATATTTCATTGATTCAGACATGTTTATTTTTTTAATTGGTCCATGTATTAGTGAAAAAAGATTAGTCAGGAAAGTTGTTTGGATCTTTTTTAAAAAATATTTTTTAGTGGTAGATAAGTTAGAAGTTTGGGATTAACATATACACCCTACTATATACAAAAGGGAACTATAGTCAATCCCTTATAACCTATAATTGAAAAGAATCTGAAAAAGAAATCACTTCACTGTGCACTTGAAACTAACACAACATTGGTAACTAAGTATACTTAAATTTTAAAATTCTACATTTTCAAAAAGTTTACCTGTGCATAACTGTATGTGTGTGCATGTATACTAGGTAAAAATAATGTCTTTTTCTAGTCCAGATGACTAGTAGGACTAATTGGGAAATTTTTTCCTAAACACGTTTATTACTTTATATGCATTTCTGCTATAACCGGTTTTCACCTTGACCAAACTTAAATTATCTTTTTAAATAAGATCTTCCCTAGTGAAAAGTAATTAGAATAATGTGAAATTCTAATGAGGTATAAGTTCATTTTCATTCATTTATACACAGCTTCACTGAAAAGTGTCAACAAAATTAAGATTTGGAAGACCAAGTTGAACTTTTCTGCAAATATCAAATGTTTGTATGCCTAAGAGCATGAATACATAGTGCATTTGAAATCGCTTAAGCATGTCTGATAAAGGAGTCTGCTTATGTTCTTAACTATGGTATCAATCTTGGGAGTTTCTGAACCCTCCCTGAATATCTGATTGTACTTCCAGTAAATAAAGTTCAGGACTTCATTCATGTCAATTAGAAAAGAATTAGTCATGTCAATCGATTGACTGAATAATTCATGTAAGATTAAATAAAGGAAATTTGATGAATTTATTATTTATAATTGCTTAATCCAAATTAACAACTGCTAATAGATGGGAATTTTCACTTCTAAATTAGTTGAGATGCCAAACAAAGGCCAAACAATGAGTTAGAAAAAAATTCCTGAAAAGATATCCATCTAGTCCATATTAACTCGTGTTTGTCTTTCAGCCTCACTGTAGCAGATGTGAGCCCACAGATGGAGGAAAATTCCATTTTCCTTATTATATATCGAGTAAAAATCCCAACATGCAATGCTCTCCAACAGACTTTCTGTAATGATGGACATGCTCAATCTCTACACCATCCAATACTGAATCCACAAGCCACTGGTGATTACTGAAGTATTTCAAATGTGGTTATTTATTACTGAGCAACTAAATTTTCAGTTTTATTTAATATGATTGAATTAATATTTAAATTTAAATAGACATATGTTTCGTGTTTACTGGGAATCTCAGCTTTAAATTATTAATTATAAATTAATCACACTTTCCTGGAACAAGAATTATTAAGTGCCATGCCCCAAGAAGGTAAACATACTGCATTTTGCTGCTGCTGCTTCGTCACTTCAGTTGTGTTTGACTCTGTGTGACCCCATGGACTGTAGCCTGTCAGGCTCCTCTGTCTGTGGAATTCTCCAAGCAATAATACTAGAGTGAGTTGCCATGCCCTTCTCCAGGGATGGAATTGGGGTCTCCTGCATTGCAGGCAGATTCCTCACCACTGAGCCATCAGGGAAGTCCTCTGTGTGTGTGTGTGTGTGTGTGTGTGTGTGTGTGTGTGTAGATTTTGCAGGTAAGAATACTGGAGTATATTGCCATTTACTTCTCCAGGGGATCTTCCTAACCCAGGAATCAAAACTGCATCTCTTGCATTGGCAGGTGGGTTCTTTGTCACCGTGCTACCATGGAAGCCCCTAGGAGTTAATAGTGGCAGAAATAGCCTATATTATATTTCTGGAGGACTAATTATGATATTTATAAGAAAAAATGGTTAATTTACTGCAATCAGAAAATCAAATTATAACAGGTTATTGAGTATATTTTTGTATCTTCACAGAATTGTAGTCAAATCCAAGATTAAAACACAGCAGTAAAAACCCCATATTCTAAATAAGCATCCTAGAATTAATCACATACCCCATCTATATTAAGAGATGGAAGAAGGACCAACGACCACCATCATACCCTTTCCTTCCATGTCAATGTTAGTTGCTCAGTCACGTCCGACCCTTTGCAACCCCAAATGACCACCAACTACCATCCTACTCTCTTCCTTCCATGTCAATAGGAAAGGGTTTTCTTGGATCTAGGTCTTGGCAGAACACAGGATTCATGAAGACAAGCAATCTCTTCCCTCTTTCGGTTAGCAAAAGGAGATTATCTCCCCTTTCCCTCTCATCAGCTTTGAGATCCTGCCAAGGAAAGACTGGTATCTTATTCTCTGGTTGGATGCTTCCTAAACTGAACAAATAAGTATGTCTGTCTTGATAGTGAAGCTGAAGTAGGGAGTGATTAAAGAGTTCTTAGAAAAACACAACTTGAGTCATCTGCAGTTTGAGACCTATGAGAATATAAAAACTGTGCTTACTTCTAATGTGGAGACTTGGAAATCAGAGGGTCTGCTAGAAAAGATCACGGATCAGGCCTTGCAAGTAGTGTATAAAGGAATAAAGAGATACACCCACTTCATCCATCTCCACATCTCTTGGAAGATGCAGAAAAAGATCTCTGAATTCCCCTTGTCTTTACATGCTTAAGACCCAGTTTGGTGTTGGCAAAAAAATGGGATGCTCTACCCATCAAGTTGTTGTGGTTGCCTGCCACTGGTGGGATTTCAGTTGACATAGCTGCTCCTCTGAGAGAATTCCAGGAAGCTGAATTCTCAGAAAACCATGCGTATGGCTTATATGGAGAACACAGAAGCTTTAGCAGCAAACAGCGCCAGGGAAGTATCACAGACATTACTCCACTGTCTTCATGTATCTGGTCATAAGGAGATCTCTGCTTTCCCTATCCCCCTTTCCTTCCTTGAAAAGCCAAAGACTGGGCTTCCCCTGGTGGTCCAGTGGGTAACGACACCGCCTTGCAGTGCAAGGGGCGCCGGTTCGATCCCTGGCCTGGGAAGATCCCACGTGCCGCGGAGCGGCTGGACTGATGTGTCCAATCACTGAGCCGGAGCTCTGGGGTGCATGCGCCCAGAGCCGGTGCTCTGCAATAACAGACGCCACCGCGATGGGAGGCCCGCAGGAGCCAAAGAACAAAGACCAATGAAGGTAGAGAAATGAAAGACAAATGGAGGTGGCCCGCCCACTCCCCCCCCCCCCCCACCCGACCCCCGCCCAAAGTAAATAAATAAATAAATCTTAAAAAAAGAAAAGAAAAGAAAAGCCAAAGACTTTAGACCTAAAAAGGAGAAGCTGCCACAGAGAATTCTCATTTTCTTCACTCCACAAAGCTAGGGACCTTAGTTTTAGTTTCCTCAAGAAGGCCCGTAGGTTGAAATCAGACATGAGATTAAAGTTTTTTGCTAAAGTGGATCAAGAGGTGAGAGAATCACAAAATTCATCCATCTTGCCCTTGAGAAGCAGGAAAGGGAGATTTGACAAAGTTAAAAGTAGAGCCAAGAAGAACAAAGCAAAATAAAACAAATGTTTATATCCATCAGGTTGAGGCTACTCTTATGAGATCCAAAGGGAGATTTTTTTAAAAATCAGAGGGTCTGCTAGAAAAGATCACGGATCAGGCCTTGCAAGTAGTGTATAAAGGAATAAAGAGATACACCCACTTCATCCATCTCCACATCTCTTGGAAGATGCAGAAAAAGATCTCTGAATTCCCCTTGTCTTTACATGCTTAAGACCCAGTTTGGTGTTGGCAAAAAAATGGGATGCTCTACCCATCAAGTTGTTGTGGTTGCCTGCCACTGGTGGGATTTCAGTTGACATAGCTGCTCCTCTGAGAGAATTCCAGGAAGCTGAATTCTCAGAAAACCATGCGTATGGCTTATATGGAGAACACAGAAGCTTTAGCAGCAAACAGCGCCAGGGAAGTATCACAGACATTACTCCACTGTCTTCATGTATCTGGTCATAAGGAGATCTCTGCTTTCCCTATCCCCCTTTCCTTCCTTGAAAAGCCAAAGACTGGGCTTCCCCTGGTGGTCCAGTGGGTAACGACACCGCCTTGCAGTGCAAGGGGTGCCGGTTCGAGCCCTGGCCTGGGAAGATCCCATTTGCCGCGGAGCAGCTGGACTGATGTGTCCAATCACTGAGCCGGAGCTCTGGGGTGCATGCGCCCAGAGCCGGTGCTCTGCAATAACAGACGCCACCGCGATGGGAGGCCCGCAGGAGCCAAAGAACAAAGACCAATGAAGGTAGAGAAATGAAAGACAAATGGAGGTGGCCCGCCCACTCCCCTCCCTCCCCAACCCGACCCCCGCCCAAAGTAAATAAATAAATAAATCTTAAAAAAAGAAAAGAAAAGAAAAGCCAAAGACTTTAGACCTAAAAAGGAGAAGCTGCCACAGAGAATTCTCATTTTCTTCACTCCACAAAGCTAGGGACCTTAGTTTTAGTTTCCTCAAGAAGGCCCGTAGGTTGAAATCAGACATGAGATTAAAGTTTTTTGCTAAAGTGGATCAAGAGGTGAGAGAATCACAAAATTCATCCATCTTGCCCTTGAGAAGCAGGAAAGGGAGATTTGACAAAGTTAAAAGTAAAGCCAAGAAGAACAAAGCAAAATAAAACAAATGTTTATATCCATCAGGTTGAGGCTACTCTTATGAGATCCACAAGAAGTATGCATGCAATTCCTTGTTTATGTCTTTTGGTCCATTTTTAATAACATCCATCTAACGTTAGTAAGCATTTCCAAATCATTTCACAAATCTTTATCACATATCGTTAACCTTTTACTGTATATTTTACAAAAAATTTTTCAATAATTAGGGAAGGTGATGAAGAGCCAGCCCATAAACTTTCATTCTTCATTTTGAAAAACTTGCCTCACTGCTGCTAGACAGATACATGGAGGGGGTAAGAAATAACAGTTTAATGTTATTTGAAAGGGTGCGTGTGTGTGATAAGTCACTTCAGTCACGTCTAACTCCTTACATCCCTGTGGACTGTAGCCTACCAGGCTCCTCTATCCATGGAATTCTCTAGGCCAGAGTATTGAAGTGGGTTGCCCTGCCCTCCTCCAAGGAATCTTCCTGAACCAGGGATCAAACCTAAATATGTTATGTCTCCTGCATCGGCAAGTGGGTTCCTTACCACTAGTGCCACCTGGGAAGCCCTTAATTGAAAGGGTAGTCACTTATAACTCTAAAGCCTTAACCTGGCTCTAAACACTCCTGGAAGACCCCTTTGGAAACTGCCACTGGTGTTTCCTTCAAAATAACCTCACTGGTGGAAAATCTTATTCTCTGAGTGTACATAGAGGTTTTGAAGACAACCTACACCCAATTTTGTACATTGCGTTAGGTATCAGTCATAGTGCTAAGTTCTAAAGATGAAAATGCTATATTAAGAAAAAATACTTAGGTTTTGGCAATGAACACAGGTTTAAATCCAGGCTATAAACATTATTGGCAGTATGGGCAGAAAAAAGCTCCTTAGCATCCGTGAACATCCATTTATTCATAGTGAAATGGAAATTATACCTTATAATTGTACTGGGAGGATTTAATGAAATATTGTTCATAAAGCATACAGTCTCTGGGATTTAGTGTATATTCAAATGTTACCATACGGCCAACAAAGAAAGATTTATTATGTCACAGCTTCTAAACTCAAGAGCCTAACAGAGATTTGACAAAGTTAAAAGTAAAGCCAAGAAGAACAAAGCAAAATAAAACAAATGTTTATATCCATCAGGTTGAGGCTACTCTTATGAGATCCACAAGAAGTATGCATGCAATTCCTTGTTTATGTCTTTTGGTCCATTTTTAATAACATCCATCTAACGTTAGTAAGCATTTCCAAATCATTTCACAAATCTTTATCACATATCGTTAACCTTTTACTGTATATTTTACAAAAAATTTTTCAATAATTAGGGAAGGTGATGAAGAGCCAGCCCATAAACTTTCATTCTTCATTTTGAAAAACTTGCCTCACTGCTGCTAGACAGATACATGGAGGGGGTAAGAAATAACAGTTTAATGTTATTTGAAAGGGTGCGTGTGTGTGATAAGTCACTTCAGTCACGTCTAACTCCTTACATCCCTGTGGACTGTAGCCTACCAGGCTCCTCTATCCATGGAATTCTCTAGGCCAGAGTATTGAAGTGGGTTGCCCTGCCCTCCTCCAAGGAATCTTCCTGAACCAGGGATCAAACCTAAATATGTTATGTCTCCTGCATCGGCAAGTGGGTTCCTTACCACTAGTGCCACCTGGGAAGCCCTTAATTGAAAGGGTAGTCACTTATAACTCTAAAGCCTTAACCTGGCTCTAAACACTCCTGGAAGACCCCTTTGGAAACTGCCACTGGTGTTTCCTTCAAAATAACCTCACTGGTGGAAAATCTTATTCTCTGAGTGTACATAGAGGTTTTGAAGACAACCTACACCCAATTTTGTACATTGCGTTAGGTATCAGTCATAGTGCTAAGTTCTAAAGATGAAAATGCTATATTAAGAAAAAATACTTAGGTTTTGGCAATGAACACAGGTTTAAATCCAGGCTATAAACATTATTGGCAGTATGGGCAGAAAAAAGCTCCTTAGCATCCGTGAACATCCATTTATTCATAGTGAAATGGAAATTATACCTTATAATTGTACTGGGAGGATTTAATGAAATATTGTTCATAAAGCATACAGTCTCTGGGATTTAGTGTATATTCAAATGTTACCATACGGCCAACAAAGAAAGATTTATTATGTCACAGCTTCTAAACTTAAGAGTCAAGTCATGGAGACAGAGATGTAACAATAATTACAACAAACTGTAACAAATACTCTCAGATATGAGCAGATTGCTATGAAAATAAAGAGACAGATGACTGGTTTTCTTTGTGGAGTTGGAATGGAGATATGTGAGCTGAATCTTGCAGAAGGAGCAATTCTTCCCGTCGAAAAGGTGTTAGACACAGAAAAATCAAGGCTTTCCCAAAGCAAACATAGAGAAGTATGAAATGTCGATATATCTGGACAGTGGGGAGAAGTGAGTGTGGCTGGAACCTATGGCACATGGAGGGAATGGCAGGAGATGTGGCTGGAAAATCTGTTGGGGCCAAAATGTTCGGGACCATCAAAGCTCTGCTAAAGGGCTTGGCATTTATGCAGCAGACCAGAGATCCCACAGAGGTGTTCAGCAGGGCAGTGGAATGAGTGGATTTCTTTTGTAGGAAATATTTCTCTGGCATCAGACTAGCTGATGAATTGGACTGGGGAGAAACTGCTGTCAAGACATACAGCAGTACTCCTAACTGGGCTCTCTGCCATCATTTTATCCATGCTGACGTTGAGATGCTTATAGGAAACCCCGTGGAAGCTGCACTCACAAAGCTAAACACAGGACAATCTCACTTACAGCCAGATAAATTACAGGGTAACTACTGCAAAACATTTCTTGTTTCACAAAAGGATTTCCTTCAGGATCTCAGAGTTCCTTTAAATAGAAAACAAAAAAATTCTAGTGTATTTAGATGTCCCTTTCCATTTCACTAACTACCGATAAAGATGGAGAAAGTCAAGAAAATCTTAAAGATACAGTTTCCAGAGTTCTTATTAAAAATCATCATGGAATGAAAAGAAAACTTTGGAAGCTATCATGTATCAGTTGGAAAAGGAATCTGATTTATAAAAATGTTCAGATCTATTATGATTTATAGAAACAGCTATTTTTTCCTAAGATGAGGTCAATGTGTGTCATGATGTTCCAGAGAATGTAACCCACAGATTTCAACACAATGGCTCGAAATATTGTTTTGAGAGAAATCTCTTCAGTGAATGCCTTCAGAACATTTTTTTGAGCCATCTTGCCTTAGCTCTTTGTCTATGAGTGTCTCACTGTGTACATATAATTATGTAGTATGTCTTTTGTAGTACCCTACACTGAACTAATTCAGAGAATCTCTTCTTGCTAAAGAAAAATTACATGGTAAGTTGAAAGTTATCTCTCAACATTCATTCTTACTTTTTTGCCTCTGGTAGCAAAATATATTTTTTAAAATAGAAAAAAGAAGACATTTGTGACAAGTCTTCCTTGTATTTATATGTGGTCATCTCTCTAAATTAGGGTTAGTAGGATATAAACAAAACTATGTTATTGGCCTCTCAGAAGAGCTGATTAAAATTGATTAGACTTGAAGGAAAACATTTTGTTATTCTTTGCTGCTTCCTTCTGTCACCATAGAATGTAGATGTGATAGCCAGAATTTCAGCAGCCTTCTTGAAACAAGAGTTAAGGAAAGCTGTCACTGAAGATGCAAAAGCAGGAAAATACAAACGTGGGTCTTCAGTGTCCTCTGAAAATCTTATGTCAGCTGTGCTGCAGCCCTAGAGATCATTTTTACGTAACAGAAATAAACTATCTTGTTTAGACCAACAGTATTTAGAATTCCTGTTGTTACATTACAGTGAAAATTAATCCTAACTGACACACATCATATCAAAATAGAACATATTTTTGTCTACATGAGTTATCAGGATAAGAAAGCACAAAATGAATTAAGGAGAAGTGTTCTATCATTCTGAGTTTTCTAGTTTGACAGATAATGATGAGAATAAGAATATCGCCTCATACAAGGACAGGATTTTAGAGAGAGAAATTTTTCTATCCATGACCACATTTAATCCTTGATGTAATTTGTGATAAAGCAGCAGGATTTCGTTTCCCCATGTAAACAGCTGATGGAATTAAAACTCCCAAGTGACCTGCCCAAGGTTAAACAATTGCAATTGATGGGAGTTGAAAATAAGAGCTTTTGACTTATGATTTATTGTTTTCCTGTTGATAACTTACAGGTTCTACGTGAGATATGAAAATTAATGATATTGTTCCATGCCATTAATTATTTGATTGACTTATATAGTCTTTTGTTTAAAGGGAAAAAAAAAAAACGATTTGGCTTAGGGAGTTTTCCAGTAGGCTACTGTTTTGGTCATGTTGGAGTAACAGTGACTAGACTTAGCTTCCTGCCTTTAAACAAGCAAAAAACCCGGCAATGGTTTTCAGACATTGGAAAACATGCAGTGAACAGCTGTCATTCTTGAAAGAGGGAAACAAATATGGTGAACGTTACCATTGCTCCAGGAAGAAATTTCTAGGCAGCAGCAAGGAAAAGTACTTGGACATCCCACAAACTCACTGAGTTGAGAAAACAAATTGGAGTTCAGGGAACCAACTGGCTATAACTCCAGGGCAAATTACTGTTGGGGCAGAAGAAAACTTAATTTCTGCACAGCCCTTTAAGTATTTGGATAGGGTATTGAGTTTCACATGTGTGAGAGGAAGCTATTCAAGTTGAGGGAAAGAACCACTAGAAATAATTCTTGGAACTCATTCAGAGCTGGAAAGAGTTCAAGTCCCCACAAATCAGAATTGTAAGGCCTGCTAGTAAAAGAGACTTTGACAAAAAGCTCTAAAAAGAGAATTAATTTGTGAATTTTCATGTTAATAAAATTCTGGAAAATAAAAATGGGGATAAAGTGTTGACATACATTGGGGGCGTGATATAACTTTAACAGACTGATAGATTTATTATGCTGGATGAAAAGCCCAGGAATGATGCCCATCATAATTGGGGAATCAGCAAAGGAGCAACAAAGAGAAGAGGGCAGAAACAGAGCCCCCATCAAATGATGAGAATAAGAATATCGCCTCATACAAGGACAGGATTTTAGAGAGAAATTTTTCTATCCATGACCACATTTAATCCTTGATGTAATTTGTGATAAAGCAGCAGGATTTCGTTTCCCCATGTAAACAGCTGATGGAATTAAAACTCCCAAGTGACCTGCCCAAGGTTAAACAATTGCAATTGATGGGAGTTGAAAATAAGAGCTTTTGACTTATGATTTATTGTTTTCCTGTTGATAACTTACAGGTTCTACGTGAGATATGAAAATTAATGATATTGTTCCATGCCATTAATTATTTGATTGACTTATATAGTCTTTTGTTTAAAGGGAAAAAAAAAAAACGATTTGGCTTAGGGAGTTTTCCAGTAGGCTACTGTTTTGGTCATGTTGGAGTAACAGTGACTAGACTTAGCTTCCTGCCTTTAAACAAGCAAAAACCAGGCAATGGTTTTCAGACATTGGAAAACATGCAGTGAACAGCTGTCATTCTTGAAAGAGGGAAACAAATATGGTGAACGTTACCATTGCTCCAGGAAGAAATTTCTAGGCAGCAGCAAGGAAAAGTACTTGGACATCCCACAAACTCACTGAGTTGAGAAAACAAATTGGAGTTCAGGGAACCAACTGGCTATAACTCCAGGGCAAATTACTGTTGGGGCAGAAGAAAACTTAATTTCTGCACAGCCCTTTAAGTATTTGGATAGGGTATTGAGTTTCACATGTGTGAGAGGAAGCTATTCAAGTTGAGGGAAAGAACCACTAGAAATAATTCTTGGAACTCATTCAGAGCTGGAAAGAGTTCAAGTCCCCACAAATCAGAATTGTAAGGCCTGCTAGTAAAAGAGACTTTGACAAAAAGCTCTAAAAAGAGAATTAATTTGTGAATTTTCATGTTAATAAAATTCTGGAAAATAAAAATGGGGATAAAGTGTTGACATACATTGGGGGCGTGATATAACTTTAACAGACTGATAGATTTATTATGCTGGATGAAAAGCCCAGGAATGATGCCCATCATAATTGGAGAGAAATCAGCAAAGGGAGCAACAAAGAGAAGAGGGCAGAAACAGAGCACAGCATCACATTCTCCTAGACCACTGCAAAGACCTATGCCTTCTGATGGAAAGGGGAGACAATGCAGAGACAAGCAAAGATGTTTTGTGTACTTTGCAAAGATACACAGGCTACAGTGGATTAGAGTCCAAGGAGGCAGTGCTAGAAGCCAGGAGAGCAGTGCATAGGATACTAAAGTTTGCCAGAGGCAAAGTGCTAATGGTTTGGATTAGACCAGAAACTGTGGACAAACTGAGAATTCATCAGATTATGCTTACAGTTGAAAAATGAAAGTGTTAGTCACTCAGTTGTGTCCACCTTTTGCGACCCCATGGACTGTAGCCCACCAGGCTCCTCTGTCCAAGGAACTCTCCAGGCAAGAAGACTGAAGTAAGGTTGCCATTCCCTTTTCCAAAGGGTCTTCCCTACCCAGAAATTAAACCTAGGTCTCCTGCATTGTAGGCATATGTGGGACATAAAAGAAGAGAGGAATAAAGGATGATTTTAAGACTCAATTTGCAGTTGGTTGGTTTTTAAGCAATTAGAAATTAACTGAAAGGGAGAAGACAGTGGACTGAGGGTCTTTGAGACAAAAGATCAATTCTAGACATGAGAAATCAGTAACAGCTAAGTTAGTGATGCCATAAAACCTACTTCAAAAAGAAATGGTAAAAACAGTGTAAGATCCACTGCATGGCAATTTCTAAGTGCTTTAAAAAAGTCACAACAGAAAATCTTTTTTTTTCTGTTCCAAAGGACACAATAAATCCTACATAATTGCAGATTTCTAAAGAAATGGGAAAACACAAAAGTTTAGACTCTTGCTGCAAAGTGAAATCTCCCACGTTAGACACAGGAACATTAAACAGCCTACAGTGTTCCCCCAAATAGCCCATTGTGTAACTTGAGCAATATGTATTTGCAATTTAACTTCTGTTTTGCCTAACTTTATTTTGTAAATGCATCCTCTTCATGTTGCAAGACTGTCATTGATATAGACTTGCACAGCAGGGCCTACCTTTAAACACTGCGATCTCAGGCAAGTGGATGCTTTTGGCACTACTTATTGGGTTGCAAGCTGCTAGGTTATTGTCATGATTAACAGTCCTTCTTTTCTAGCCAGAAAGAACAGGAAGGTTACATAGTCCTATGATTTTGACTTGGAAACAAAGATACAAATCAGATAGACTGTCCTGCAGATGTGGAAACTGAGGACTGGAGTTGGGAAGAAATATGCCATCAGTGTCAAAGTCTGATTAGCTCAGCCAGTTACTTTCAGGACAAAAACTGTATTGAACTGTGTTATGTAAAAATGGCATGGGGAGGAAATGGTTACATTCAAACAACTTGTTATTTTAAAGACGACAGGTGACAAGAAATAATTTCTGCTGCTGTCTGCTGGGCCACTTTCCCCTCGCTGCTTGAAAATGCAGTGGACTGGGCCAATAATTTACAGTGCAATTTGCACAGCATAAAATGGAGGTTTCTGTTCGAGACCATTAAAATCAAAGGTCACATTTAATACCAACCTTTTTTCCTTCCTGAACTCAAAGCAGTTTCAGAATTTGTCATTTAAGAGTCATAAATATGTGCTTCCTTTGGGGTATCCTGGAGACTGTTCATCTCACAAATTTTCTTCAACGCCAAAATTCACAGAAACGGAGAGTTTAAGAAAAAATAAATGGACGGAAAGGAAAAGATAAAAGGTAATTTAGAAAATTCTATTAATGACTTCAAAGGCTGATCCTTGAGCTTTGGTTTGGTGGGGATAAGATGGTTATCATCCATGATGTGTAGAAAGAGAAATCTAGAAACCAATGACCTGTCTGCTCTGGCAAGTGTGCTTGTCAGAGCTGTGTGCTCCCCTCCTGTCCTGGAAATGCTATGATACCAGCAGTTTTTATCCCATGTTCTTCCTCCAGCATAGCTTGCCAGCATATGATACACCAATTCTTAATCAATGTCAAAAACTCTGTAGAAGAGGGCTCCACACAGAAGATTCTTGCCCTTTTAGCAAGGAAATTCCAAATGCTGCCACTCTCCCTTCTTCCTTCAAAGTACAACTTCCCCAGCGAGCCAGAGCAGTAAGGAAGCCTCCCACTCTTTGGAAACTGCATTTGTAGTCAGTAAAAAGCTCTGCATAAATCAAGAGAGGAACCACCCTTTGGAAAGAGAACAGCTTCTGTGCATTTGGAACTCTACAACCAATAAGAATATACTCTGGCAGGAATTATTAAGCTCTTGTATTTTACAAATGCTCATTTCATTTTACTTCTTTGTGTATAAATATCCATCTCACTTCATTTGCAAAACCATTTTAAGGTAAGTATTATGAGGCTACTTTCATGATGATAAAACAGTTTTAAATATACTGTGATTTACCCAAGATCATACAGGGTTGGAAAGGGGCAAAACCAGGTCCTAGGTCCATTCTCATTTTCATTTTACTATATTTTAACCCCTTTATCTAAGGAACTTATGGTACATAGTAGGAATTTTCTTTTCCCAAGAATTGATTTATCACGTATGATCAGAACTAGGTCTGTGGCCCAACAGACAGAACACAGCTTAAACCTACCCAGAGACCACGTGATGCAACTAACCTCTCTCCTATTTAATGTGACTGGGTGTCTCTCAATAAATCATATGGTCATGGCCCATTTTATCCCAATGGACCTTCCAGGTGCACTGATCATTATGGCCATGTGACTGTGTGTGTGTGCTCAGCCTAGTCTCCAAAAACTGAGCCCAGAATTGGAGGACTTCCTCGGAAGCCAGGGGAAAATAAAGCCATGTTAAAGGGAGTGGCATATTTCCTTCAACCTTCCTCCCTATGTGTCAATGTAATTCACAAATATTATGATGGATATTACAAGATTGTCCAATGCTTATTTAAGCCATTTCTTAGTCCACAGAATATACTTTCTTCAGTGGAGACAAGAGCTGCAACAGTAATCAAGCATCTCCATGGTTGCATATCCTGCTCCACAAGCATATACTCTCTTATTTATTTTGGTCAATAGCCATATGAGATCAATTTTATATTCCTTTTGCTGATGAGAAAATTAAGGATAAGAAAGGGAAAATATTTACCCAATGTTTCATACTTAATAAATCAGAGAACCCTGAATCACAGCTATAGTTAATAATGAAAGGCAACAGGGAAACTTAGAGCAAGCACAATGACTTTTTTCCACAAATTTGTGTGTTAGAATTTTATTTGCAAAAGCTCTTTTTGGGACAGGTGATGGTGCTGTCAAGTATTTTTGCTAAAGGAAGTTCTAGAATGACTGCAGAGCCTCCATCATCATGCAGTTCACACCCTGGTAATAATAGTATGAAGGGACACTCTAACTGCAGACTGACTTCCACCTCGTTCACATTTTCCTGTGTTCCAAGTGCTTGTTACGACTAAGCAACTTACATGAGAGTGAAAACCAACATAGACGAAGGAAGCTGATGATTGACTTGTTAACATTTATTTACAAGGTCAAATCATAAGCATTGTTAGATTATCCAGCTTGATTTTGGGTCAAATGGCCAAATAGTTGTCTTAAATGTCAACATGAGTACAAAGCTAAAAAGCATGGATAGTTGTAACCAGGTAAGAACAGTTGGAAAGGAATGACTTTAGAATCTGTCATTCTATAAAGAAGAATATTTTTCAATTAAAATTGAGTTATATGAGTTCAATTTCTTTGTATACATTCACAGACAACCCGGATCCCTGTTAGGAATGAGGAATGCACTCTTTAGCAGCTGAGCGCACCATTGGCAAAAATTCCTCATGGTCTCAGTTCCCCCAGAATCCACTGAAGAGAGTTACCTTACCCAAGAACACAATCTATTAATCTCCATTTTGGAGTCAGTGAGGAAGAGAGAGGAGACAAATGCATAATACCCATCTTCCAGGACTGTAAGAAGACTGTCTCCTTCTCCTGTCACCAATGCAAAGTGGTAACCCTTAACATTACAACTGAGATACTTCACATGGCAATAATTCATCACAACAGTAATCAAGCATCTCCATGGTTGCATATCCTGCTCCACAAGCATATACTCTCTTATTTATTTTGGTCAATAGCCATATGAGATCAATTTTATATTCCTTTTGCTGATGAGAAAATTAAGGATAAGAAAGGGAAAATATTTACCCAATGTTTCATACTTAATAAATCAGAGAACCCTGAATCACAGCTATAGTTAATAATGAAAGGCAACAGGGAAACTTAGAGCAAGCACAATGACTTTTTTCCACAAATTTGTGTGTTAGAATTTTATTTGCAAAAGCTCTTTTTGGGACAGGTGATGGTGCTGTCAAGTATTTTTGCTAAAGGAAGTTCTAGAATGACTGCAGAGCCTCCATCATCATGCAGTTCACACCCTGGTAATAATAGTATGAAGGGACACTCTAACTGCAGACTGACTTCCACCTCGTTCACATTTTCCTGTGTTCCAAGTGCTTGTTACGACTAAGCAACTTACATGAGAGTGAAAACCAACATAGACGAAGGAAGCTGATGATTGACTTGTTAACATTTATTTACAAGGTCAAATCATAAGCATTGTTAGATTATCCAGCTTGATTTTGGGTCAAATGGCCAAATAGTTGTCTTAAATGTCAACATGAGTACAAAGCTAAAAAGCATGGATAGTTGTAACCAGGTAAGAACAGTTGGAAAGGAATGACTTTAGAATCTGTCATTCTATAAAGAAGAATATTTTTCAATTAAAATTGAGTTATATGAGTTCAATTTCTTTGTATACATTCACAGACAACCCGGATCCCTGTTAGGAATGAGGAATGCACTCTTTAGCAGCTGAGCGCACCATTGGCAAAAATTCCTCATGGTCTCAGTTCCCCCAGAATCCACTGAAGAGAGTTACCTTACCCAAGAACACAATCTATTAATCTCCATTTTGGAGTCAGTGAGGAAGAGAGAGGAGACAAATGCATAATACCCATCTTCCAGGACTGTAAGAAGACTGTCTCCTTCTCCTGTCACCAATGCAAAGTGGTAACCCTTAACATTACAACTGAGATACTTCACATGGCAATAATTCATCACAACAGTTAAGTTTCCTCAATCAAGATTTTATTCACTACCCATTACTCATAGCATTCCACCCTAAACTTAAGACTGTAACTCATAGTTCCATGGACCCCAAAGGCCCAAAAATCCAAAATAAATCAAAGACTCTTTAATGCTGGAACTTACTTCACAACACTCTTGTTAATTTGACTCTGTTCTCTCTTAGCAGGTCTCCAGTTACAAGGCTCTATACATGGCTGAGGGCCATCTTTGGTTGCCCTTTCTTATTTCCTTCAAAATCTTTTTTCCTTACCGAGAAACTTCTGCCATTTATTCCTGTTTTATTTGTTAAAGTCATATATGAAAACAAATCCACGTCTTTGATATAATTCTTGGCTACATAAAAACGACTTTTCAGTTTCTCTGAAAACTTCATCTAACGCTTTCAGATTTTTTAATCTTTGCACACAGGACTTAAATTGACTCCTTCCCATCCTGCTGGCCTCCCCTGTATGCATCCCGTGTTCTTATTATCAGTATTCAGTATTAAAATATTACATATCTGATAATTCATTCATGACACATGCATATGACTTTCTACTGTATACAAGGCACCATGCATTGGTGTGCTCAGTCATTAAGTTGTGTTTGACTCTTTTGTGACCCCAAGGGTTATAGTCTGCCAGTCTCCTCTGTGTATGGAATTCCCCAAGCAAGGATACTGGAATGGGCTGCCATTTCCTCCACCCAGGGATAGAACCCATGCACTGGCAGGCGGATCTCTTACCACTTCAACACTGGGGAAGACCACACAGCACCATACTAGACCCTATGAACAGAGTGGAGCTCAGGGTCCACGGTAGGCTTAAGAAAATTGGCTTTCCTCCCTAAAACCAATTTACAGACCATGGTCACAAAATTCAGTGTATTTTTATACACTGTGACAAAAAAAAATGCTACTTTTCTTGCACAATATCTGTAATTCATCTCCTCCCATTACCATTCCTGCACAATCAGTTAAGTTCCCATCGATTCTCTATCCTCCAGGACTGTAAGAAGACTGTCTCCTTCTCCTGTCACCAATGCAAAGTGGTAACCCTTAACATTACAACTGAGATACTTCACATGGCAATAATTCATCACAACAGTTAAGTTTCCTCAATCAAGATTTTATTCACTACCCATTACTCATAGCATTCCACCCTAAACTTAAGACTGTAACTCATAGTTCCATGGACCCCAAAGGCCCAAAAATCCAAAATAAATCAAAGACTCTTTAATGCTGGAACTTACTTCACAACACTCTTGTTAATTTGACTCTGTTCTCTCTTAGCAGGTCTCCAGTTACAAGGCTCTATACATGGCTGAGGGCCATCTTTGGTTGCCCTTTCTTATTTCCTTCAAAATCTTTTTTCCTTACCGAGAAACTTCTGCCATTTATTCCTGTTTTATTTGTTAAAGTCATATATGAAAACAAATCCACGTCTTTGATATAATTCTTGGCTACATAAAAACGACTTTTCAGTTTCTCTGAAAACTTCATCTAACGCTTTCAGATTTTTTAATCTTTGCACACAGGACTTAAATTGACTCCTTCCCATCCTGCTGGCCTCCCCTGTATGCATCCCGTGTTCTTATTATCAGTATTCAGTATTAAAATATTACATATCTGATAATTCATTCATGACACATGCATATGACTTTCTACTGTATACAAGGCACCATGCATTGGTGTGCTCAGTCATTAAGTTGTGTTTGACTCTTTTGTGACCCCAAGGGTTATAGTCTGCCAGTCTCCTCTGTGTATGGAATTCCCCAAGCAAGGATACTGGAATGGGCTGCCATTTCCTCCACCCAGGGATAGAACCCATGCACTGGCAGGCGGATCTCTTACCACTTCAACACTGGGGAAGACCACACAGCACCATACTAGACCCTATGAACAGAGTGGAGCTCAGGGTCCACGGTAGGCTTAAGAAAATTGGCTTTCCTCCCTAAAACCAATTTACAGACCATGGTCACAAAATTCAGTGTATTTTTATACACTGTGACAAAAAAAAATGCTACTTTTCTTGCACAATATCTGTAATTCATCTCCTCCCATTACCATTCCTCCAGGTGATTATTTCTTTTCTTTTCAGGCACAAAGGACTATTCCTAAATTACTGTTAACCTGACCATCTTATAAATTGGACAGTGTCACATCAAGCTATTTGTTATCTACACACCCACATAGTGGAGGTTATTCCTTATCAACCCAGCCTGCCCTATTTTACTGTCTGTTTGCTTTAACAAAAGAGAAATATTATTTTCCTAGCTCTTAGTTTGATATGCAAAGGAAGATTCCTCTTGCATGGAAAGTAAATGATTTTACACATTGTTCTGGAAAATGCAATGTATACTGTGTGGTTTACATATATTAAAACAATTTTGATTTTCCTTAATATTGATGTCTTCAGACCCTATATAGACAATAGCTTTAAAATGCCAGATAATTAGGAATTTCTGTGGAAATCTTCATATTAAAAAAGATCATCAACTCTGTCAAGGAAATAGCAAAATAGAAATAGGGTAGGAAACAATTCCCAGATAATGTTCCTAGCTTTTTACATTAGAAATAAAGTTTTATTTTTCTTGCCTCTAAATCATCATTTTTTTGTTTTCATCCATCTTTATTCTTTGGCATGTGTGGGCCTCCCATTGCAGCAGCCTCTCTCTCATTGCAGAGCGCTGGCTCTAGGCTCATGAGCTCCAGAGCGCCAGCTTGTAATTGGACACACTGGCCCAGCCACTTCGCGGCACGTGGGATCTTCCTGGGCCAGGGATCAAACTGTTGCCCCGTGCACTGCAAGGCAGACTCCTTACCCACTGGACCACCAGGGAAGTCCAGAAATAAAGTTTATTTTTTAATTCATAAAATTTGGGAGCTTTAAATAATCTTCAAGACCACCATCTTGAGATGAGAAAACCAAGGTCCAGAGAAAGGAAGTATTTCTTAAATCTACTACAGAAAGTGTATAGTCAATGAGGACATAAACTCTGGCATCCAACCCATCACTTCATTTCCCAATAATGCAATGGAGGATAACTATTTCATAAGTGAATGTTATGGGTGACAAGATGAATCTACTGAAGCAGATAGTTTGATGTTTCTAATTGTGTTTATTTCATAATCTGTGTGTCAAGGAAAACATATTTACAAATGCTACTTGCTATACATTAAGAATATAGTAGGATAATGATTAAGAAAATTTGCTTTACATCAGATAGACTTGGGTTCAAATCCCCACCCAGCTTCCCAAGCAAATCACTACTTCTGTCCTCGGTTTCCTCATTCCTTAGCAGGCTTATTTTGAAGACAAAAATGAGTTAATATGGGCAATGCCCATAAACAGTACCTGACATAGTAAACATTACAGGAGAATCTGCTGCTGTTTTTATCATTGTTACTATTATTTCTAGACTCAAGCATTAACATTTTTAAGTCAATTCACATTCTTTTTCTTTTCTTTAATTTTTGTCCTCTATTATAGATTTTTTTATCCATTTATTCTCCATCCATCTTTATTCTTAGGCATGTGTGGACCTCCCATTGCAGTGGCGTCTCTTGTTACAGAGCACCAGCTCTGGGCACATGAGCTCCACAGCACTGGCTTGTAATTGGACCCACTGGTCCAGTTGCTCCACGCACGTGGGGTCTTCCCGGGCTAGGTTCGATTGAACTGGTGGCCCTTGCACTGCAAGGAGGACTCTTTACTCACAGGACCACCAGGGAAGCCCCCCATATTCATTTTTAATAGTCACTCTTTTCACTTGATAATAGCCAGCCATCAATACCAAACCAAAGTTAAGGAGCCTAAGTGGGAAAAGTGGGCACAGGACTTTGTTAATGCAGGTAAATGCTCTCTACTTATGATGAACTGAGAAATCAAAGAAAGTGCATGGAGCCATGCAACATCTGGGACATGTCTCAGTGATTATCTAATCTTCTTTTCATCATTTAAAAGTGCTTTCATGATAACAGATAATTAAGCTTAAGTACTGATATTTCTTTAAGGAAAATATTGAAATTCAAACTGGAAGATATTTTTCTAAAAGGCTTTACTATAAAGTTTTGTAAACATATACAATGTGACTAGTTCTTTCTCTAATCTTATTTAAAAAGCATCAAAGTCTGATTATACCAGTATTATACAACTTGTGACATATTCACGAGTTCTAACCAATATTCTATATCAGAAAATCATACTGTATTAATAAACATAAAAGAATAAAAGTTATTACAGATAAATGGGCATCACTAAATATGAGTCTTGTGGGAGGGTATGTGTGATTGTGGAGAATATATCAAGAAGGGACAATGACATCTCTAGGCCAGTTAATCAGGATGACAGAATTCATGGCTGCATAAACAAGAAAGGCACTTAGACTAAAAATGGGCAAAGGTAGGAAAAAACTTTGTATAATATTCAAATTCTTAATTTCTTAAATAATCAGATGATATGACCTATGGTTTTCAGTCTGGCTACCCATTGGGATCACGTGAGAAATGAATTGTTTAAAAAGAAGCCACCCTGCACTGTTTAATAGATGTGGCATGAGCCAAGACACGGGGAGGCTCTGACGGCTCCTCTGATGAGTCTCATGTGTTTCACGGTACACTTAGCTGGGCACAGAGTAGTAGAGGCTCTCCAAAGTGATTGACTAGCAACAAAAACATCACCTTGGAATCTGTTACAAATGCAAGGTATCAGGCCACTCACAGACTTATACAATCTTCTTTTCACAAGAAACTCTGAGAGTGGGAAAACTACTCTGTCCAGCATCAAAGACCCCCCTGACTTGGTTCCTATCTATCTTGATACCTCTTTTCTCTTATCCTTTGACTTCCAACCTTAAACTCTGTGTTTTCACAAAGCTTCCAGGTAATTCTGGTGCAGCCTCAAGTTTTAGAACCACTGTTTTACAACACAGACCCTGTATACACCTCTACCGGTTATTGGAGCCTGTTCTTCCTTGATCAAGTGACCTACCTAGTGCTTTGTCTGGCATTTGAAGACCTCTAATTGAGCCCACTTCCACTTTACCTATACCTAGTCTTAGTATTTCTATTTATGACAGATAACTATAAATGTCCTCTTACTGATTATAACAAATGAGTACCAACCAAGCTTCAGGCATGGTTGTCCTTCCTGCTGCTGATGCTACCTTCTCCATATTACTCACAATCACTCTAAACATATACAATGTGACTAGTTCTTTCTCTAATCTTATTTAAAAGCATCAAAGTAAAGTATTATACAACTTGTGACATATTCACGAGTTCTAACCAATATTCTATATCAGAAAATCATACTGTATTAATAAACATAAAAGAATAAAAGTTATTACAGATAAATGGGCATCACTAAATATGAGTCTTGTGGGAGGGTATGTGTGATTGTGGAGAATATATCAAGAAGGGACAATGACATCTCTAGGCCAGTTAATCAGGATGACAGAATTCATGGCTGCATAAACAAGAAAGGCACTTAGACTAAAAATGGGCAAAGGTAGGAAAAAACTTTGTATAATATTCAAATTCTTAATTTCTTAAATAATCAGATGATATGACCTATGGTTTTCAGTCTGGCTACCCATTGGGATCACGTGAGAAATGAATTGTTTAAAAAGAAGCCACCCTGCACTGTTTAATAGATGTGGCATGAGCCAAGACACGGGGAGGCTCTGACGGCTCCTCTGATGAGTCTCATGTGTTTCACGGTACACTTAGCTGGGCACAGAGTAGTAGAGGCTCTCCAAAGTGATTGACTAGCAACAAAAACATCACCTTGGAATCTGTTACAAATGCAAGGTATCAGGCCACTCACAGACTTATACAATCTTCTTTTCACAAGAAACTCTGAGAGTGGGAAAACTACTCTGTCCAGCATCAAAGACCCCCCTGACTTGGTTCCTATCTATCTTGATACCTCTTTTCTCTTATCCTTTGACTTCCAACCTTAAACTCTGTGTTTTCACAAAGCTTCCAGGTAATTCTGGTGCAGCCTCAAGTTTTAGAACCACTGTTTTACAACACAGACCCTGTATACACCTCTACCGGTTATTGGAGCCTGTTCTTCCTTGATCAAGTGACCTACCTAGTGCTTTGTCTGGCATTTGAAGACCTCTAATTGAGCCCACTTCCACTTTACCTATACCTAGTCTTAGTATTTCTATTTATGACAGATAACTATAAATGTCCTCTTACTGATTATAACAAATGAGTACCAACCAAGCTTCAGGCATGGTTGTCCTTCCTGCTGCTGATGCTACCTTCTCCATATTACTCACAATCACTCTTTCATTACAGGTTCCACGGCTACTTTCCAGTTCAGGCTCTCATTACTTCTTATCTTCACTATTGAAATTGTTTCCCGAACAGCTTCCCTGCCTCTAGTACCTACTCACTCCAATCCATCACATATACTGCTGACAGTTTAATCTTCTGAAAGTGCAAGCCAGGTCATAAATGCCCTCAGCTCAGAAATCTTCAGTGACTCACTACTGTATAAATTCCTTCTACTCTGTCCAGCAACAAAGAGCCTCCATGACCTGGTTTCTGCCTATCTTCCTTTACCTTTCCCTCACCATTCTGCTTCTCTTTGACCCTTAAATTCTAAATGATTTACTATCCCCCTAAACTTTCCTACTCTATATTTATTTCTAACTTCATGTTTTACCTATTTTACCTTATGCTTTCTTTCCACCTGGATTGTTCATATTTTATCTTCTGTTATCACCGACTCCAATTCTTCTCACATTATAACTATCTCATAATCAACCAGGAGCTAGCATTCATCTCCTGGGTTAACAATTAATAATTGCCTTCTATGAACTAAGAGCCATACTAAACTCTAGATGAATGATATATTGGTTCACTGAATAAAGAATAATTGAAAAATCATGACCAACAGGTTTTCAAAATTTACTTCAAAATATTAAAAGAAAATTGGAAATATGATACTCAATATTCCAGTAGTTTAATGAAAAGGAAAATTTGGGAAATCTCTCTTTTCCATCTTCTTCTATCTTCCATTTCCTCTTCTTCCATTTTCCTCTATCACAGTCCCTCTATTGGGTGAAATGAGATACAGTGAAGGCCTGTGAACATGTGTCAACCACAGCACCTCAAAATGTATTGACCCAAGCATGAAAGGCAAATGAGCAAATTGACACAGTTAGGTGATTCTATGAGATGATTTGAGGGGTGAAGTGTTGGTAATGGAATGAGATTGGGTCTTAGTCAAACCCCGCAGTTTGTCTACCTTTGGTGGGACTTGGATTCTATCATGAACATTCAATTCTCTGGAGTCTATCTTTATTTGGGTATGATGATATTTTCTGTTTGATAAAGCTCACTCCCAACACAAACTTCCTTATTCTTATACAAAGTGCTTTTTAATTATTCTAAATGCTTTCCATGTTTCAGAGATCAGCCAATGGGAAAATGGTAACTAGTTTTAAAGTTATGCTTTCCTAATAGCAATTAAAGTCTAATAGAGGTTGCTTCATGTGCTGTAGATGTTACTCAAATGAGAGATTCTAGTGTGCCTGTGGGCATCACAAGAGCCCAGAAAAGTATTCGGTAACTTTAGACTATGACACATCCCAATGGTATGACAGAGGGAAATAGACACCAAAAGCAAAGGAACCAACTGTCTAGGTCCTCAGAACATCATAAATCATCCTTCAAAAAAACTAAAATTGAGATGACATGATTCAAGACAATCTAAAGATTGGGCAAACTGGGAGAACATTATGCATGGATAATATATAGAAAGAAATAGAGTTCAAGTCTTAGAAATCTAAAGGTAAAGTATAATTTAAGTCAACAAATATTTACTGACCCATAAAATATAGAAAAAACAAACAGTACTAAGATACTTGAAATGCGTTATTTCCAGTGATGACTAGCAGTGAATGTAAAGATAGGCATTTGAAATGCCTTATAATTCCAGTTCAATTTTGATTAGAAAAGGAATGGTATGAAGAGAAAACCACAGGAACAAAAAGAAAAAGAAATGCCAAGTGTGATGCATATCCAGGCGTTACACGTAACCTGGGAGAGAATATAAATAAATTGACAAAGGAAGAGAACAGAACTGGAAAACTTGATGGGGCTATACTGAACAAGATGTGAATGTGGGAATAACTTAGCACTAACAAACTGTGGAAAATTATTAAAGAGACAGGAATACCAGACCACTTTACCTGCCTCCTGAGAAACCTGAATGCAGGTCAACAAACAGCAGTTAAACCAGACCCAACTTTTACCCTGCTCTGGAAACCGAGATGATTTGAGGGTGTGTGGTAATGGAATGAGATTGGGTCTTAGTCAAACCCCGCAGTTTGTCTACCTTTGGTGGGACTTGGATTCTATCATGAACATTCAATTCTCTGGAGTCTATCTTTATTTGGGTATGATGATATTTTCTGTTTGATAAAGCTCACTCCCAACACAAACTTCCTTATTCTTATACAAAGTGCTTTTTAATTATTCTAAATGCTTTCCATGTTTCAGAGATCAGCCAATGGGAAAATGGTAACTAGTTTTAAAGTTATGCTTTCCTAATAGCAATTAAAGTCTAATAGAGGTTGCTTCATGTGCTGTAGATGTTACTCAAATGAGAGATTCTAGTGTGCCTGTGGGCATCACAAGAGCCCAGAAAAGTATTCGGTAACTTTAGACTATGACACATCCCAATGGTATGACAGAGGGAAATAGACACCAAAAGCAAAGGAACCAACTGTCTAGGTCCTCAGAACATCATAAATCATCCTTCAAAAAAACTAAAATTGAGATGACATGATTCAAGACAATCTAAAGATTGGGCAAACTGGGAGAACATTATGCATGGATAATATATAGAAAGAAATAGAGTTCAAGTCTTAGAAATCTAAAGGTAAAGTATAATTTAAGTCAACAAATATTTACTGACCCATAAAATATAGAAAAAACAAACAGTACTAAGATACTTGAAATGCGTTATTTCCAGTGATGACTAGCAGTGAATGTAAAGATAGGCATTTGAAATGCCTTATAATTCCAGTTCAATTTTGATTAGAAAAGGAATGGTATGAAGAGAAAACCACAGGAACAAAAAGAAAAAGAAATGCCAAGTGTGATGCATATCCAGGCGTTACACGTAACCTGGGAGAGAATATAAATAAATTGACAAAGGAAGAGAACAGAACTGGAAAACTTGATGGGGCTATACTGAACAAGATGTGAATGTGGGAATAACTTAGCACTAACAAACTGTGGAAAATTATTAAAGAGACAGGAATACCAGACCACTTTACCTGCCTCCTGAGAAACCTGAATGCAGGTCAACAAACAGCAGTTAGAAACTGCATGGAACAATGGACTGGTTCCAAATGGGAAAGGAGTATGTCAAGGCTGTATATTGTCACCCTGATTACTTAATTTATATTCAGAGTACATCATGTGAAATGCCAGTCTAGATGAAGCATAAACTAGAATCAAGACTTCCAGAAGAAATATCAATAACCTTAGACATGCAGATGACACTACTCTTATGGCAGAAAGTAAAGAGGAACTAAAGAACCTCTTGATGAGGTGAAAGAAGAAAGTGAAAAAGCTGACTTAAAACTCAACATTCCAAAAAAAAAAAAAAAAAAAACCCTCAACATTCAAAAAATGAAGATCATGGCATCTGGTTCCATCACTTCATGGCAAATAGATGGTCAAACTTTATTTCCTTAGGCTCCAAAATCATTAGCAGTTGTTACTGCAGCTATGGAATTTAAAAATGCTTGCTCCTTGGAAGAAAAGCTATGAGAAACCTAGACAGCATACTAAAAAGCAGAAACATCACAGAGACATCACATTGCTGACAAAGGTCTGTATAGCCAAAGCTATGGTTTTCCCATTAATCATGTAGGGATATGAGAGTTGGACCATAAAGAATGCTCAGCACCAAAGAATTGACACTTCTGAACTGTGGTGTTGGAGAAGACTCTTGAGACTCCCTTGTACTGCAAGGACATCAAACCAATCAATCCTAAAGGAAATCAACCCTGAGACCTGAAGTACTCATTGACGGGGATGCTGAAGCTGAAGCTCCAGTACTTTGGCCACCTGATGTGAACAGTTGACTCTTCAGAAAAGACCTTGATGCTGGGAAAGATTGAAAGCAGAAGGAGAAGGGAATGACAGAGAAGAAGATGGTTGGAAAACCACAGGAACAAAAGAAAAGAAATGCCAAGTGTGATGCATATCCAGGCGTTACACGTAACCTGGGAGAGAATATAAATAAATTGACAAAGGAAGAGAACAGAACTGGAAAACTTGATGGGGCTATACTGAACAAGATGTGAATGTGGGAATAACTTAGCACTAACAAACTGTGGAAAATTATTAAAGAGACAGGAATACCAGACCACTTTACCTGCCTCCTGAGAAACCTGAATGCAGGTCAACAAACAGCAGTTAGAAACTGCATGGAACAATGGACTGGTTCCAAATGGGAAAGGAGTATGTCAAGGCTGTATATTGTCACCCTGATTACTTAATTTATATTCAGAGTACATCATGTGAAATGCCAGTCTAGATGAAGCATAAACTAGAATCAAGACTTCCAGAAGAAATATCAATAACCTTAGACATGCAGATGACACTACTCTTATGGCAGAAAGTAAAGAGGAACTAAAGAACCTCTTGATGAGGTGAAAGAAGAAAGTGAAAAAGCTGACTTAAAACTCAACATTCCAAAAAAAAAAAAAAAAAAACCCTCAACATTCAAAAAATGAAGATCATGGCATCTGGTTCCATCACTTCATGGCAAATAGATGGTCAAACTTTATTTCCTTAGGCTCCAAAATCATTAGCAGTTGTTACTGCAGCTATGGAATTTAAAAATGCTTGCTCCTTGGAAGAAAAGCTATGAGAAACCTAGACAGCATACTAAAAAGCAGAAACATCACAGAGACATCACATTGCTGACAAAGGTCTGTATAGCCAAAGCTATGGTTTTCCCATTAATCATGTAGGGATATGAGAGTTGGACCATAAAGAATGCTCAGCACCAAAGAATTGACACTTCTGAACTGTGGTGTTGGAGAAGACTCTTGAGACTCCCTTGTACTGCAAGGACATCAAACCAATCAATCCTAAAGGAAATCAACCCTGAGTACCCTGAGTACTCATTGGACGGGCTGATGCTGAAGCTGAAGCTCCAGTACTTTGGCCACCTGATGTGAACAGTTGACTCTTCAGAAAAGACCTTGATGCTGGGAAAGATTGAAAGCAGAAGGAGAAGGGAATGACAGAGAAGAAGATGGTTGGATGCCATCGTTAAATCTATGGACATAAGCTTGAGGAAGCTCCAGGAGATGGTGAAGGACAGGGGAGCCTGGTGTGCTACAGTTCACTGGGTCACACAACTCAGAGACTGAACAATAACAACAAAAAACTGGATAGGTGAAAGGCAGGCTTCTTATTCTCTTATGATTGATCATAAAAGCCCCCTAAGAAACAATATTCATAATAACCAACTCTACCAGACAGGCTCAGATAATGTTTATTTTTTATTGTTCACTTCTATTGGTCTTTCATTTATCTATTTTCCATCCATCTTTGTTCTTTGGCTCCTTTGGGCCTCCCATCGTGGTGGCCTCTGTCACTGCAGAGCACTAGCTCTGGGCGCATGCACTCCAGAGCTCTGGCTTGGTAGTTGGACACATCGGTCCAGCCACTCCATGGCATGCGGGATCTTCCCAGGCCAGAGATCGAACCAGCATTGCTTGCACTGCAAGGCGGTGTCCTTACCCACTGGACCACCAGGGAAACCCTCAGATAATGTTTTTGACTGAAAACAGAGCTCATGACAATGCCCAGAGATGAATCAGCTTCCTTATCATACCTTGCATTTATTATGAAGAATTTTATAACCTCCATGGATATGATTATTCCTAAATTACAGATTTCTTATTTTAGTATGAAAAAGTCAGCATTTAACCTAATGGGAAAGAATAATAATTTTTATTTGTTCTTGCATATAGTATTTTACATAGCTCTAGCGTGGTATTTTGTAGGGGTTATAACTGGCAGATACCAATTGAATGGTGAAAATATGTCTTATCCTGATGCTAAAAGGTAAAAGGCTATTATCAATACATGATATTTTCATGGTATATGATATAAGCAAAAATTCAAATGCATTTTTATGATTATATTGGCTGGTACCTTTCAATTCACCCTGATACAACAAATTGGAAAATGGAAGATGTATTCAATCCACCAGTTTGATTACTACTGTCAGAAAAGGACTGCTCGTTCTGGCTCTTTTAAATGCAGGCTGAAACTTGGAACACTTTTCATTTATCTTTTCTTCAAAATGAACGAGGCATTAGAGTTCAGAAAAATTAATGCTGAATTAAAAGTCTACATCTGTATTATGATGCAATTGAGAATCCCCTTCAGACATTTTATTTCCATTTCAGTTAGATAAGCCAATTTCATTTCTTTCCTATATATCCTGCACTATTCCTCTCGCCATACTTTCCCCTAGACTAGGGGGTGTATAGCTTTAATAGAGTGACTCAGGATCATTAATTTTTCAGCTCTAATAAAATCACAATAAAGAGATCTTGGAGTCATCTAAGATAAAACCAGTTTCTTACCGTTTTGTACTTTTAACACATTTTACTTATCAAAGGCGCCTGAATGCCGAATATTACAGGTTACCTAGGAAACTTACAGTGACTACACAAAAAAAACAACTCAAAACCCTCTTACTGAAACAGAATGCCATTTTAAAAAATTCTATTTAGGGAATGGTAATAGAAATAGTTAACAAGTAAATAATAGCACATAGATTCTCTTCTATCTGAGTTTTCTCTTTTACCTTATTATTTAGTTGTCTTCTATTTCTGCCACTAAGTTTCAGTTAAAATACAGAACTAAAGAATATAATAATGGGATCATGGAAAATGGCTTTTAATATCAGCTGTGGCACAGTTCATGAGATCTGACCCTGAGGCCCCTCACCTGAGGTGATAAATAATTTGTATGTCCTTTAAGTATTTATTAATTTAGGGTGACCAACATATAGTTTGCTGAGTATAATCCTAGTTGTTGTTTGAAATCCTGGGACTATTCTTAAGGGTGCTATTCTACTTGAAAATAATCCAATTGAATGGTGAAAATATGTCTTATCCTGATGCTAAAGGTAAAAGGCTATTATCAATACATGATATTTTCATGGTATATGATATAAGCAAAAATTCAAATGCATTTTTATGATTATATTGGCTGGTACCTTTCAATTCACCCTGATACAACAAATTGGAAAATGGAAGATGTATTCAATCCACCAGTTTGATTACTACTGTCAGAAAAGGACTGCTCGTTCTGGCTCTTTTAAATGCAGGCTGAAACTTGGAACACTTTTCATTTATCTTTTCTTCAAAATGAACGAGGCATTAGAGTTCAGAAAAATTAATGCTGAATTAAAAGTCTACATCTGTATTATGATGCAATTGAGAATCCCCTTCAGACATTTTATTTCCATTTCAGTTAGATAAGCCAATTTCATTTCTTTCCTATATATCCTGCACTATTCCTCTCGCCATACTTTCCCCTAGACTAGGGGGTGTATAGCTTTAATAGAGTGACTCAGGATCATTAATTTTTCAGCTCTAATAAAATCACAATAAAGAGATCTTGGAGTCATCTAAGATAAAACCAGTTTCTTACCGTTTTGTACTTTTAACACATTTTACTTATCAAAGGCGCCTGAATGCCGAATATTACAGGTTACCTAGGAAACTTACAGTGACTACACAAAAAAAACAACTCAAAACCCTCTTACTGAAACAGAATGCCATTTTAAAAAATTCTATTTAGGGAATGGTAATAGAAATAGTTAACAAGTAAATAATAGCACATAGATTCTCTTCTATCTGAGTTTTCTCTTTTACCTTATTATTTAGTTGTCTTCTATTTCTGCCACTAAGTTTCAGTTAAAATACAGAACTAAAGAATATAATAATGGGATCATGGAAAATGGCTTTTAATATCAGCTGTGGCACAGTTCATGAGATCTGACCCTGAGGCCCCTCACCTGAGGTGATAAATAATTTGTATGTCCTTTAAGTATTTATTAATTTAGGGTGACCAACATATAGTTTGCTGAGTATAATCCTAGTTGTTGTTTGAAATCCTGGGACTATTCTTAAGGGTGCTATTCTACTTGAAAATTATCCAAGTTTGAATGATAAATTATGTGGTTGCCTTAATCATCTATTATCTCTAAAATCGACTCAGGAATATAAAACTGAACCAGGATAATCAGTATCCTCAAGGAGCCAAAATATATACTCTAACAAAAAAATGCAAAAAGTAGCATACTATATTATTTTCTATGTGTGTGCATGCTCAGTCACTTCAGTCGTGTCTGACTCTTGGCAACCTCGTGGACTGCAGCCCATCAGACTCCTCTGTCCATGGGATTCTCCAAGCAAGAATACTGGAGTGGATTGCCATTCCCTTCTCCAATATTATTTCATATTTACTACTGAAATAATATAATGTTTTTACATTATTCACTATTATGAAGTGACAAAAATAATTTTTTCCAAATTGTTCTGTCTACTGCAATAAATTGTGTCATGAAGATACTTCCCCACAGCCCATAAGATGAAAATAAGATAAAATATCTACAGAATAGATTGTTATGATTCTGCAAACACACAACAGCTTGGTTAGCAACAAAATCAAGGTCACCCTGACTTCTGTTAAATCCTAAATCTACCACTGAAAGACTGCCTCAGGGTTAGGATTTTGCAAGATTTCCTGAGAGCTGTTGCAATGTTTTCTGAAATCCAATTACCAAGTCCATCATTACTACCAGGCAAACTGATATAGCATCTCTGTATTTGCAAGATGTGGTACACAACATAGTTTAGCAAAAAGGAGTTTGAAGAGTGCTTCTGGATATGATGCTGGTGATCATGATAGTAATGATGTAGAATTCCATTTCTTATATATTTACATTTATACTATAGTCAGTTAAAGAAAAAAAAAAAAAACATTAAAGGTCCCAACCACAACTGAAAGAGGGCATTTTTCTTACCTTATCTAAACAACCCTTGTTATACACAGTAAATAAAAGTTATGCCAATATGACTTTGTAAAATGAAACCATCTTTTAATTGTGTTTGATCCTCTAAGACTTAAATATCTCATTTTTATATATATATAAAAACTGTAGAATGAAATGAAGGAAAAAATGTGGATTGTCTAGCACACTGTTGTTAAAAATTGGATCCAAATGTCAGTTCTGAAATGGACATCGTCCCCAGAGTAGTCAGGGTTAGACCTGCCAATGAGGTTCTTGCAATAACCCCTTATAATGGTAGTAGGTTAGAGCATTTTCAAATCTCTAGTATGTTAATAAACAGATTTTTCCAGGTGCTCAGCAGTAAAGAATCTGCTGGCAATGCAGGAGACTCAGAAGACAGGCCTGATCCCTGGGTTTTGAAGATCCCCTGGAGTAGGGCATGGCAGCCCATTGCAGTATTCTTGCCTGGAGAATCCCATGGACAGAGGAGCGTGGAGGGCTACAGTCTATAGGGTCACAAAGAATCAGATATGACTACAGTGACTGAGCATGCGTGCACGTAAAAGAATTAGTTGCAGTGCTTATTAAAATACAAATTCCTAATGTCACATACAAAATTCAGATTTTCTGTCTAGAAGATGCCCAAGGACTTTTTATCTCTTACTAGCACCTGCCCACTCATTATCACATCACATCTGCACAAGTTAGAGAAAACAAAGAAATGCCACAATCTCAAGGCTGAAGTTTCACACTGAAAAATATGTTTGTGTGTGTTAGTCGCTCAGCTGTGTCCAACTCTGCAACCCTATGGACTGAATGAAGCTCATCAGATTCCTCTGTCCATGGGATTCTCCAGGGAAGAATCCTGGAGTGGGTTGCCATGCTGTTCTCCAGGGGATCTTCCTGACCCAGGGATCAAACCCAGGTCCTCTGCATTGTGCACAGATTCTTTACTGTCTGAGGCTCTGGGGAAGGCTACAGTGGATCACTTTAACAGCTTCTTCTGGACATACTGCCAACCAAGTCAGTACATCTCAAACTAAATTTACCTCAAACCTTGAAACTTTTATAGATTCAAAGGTTTATGGCTTTACTACCTCAAATGGGAACCTCAAATACTCGTCCTCCAATGGGAATGTGAAAAAATTAAAACCATGGTATACTGCTGGTGGAGACATAAAATGGTGTAGCTGTTTTGGAAACCAGCTTGGCGATTCCTACATTTGAAAACACTGCAACCATGTGAGTAGCAATGTCAGTGCTACTTCTATACCTGAGACAATTGAAAACATATGCTCATGCAAAAGCTTGTGCACTAATGTTCATAACAGCATTATTAATAACACCCAAAATATGGAAACAGATATGATGTCCATCAGCTGATGATTAATGGGTAAATAAAATGTGGTTCATGCATACAGTGGATTATTCAGCCATGAAAAGGAATGAAATACCAATACATGCAACAGCAAAGATTAACCTTGAAAACATTATGCTAAGTGAAAGAAGCCGGACATGACAGGCCTAATATTGTATGTTTCATTTATAGGAAATATCAAGAATAGGCAAATCCATAGGAACAAAGGAAAAAGGGAAGTACAAAGAATTAGTTGCAGTGCTACGTAAAGAATTAGTTGCAGTGCTTATTAAAATACAAATTCCTAATGTCACATACAAAATTCAGATTTTCTGTCTAGAAGATGCCCAAGGACTTTTTATCTCTTACTAGCACCTGCCCACTCATTATCACATCACATCTGCACAAGTTAGAGAAAACAAAGAAATGCCACAATCTCAAGGCTGAAGTTTCACACTGAAAAATATGTTTGTGTGTGTTAGTCGCTCAGCTGTGTCCAACTCTGCAACCCTATGGACTGAATGAAGCTCATCAGATTCCTCTGTCCATGGGATTCTCCAGGGAAGAATCCTGGAGTGGGTTGCCATGCTGTTCTCCAGGGGATCTTCCTGACCCAGGGATCAAACCCAGGTCCTCTGCATTGTGCACAGATTCTTTACTGTCTGAGGCTCTGGGGAAGGCTACAGTGGATCACTTTAACAGCTTCTTCTGGACATACTGCCAACCAAGTCAGTACATCTCAAACTAAATTTACCTCAAACCTTGAAACTTTTATAGATTCAAAGGTTTATGGCTTTACTACCTCAAATGGGAACCTCAAATACTCGTCCTCCAATGGGAATGTGAAAAAATTAAAACCATGGTATACTGCTGGTGGAGACATAAAATGGTGTAGCTGTTTTGGAAACCAGCTTGGCGATTCCTACATTTGAAAACACTGCAACCATGTGAGTAGCAATGTCAGTGCTACTTCTATACCTGAGACAATTGAAAACATATGCTCATGCAAAAGCTTGTGCACTAATGTTCATAACAGCATTATTAATAACACCCAAAATATGGAAACAGATATGATGTCCATCAGCTGATGATTAATGGGTAAATAAAATGTGGTTCATGCATACAGTGGATTATTCAGCCATGAAAAGGAATGAAATACCAATACATGCAACAGCAAAGATTAACCTTGAAAACATTATGCTAAGTGAAAGAAGCCGGACATGACAGGCCTAATATTGTATGTTTCATTTATAGGAAATATCAAGAATAGGCAAATCCATAGGAACAGAAAGTAAATTAGTAGTTGCTAGAGGTTGAGCGAGGATGAAATAGTGAGTGACTGTTAATGGGCATGAGGTTTTTTTGAAGGGAACAGAGATTAAAATGCCCTGGAATTAGACGGTGGTAATGCTTGTACAACTGTGTGAATATGCTAAAATTAATTGCACTGTACACTTTAAAAGAGTGAATGTTACATGAATTTATTGCAGAAAAAAAGGTTCTAATGGTTCCTGACTACATCACTAAAAACTCTAAACTTCTCACCTTGGCATGTGGGATTCATTCTGCCATAGCCCCTCTTCTTGTGTCCTATTCCCTGGCCTATATGAGCCGTTGTTCTTCTTAAGTACTAGAACGTGTTTTTCCCTGGTTTAAAGCATATTTCGTGTATCTTTGGTTCTTGGGCAGTTACCATAATGTATCACACAGTGCCAGTACTACATACTTTTGAAAGTTACTCAGTCATGTCCTACTCTTTGCAACACCATAAACGAGCCATGAAATACTCTAGGTAAGAATACTGGCGTGGGTAGCCATTCCCTTTTCCAGGGGATCTTCCCAACCCAGGGATCGAACTCACGTCTCCTGTACTGCAGGCAAACTCTTTACCAGCTGAGCCACATACTTGAAATCTGAGTAAAACAGCAAACTTATTTTTCCCCAAGACACAGTATGCCTTAATTTTTATATGCCACAATTTCATTTCGAACATGAATATGTGGAAGTCCTTACAATAAGGAAAAAAGTAGGACTCTGTCCTTGACAAAATATAAAATGCCATTATTTCATCCATAAATAAATGAATTGACACCTGTGCATACTGCACACAAAGGCTGCACAGACACACACATGTACAATCAAGGAATGAATAAGCAGATCTTACACAATCTTACAACTACCATGTTTTTCCCATGCAGCAATCAGTAAAATCACTATCTTCGCAGCAATTTTAGAAACAGATATGATGTCCATCAGCTGATGATTAATGGGTAAATAAAATGTGGTTCATGCATACAGTGGATTATTCAGCCATGAAAAGGAATGAAATACCAATACATGCAACAGCAAAGATTAACCTTGAAAACATTATGCTAAGTGAAAGAAGCCGGACATGACAGGCCTAATATTGTATGTTTCATTTATAGGAAATATCAAGAATAGGCAAATCCATAGGAACAGAAAGTAAATTAGTAGTTGCTAGAGGTTGAGCGAGGATGAAATAGTGAGTGACTGTTAATGGGCATGAGGTTTTTTTGAAGGGAACAGAGATTAAAATGCCCTGGAATTAGACGGTGGTAATGCTTGTACAACTGTGTGAATATGCTAAAATTAATTGCACTGTACACTTTAAAAGAGTGAATGTTACATGAATTTATTGCAGAAAAAAAGGTTCTAATGGTTCCTGACTACATCACTAAAAACTCTAAACTTCTCACCTTGGCATGTGGGATTCATTCTGCCATAGCCCCTCTTCTTGTGTCCTATTCCCTGGCCTATATGAGCCGTTGTTCTTCTTAAGTACTAGAACGTGTTTTTCCCTGGTTTAAAGCATATTTCGTGTATCTTTGGTTCTTGGGCAGTTACCATAATGTATCACACAGTGCCAGTACTACATACTTTTGAAAGTTACTCAGTCATGTCCTACTCTTTGCAACACCATAAACGAGCCATGAAATACTCTAGGTAAGAATACTGGCGTGGGTAGCCATTCCCTTTTCCAGGGGATCTTCCCAACCCAGGGATCGAACTCACGTCTCCTGTACTGCAGGCAAACTCTTTACCAGCTGAGCCACATACTTGAAATCTGAGTAAAACAGCAAACTTATTTTTCCCCAAGACACAGTATGCCTTAATTTTTATATGCCACAATTTCATTTCGAACATGAATATGTGGAAGTCCTTACAATAAGGAAAAAAGTAGGACTCTGTCCTTGACAAAAATATAAAATGCCATTATTTCATCCATAAATAAATGAATTGACACCTGTGCATACTGCACACAAAAACTGCACAGACACACACATGTACAATCAAGGAATGAATAAGCAGATCTTACACAATCTTACAACTACCATGTTTTTCCCATGCAGCAATCAGTAAAATCACTATCTTCGCAGCAATTTTAGAAAGAGAAATAAAACCCAGGAAGCATGACTCTTGTACTTATTCACATTTAGAAACTTAATCCCACATTCTGTGTCTCTGCCCTTAGCTTATGCAATATCCTTTCCTCTGTTCTTATGAGGATGCCAGTTCAATTTTCTCTGTCTCTAGAAGTAGACTAGTAAGCAGAGTCAATATCTGAAATGTATATTGATTGCTTCCTCTATTCCCTTTTATCTGATTATTGGAATGTTTAAAGCTATGCTTAACCCAAGAGAAAATGTTCCCTTCTACCTTGTAAAGCTACAATTCCACTGGGTTTATGTTGCAAAGAAATCTACTACACCACAGTAAGTGAACAGGAGGTAAGTAAAAAGCATATGAAATTGAAGGAAGAATTGACTGGAAATCAAAGCAAAGCCTAGGAAAGGAGATTCATTCCCAACTACACATTACTGACAAATACAGGTCAATCACTTCTTGAAGTCCATGAGACATAGTCATTACTTTCAACTGGTACTGAAAATGGATTCAACTTCAGCAAAAATTAAAAATGAGAAGCATTTAAAGAGAATTGTAAATAGCTAGAGAAAGGGAAAATGCTTTTATGTTATTTTACTGTGGCAGAAGTCACATATATAAAGCACACTCTTTTAAGCATATTTAATCATACAGTCCAGTAGCACTACGTCCATTCACATAGTTGTGCAACACTATCATCCATCTTTTGAATTTTTCAGCTTCCTAAACTGAAACTCTTTCCCCCATTAAGCACTAACTCACCGTTTCCCCTCTTCATCCCTCCACTCTTTAACCCTGGCATCTACCAAAGGACTTAGTGATTTATGAATCTGACTATTCTAAGTACCTCATATAAGAGGAGTCATACAGTATTTATTTGCAACTAATGTATACTGAAATCCATTTTAAAGGTTAACTTAAGGGCTTCCCCTAGTGGTCCAGTGGGTAAGGACACTGCCTTGCAGTGCAAGGGACGCCGGTTCGATCCTTGCGTGGGAAGATCCCACATGCCGCGGAGCAGCAGGACCGATGTGTCCAATTACCGAGCCGGAGCTCTGGAGCGCATGTGCCTGGAGCTGGTGCTCTCCCACATAGGCCAAAGAACAAAGATGGATGAAAATAGATAAATGAAAGACCAATAGAAGTGGCCCGCCTGCCCCCCTCTCTCCCCAACCCCCCCCAAAAAGATAAATAAATAAAAATAAATAAATGTTTTTTTAAAAAAAATAAATAAAGGTTAACTTAATGTGTCTTACAAACAGATTATAGCTTCTTTTTTTCCCCCTTTGCTATACAGTAGATTCTCATTAGTTATCTATTTTATACCTGGCTGTGAAGTAGCTTTAGTCATGTCTGACTCTTTGTAACCCTATGGACTGTAGCCTTGCCCTCTCCATGGGTTTATTCCTACTACACCACAGTAAGTGAACAGGAGGTAAGTAAAGCATATGAAATTGAAGGAAGAATTGACTGGAAATCAAAGCAAAGCCTAGGAAAGGAGATTCATTCCCAACTACACATTACTGACAAATACAGGTCAATCACTTCTTGAAGTCCATGAGACATAGTCATTACTTTCAACTGGTACTGAAAATGGATTCAACTTCAGCAAAAATTAAAAATGAGAAGCATTTAAAGAGAATTGTAAATAGCTAGAGAAAGGGAAAATGCTTTTATGTTATTTTACTGTGGCAGAAGTCACATATATAAAGCACACTCTTTTAAGCATATTTAATCATACAGTCCAGTAGCACTACGTCCATTCACATAGTTGTGCAACACTATCATCCATCTTTTGAATTTTTCAGCTTCCTAAACTGAAACTCTTTCCCCCATTAAGCACTAACTCACCGTTTCCCCTCTTCATCCCTCCACTCTTTAACCCTGGCATCTACCAAAGGACTTAGTGATTTATGAATCTGACTATTCTAAGTACCTCATATAAGAGGAGTCATACAGTATTTATTTGCAACTAATGTATACTGAAATCCATTTTAAAGGTTAACTTAAGGGCTTCCCCTAGTGGTCCAGTGGGTAAGGACACTGCCTTGCAGTGCAAGGGACGCCGGTTCGATCCTTGCGTGGGAAGATCCCACATGCCGCGGAGCAGCAGGACCGATGTGTCCAATTACCGAGCCGGAGCTCTGGAGCGCATGTGCCTGGAGCTGGTGCTCTCCCACATAGGCCAAAGAACAAAGATGGATGAAAATAGATAAATGAAAGACCAATAGAAGTGGCCCGCCTGCCCCCCTCTCTCCCCAACCCCCCCCAAAAAGATAAATAAATAAAAATAAATAAATGTTTTTTTAAAAAAAATAAATAAAGGTTAACTTAATGTGTCTTACAAACAGATTATAGCTTCTTTTTTTCCCCCTTTGCTATACAGTAGATTCTCATTAGTTATCTATTTTATACCTGGCTGTGAAGTAGCTTTAGTCATGTCTGACTCTTTGTAACCCTATGGACTGTAGCCTTCCAGGCTCCTCTATCCATGGGACTCTCCAGGCAAGAATACTAAAGTAGGCTTCCACGCCCTTCTCCAGGGGATCTTACGCATCCAGGGATTGAATCCACGTCTCTTAGATCTCCTGCATTGGCAGGTGGGTTCTTTCCCACTAGCACCACCTGGGAAACCTGTTTTCTACCAAGTGTCTATGTGTCAAGCTTGTCTACCAAGTATATATGTGTCAAGTCCCACCTCCCAATTTATCCCACCTTCCTTTCCCCACCTTGGTGTCCATGTTTGTTCTCTATTTTTTTAATGAACAAACTTTTAATTTTTATATTCTACCTTTCTATATTTTCTATAAAAGCACTTATTACTTTAAAATGTCTTTCTGTTTAATCTAGGAAATTCTTAAAAATGATTAGAGATGACATCAATCATATACCCCTCACTAACAGCCAATTTATTAGAAAAGTCCCTGAGGCTGGGGACCATTGAGGGCAGAAGGAGAATAAGGCATCAGAGAATGAGATGGCTGGATGGCATCACTGATGCAATGGACATGAACTTGGGGGAACTTTGGGAGATGGTGAGGGACAGGGGGGCTCCTGCAGTTCATGGGGTCACAACAAATCAGATATGACTGGGTGACACTCAGTCATTCCAACTGCATTACATGCATTAATACTAAGTAGAGGGTTCTCTGGTGGTCCAGTGGGTAAAGAGTCCGCCTTGCAATGCAACGGGCGCTGGTTCGATCTCTGACCGGGGAAGATTCCACATGCTGTGGAGCGGCTGGACTGGTGTGCCCAATTACAAGTCAGTGCTCTGGAGCACATGCGCCCAGAGCCAGTGCTCTGCAACGAGAGAGGCCACTGCAATGGGAGGCCCACCCGGGCCAAAGAACAAAGATGGATGAAAATAAATAAAGAAATAACCAATGAAAGAGACCAAAATTAAAAAAAAAATACTAAGTAGAAATAGAAATACATTAAACGTGCCTAACTCTGCTCTTACCACAACTGTATTCCATCTCCTTAGCAAGGCCAAAGTGAACTTGTCATGGTTCATCACCACATAAAAAAAAATAGAGACCAAAATTAAAAAACAGTTATCTATTTTATACCTGGCTGTGAAGTAGCTTTAGTCATGTCACTCTTTGTAACCCTATGGACTGTAGCCTTCCAGGCTCCTCTATCCATGGGACTCTCCAGGCAAGAATACTAAAGTAGGCTTCCACGCCCTTCTCCAGGGGATCTTACGCATCCAGGGATTGAATCCACGTCTCTTAGATCTCCTGCATTGGCAGGTGGGTTCTTTCCCACTAGCACCACCTGGGAAACCTGTTTTCTACCAAGTGTCTATGTGTCAAGCTTGTCTACCAAGTATATATGTGTCAAGTCCCACCTCCCAATTTATCCCACCTTCCTTTCCCCACCTTGGTGTCCATGTTTGTTCTCTATTTTTTTAATGAACAAACTTTTAATTTTTATATTCTACCTTTCTATATTTTCTATAAAAGCACTTATTACTTTAAAATGTCTTTCTGTTTAATCTAGGAAATTCTTAAAAATGATTAGAGATGACATCAATCATATACCCCTCACTAACAGCCAATTTATTAGAAAAGTCCCTGAGGCTGGGGACCATTGAGGGCAGAAGGAGAATAAGGCATCAGAGAATGAGATGGCTGGATGGCATCACTGATGCAATGGACATGAACTTGGGGGAACTTTGGGAGATGGTGAGGGACAGGGGGGCTCCTGCAGTTCATGGGGTCACAACAAATCAGATATGACTGGGTGACACTCAGTCATTCCAACTGCATTACATGCATTAATACTAAGTAGAGGGTTCTCTGGTGGTCCAGTGGGTAAAGAGTCCGCCTTGCAATGCAACGGGCGCTGGTTCGATCTCTGACCGGGGAAGATTCCACATGCTGTGGAGCGGCTGGACTGGTGTGCCCAATTACAAGTCAGTGCTCTGGAGCACATGCGCCCAGAGCCAGTGCTCTGCAACGAGAGAGGCCACTGCAATGGGAGGCCCACCCGGGCCAAAGAACAAAGATGGATGAAAATAAATAAAGAAATAACCAATGAAAGAGACCAAAATTAAAAAAAAAATACTAAGTAGAAATAGAAATACATTAAACGTGCCTAACTCTGCTCTTACCACAACTGTATTCCATCTCCTTAGCAAGGCCACCAAGTGAACTTGTCATGGTTCATCACCTTGACATAGCAAACGCAGACAAAATCCTTAAAAATATTGGGAACTCTATCACAATCACAATGCCCTTGGGCATTATTTTCTTCAGAACAGAAAATGATACATTTTTGTAGTATTAAAGATAACAAATGAAATCAGTGTTACTATATTAGGAAAAAAATATACTAAGAATTGAAAGTCACACTCCAAGGGAATTATAATCCATATTTACTTAAGGCACCAGCAATTAATATTTATATTAAAGAAGATCACCTGCTCCACTGACTTACATTCTAGTGTTACTTACATTATTTAAGTAATTCTTTAGTACACTGTCCAATTCTATGCTTGATAGAAAGGAAAGATGGGAAGCCAGACATTATGAGAGCCTAAGTTTACAGAACAGATCTCAGTCACTTAGGCTAACCCATTGAGTTCTCACAATAATTTTCTGAGTTACCTAGATAGCACAATCCTTATTGTATAGTGGATCAAACATTTTCAGGCCATACAGGGCTTAAGATATTGTGAGATTTCTCACCCCACAAGGATGGGAAATGAGTATCAACGTTCATACACGAAGCATAAGTGATCTAGCACTGCACACAGGGTTGAAACAGAAAAAAATTTATGAATTTTAATTAATGAAATTGTCAATAACTGAGCACACAGTTAAGCACACATAATTAACGGATGGAATATTGGGATTTGAAATCTAACAAAATGTTTTTCTACCTTACCAAACTATATTAGTATAGTATATATTGACTCTATAAAAAGAGTAAGAATTGGTGGGAAAAAGAAAAATAATAGCTTCTTCCAATGGGGGATAAGGAATCCTTCACATTTCTTTTTATAACTGGCCAACCTCATTCACACAGGACATGAAAGAGTCAAAAGTTGTATGTGGATACTTTGGCTCTAATGGTTTTCTACCACCTCTTAAATGCTTATTAGACAATCCTGTATGTCCTGATAATTACAGATTTTGACTTCTTAGACACTTTAAAATTGTTTTTAGAATAGCATTACCATGTCAGAAGCCAAATATCACTTACTACTAAATAAAGCAATGCAAAAGTTTGAAAATTAATAACCAATCTTGCAGATGGAGAATATCAATTTTAATATCATAATGTGAGGTTTAATATGAGGTTAATATACACGTCTATGAAAAATAAAAAAATTGCTATCATAAAGAATCTGAAATGATCAGAGGGTATAAACCAAGCCATATTATTCTCATACAGCTTTAGAATATTCTGTAAGTAAAAGAGGTCTATTCAAAATGTCTGAAGAATAGAGTTCTTGTATAGTATTCACTGACTAGCGAGCAGTTCACACACTTGAAAAGCTTGAAAACAGTCACAGTCATATTAGTTTCTCATCTGTAAAATAAATGCATCTCCTTTTACATGCTTTGTGCTAGTTCAGCCGTGTCCGACTCTTCGCTGCTCTGTGCACTGTAGCCCGCCAGGCTCCTCTGCCCATGGGTTTCCTCAGGCAAGAATACTGGAGTGGGCTGCCACTTCCTTCTCCATGCTTTAACTAATTGTAAAAATTAGATGACTCATCACGTGAGAAAGAACGTTGCAAACTTCAAAGTGCCGTGTACATGGTGGAACTTATTACCTAATGCCTTGCTACATAAACAGTGCAGCAGTATCAACATCAGTAAGAACTGAACCAAAGAATCCCAGACCCTATTCCAGACTTACTTAATCAGAATATACATTTTAACAAGCACATAGCTGATTTTAGGAATGTGTGGCTATCCCACATATGTGGTGGAAATGTAGGTGAATTCATGGATCCTTACACAGACACATATTTGCTGTTACTCCTGCATATTTCTAGTTCAGCACCCTCTACAAATCAAGAGTCTGTGGATCTATAGGGGTTTTTTGATTAAGGTTTTTTTGTATCACTCTGATATATTTTATAGTTCATATCATTGGGAGGGCAGGAATTATCTTCAAACATTTAGTTTTTGCCTCACAAATATATAAAATGTACCTTGAAAAATAATGATATTCTATAATATGTCAAAAACTAGAGAGAAAGCATGTCTTTGATGCAGAGAAAATAGTAAGAAACTCTCAGGAACAATCACTCTGGTGCACCTGGAGATTCTTAGAACAGGAAAACAAAACGTTACTGTTTAATATTCTTGAATTCCCATAGGTGATTTTGATGAGATCTGATGTCAGATTGACCTGAAATTTCTGATGGAAATAAATAAAGCATTCTTCCCTTTTATCTCTGTATTTCTTTTTACATGCACAAGGGTAAACGCCTTACACATAATCTTAAAATGGACAAGAGTAAGCCCTGAAATGTGTGGAATGAGAAATACAATTAATTCAGCATATCATAAACAATGATCTCTCATGGTGTGGAAACAGAGTTGAAAAATAAAGATGCTAGATATGGTCTCCAAATTTCAAAAGGCGAACTGAAAGCTTTGATAAAACTAAACACTTTAAACTAACGATGACCTACTTAAGAAAATCACTTACCTTTCTAATCTTTAAGCACCTGAACTTAGTAGTTTAGATTTATAGTCTCTAGACATCGCTAAATTTGATTAAATGTGAAAAAATATCAGAAGTTCACCTGGAATGAAAACTTTGATTAATTTTATCTACAAAAGAAAAACCTACATCATTGTCTCAGGACTTGGCAATGATCTCTAACAATTCTGAATTCTCTTTATGTTAAATGCTGTTAATATATTATTGATGTAGCTTTCGGTCATGCTGAACAAACCTTGCATTGCACAGAAAATCTAAAAATGACTATTTGAACAAAGTGACAGGTCCCCTTTTTCCTCAGCTAATATTTAAACACCACAAGTCACAGAACATCAGGAGCACTGAGAGAAGATAAGGTGTTGTGCAGAGCTCCAAATAAACACTCCAGACATGTATTTTCATGTATTTAAACTAAGGCTGTTACAAACTATGTAACACTAGGAAACAATCATACAGCAACAGTACAGTAATCAGCTCATACAGTTAGAATGAGTGAGCAGAAGTAAACAGAGACCAAACTCAGAACTGCCTACTACCTCTGATACATAGAGCAAATTCCTCTGATTAACTTCTTGACTCACTTCATTGCTCAATGTCTCAAACTAATTCCCAACAAATACTCATAAAATATGATATCTGTTTCTCTAATGACCTATCTCCAAGGGTGAGTTGATCTTTTTTTTCCTCAGTCCTCAGTTTTGTTACCTGAAGAATAATACGCAGGACGAAAAAAACAGAGCTTTCATTCAATGGAAATTCTTTAGCTCTCTTATTTGATGCGCATAAAACACCTGCCATTAGACGGCACTGTAAAGAGTGCTGGACGCTCAGGGGAAGAACCGAGCTACCTTATTAAAGGGACTAGAGCTGGGAATGAATCCAAGGTTTTTCTGTTTTAAGTATCTTGCTTTCTATTATCCTACAGCAGCTCCAAAGGTTCTTGACAGTTCCAAAGTTTTCCCTATCACAGTGAATTCCTCCAGGACCCCCCCACCCCACAGGTAATCTTTCTAGGGAAAAAAAAAGAAAACACACTATCAAAGGCAATCTTTGGACTGTGCTGTATTGTGACTCTTGCCAACTCAAGTCTGTGCTAACCTACTTCTCCCAATTCACAGCAAATTTCCTGAGGGCAGTAGTCAGTTGGGAAGGTAGCCCAGTGTCCTGGAAAGGACAGAGGTTTTAGAGTCATGCAGATCAAAGGTCCAATCCTGAAGAGCCTGGTCAGTGCAGAACATTTCCTAGTCTGTATCTGCAAAAGGCATTTGTCTTTTCCTTGTAGAGCATCCAAAAGTGTACACAATGTAAAGTACTAATTAAGCCCAGTAAACATGTGTGCAATGAATAAAATACTAGTTCTTTTCCACTCTCTATTTGGTTTGTATACAAATGATACCACTCATGCATTATAACACTATTCAAGATTAATGGTAAAGAAAATGTAAAACATACTATTTGTTTGCTTTGACTATCTCAGAACTGCTGATTTCAATAGATGTGTTCATCCAACTAAGGAACCAAGGAGAAATTCCTGAATTCTTGCACTGAATTTTAGGAAAGAGATTGATGAAGGGAGAGGTTACAGTAACTCAGCCTGCTCTTTTAATGCCAACTTGTTACAAAACTATTAATTATATGAAGCTTATTCTCCAAGTGTGTGACAAACTGTTAATCCTGCTGACTGTGGAACTCAAACCACAAGAAAGTTTAGGGTTGGGAAACCCCAGTGAATTTCTGAGGGAAAAATAAAAGGTGGGGGGGGGAGGATGTATTTTACAGTAAGGGACCAAGGGTGGAGATCTCAGAAGTAATAAAGTATTTTCATGGAAGTTCAAGATCTGCTATTGAGGGTAGGACAGAATGCAACAAGAAAATTTGTCTTGTGTCTTTTTCTTAGATCTTGTGGAAATCCCCACGCTTATGGAAATCCATCAGAGTGCTGAAAGCTCAGAGGAAAGACAGAAAAACAGGTGCATTCATGCTTGATTTTTCTATATATCTGTTATTCAATAGAAGCACAATGAGTAATGAATCTTACTTCTAATTATCATATATTGGAGAACTTTTAGGATTTTTCCAGCCCAGCAATGAAAATAATTGTCATTCAAAAAAAACATAAGTAAAATCAACATTCGTATAAGGCTGTGATGACTTGTCTGATTTTCCCTAATATGTTATAGCTACTTAGGAATCCTGACTTTTCCCTAAATTGATTGTAAAATTATTTCTTAATCTGCAAATCAATTTAAATATGTTTACCTGCTAAAAATAAGAATGATTATTTGCAATGGTATATATGAACTTAGTTCTTGCTACATGCAAAAGATTTTGCTAGGAGTTGCAAGGGATAAAATGTATCAGATGTATCTGCTAACTATACATTTCTTGGAATCTAGTACTGCACAATGATTATATCACACAATTTTCCATTTCCATCTCCAAAATCCTGTTTCCTCCCAGTTTCCCATGTCCTAATCCCTCAAGGTTCAGCTGAAGTCCTATGAAAAACTTAGCCTGATATTTTGTTCACAAAAGAATTTCTACCTCCAATTTCTTAGAGCTTCTTATCTCTATTTTTATAAAACACTTATAATTTCTCATTTTATGATATTTATCTCTATACTCTTGGTCACAAAAAAGGACATACCTTTTACATACAGGTATACCTGATGTTAAGGTATATCCCTTTCAAGCAACTAATCTGAAGGATAAAGAAAGGATCCTTTGGGGCTGTCAGGAAACAGCAACAAGTCAATTACAAGGAGGGAAAAAACAAAGTTGACCTTCGAGCAACATTCAATTCTAGAAAGCAATGGAGCAGTGCCCACAAAAATCCTCAAGGGAGAAAGATAACTCAAGTATTTAATATCCAGCAACAGTATTGTTCAAGAAAAACACTAAAAAAAACCCATGTTTAACATTCAAGAATTCAGAGTATATTGTCCCTATGAGTACTTCTTGAGGGACAATTTCATCCAGCAGAGATATTTTTGGAAAGACTATGCAAAAATATAAGTAGAGAAAGTTGAATCTACTTAATTATGGAACAAATATAAACATATGCAAGGATTAAGATGACAGAAGAGAATGTAAATCTTATATATTCTGACCATGGCTGGAAGAGTGAATTAGTGTAAGTTTCTCACCTCAAATCCATAGTTAAAAGATATTTTTAATTCTTCAAAATAAGTAATGGCATGTAAGTATTTAACAGCTCAAAGACAAGCACTAAGAAAGATTATGTAATTAGCGGTAGTCAGCTGGAGGGCAGGAGGATGGGGAGATACAAAAAACAGTAAAAATACTAATTCCATCATTGGGTATAGAGGAGAATCAAATACTGTTTAAACAAAGACAGGATTGAGGGTTTTTAGAACATAAAAATGATACTGTCAGGAATACAAATTCTCCAGGTATCAGACTCAACAGATAAATATACACACATACCACACAGTAAGCAAAAAAAATAGAGTACAAAAGCTTTAAAGACAGAAAAGTATAATATGAAATAATATACAATTAACATTAAATATATATTCCGTAATAACAGCAACAAGTGGGCAGCATGGTCTGTGTTGCTCATTGCTGATGTGCTCTGTTACTACTGCTATGTCCATAGCACCTGACTCAGTGTCTGGCTACTGACTGGCACGAACAAAGTCTTCCCAGAATAAGATGCATATTGGCTAAACTCACATATTAAAGAAAAATACTTTCAGGTGGCATCAAGCAGCCTCTTGATGTAGTAAAGAAACTGCCTGCCTCTGCAGGAGACATAAGAGATGCAGGTGTGATCCCTGGGTGGGGAAGATCCCCTGGAGGACAGCATGGCAACCCACTCCAGTATTCTTGTCTAGAGAATTCCAAGGACAGAGCAGCCTGGTGGCTACAGTCCATAAGGTCATAAGAGTTGGGCACAACTGAAGCAACTGTGGACACACACATGCACACATGCAGGTATTCATACAGTAAAGATCTAAGATTAGATAGGTAGTTTTGGAGAAGATTCTTGAGAGTCCCTTGGACTGCAAGGAGGTCAAACCAGTCAATCCTAAAGGAAATCAACCCTGAATATTCTTTGGAAGGACGGATGTTGAAGCTGAGGCTTCAATACCTTCATCATGTGATTCGAAGAGATGACTCACTGAAAGACCCTGATGTTAGGAAAAATTTAAGGCAGAAGGAAAAGGAGATGACAGAGGACAAGATGGTTGGATGGCATCACTGAGTCCATGAATATGATTTTGAGCAAGCTCCAGGAGATGGTGACGGACAGGGAAGCCTGACGTGCTGGAGTCCATGGGGTATCAAAGAGTTGGACATGACTGAGCGACTGAACTGAACTGAAACAACAGGGTAGCAGCATTCATAAATTTAAACATATAATAATTAAAGCAAATGAAAATAAACACCTACAACAGAACTTTTCTTTTTTACTAGTGGCCATAAAACATTCATAAAAATTTACATACTTATGGCTACACATAAAACATAGATAAAATTAAGACATGAGAAAGAGGTAAGGCAACAGTCTCTGAACACATATTGAGAGAACTAGAAATTAAAATTGGAAAACAACATCTGACATTTTAAAGTACTCTTCCATATTGTTGTTGTTTAGTCACTAAGTCATGTCCAACTCTTGAGATTCCATGGACTGTACCATGACAGGCTGCTTCTGTCCGTGGGGTTTTCCAGGCAAGAATACTGGGGTGGGTTGCCATTTTCTTCTCCAGCGATCTTCCGAACTCAGGGATTCAACCTGCAACTTCGGCATTGCAGGCACCTTACCACTCTACGACTGAGCCATCTGGGAAACCCCTTTACTCTTACACATATCCTAAGTCAAAAAAAGAGACCAATACCCAAGTGGCACTCTATCTCAAAACCATAGTGAGAATCACTGCTTCTCAGAGCCTATGGGACAGAGCTAAGACACTGCTCATAAAAGTAAGTCAATCATATTAACTATTAACGTGAGGAAACAAAGAATATAAATGAATTAAGCATCCATATTTAGAAATTAGCTAAAAGACTAACAGAAGCAGAAGGAAGATCATTTGAATAATCAAAACCTAATGGATTATAAATGAAATGATAGGAATAGCAAATAAATATAAAAGCACACTTTTTGAAAATAAAAATAATATAAATATATGAATACAGTTTTAGCTGGCAGGATTTCTTGGCACGCTAGCATGCAAAGAAAGCAATTCTTTGTTGTAGGTGCTGTTGGGTGCATTATGTTGAGCACCAGCCCTGGTTGCTACCTACCAGATGCCAGTAGCCACTGTCCTCAGCTCTATGCAACAACCAAAATTGTCTGTAGACGTGGCAATTGTCGCTTTGGGCTGGGTGCTGTTAAAACTGCCCCCAAAGAAAGCACTGAACCAGCACAATCGAAAAAAGAGAAAAAGCTCAAATGCTTAATATAACAAATGATAAGAAGAAAGGACTAGTTAAAGAAAATAAAAGAATAAAAAGATGCCATTTTATTAAACTCTGCAAATATGAAACATGGATAAAATTGATATTATGGATATATAAAATTAACAAAAACAGAGGGTCTAAAACATGGATTACCAAAGAAGACAAAGTTGTCAAAATCTAACCATCCAAAAAAATGATTTGACCCCTCTTATTTAAACATTTCCATTCTTATACATACATTTGGCTATATAATTGGATAAGAGAAAAAAATCTTAGAAAAATGCTAAGGAGATAAAACTAGTATTTTTACTGAGATGATGTTTTGCAAATGATACAATTGCTCAAATTAAGGAAAGGGAGGATTTCCTGAGCAACTACTGAAAACAATGAGAGTTTATAAATCAGCTCAGGACAAAATAAACATACAAAATCATTATCCTTTATGAATACCATTCACCTCCAATACAAGAGACCAATGAGAAGGGGCTTCCCTTGTGGCTCAGTGGATAAGAACCTGTCTGCCAATGCAGGAGACACAGGTTCGAGCCCTGATCCAGGAAGATCCCACATACCGTAGAGCAGCTAAACCCACACATCAACAAAGACCCAGCACAGCCAGAAATAAATAAATAAAATATTAAAAAAAAAAAGAGAGAGAGAGACCAATGAGAAAAAGATACAAAATATCTAGGAGTAATATTGATAGTAAATTTTCATAAAATAATAAGAATAAAACAATAGAAAATTTGTGAAAATTTTAAAAAAATGAATCTATAATTCATACAAAAAATAAATCAGAATAACAACTAGGAAAAGCAGAATAATTGAGAAAGAGGATTAATTTGGCAGAGGAGTAGGAAAAGACAAACTTATGATTCTAAAGAGTAATGGAAAGCTACAATATTTAAATCAGTGCAGCACTGGGCCTCAAATAGACAGAACAATTAGACGGTAATAGAAGTACGGAAATCCAAACAAGTAAAAATGTGTTTCTAAGATGGCATTTAATATTAGTGGAGAAAAGACAGATTTTATTTAAGAAACTGTGTTGAAACATTTGGGCTGCTCTGTAGAAAAGTCTTTTCTTGGGATAAATTCCAAGTACACCAGATTTAAGTATAAAATTTTAAACCATAAATTTACGTTAGGCATTTTTAATGCACTTAACTGACACTGGAGTAAGGCAGTTATTCTCAGTACGATTTTTATAAATCTTGGAAGCTATAAAAGAAAGATTAATAAAATGTTAACTCTATATTGAGTCAAATATTTAGAATTTATGAAAATGAAAACATTTCTATGTTACCAAAAAAAAAAATAATAACATAAACTAAGCCTAAAGTTAAAAAGGAAGGTAAAAAATAATTTCAGGCACTAAGTTTCCTAATATAGAGAGTTCATTTAAAACAATAAGTAAAAGGTAAGATATAAATACAAACAAGGGCAGAGAGGCTTCCCCTGGTGGTCCAGTGGGTAAAGACACCGCCTTGCAGTGCAAGGAGCACCGGTTCGATCCCTGGCCTGGGAAGATCCCACATGCCGCAGAGCGGCTGGACTGATGTGTCCCATTACCAAGCCAGAGCTCTGGTGCGTGTGCACCCAGAGCCGGTGCTCTGCAACGACAGTGGCCACTGCGATGGGAGGCCCACATGGGCCAAAGAACAAAGACAGATGAAAATAGAGAAATGAAAACCAATAGAAGTGGCCCACCCATCCCCCTCCCTCCCCACCCCACCATCCAAAAATATAAATAAATTAAAAAAAAAAAGTTTCTTTAAAAAAAAAAAAAAAAACCCAAGGGCAGAGAGGTGTTAGTAAAGCTTCGGAAACATTGGAAGTGTCATCCTTGCTTTAGGGAGGATAAATCTCTACTCAACCTATGGAGGTCAGTTTGGCAATACCTAAAAAACACAAATGTTCTACTTTCCATTTCACTTCTAGGAATTTACTCCACAGATACACTTCACAATGTGCACATATATTTGCATTAAAAGATGGTACTGTTGTTTAAATTACAAAGCAAACCTTCACCAATATGAGATTGATAAAACCATGTATAGCAAAGTCTATGATGCGATACCACAAGACTTCAAAAGTACAAAAATTTCTGATGTACTGATACAGAATAATCCCAAAGACATACAGTTAAACAGAAAGAGCAAAGTGGAGTGATAATGTGACGAAAGAGCATCTCTCTTTTGAAACATAGTGGAATAATAGACACATCTGCTTATATGTGAACAACAACAATAAAAATGAGCAACCATCTCTGGCCTACACACAGGAAGATTATAGCAGTTGAAATCCATAGGAAAGAGACAGATGGAATACTGTTTCATAGCTTACATTCTTTGGTTCAATGAATATGTTGCATCTTCAAACGGGAATAAATAATTTTAAAGTATTGACATAGGTCTGGCTTGATAAATGTGGGGCAAAGAAGTAAAAAAATGCTGTTTTTAAAACCTAGAATCCAAAACTGGATGATTCTTTCAGGCACTAAGTTTCCTAATATAGAGAGTTCATTTAAAACAATAAGTAAAAGGTAAGATATAAATACAAACAAGGGCAGAGAGGCTTCCCCTGGTGGTCCAGTGGGTAAAGACACCGCCTTGCAGTGCAAGGAGCACCGGTTCGATCCCTGGCCTGGGAAGATCCCACATGCCGCAGAGCGGCTGGACTGATGTGTCCCATTACCAAGCCAGAGCTCTGGTGCGTGTGCACCCAGAGCCGGTGCTCTGCAACGACAGTGGCCACTGCGATGGGAGGCCCACATGGGCCAAAGAACAAAGACAGATGAAAATAGAGAAATGAAAACCAATAGAAGTGGCCCACCCAACCCCCCCCCCCCCCCCCCCCCCACCCAAAAAAAAAAAAAAATTAAAAAAAAAAAGTTTCTTTAAAAAAAAAAAAAAAAACCCAAGGGCAGAGAGGTGTTAGTAAAGCTTCGGAAACATTGGAAGTGTCATCCTTGCTTTAGGGAGGATAAATCTCTACTCAACCTATGGAGGTCAGTTTGGCAATACCTAAAAAACACAAATGTTCTACTTTCCATTTCACTTCTAGGAATTTACTCCACAGATACACTTCACAATGTGCACATATATTTGCATTAAAAGATGGTACTGTTGTTTAAATTACAAAGCAAACCTTCACCAATATGAGATTGATAAAACCATGTATAGCAAAGTCTATGATGCGATACCACAAGACTTCAAAAGTACAAAAATTTCTGATGTACTGATACAGAATAATCCCAAAGACATACAGTTAAACAGAAAGAGCAAAGTGGAGTGATAATGTGACGAAAGAGCATCTCTCTTTTGAAACATAGTGGAATAATAGACACATCTGCTTATATGTGAACAACAACAATAAAAATGAGCAACCATCTCTGGCCTACACACAGGAAGATTATAGCAGTTGAAATCCATAGGAAAGAGACAGATGGAATACTGTTTCATAGCTTACATTCTTTGGTTCAATGAATATGTTGCATCTTCAAACGGGAATAAATAATTTTAAAGTATTGACATAGGTCTGGCTTGATAAATGTGACAGAAGACACAACGAGATCAAATGAAGTCAAAACAAATGCTGTTTTTAAAACCTAGAATCCAAAACTGGATGATTCTTTCTTTTAATTAAAATGCATGTTTCCAGATAAGTCCGAAGATAGAGTTATCAGTATAGTTTTATTCGGTTGATCTGGAGAAGTACAGGTCTGAGTTTTCCTGAATCAGGTGGTTATTTTCTCCACATAGAACACTATCTCCTAAAAGAGTCAACATTTTCCCTTTTAGAAGACTCTAATTCCAAGTCTCCTATGTGATGCCCTTTTCTGTTCACTAAGTGAATTGCCTCAAATATTGAAGCAGGTGGTTACTACACATTTGATCAAGCACAACTTATTTTTTATTTAGCAAAAATTTATTGACTATCAATTACATGTCAGGTAGAATGCAAAACCATGAAACAGAAAGATCCAAAGACATGGTTCCTTAATGGACTGTGGAAGGAATTCATGAGAGAAGGAAATGGTAGATTTTAATGCAAGTTGATCTGCGTTACAACAGTAACCGGCTTCCCTGATGGCTCAGTGGTAAAGAATCCACCTGCCAATGCAGGAGACAAGGATTCGATCCCTGGGGGTCAGAAAGATCCCCTAGAGAAGGAAATGGCAACCCACTGCAGTATTCTTGGCTGGGAAATCCCATGGACAGAGGAACCTGGTGGGCTACAGTCTACAGGGTCACAAAAGAGTCAGACACGACAGCAACAACAAATGATAGTAGTCATGAACAACAAGTAAAGTGGGAGCCTAGAAGAGAGAGTTAGTAACAATTCTTGAAGACATAGAAAGGAATTCACAAACTGGAGGTAATTCTACCTCTGCCAGACCTAAAGTCAGAGTGACAGCCAAGCCCTTGCTTTGAGGTTCTGAAATAAAAAATAAAAATTTAATAAATGTATAATAGTAAAAAATATGATTAGTGTGACCAATGAAGTTTGGACTTTACTGTTGGAGATTTCCATTTCATACCCATTTTATTCATCAACTTTCAGTAAACTGACTTAGGAAAGTATAGTGACTGTAGCAATAGTCATCAAAGCCAAACAAAATATTAGGAATTTTGGGAGAATTTATGTCCAAGTCTCTAGAATTCACAGTCTAAAATTTTCTAATGAGTCTCATCTCATTAGAAAAGTCCATGTTATTTAATACCTTCAGAACATAAATAGTTTTCAAAGCATCCAGCACAGATTATAGCTTTAGTTTTCAACAGCATGCTCCAAAACGCATTGCTCCAATGCTCCAACCCAAGATAAATACTCATGAATTAAAAACATGAGTATTATCATTTATCTTCATAGAATAATAATTACCAACATTAAGTTCACAAAACAAATCAACAAAAGAATCTCAGTGACTATAGCTGTGACTTCTCAAAAAAAAGTACACAGGGAAATAATTCACCTTTAAAATAAATAGGGGCTTCCCTGGATGCTCAGTGCAGGAAACGCAGGTTCAATCCCTGGGTTGGGAAAATCCCCTGAAGAAGGAAAAGGCAACCCACTCCAGTATTCTTGCCTGGAAAATCCAATGAACAGAGAAGCCTGGCAGGCTACAGTCTATAGCGTTGCGAAGGAGTCTGACAGGACTTAGTGAATAAACAACATAAATGCAGCAGATACAATTGTATAATATGGGGCAACTATATAAAATGAGCAAATTCTTTTTTATAGTGGACCTTCAGAACTCACCACCAAACATAATTGTTGTAAATACAAATCATGCTGAATCCTGCAGTGCTGAAAGTCTGAATGTATTGTACATGAAGACATACTCTCAATGACTAAAGATACTAAGAACTCTTTTATCAGATATTATAACAGCCTTTTTCATGTAGGGCTTGGTTCTTTTTGATGTAAATGTTAAGGTGATAAGGTGACCAAAAGCAACTTTTTTGTTGTTTAAAGAATCAAAATAGAATGTTGATGACAAAAGCTTGGGGAGGTGAGGGTAGGCGGAGGCATACTGACAAGAGCTGCTTGCCTAATCCTGTAGGCATGTTTCCAGTCTAATCCCAAATACTCAATAAGCAGATTTAATTTGGCACCCCCCAAAGACTTCAGTACTGAATAATTGCTTCTTCCTTGTAAAGTATGAAATTGGTAGATAATTTTGTATTTCTGTCTGGCCACAGAAACATTCATTCAGAGACTATTAGTTTAAAGGTTATTGTATTTTGTAGTTATCCATGCATGCAATCGGATTTGGCTCAATCAACCCTGCTCACCTCACAAACATGCATACAATAATATTTAAAGGTCAGCCAAGTCTCGCTCTTTCAAAACAGCATAAGGAGAGAAAATGAGCAATGCGGGTCTGTATTATGGGACAGAATTTGCTGACAGCTTTCTGGAATGCATACTTACACATCAGTAGCAGGAGCAAAACAATTGAGGGTCAAGAATGTAATTAATGCTTCCATTATATGTTTATGGATTCTACTGAAGTTAATGAGGAATGTATACAAAACTGAAGAATGTATACAAAACTGAATGTATACAAAACTGGTCCTTTGCAGAGCCTTCACAATGTGGATACATCTTAATAGCCAGCTTAACTAATAAAATACTATCATAGGAAACTCTGATGTGAATCAAGTATTCTGTTTTTAAAACTTGTCTGTAACTATACTTACATACAACACTGTATGCAGCAGATACTCAATAAACACTGTGTGAGAAAAGACTGTTCAAATAATAGCTGTGAGCCAAATTTGTATTACAGTACAGTTTCCTGACTCAGCCCTTCTAGAATATTTAAAATACAATCATGCACTAAATGGATTTCTCTGCATATCATGAACTGTGGGCAGGGTTGGGAGTATTATCTTTAGATATGCAATAGAGATACCTTAGGAACAGACAATTTTTTTTTTTTTTTTCCAGCACATACAATCTGGTTCTCATGAATAACTTCCTGAAAACTCCAGCTTTCCTTGGTAAGGAACACTGATGATTTGGGGCAGTGCTTGAACAGGCATTATTTACTCTGATTGTTTTCAAGAGTTGAGACTATTCTCACACATTAGTAACTTCAGAATGGAAAGAACAAATATATTTTTTGCTTTTCATTTAGAGTCCCCAGGGACTACTCACACATTTTAGTACATAGGCGGAGGCATACTGACAAGAGCTGCTTGCCTAATCCCAAATAAACTCAATAAGCAGATTTAATTTGGCACCCCCCAAAGACTTCAGTACTGAATAATTGCTTCTTCCTTGTAAAGTATGAAATTGGTAGATAATTTTGTATTTCTGTCTGGCCACAGAAACATTCATTCAGAGACTATTAGTTTAAAGGTTATTGTATTTTGTAGTTATCCATGCATGCAATCGGATTTGGCTCAATCAACCCTGCTCACCTCACAAACATGCATACAATAATATTTAAAGGTCAGCCAAGTCTCGCTCTTTCAAAACAGCATAAGGAGAGAAAATGAGCAATGCGGGTCTGTATTATGGGACAGAATTTGCTGACAGCTTTCTGGAATGCATACTTACACATCAGTAGCAGGAGCAAAACAATTGAGGGTCAAGAATGTAATTAATGCTTCCATTATATGTTTATGGATTCTACTGAAGTTAATGAGGAATGTATACAAAACTGAAGAATGTATACAAAACTGAATGTATACAAAACTGGTCCTTTGCAGAGCCTTCACAATGTGGATACATCTTAATAGCCAGCTTAACTAATAAAATACTATCATAGGAAACTCTGATGTGAATCAAGTATTCTGTTTTTAAAACTTGTCTGTAACTATACTTACATACAACACTGTATGCAGCAGATACTCAATAAACACTGTGTGAGAAAAGACTGTTCAAATAATAGCTGTGAGCCAAATTTGTATTACAGTACAGTTTCCTGACTCAGCCCTTCTAGAATATTTAAAATACAATCATGCACTAAATGGATTTCTCTGCATATCATGAACTGTGGGCAGGGTTGGGAGTATTATCTTTAGATATGCAATAGAGATACCTTAGGAACAGACAATTTTTTTTTTTTTTTTCCAGCACATACAATCTGGTTCTCATGAATAACTTCCTGAAAACTCCAGCTTTCCTTGGTAAGGAACACTGATGATTTGGGGCAGTGCTTGAACAGGCATTATTTACTCTGATTGTTTTCAAGAGTTGAGACTATTCTCACACATTAGTAACTTCAGAATGGAAAGAACAAATATATCTCTTTCTCTAAAGGCACTATTATTACAGAAACAGGATTGGTATATGAGGTAACCCTCTCAGTGCTAGCTGAAAAATGAGGCAATCATTTTAACTCACATTCTATCCATTTGTAAGTGACACTGACCAAAGGCAATTTGGGGCTCCTTTCAAGCAGTTTGCATCAGAAACCAATAAATGGCATCATCACATTTGCTGAAATACAAAAATGACCCAACCAATGATAGGCTGCAGTTCAGCCAGAACAGGAAGATGGTTTAGACATGGATGTCACTGTTCTAATATTTTAAAATGTATTTTAAAAACAGCAATAGTATTGATTCATATATATACTCAATTTTCCATTATTCTTAGTACTTGAAGTGTATACTCATGTGACTAATCTAAAGTAATGCAAATTTAAATAACATTTATATTAAATCTGGACTTAAATCTAACACATAACCTAACTTTTGAGGGGATGCCAGAATGTGCCTATATATATATTTTTTTAATTCTGATAACCTTTAAAATTTGATTCTGTGGCCTTGAATATGCTACATTTAGACATGGAAAAAACTTCCTAGAAATATGCTTTTGATTGTAGACTGTATTATAGCATTAAGTATATATTGTCAAATAAGCACACAGAAAAAAAATGAGTCAAGATTTTGATGAGTTTGATATAAGTTATAGTTAGGAGAAAGAAAACAGAACCTTCATACTTGGTCACCGGAGAATATCCTCAATGATTTTTTAGAAATAAAAATATTAAGTATTATATAAGCTGAATTATGAAGTCTACTTTGTGCCTCAAAATTCTGATTGTACTTTATAAGCCTAATTAATGAGAATAATGTTCATACATTTCTAACATTAATTCAGTGATTCCATGGACAGAGGAGACTGGCTAGAACCTGGTTCTCCTGCATTGCAGGAAGATTCTTTTCCAGCTAAGCTACAAGTGAAGCCCATATCCTCTAGACCTGGCACAATAGTAGGCACTCATTAGGTCATCACTAAATGTTTTGGAATAATGCCCTCATGAGTTAAGAATAAAAGTATTATTTATAGTCAGTAAGTATTTCTTAGATTGATCTCCCCTTGGTAGAGTTTCATAAATACAATTACCTGGTTTTGTTTGCTACCACAAATAACGAAGCTATGGCATGTATGATGTCTTCTAAATGGAAAAAATAGAGGATTTACCACCACCACATTGTCCCCATGAAGTTATGCTTGGAGAGATTAAGTTTCATCTACAGAGAAAACAGCTAAAATGGTAAGTCTACATTCAAAATCATGAAATTATATATTTCAAAATGGGAATTTCGACCCAATATTCCCTATATTCAAAAATAAGCAAACCAGAGATATTTTTAATGGCACCCAGGAACAAATTCTTTATTGAAAGGATAATGAAAAACACAGGCTCCTAAGAGAGGATATGGTATTCCAACTCTAGGCTAAGAGTATCTATGTTAGTTGCTTTAACGAGAATCAATGGCTCTGTCAAGGTATCTTTTATTGCCAACAATTTCAGAAATAATTACTCATCTCTAAGTAACACAATGATCATCTTAATTTTATGTCAGCCATGGTAAAAAATTGTGAGTGGATAATGAGGAAAAATATTCTGAAAACTACTATTTAATTCACAGGAGACACATCTCAATAAAACTGAAAAGAAAAAGAACACAAGAAAGATTAACAGTAATAAAAAGCATTACATCAAGTGTGACTTATATGCATAAGAAGTTTGATCAAGTTTTAAGTTAAAAGTTAGGAGAAAGAAAACAGAACCTTCATACTTGGTCACCGGAGAATATCCTCAATGATTTTTAGAAATAAAATATTAAGTATTATATAAGCTGAATTATGAAGTCTACTTTGTGCCTCAAAATTCTGATTGTACTTTATAAGCCTAATTAATGAGAATAATGTTCATACATTTCTAACATTAATTCAGTGATTCCATGGACAGAGGAGACTGGCTAGAACCTGGTTCTCCTGCATTGCAGGAAGATTCTTTTCCAGCTAAGCTACAAGTGAAGCCCATATCCTCTAGACCTGGCACAATAGTAGGCACTCATTAGGTCATCACTAAATGTTTTGGAATAATGCCCTCATGAGTTAAGAATAAAAGTATTATTTATAGTCAGTAAGTATTTCTTAGATTGATCTCCCCTTGGTAGAGTTTCATAAATACAATTACCTGGTTTTGTTTGCTACCACAAATAACGAAGCTATGGCATGTATGATGTCTTCTAAATGGAAAAAATAGAGGATTTACCACCACCACATTGTCCCCATGAAGTTATGTTTGGGAGAGATTAAGTTTCATCTACAGAGAAAACAGCTAAAATGGTAAGTCTACATTCAAAATCATGAAATTATATATTTCAAAATGGGAATTTCGACCCAATATTCCCTATATTCAAAAATAAGCAAACCAGAGATATTTTTAATGGCACCCAGGAACAAATTCTTTATTGAAAGGATAATGAAAAACACAGGCTCCTAAGAGAGGATATGGTATTCCAACTCTAGGCTAAGAGTATCTATGTTAGTTGCTTTAACGAGAATCAATGGCTCTGTCAAGGTATCTTTTATTGCCAACAATTTCAGAAATAATTACTCATCTCTAAGTAACACAATGATCATCTTAATTTTATGTCAGCCATGGTAAAAAATTGTGAGTGGATAATGAGGAAAAATATTCTGAAAACTACTATTTAATTCACAGGAGACACATCTCAATAAAACTGAAAAGAAAAAGAACACAAGAAAGATTAACAGTAATAAAAAGCATTACATCAAGTGTGATTTTCATGTCATTGCATTGCTAACATTGCTCTCATTATACCCTCAAAGAATTGATTTGTTCTTAATGCCAAGGAAAGTAACAAAAAGGAACTAAATCCTATTGACAAGCTAGTTGTTTAGTAAATATTTTAGTGGTATAAAATCCATTCCCTTGAAAATGTACTTATGAATTCTTCAATAAACTCAGAGATGATTTCTGACCAATGACATGCAAAATATATCAAAAAAAACAATCATCTGATTGCCTAACTTTTGCACTGAAGGTAAAATAGAACCAGACTCTAGATAAAAAGATTTGGTCTGAATTCCCAGAGCTCCTGGAACCTAAACATCCTCTTGAACTCTTAATCTCCAAAAGAGGTTAATATTTTGAGAGCAGATAGATCATTTTATTGATCCTGGACTTTTCTTCAAATCATGGAGCAAATTTTATGAAAGAAAAGGGGAAGAGGAAATAGGGCAATATTAACACATCAAGAATCCTGGCAACAGTAATATATACTACATAAGTTTAATAAAAATGTGGCAATGGGGGAGGAAAAAAGGAGAAAAGGAATTACTTAATTTAGCTTTGTTGTTGTTATTGTTGTCAGAATGTCTAACTCTTTCGCAACCCAAAGTACTGTAGCCTGCCAGGCTCCCCTGTCCATGGGATTCTCCAGGCAAAAATACTGGGGTGGATTGTCATTTACTTCTCCAGGGCATCTACACGACCAGGGATCAAAGTGGGTCTCCTGCACTGCATGCAGATTCTTAGGATCTGAGGAGAGAAAGCATTCGTAAGTTTTACTATGCTAGATGCTTCTGAATAGGTTGATTGATGGGCGGGAAATGACATGATACTCGGGAAAGTTGTTATCAATGTACTAAGGTCCTAATGTTGATGTGTACCTCACAGAATAAATTTTTACAATGAATTAAATTCACAGTTACCGGGATAAAAAAAAAAAGAACACTAAAAAAGAAAGTTACACAGATCTAACTTGAATCCAAGTTATATATCTAAGATAGGCACAACTTGATTTCCCACCTCGATGAATCATCTAAAGTGAACCTAATTTAGCTGTTTAAAAGCAATCGTTAAAATTATATTTTTCAAGGACTAAAGTTATACGTTTCTCATTTCTGACTCCCAGGCACTTTTTAACATAAAGAGAGAAATCTGTTGTATTTAATATAAACATGGCCAAGGACATATTTTTTTTTTCCCTAGAGAGGTGTGTATTAAGCCCATGGAACTTCTCCAATGGCCATTAATGTCCTTCCTGGGGTAATACAGCATCTAATGAGTGCACACACCTGGAGGATTCTGTTTGTTATTCTACAAGGAGGTAAAACAGCTCATTTAATGAGATTTATAGAGCTTTATGACACAAATTCTGGTCAGGAGAGAAATTGCATGTCACTGTTATGGCTTGTCTGGTTCTGCTATATCAGATGATGAATTCATTATCATAAATATTCAAGTTCAGGCCAGAGAATACTGAACCTAGCTACTTGGTCCTTATGCTGTCTTTTATCAAAATGGTACCCAACTAGCTACAGTGAGACAGAGTCTTTGGGACTGAGGCTCTCCTTTGGTTTACTAGCTTTTCCTTTATACATTTAGATAATTTTATGATAGTTAACAAATGAAACTCTCAACAATCTAATCACATATACATTGTTCTTTTTTTTTTTTTTTTAAAGAAAGATAATATATAAGGAGAAGAAAGTCTTTGGTATTTTTGCAGTAATGTATCCTCACTGATTTCTACTCTATTCAAGTTTCATGTTGCATTTACTCATATACACACACACACAAACCTATAGCTAATAGACTTATTATATATAGACAATTACATATTTATATGTATTTACAAATATAAATTTATGTATAAATATTTAATATATACATATTTATAAAGAAACTAGGATATTCATAAATATCTATGGTTCTTAAAATGATGTATACTAATCTACATGCTATTTAGCAATGCATATGCTACACATTTAATGCATTTAAAAGTGAAAACATTTATAAAACTTCTTACATTTATTTCAGGACTTCCCAGATAGCTTAGTGGTAAAGAATCTGCCTGCCAATGCAGGAGATGTGAGTTTGATCCCTGGGACAGGAAGATCTCTTGGAGAAGATCAACTTGCTCCAGTACTCTTGCCTGGGAAATCCCATGGACAGAGAAGCCTAGTAGGCTACAGTCCATATGGTCACAAAAGAGTATATTTTTATATGTATAACTTAGTAAATAAAGCTTATCTTACTCCCTTCAATATGTGCTCTCTCTCAATTATTTTAACTGGACAAAAATAAAACAGATTCCTGTGTAACACCATAACAATAGTAAGTCCTAAAACTCTTCATTGAAAATCATTTCCTTTATGATTTTTGATATATTTATTTTAGATGGATTCACCGATATGGATGGATGGTAGCACAGACGAGTAAATGAACATTTCTGAATGCGGGTAATTAGAACCAAGATACTTTGAGTCTTTGGACTTTTCATTTTCTTAACTCTGATCTGGTTAATGACCACATAGAAGTCAGTATTAGCTTTTATTTTTAAAGTGTAGCTTTAAAGCAGTATTCACTTTCAGAAAGTCTCACACTTTACTAGCTGCTTTCCATGAACTCATAAACTGCGATTATGCCCAGATAGATTAAAACACAGTATTCTACTAGTGGTTAGTCCTTTTCAAAGGTAATATAACATAACTCAGTTATTTTTAAAATATTAAATCAATATTTTCTAGAATTTGATTGGATTAAATAAGTACTATCCAATTTCCTTTGTGGAGAAACTTAGTGGTGTTAGAAGCTTTGTCAGAGTCTCAGCATCAGTATTAATATTTGACTATAGAACCAAGGCTCTCAATTTATGCCTCAGCTTGGCAACTCCCTTATTTACACTCAACTTTCTATTCAACAGCAATCAAAATATTGCCTGTCCATCCCTACAGGATCTCTACATCAATATCAGAGGCTACAATAATACAATAATCCTCGTATCAGTTGCACACATATTTCCAGTGCTTACTTGAAATTTGGGAAATTCTTATCCTGCATTACTAATCTACATGCTATTTAGCAATGCATATGCTACATTTAATGCATTTAAAAGTGAAAACATTTATAAAACCAAAGATAGCTTAGTGGTAAAGAATCTGCCTGCCAATGCAGGAGATGTGAGTTTGATCCCTGGGACAGGAAGATCTCTTGGAGAAGATCAACTTGCTCCAGTACTCTTGCCTGGGAAATCCCATGGACAGAGAAGCCTAGTAGGCTACAGTCCATATGGTCACAAAAGAGTATATTTTTATATGTATAACTTAGTAAATAAAGCTTATCTTACTCCCTTCAATATGTGCTCTCTCTCAATTATTTTAACTGGACAAAAATAAAACAGATTCCTGTGTAACACCATAACAATAGTAAGTCCTAAAACTCTTCATTGAAAATCATTTCCTTTATGATTTTTGATATATTTATTTTAGATGGATTCACCGATATGGATGGATGGTAGCACAGACGAGTAAATGAACATTTCTGAATGCGGGTAATTAGAACCAAGATACTTTGAGTCTTTGGACTTTTCATTTTCTTAACTCTGATCTGGTTAATGACCACATAGAAGTCAGTATTAGCTTTTATTTTTAAAGTGTAGCTTTAAAGCAGTATTCACTTTCAGAAAGTCTCACACTTTACTAGCTGCTTTCCATGAACTCATAAACTGCGATTATGCCCAGATAGATTAAAACACAGTATTCTACTAGTGGTTAGTCCTTTTCAAAGGTAATATAACATAACTCAGTTATTTTTAAAATATTAAATCAATATTTTCTAGAATTTGATTGGATTAAATAAGTACTATCCAATTTCCTTTGTGGAGAAACTTAGTGGTGTTAGAAGCTTTGTCAGAGTCTCAGCATCAGTATTAATATTTGACTATAGAACCAAGGCTCTCAATTTATGCCTCAGCTTGGCAACTCCCTTATTTACACTCAACTTTCTATTCAACAGCAATCAAAATATTGCCTGTCCATCCCTACAGGATCTCTACATCAATATCAGAGGCTACAATAATACAATAATCCTCGTATCAGTTGCACACATATTTCCTGTTATGATGTGCATCCTAGACTTGAGTAATTTTGGGGAAATTCTTATCCTGCATTATCCTAAGGTTTACTTCTAAAATTTTTTTTTTTAATTTATTTTTGGCTATTCTGGGTTTTCACTGATGCCACAGGCTCTTCTCTAGTTGTAGGGAGTTGGGGCTACTCTTTAGTTGAGGTGAGCAGGCTTCTTGTGACGGTGACTTCTCTTGCTGTGGAATTTGGGCTCTAGGGCACATGGGCTTCAGTAGTTGCGGCACATGGGCTCAATAGCTGTGGTTCACAGGCTTGGTCACTCCGCATCTTGTGGGATCTCCCCAGATCAGAGATCGAACCCGTCTCCTGCACTGGCAGGTGAACTCCTTTACCACTAAGTTACCAGGGAAGCCCTATCCTAAGGTTTTGATTTTAAATGTTTTATTTCTCAGTAAATGGCTTTCTTCATATCATCTGCATCAGAGACATTCCTGTTTTCACCTTTGGTGCAATGATATTAAAAATTACATGTAGTTCAGCTATATCGTAAAGAAAGTTTCGGTGCTGATTTTACCAGTTGGTTGGGTTAACCAGATGTTCTGGTCATTTGACTAGGAAATTTATTTTCACAACTAAGCATGAATAAACTACCTTGTCAGCAGTCTTCCTTAAAACGGTGGCTTAGTAGTCACAGTAAACACTAGCTTTTTCCACGTTTCATAATATGAGAACGAGAAAGCTACACATTAAGTTAGATAGTGTGAGCTAATTGTAAGCTGTGGCAAATTGTTCTATTTTTAAACCTAAGCTTGACTTCTAAGAAATAATGAAAGTCACTATAATGAAAGTTTTTTAAAACACTAAAGCTTATTTACAGAAACTTAGTGGTGTTAGAAGCTTTGTCAGAGTCTCAGCATCAGTATTAATATTTGACTATAGAACCAAGGCTCTCAATTTATGCCTCAGCTTGGCAACTCCCTTATTTACACTCAACTTTCTATTCAACAGCAATCAAAATATTGCCTGTCCATCCCTACAGGATCTCTACATCAATATCAGAGGCTACAATAATACAATAATCCTCGTATCAGTTGCACACATATTTCCTGTTATGATGTGCATCCTAGACTTGAGTAATTTTGGGGAAATTCTTATCCTGCATTATCCTAAGGTTTACTTCTAAAATTTTTTTAATTTACTTTTGGCTATTCTGGGGTTTTACTGATGCCACAGGCTCTTCTCTAGTTGTAGGGAGTTGGGGCTACTCTTTAGTTGAGGTGAGCAGGCTTCTTGTGACGGTGACTTCTCTTGCTGTGGAATTTGGGCTCTAGGGCACATGGGCTTCAGTAGTTGCGGCACATGGGCTCAATAGCTGTGGTTCACAGGCTTGGTCACTCCGCATCTTGTGGGATCTCCCCAGATCAGAGATCGAACCCGTCTCCTGCACTGGCAGGTGAACCCCTTTTACCACTAAGTTACCAGGGAAGCCCTATCCTAAGGTTTTGATTTTAAATGTTTTATTTCTCAGTAAATGGCTTTCTTCATATCATCTGCATCAGAGACATTCCTGTTTTCACCTTTGGTGCAATGATATTAAAAATTACATGTAGTTCAGCTATATCGTAAAGAAAGTTTCGGTGCTGATTTTACCAGTTGGTTGGGTTAACCAGATGTTCTGGTCATTTGACTAGGAAATTTATTTTCACAACTAAGCATGAATAAACTACCTTGTCAGCAGTCTTCCTTAAAACGGTGGCTTAGTAGTCACAGTAAACACTAGCTTTTTCCACATTTCATAATATAAGAACGAGAAAGCTACACATTAAGTGAGATAGTGTGAGCTAATTGTAAGCTGTGGCAAATTGTTCTATTTTTAAACCTAAGCTTGACTTCTAAGAAATAATGAAAGTCACTATAATGAAAGTTGAAAAATTTAACTCTTAAACTCTAGTCTTTAAGCTATCCCCCGATTTAGAATCAAAGAAGTTTCTATATTTTAAAACAATGGTAAATAAAACCAAGGTGAACAGAGACACTACAGATTAATTATGCGAAAAGGTATTTTTTTTGAAGCTAGGAAATCTTACATGAGGAAAATTACAATACATGGTCATAAACAAAATGAAAACAGTAAAACTAGAAGTTAATATCACTGATTTAATTATCAATGTTTATAATGGAAATGCATTTAAACCATAAGTATCTGGGATTTGATTCATTTTTTTTAATGTCAGGAAAACATAAATATTGAAAACCCTTGTCTTTTGCTCTAATCATTTTGTTGTAATCTGGGCTTCCTGGTGGCTCACTGGTAAAGAATCCACCCGTAATGCAGGAGACACAAGATATGTGGGTTCGATCCCTGGGTTGGCACTATCCCATGCATGACAACCCACTCCAGTATTCTTGCCTGGAGAATCTCATGGTGGAGGAGACTGGCAAGCTACAGTCCATAGAGTCACAAAGAGTCAGATACAACTGAAGCAACTGTATGCACACATGAAGATTCAAATTATTTTACCGTATTTGTTATATACTTCTAAAGAGAGTGTAAAAATACTTGTACAGCAAAAACTGGCAGACTGCTGAGTGGAAGGCACTCTAACAATGATATAGGAAATAAATCATTGTTCCAGGAAGCAGTGAACAAGACAAAGAAAATCTCTTATCTCTAAATTAATTGAATATTGTACACTGTCATCAACACTTAGCGACTCAAGAAATGTCCATGTCACTTATGAATCAGATTTTATCATGTCTGTGCGTATTGTGTGTGTACACCTATATCTAGCCCAGTCATCAACAATGGCATCAGTATTACTTACATAATTGCAGTTACTCAGCAGAAAATATTCTAATAAAGGATACAAAATCATTCTCTAAAAACTCCAAACAAATTACTCTGTTGCATTTAAGATCCAACCAGACTGGCTTTTCCTGTGTCAATTCATTATACCCAAGGGCAATTCCTCTGTTTAGTACACTTTTCAAGGTCATGGACTTCAGCTTGATTAATATGACTGCCAAAAAGAATCAGAAGAGAAAAATATTGGTCTAGTATCATAGAAGAAATTGCAAAGGGGAAATCTATACGATGGAATTATTGCATAATAAGCTAACAATTGCCTTGTGTTTTTTATAATTTTGGCTGATGAATAAGTACTATAATGAAAATAGATGTTGAGGCTATGGCTGAACGGCTTTAAAGCAACTTTTTATATGTAAAATATAGTTGCCAATGTAGTCATAAAATGAAGAGGAAAAAGAAAAAGAATTGAGTGAGGGGAACACAATTATGTTCAAAGAAAACCACAAACACACTGGATTGGAACAAAGAAATTCCAAGTGCATGGGTAATATGCAGTAAGACCCGGACATGCCATATATAGTATGTACTTTCTAAGAATGAGAGGTAAAACAGATTTCAAGGAAATGTTTATAAATGGAGTGTGTGGGGGTTATTTTATACTTTCTTCTCAAAGGAAATCTGTAAATTGAGAGTAGTTTATAAATACTTCCTCAAAGGAAAAACACAATCAAATGGTTTCTCATTCTATATAAGATATAAAAAAAAAAATATGAATCTTTCTTTGCCACAAAGTAATGAAAGCAATTTAGACAGTAATTAAAGAAAAAGTTTGTCTAAGCATATGAAAAAAGCAACAAAAACAACCCAAGTGCTGAATTTCATAATTAAGCCAAGGGACTCAAACATAGGTCTCAATGCCAGAATTCTCAATCATTAGCCCATCTTACAGGAGAGCTTCTATGTGACACTCCATTAGATTTGTCTCTAATGTTTAGCTGCCTTCACTGTGCTTTATTTCTTTTTCTTCATTTACTGCAGACATTACAGTAAAATACATAGACTAAGTATAAACTTATTATACAACCAGTAAGCTACTCTAGGTTAATTTACTTTAGTTTTTCATTCCTTCACCCCAACTTTTCATTTCATGAAGCATCTCCATGCTAATGATCAATAACCAACTGCCAATCCATATCACCATGCGAAAACATCCCCTTGCGAGCCTTTTCCTTTGACAAGTACCAAACCAAATGGACTGTCAGACTACAGGGTGCCATATCAGGGTAGTCTGATCAACAATAGCAGAAGCAAATTTACACTGAACATATCTGGATTTCCCAATTAGATTGGTGCACATGAGGACAACTATATTTTATATATTTTGATCTGCCATAAATGTCTTATTGTGTCTAATCATTAGTGCCAAGTCAATGGTTAATAAATCACAGTGAGTGGAAGTCTCTTTATCTTCAACTTGTTTAAATATATAACTCATTTAACTGGATCTTTCCTGTCTTGGATTTAACTGAGAAACCCAGTGCAATATGTGGTAATCACAGGGCATTTGGTGGCTTACACAAATCTCTATCATATGCAGTATTCACACAGGTGATGAAAGGGAACATGGTCCAGGACTCTTGGACCCCTTTTAGCTACAGGAAGATCGAAACAGAAGTCCAAGGGTCAGAAGCAGGATTTCGGAGAAAACTGGTTATCAAGTTTTTCCAGGAAAAAAAAAAAAAAAAAGCTGTTGCTGTGCTGTTATCTTTTCCCCACCCGTACACAGGAAAGGTTGAGGCGTGCAACCTCTCAGTTGCAAAAAGATACAACTGACTCACATCTAAGAAAGGCACATTTTACTAAGATCTAACCCGTGCCAAAGAGAGAGACAGAGAAAAGAGGAAAGGAAGGGAGGGAATGGGAGAAGCAGAGTCGCCTTGGATGGGTTAAAATGGGAGTGCAAGGAGAAAGGCTTTTCATCACAAACAGATTGGACTTGCATCACAGGGTACACATTCCTAGGGAAAGATCTACAAAGGAAACACCTGCCACAGAGATGCCAGTTAAGAGAACTGCAGGGGAGAGCATCTGGCAAGGAATTCTTAAAGATCTCATGAAAGCAGTCATGAGAGAAAAAGACAGCTTTTCCACGAGGCTGGTCTATCTAACGACCTCAACTTTGAACACATTTGCCAGGGCCGTGTGTTTACGAAACTGAGACAAACAAGACCTGTACTATATGCTTATACTTCCCTCCCCTCCACAAAACACCTGGAAAGAAAGCAATAGTAAGAAACTCTAAGAAGGAAAGGTTTAACTAATAGTAAATCAAGTTCAACGTGTGAGTTCGTCCCTCAGACGATATGTTAATTACTGAATCAACACTGTTGGTGACTTAGTGTGCCTGTGGAGTTGGCAGAGATGCTATGGGCCTGCTGGAAATAACGTTCGTTTAGGAATAGGTCAAAATTATTCCTCACTGAATATAATGCCATGGGGACAGTGGGAGGAAAAACTTATCTCTTCTGTTTACATCATAAGATATGTTTTTAACATAAACCTTAAAAATAGATTAGACTTTAAATTAGTCCATTAAAATCTCCTACCTAATTAATTTTATGGAGAGTCAGATTATAGAAAATTCAGTAAGTCATTCTTCCTGCAGCCTGAAGGAAAACTAGAATTGTTTGTCCTTTACAGGAAAAGGGATGTGTCAAAAAGAACATGGTAAGGCCCTGGAAATTCTAACTTGCAGCCTGTTTTTCTGAGGACATTACTGGTTGCTTTTACAAGGGAGAGTGTCAAATGCCAAAGACAACAGAAGTTGCCATCTTAATACTTGAAGAATTAGAAAATATATTTAGAAAATAGCTTGGCATGCCAAGAGGAATAGAAAGAACAGGTTCGCAAAGAGGCTCTTAAACAGTGTTGTTAAAATTCACACTCATTTGCTTAACATTAAAACCCAGCAATTAGCTAACAAACCTTGGTGACAGACTGCTATTAATTTTGTGCTGACTCCATACACGTAAATTAAACCATTACAAGTTTCCCACGTGCTGCCTCTGACATTTGTTTTGTACAAGTAAGCTGGCAGTGGGAGGCATAAACTTTGCTCTTAATTCCCTTGGCAAGTGATCTGCTGATCACTTTGTTAATTTCTTGAAAGAGACTCAAACACTGAATGACTCCAACTGAACGTGTCTAATGAACAAAGAGTTATACTATTATAGAAAGTTTTCACAACAGTATTCAGATCTGAATGTAGATACTCAGATAATTTTATATAATTAGAGTCTACAATCATACGTCGTAATATAACATAAAATGACATTTATTTCCCCAGGAATAATCAAAATCATGTTTATGTTAATTTATTAATCTCATTAAATCCTAAAAATATCTTAGAGAGTACTATTACTTTCTTTCAACCATTTAAAAATCTTAAAGAGAAAGAGCTGGTTATTTTTATATGGGATAATCTATGAGAAGAAAAGATAAAGAATTTTCTCATCAATGACCAAGAGAAATTCATAAATTTTCCACAAATTCCCATGATTTTCTACTCATCTGTATGTTCAAAGTTTCCAACTGAGTGCGTGTTCCAAACACTCAGCTCGCTAAAACAATCCACTTCACCACAATTTCCACTAAACTTCAGGGATATGATAACAAGAACCTGATATATAACATGGGCAAGTGATCCCTATTCCGTATGTTCTTGAAATGCCTTATCTGTAACAGTCGTTCTGCCCATAACCTTTTTCTATACCTCCTCAACTTTTCCATAAAGAAACTGTCCTGGATATGACATGATATGGTAGGCTTCTTTACCTTTACTATGGACATCCATCATACTCCCTGCTTCAAAAGTCACTGTTCTGAAATACAAGGCAGCAGATATCTGTTACCAACTACTCATTCCATGTACATTTTTCAAGACTTTTTAGTCAAGAACAGTTCCAGGTACTTTAGACAAACCCATCACAGAAATACATAAAAATCCCTAGGACAAGTGCTCCCCATGCCCCATGCATACATGCAACCTTTATAGAAAAGAAAAAAATGGGACTTTAGACTTCAAGATTTTCTCAAACCTGGCAAGCATCTCAAACTAAATGGCATGATATCTCCAAACTAAGCAAAGAGTCAAACATTTTACTTCTCTTATAATGCTTTTCACTTTAAATCATGGTCATTAGCATCAGCCTTTCAGTCCTCTTTGATTTATTTAAGAATAGGATTTGTATTTTCTATTCTGTATATTCCCTGCAAGCCTACCAAAAGAGTGACCATGTGATAGGTGTTCAGTAAATGTATAATGGAATTAAGCCATGTGACATTAAGAAAGGTAGTTGTTTAAAAATATATATATACAGTAGGGGATATTTTAACTATCTAATAAAGACCAAGATAATTATGTCATAGACAGTAGTTTGTCAAGGCATTCATAGATAAAAAATTTCCTAGGGCTTCCCTGGTGGTCCAGTGGGTTAAGAGTCTACCTTGCAGTGCAGGGGAAGCTGGTTTGATCCCTGGCCCAGGAGGATCCCACAAGTGCCATGCAGTGGCTGGGCCGGTATGTCCAATTACCAGCCAGCACTCTGGAGCATGTGCCCAGAGTCGGTGCTCTGCAACCAGAGAGGCCACTGTAATGGGAGGCCTACACAGGCCAAGGAATAAAGATGAATGAAAATAAATAAATAAAAAACCAATAAAAGAGGCCGAAATTTAAAAATAATAATAACCACTTAAAAAAAAAATTCCTAACAAAATCAGGCCCTAATTTGAATCTGTTTTTGAAAGTGTGATGGTTAGATCAGCAATGCTGGCTGCATCAATGTCCCATCCCAGAACTAAAGAAGGATCAGAGTCCAGATTTTTACAAAATCCCCAAATAATTTAGATGAACATTAAAATTTGAAGGTGCTAACTTATATCACTGGTTTTTAATCAAAGCGGCATTTTAAAAAAAACTTTTACTTTTTACCTTTACAGAGTTTTGTTGTTTACAGATATGTATGTTCTCAGATTAGTCATATGTATATCCCCCCCATCCCACCCCTCCAGACCATCATACAGCACCCCTGAAGGATCCCCTTTTCTCACAGAGCAATGACTATAGCTATTTTTTTCACATATGATAGTACAGGCCTTCAAGCTACTTCCTTTACGCCTCTCACCCACTGTTCCTTCCCTACAATGTCCATATGTCCACTGTCCATGTCTGTCTTTCCGTCGTCAAAGCGACATGTTAAAGTTTGATATTGTTTAAAAAAAGAGGAAAAGAGAAAGAATAAACTTTTGTCTGACCACACTCTGAACAAATTAAACGCGCATATGATCTTTCATTTTACTTTAAACTCTGTGGAATTTTCAGGTACAGCTGAGTTAAAAAAGCATTGACTGAAATAATATATTGACTCTGCTATAGAATTCTCTGAATTGAAGTAAAAGAAATTAAGTTTAAAATTCAAATCAGAACAAATATATTTCTAATATTTTAAAAATTCAATATGACCTTGCTCAATAGTCTTCTGATTTTAGGATCAAATGGAGAAACACCTGAGTCTAAAGATGTCCTCTAAAACTCTTCTTCGATTTAATAAAGCATCCTATTCTTATCTTCTCAGACACAGAATCATCTTAAGTGATAAGCATCAACATGAACAGTGGAAATGAGCTTTAGAGCACAGATCTGTAGAATTATAGAAAACTCTCCGTAGAGACTAAAGAGGAACTAACCCTGTGTTATATTTCATCTTTAAAGACTGAAACACTCTTCTCTCTTGGGGAAAATAAAAGGAATCAATCTTTCCATCATGTGAACTAACCCCTCATTTTGAGTTAAGCTTTTGCTAATAATTTGGCACAAGACATTCAGACTTGTTTTCATAAACCATCATAACTACATACCATATCAGAAATCTAAAGAATGTATAAATGTTATTCTAATTCATAGTAACTAAACTGATCTAGTATTTTGCATTAATTCACACCATCAACAAAATGTCTTTTAAGGATGTCTTTTCTTAAAAGTCATAGAATACAGGGGCTTCCCTTGTGGTTCAGTGGATAAGAACCCGTCTGCCAATACAGGAGACACAGGTTCAATCCCTGATCCAGGAAGATCCCACATACTGCTGAGCAGCTAAACCCACACATCAACAAAGACCCAGCACAGCCAAAAATAAATATAAAAGTTTAAAAAAAAAAAGTCATAGAATACAATTGGTCAGGTACATCATATTTTTTGACAAGTGTCAGCACAAAGGTAGGAAGTTATTGGTTCACATTTGGTGTGAAATCCAAAAGAGACTAAAAGGAAAAACTTGGTTTCACAATGTACAAAACCGGGAGCTGGAATACATGGAATTCTATTTTTAATTCTGTCATGGATAAAAGGCAAAACAAAAAAAATTTTTTAAAGAGAGTAATTCAAGTAATTTAAATGATTATCTCATTTTATCTGTACATCAACCAAAAGAAATGACTATTATTACTTTCCACAGGAAGAATATGGTGAAAAGGGAGGATAGGTAAGTTTCCAAGGTCACTCTTTACACAATATTAAATGGAATCTTCAAAATTATTAGACTGTTTGAGCCTTTAAAATCAGACAGACCTATGTGAAAAGTTCTAATATACTACTAATGGTTATCAAGACTCTATTTTTACACCATCAAGGATAGAATTCCACAAGTCCATTCTGAGGAACAGATAACAAAATAATAAAACTTTAAATGTCCCTGGGACCCACATCTGAAGCTTTGTCTCTATGAGAGTACTGATCTGTCTCAAAGATATTCAGGTGTACTGCATCTCGCTAAGTATATTCAAGTATGTTGTATTTCATCAATGCTGTCTAGGAATATCATAAGACTTACATCATGTACATTACATAAATAAATTCAACTTAAGCAATTTTCTTTCATATTTTTTAAATATATATATATATATAATATATATATATATATATATATATAGCCACTTCTATTGGTCTTTCATTTATTCATTTTCACCCATCTTTGTTCTTTGGTCTGTGTGGGCCTCCCATCGCAGTGGGCTTTCTCACTGCAGAGCACCGGCTCTGGGTGCATGCGCTCGAGAGCTCTGGCTCGGTAGTTGGACACATTGGTCTAGGCGCTCCATGGCAGGTGGGATCTTCCCAGGCCAGGGATCGAACTGGCACCCCGTGCACTGCAAGGCGGTGTCCTTACCCACTGGACCACCAGGGAAGCCCCTCTTTCATATTTTTTAATCAAAAGCAGACTATCATAGAATACAATTGGTCAGGTACATCATATTTTTTGACAAGTGTCAGCACAAAGGTAGGAAGTTATTGGTTCACATTTGGTGTGAAATCCAAAAGAGACTAAAAGGAAAAACTTGGTTTCACAATGTACAAAACCGGGAGCTGGAATACATGGAATTCTATTTTTAATTCTGTCATGGATAAAAGGCAAAACAAAAAAAATTTTTTAAAGAGAGTAATTCAAGTAATTTAAATGATTATCTCATTTTATCTGTACATCAACCAAAAGAAATGACTATTATTACTTTCCACAGGAAGAATATGGTGAAAAGGGAGGATAGGTAAGTTTCCAAGGTCACTCTTTACACAATATTAAATGGAATCTTCAAAATTATTAGACTGTTTGAGCCTTTAAAATCAGACAGACCTATGTGAAAAGTTCTAATATACTACTAATGGTTATCAAGACTCTATTTTTACACCATCAAGGATAGAATTCCACAAGTCCATTCTGAGGAACAGATAACAAAATAATAAAACTTTAAATGTCCCTGGGACCCACATCTGAAGCTTTGTCTCTATGAGAGTACTGATCTGTCTCAAAGATATTCAGGTGTACTGCATCTCGCTAAGTATATTCAAGTATGTTGTATTTCATCAATGCTGTCTAGGAATATCATAAGACTTACATCATGTACATTACATAAATAAATTCAACTTAAGCAATTTTCTTTCATATTTTTTAAATATATATATATATATAATATATATATATATATATATATATAGCCACTTCTATTGGTCTTTCATTTATTCATTTTCACCCATCTTTGTTCTTTGGTCTGTGTGGGCCTCCCATCGCAGTGGGCTTTCTCACTGCAGAGCACCGGCTCTGGGTGCATGCGCTCGAGAGCTCTGGCTCGGTAGTTGGACACATTGGTCTAGGCGCTCCATGGCAGGTGGGATCTTCCCAGGCCAGGGATCGAACTGGCACCCCGTGCACTGCAAGGCGGTGTCCTTACCCACTGGACCACCAGGGAAGCCCCTCTTTCATATTTTTTAATCAAAAGCAGACTATCAAAGATGACTCAACAATTCTTTAAAGATAACACAAAAAAACCTCTTGCTTCTTAAAGATGGACAAACCAGATGACTTTAGGTAGATCATATCTTTATTCATTTGAGAACAAGACTGAACATACTTCTTGGCTCAATAACAGAAGCAGCTGATTTCTTGATCTGTTATTTTTCAACAAATGCATCTGTCTAAAGTATAGTGTGTCCAAAGTTGTATGCCTTAGTTTTGGAGTTGTATGCCTCAGTGTTGGGAGTACAGGACCACTGGTCACTCAAGCTGCTGAATGCAGAGTTCTTCTGTTTCTTTCTCTGTATTTTGGGGACAAGAAAAGAACTCGGCTCATAGGAAGGAGTCCACTTAGCCTGATGTCTTGCACACAGAAAGCTCTGAATAAGTCAATGCTTTGGTCCAGTTGGAAGTCCTAGTACTATGCTTCTCTACCTACGAAAATCCTACCTGTCCTTCAAAGTCAACATAAAATGCTTCCTTTGCATGCAATCTTCTATAACCTCTTGATTTAAGTTGCTCCCTCTATGTTCCCACGTCATTCTGTTCACAAGTCTGTTATACTAAGATCCAAACTCTTCCTTTAGGTTTGGTTATTTTTAAGTCCCTTCTTGAAAGCAGGGATCATTTCTTATGAATTTTGTAAACTCCATAACATCAAGCATAGATAAGTCATTGCATAAAGGAGACAGTCAATTAGTATTTGTCCAACAAATAAAAAACTGAAACAGGTAGACAACCATGTGGAGATGTCCGAGTTGGTGTAGTGGTAAAGAACCTGACGATCAATGCAGGAGATCCAAGAGACACATGTTTGATTCCTGGGTCAGGAAAACCCCCTGGAGAAAGAAATGGCAACCCACTCCAGTATTTTTGCCTAAGACATCCCATGGACAGAAGAGCCAGGAGGGTTACGGTCCATGGGGTTGCAAAAAGTTGCACACGAATAAGCAACTGAGCACGCACACACACACACACACACACACACACACACGCTTCCTCCCCAGTACTACACAGCATGTAAACTGGGAGTCTCACAGGAACTCAGCAAAAGGCTAATACCAACCAAGGAGAAATACCAGACTCTGTCAAGTATACAATCCTGCTATATGTTCCTTACAGAGACACAAATTCCATTTTAAGCTTTCTTGTCTAAATTATAAAGTAACAACTGTCAGAGTTAGTACAGGCATTAAGAAGAAAAAAATGTAACCAGTAAAATTATTATGTCAATTAGAAACTTTCTGCTGCATACAATCAGTCTTACTCCATCCTATATTACAAATCCCAGTGCTTTATTAACTGTGCTTCTCAAAAGTCAATTTGTTCTATTTTAAAATACCACACTCACACACTTATGCACATACACACATATACACATTCACATACTTCTTTACAGCTAATAAAGGGAAAAGAAACTCAGGGGGAAAGCAACAAATGTGAATTATATCTCAGTAAAGCTGTTAAGCATAAAAACATTTTAAAAGCAAAATAAATCTCTTCTTGGATATTTGCTTCAAGAGAACAATGCCTTGAAGAATCAGACCTATGTCTTGGCTTATTTAAAATTTTGCTCCGTGTAGCTTTTTTAAATACATAATTTTCATTGTTTATTTTTGGCTGTGCTGGGTCTTTGTTCCTGTGGGGCTTTTCTTGAGTTGTGGCATGCGGAGGGCCTCTCTTAGTTGCTGTGCGTGGGGTTCTTTTTGCGGTTGGTTTCGCTTGCTGTGGAGCACGGGTTCTAGGGCACGTGGGTTTCGGGAGGTGCAGCTCCAGTCTAGAAAACAGGCTCAACAGCTGTGGTGCCTGGGCTTAGTTGCTCCATTGCACATGAGATGTTTCTGGATTTGGGATCAAATTTGTGTCTCCTGCCTTATGAGGCAGACTCTCTACCACTGAGTCACCACGGAAGTCCTACCTATAAGTTTGAATTATGGGAAACCTAAAAGATGGCTTTCTAAACATGGACAACGGATTTTACAACAGCAAAAAGAATCGATGTCACCAAAACACAAAGGAAATTTATTTGAGCCTTGGTTCTTGAGCACGTGACTTTGTCTGAGAAGGCAGGTTACTCTGCTGATTATTGTGCCTCAGATAGCTAAGGATGACCAGCTTGCTGTGTGGCAGCCAAAGGAAGAACCTCGAAATATCCCAAAGATCTGAGCCAGTTTCATGGCAACACAATGTGCAAGACAGAGTGAAGCTCCAGTATAAAATTCCTATGCATTATGCTCCTCAATGACCATAAATTAGAGGTATTTAAATGTTTGTGTTACCTTTCTTCATTTCAACCACATATTTGTAAGAGTTTCCAACAGCACACTCAGAAGATTGACATTAGAAGGGGTCAACAAGATTCTGAAATTATATATAATAGACTACCTATTTATCACCTATCTAGCTATCATCTGTCATCTATTAATCATCTGTTTATCTATCTACCTATCTATAATTAGTCGAGCCTTATCTTTGACTGTAACATATCAATGTAGATGCGATAGCAGTCGATAGCTTATAGACATTTAAGCATATCTGATAGAAACCACAGGAACTCTCCCCACTAAACTCGTCATTTGCACATATTTAAACTTGCTGTAAAATTTCAGGGGTATTAACCTAAAACCATTTTTGGACTCCAAATTAAAAAAGCCTTACAAAACTATCTTTAATTGTAGAATATAATTTTACACTATTCAAACTCATTAAAATACCATCAGATAATTTTGCACCAAAATGACTAATTTCCCACAGTGCATGCTTAATAAATTTAATACAAATCACATGTCTCTCCCTCTCAATCATATAGTCTATATTCTATGAAGTGCTTCACCTCCTGCCTTCAGCTGTATTCTTGCCTTTTCTTTGTGAGCATATCTACTCCTCCAAAGGACGGGTAGCAGCACATTTTCAGACGAAAGCTTTTATTTTAAAATATATATAACACAGCCCAAAACAATACTACTAAAGCTCAGAAGTTCTTCCAAATGCTTAATTTGATTTTTCCTATGCTGGTTACACCTCTTATCCTTGCCACATTTACATTATGAGCAGATTACCCAGTCTCCAGTTCTCTGACCTACATATTAGCAAATCCTGCTACTTTTAATTTTCCATGAAAGCCTGATTCTTTAAGCATCTACTCTCTCCACTCTTTGGGCCTCTCTGGTAGCTTTTACCAAAACTAATCGGATTTCTGGGATTAGCCTTTCTTCAAAATCGAAATATCCCAAAGATCTGAGCCAGTTTCATGGCAACACAATGTGCAAGACAGAGTGAAGCTCCAGTATAAAATTCCTATGCATTATGCTCCTCAATGACCATAAATTAGAGGTATTTAAATGTTTGTGTTACCTTTCTTCATTTCAACCACATATTTGTAAGAGTTTCCAACAGCACACTCAGAAGATTGACATTAGAAGGGGTCAACAAGATTCTGAAATTATATATAATAGACTACCTATTTATCACCTATCTAGCTATCATCTGTCATCTATTAATCATCTGTTTATCTATCTACCTATCTATAATTAGTCGAGCCTTATCTTTGACTGTAACATATCAATGTAGATGCGATAGCAGTCGATAGCTTATAGACATTTAAGCATATCTGATAGAAACCACAGGAACTCTCCCCACTAAACTCGTCATTTGCACATATTTAAACTTGCTGTAAAATTTCAGGGGTATTAACCTAAAACCATTTTTGGACTCCAAATTAAAAAAGCCTTACAAAACTATCTTTAATTGTAGAATATAATTTTACACTATTCAAACTCATTAAAATACCATCAGATAATTTTGCACCAAAATGACTAATTTCCCACAGTGCATGCTTAATAAATTTAATACAAATCACATGTCTCTCCCTCTCAATCATATAGTCTATATTCTATGAAGTGCTTCACCTCCTGCCTTCAGCTGTATTCTTGCCTTTTCTTTGTGAGCATATCTACTCCTCCAAAGGACGGGTAGCAGCACATTTTCAGACGAAAGCTTTTATTTTAAAATATATATAACACAGCCCAAAACAATACTACTAAAGCTCAGAAGTTCTTCCAAATGCTTAATTTGATTTTTCCTATGCTGGTTACACCTCTTATCCTTGCCACATTTACATTATGAGCAGATTACCCAGTCTCCAGTTCTCTGACCTACATATTAGCAAATCCTGCTACTTTTAATTTTCCATGAAAGCCTGATTCTTTAAGCATCTACTCTCTCCACTCTTTGGGCCTCTCTGGTAGCTTTTACCAAAACTAAACATCAGATTTCTGGGAGTGGGTTTTAAAATGGGTTAAGTGGCTATATGGAATGGAGGTCATTTTTCTTTTGTAATATGTGAAAGATCTATTTTAATAAAGGTTTAACTTTGTAATCAAATGTGACACATTACTGAATCATATGTTTATATGGTAAAAACCATATGCTAGAACAAGGAAATTGAAAAAATGTGTCTCTTCCAAATTTCAACAGTGTTAAGTAATTTTATTTTTTGTATATTCTCTTCCATCTTTTTTACATGCACTCAGCATGTTACTAGGTGTAATCAATGTGAATATACCCATTTGTTTGCTAATCTTAGATAGAGGAATGGTTAAGTGTGACCTTGAGAGACAGATTATCTGGCTCTGCATCCCAGTCCCAGCAGTCACTAGCTTTGCAAGCTTACTCAGTTTCTTCATGTGTATGTGCCAGCTGCATCACTTCAGTCACATCTGACTCTTTGCAACCCTATGGACTGTACCCAATAGGCTTCTCTGTCCATGGGATTCTCTAGGCAAGAGAGTACTGGAGTGGGTTGCCATGCCCTCCTTCGGGGGATCTTCTCAACCCAGGAATCAAACCCACAATTCTTACATCTCCTACACTGACAGATGGGTTCTTTATGACTAGAGCTACCTGGGAAGCCCCTTCATGTGTACAATATGGGGAAAACAACAGTACCTATCTTTTAGAATTACTGTGAAGGTGTATACCTGCACAATGTTGAAACTGTGCTTGGCACATGGAAAGGGCCTTATAAATATAAACTATACTTAACTATGGTGGCTCAGACAGTAGAGTCTACCTGCAATACAGGAGACCTGGGTTTGATTCCAGGAAGCTCCCCTAGAGAAGGAAATGGCAACCCACTTGGTATTCTTGGAGAATTCCATGCACAGAGGAGCCTGGCAGGCTACAGTCCATAAGGTCGCAAAGAGTTGGACACGACTGAGTGACTAACACACACACACACACACACATACACACACGTACTTATTATGATTAGGTGTTCATTTCCCTTATATAACAGAATTGGAAATAACTTTCTATAGCTACATAGTCTACCTGATAACATTTAATGGCTACAGAATATTTCTTTACCTATGTGTAACTGAATTTATTTCATAATTTCTATACCATTGGATAGTTAGGTTGCTTCCATCTTTGGCTATTATAGCTAATACTGCAAAGAATATCTTCAGGTACACAGCTCTATTTTTCTTGTTGGGAGTTAATATTAAGATAAATTTCTATACGTTGAATAGATGAGGCAAAAAATTTGAATACTGTTACTGAGTCTTATGTGACAAAGAGAAATAGCATTCGTTCAGGGTAGTGAGTAGGTGTTTCATTCATTAGGTAGAACATGAAATACTGGTAACACTGCAGTACTACTGAAAGAAAATAACTTTCATGGGGCTACAGTTTCAGCTCTGTGCTCCATATCCTCCCATCTGCAAAGGTCAATGGAAGAAAAACCCGGTGTTGGTAGAAAAACTTCACAATACAAAATTCAAGGCCCTTCTGCTCTGATGGCCACAGAGCTCTTTCATACAGAAATAAAGCTTTTCCTGATGGTCTTGGAACACATTCTCACAGTTCATTGAAAAGGGGAAGCATTTTTCTTCCCTCCAAGGAGCCTTGGGCTGCATGTAATGTGGCGCTTAATTCCCTGCATCTCAGTTGACAACTGTTAAATAAATTCATGGGCAAAGAACTAGATTTTTCATGAAATACTCTGCTTATGTTATCTAATTATGTCAACATTTAATAAAATTCCTGTCTTCTCTTTCTATCATTTGAAAAAGTGAGCTAAAGGCAAAAAATGGAAAAAAAAAAACCCTCAATATAAATCACTATGAACCACAACAGGACTCATGAAGGATACTGGGAGAGAAATAAAGCGAGTGCATTACAGGAGCTGGTGAATTAGTTCTGGATGAGTCAAATCCAAAATGCTCATGAGAACCCATATACATTAAAATTCATATACCTTCAATAATTTCAGCAAAGATAAACTAAAATGACAAATATGTTCCCATACTTATCTAATGTGAATATGTTTCCATATTATATACAGGATTATGCTATGATGAAAATTTTTTAAAAAGAAAAGAAAAATACCCACTAATTTAACGGAAATAACAACAGGGAGATACAACTGGCATTGACAAGATGGTAAATTTCCACTAAAAACACCTCAAACTCAATTCAAACTGAATTGATAAATAGGCTTTTCTTTCCATTCTGAGTTTGTCAGCTGGATTATTGGCAGGCTGACTCACCCTATGCCATGGAGATGGTTCTTTAGAAAGTTGGACCATGATCAATCAATTAGATATTGCCACAAATTTCTCTCCAAGTACCATCTGAAAGTCATTAACTTGGGGCACAAAACATGATGGCCATTTTATGAGTAAGAGATCTATGTGTCCTTCTGGAATACCAAGGAAGTATGAGCCTTATGTTTGAAACTCCAGGGCCTTCTTTATTTCAATATATTTGCTAGTATTTGTTACTGGTTTTATATGAATTTAGAGGTTCAAATTCTCTCCAATTCTTTTATCCCGTATTCTGCATGATTCACTCATTAAACACTTCCCAGACCTACGGCAATACCTGCAATGTTCAATGCTATGTTGCTAGTCGCTAAGTCATGTCCGACTCTTTGCAACCACGATGGACTGCAACCCACCATGCTTCTCTGTCCAAAGGATTTCCTAGGCAGGAATTCTAGAGTGGGTTGCCATTTCCTTCTTCAGGGAATCTTCCCAGGACTGAACTCATGTCTCCTGCTTAGCAGGTGGATTCTTTAGCATTGAGCCACCTGGAAAGCCCCATTCAGTGCTATAATCACTTTAACCACATAGACTTCACTGATTCTCAATCCATTTTCTAAAAGATACAGCATCATGGCTGAAAAAGCCTGATTTGGCCCTATGGTTCTGAATTAAAATTTCCAATAGAGTATCCTGCCTATATTCAAAATTCAACCTATAAAACCTAGTTTGCCACTCTCCATCTGTCTCTTTGACCTGGGCTTCCCCTTCATCTTCTGTCTTCCCTATCTCTGCCAATGGCACCTCCAACATCTATCTCATTTATTTCTGACTTTGCCCTCAGGCATCTACTCAAAAGACGGCTACTCTGGGGAAGTCGTTTCCAAGCTCCATTCCTAAATTATATCAATCCATTCTTGATTATCAGGTTTTGAATGTTCTAGAAACAAGCATGAAAGTAATTTACTGCAGGAATCAGAAAGACTTGCAGTGTGTGCCAAGGAGGACAGACAGAGGCCAGGGACATCTGCTTTGAGCGACTGTGGAAAGAACTCTCCTAGGAGTCAGCTTTCCAGGTTATGATTCACAACCTGCTTTACTCACCCACCTTAAACTGGCTTTTATTTATTTTTTTTTAAAGATTTATTTATTTATTTTGGGTGGGGGTCGGGTTGGGGAGGGAGGGGAGCGGGTGGCCCACTTCTATTGGTCTTTCGTTTCTCCATTTTCATCCGTCTTTGTTCTTTGGCTCCTGTGGGCCTCCCATTGCGGTGGCGTCTGTCGTTGCAGAGCGCCGGCTCTGGGCGCATGCACTCCAGAGCTCCGGCTCGGTCATTGGACACATCGGTCCAGCCACTCCGCGGCACGTGGGATCTTCCCAGGCCAGGGATCGAACCGGCGCCCCTTGCACTGCAAGGCGGTGTCCTTACCCACTGGACCACCAGGGGAAGCCCTTAAACTGGCTTTTAAAAATTGCTCTTCTGAGAATGATTCTGGTCTGGAATCTGACTTGGCCCTACTCACCTCTCCTCTCCTGGTCTTGGGTTTTCTGGCATGGAAAATTTTTGAGAGAATACTTGACTTCAGAGTGCTACATAAAAAGTTAATGGCCCAAGTACCTTGGATGCTTTTAGAAAATTTTGAGCCACCTAAGTTCAGTGCTATAATCACTTTAACCACATAGACTTCACTGATTCTCAATCCATTTTCTAAAAGATACAGCATCATGGCTGAAAAAGCCTGATTTGGCCCTATGGTTCTGAATTAAAATTTCCAATAGAGTATCCTGCCTATATTCAAAATTCAACCTATAAAACCTAGTTTGCCACTCTCCATCTGTCTCTTTGACCTGGGCTTCCCCTTCATCTTCTGTCTTCCCTATCTCTGCCAATGGCACCTCCAACATCTATCTCATTTATTTCTGACTTTGCCCTCAGGCATCTACTCAAAAGACGGCTACTCTGGGGAAGTCGTTTCCAAGCTCCATTCCTAAATTATATCAATCCATTCTTGATTATCAGGTTTTGAATGTTCTAGAAACAAGCATGAAAGTAATTTACTGCAGGAATCAGAAAGACTTGCAGTGTGTGCCAAGGAGGACAGACAGAGGCCAGGGACATCTGCTTTGAGGGACTGTGGAAAGAACTCTCCTAGGAGTCAGCTTTCCAGGTTATGATTCACAACCTGCTTTACTCACCCACCTTAAACTGGCTTTTATTTATTTTTTTTTAAAGATTTATTTATTTATTTTGGGTGGGGGTCGGGTTGGGGAGGGAGGGGAGCGGGTGGCCCACTTCTATTGGTCTTTCGTTTCTCCATTTTCATCCGTCTTTGTTCTTTGGCTCCTGTGGGCCTCCCATTGCGGTGGCGTCTGTCGTTGCAGAGCGCCGGCTCTGGGCGCATGCACTCCAGAGCTCCGGCTCGGTCATTGGCCACATCGGTCCAGCCACTCCGCGGCACGTGGGATCTTCCCAGGCCAGGGATCGAACCGGCGCCCCTTGCACTGCAAGGCGGTGTCCTTACCCACTGGACCACCAGGGGAAGCCCTTAAACTGGCTTTTAAAAATTGCTCTTCTGAGAATGATTCTGGTCTGGAATCTGACTTGGCCCTACTCACCTCTCCTCTCCTGGTCTTGGGTTTTCTGGATGGACATTAGAGAGAATACTGACTTTCCTTTCAGTGATGTTATTAGGAATGACTAATAAAAATGCCAGCAAGCTCTGGAAAATCAGAGTGCTACATAAAAAAAGTTAATGGCCCAAGTACCTTGGAGCCATCTGAACATGAAATAATCACCAAGGGACAAATCCAAAATGAAAAAAAAATTCATTCAAACACAATTTACTCCAATAATTTTCAATAACTGTTACTGCTGTTTTGTGGCAGCTAAGCTTCACAAAGGGCCCATTTCTTCTCAAGCTTACCTTTGTACCTTTCAGACAGAAGAAGGTTGTGAGGAGGTTATATATCTCCCTCATCTGAGTCTGTGCAATTGCTATGTCACAGTGTAATCTATGAAATATTGCAGCATGATTACAGATATAGAAAGTACAACCTAATTATCAGAATATTGCAAAACTCTCCACCAACTGGATATGAATTTTCCATGATGGAAGAAGAGGCTCATGAGCACATGATATGCTTGCTTCTGACTTAAGTGATCTTTCCCTATTTGAGCAGATAAAGAAGAAATTACACAGAGATGAGGTTCACTATTTATAATGTATGTGTCACAAAGCCCCAAGTTGCTTGATGTTTCTTTCTTCTGTGTCAGAGGATCTGCACAGTGAAGGAGAGAGAGCTTTCCATCACTGGAAGTGCTCCAAAGAACCCAACTGACCACAGCCGTCACAAACACATGCATGGATAAAACTGGACTGTCCCTTCCACATTTGATGTCCTCTGACTTGTGATCTGCTAAACTTGACAAAACATTACTACCATACCCCACCTTAGAGACACAGTCCTATCTGGTTTATTTTAGGAGAAAAAAAGCATCTATCTCAATTAGCATCTCTTTTTCAAGAACCCTCTTAGATGAGCAGAAAGTGCTGATCAATACATTTTAAGAATCCATTTCTGGGCTTCCCTGGTGGTCCAGTGGGTAAAGAGTCTGCCTTGTAGACTGCAAGGGGCACCAGTTCCATCCCTGGCCCAGGAAGATTCCATGTGCCATGGAGCAGCTGGACCAGTGTGTCCAATTATGAGCCAGTGCTCTGGAGCACATGCACCCAGAGCTGGTGCTCTGCAACAAGAGAGGCCACTCCAATGGGAGGCTCACACAGACCAAAGAATAAAGATGGATGAAAATAAATAAATTTTAAAAAAAACAATAAGAGAGGCTAAGATTAAGAAGAAAAAAAAATAATAATCTGTTTCTTTAGACTGGATTCAGGGCAAGAAAAAAGTAGGTAAAGTTCACAGGGTCATATTCCCCGTGGACTGAAGAGCAAGCTAGGTTTATCACTTTTGTGCACAGCACGGAGGAATTCTCTCTGAAGGGATTTTCTTTTTTCATATGAATATCCATCTGCTCTTCTAACAAAGCTACTGAACCTCTCACAGTGTTATATAAATGAGCTAATGGGAAAAATCCATGCAAACATTTAGTTTACAGACACGGACACGGTTGAGAGACACTGCCATTCCTGAGGCTAAAGAGCTCCTGTGGAACCAGGCAACTATGTACAGGACACAGCGAGGTAAGAAATAAGACGAAAACTTTCACGTTTCTTGGAGAAAAAGTGGAAATGGCTTCCCTGGGTGTCTCACATGGTAAAGAATCTGCCTGTAATCCGGGAGCCCCATGTTCAATTCCCGAGTGGGGATTACCCACTCCAGTATCTTTGCTTGAAGAATCCCATGGACAGAGGAGCCTAGCAGGCTACATATAGTCAACGGGGTCACAAAGAGTCAGATATGACTAAGCGAGTAACATCTGCAAACTTCACAAAACACTTACTGATTTAAAAAATTTTAAAAAGAAACCAATAAAAATTCCAGGCTTCCCATGGGCTAGAGATGGTTTGCAACACTGATGAATTTGGAGGCTCTCAGAGAGTCAGACATGTGGGGCTCTGTTTACATCAATAGGTCATGTTGTGCTCAGATTAAAGGGCCTGCAGTCAAGCAGCGTCTCCTACCAGTATTGGTTGTTTGACCAGACAAAAAACATTCTCAAGGCAGCGAGTATTCTTTCTGAAGACTTGGCACATGACCCATCCTCAGGAAATGTTAAATGAATGAATGTATTTCTGACAGTAAGGGTGTCAGACTTTGAAAAATTTACTTCCATGTCTATAAAACTTTTGCTTTACAAAAGCTGGCAAAAAGATAGAGGGATTCAATTTCTAAGGACAACCTTGAGACAGCAAGTTGCAAGACTGGTTTGTCTGCTTGCTGCCTATGTCCTTCCTGCTTGGCAGCTTGATTCAAGGATTTGAGTCTTGAGGATGTCAAATAAGTGATTAAAATAAGGTAAAACTGGAAACATTGAAAAATGCCTGTCATCAGCATCATAATGATTGATCACCATTAGCCAGATAATTATACATGCTGAGGGAGAATGTTACAAACATGAAACCTAAAATAGATGTCTCAAGGTTAACACATCCTAATTACCTTTTGTGACATCGTATAAATGTTTCTCTATTTTTGAAAGTAAGTCTAGAAGAATAGTAGCAAATGAAATTAATGAAGATAATTTACAGAGATAATGAAATTATCATGTAAACCTATCTAGGCTGAACAGGGTACAAATTCCACAATACAACAACCTCCATAAAATAACATATTATTTCAGTAAGCACCCTTACCAAAATATCAGAGTGAGGAATTCAGTGACAATTATATACATAAAGAAAATGTGTACAGTAAACTATACCAAAAAGAAATTACTTGATAAAACTCATAAAATACTTCATATTTGCCAATTGTTCATATACTTCACAACTTTTCAAAGTGTAGTTATTAACTAACTTCAGAGAAGCTATTTAATTATAAACAAGGAAACTGATTACCCGGGCTGAAAGCCATAAAAAAAAAATTTGCGGCAGCTAAGAGAGTCTGGGTTTAAGAACTGGCTGTGATGAGGGCAAGCGATTAAGGGTTGAAAACAGAAAGAATCACAAAGAGCTGGCTTCCACCAACAGCTGATAATCTAATCGCCTGGCTTTTCTGAAGTTGAGGCCAACAGTATGTAAATACTTTAAATAAATATCAGCATTGCTTACACTGGCATGACCAGCTTCCAACTAGGGATGTATTAGGGGCACAGTGTGACCGTGAAGAAATAGAGTTGCTTAAAACAGACAATTTCCAAATAAATTTTGTTCACTTCATATTGGGTTTCCCTGGTGGCTCAGTGGTAAAGAATCCACCTGCCAATGCAAGAGATTCAGGTTCACATCCTAGGATGATCCCATGGGGAAGGCAATGAGAATGCACTTCAGTATCCCTGATTGGGAAATCCTACGGAGACAGCAAGTTGCAAGACTGGTTTGTCTGCTTGCTGCCTATGTCCTTCCTGCTTGGCAGCTTGATTCAAGGATTTGAGTCTTGAGGATGTCAAATAAGTGATTAAAATAAGGTAAAACTGGAAACATTGAAAAATGCCTGTCATCAGCATCATAATGATTGATCACCATTAGCCAGATAATTATACATGCTGAGGGAGAATGTTACAAACATGAAACCTAAAATAGATGTCTCAAGGTTAACACATCCTAATTACCTTTTGTGACATCGTATAAATGTTTCTCTATTTTTGAAAGTAAGTCTAGAAGAATAGTAGCAAATGAAATTAATGAAGATAATTTACAGAGATAATGAAATTATCATGTAAACCTATCTAGGCTGAACAGGGTACAAATTCCACAATACAACAACCTCCATAAAATAACATATTATTTCAGTAAGCACCCTTACCAAAATATCAGAGTGAGGAATTCAGTGACAATTATATACATAAAGAAAATGTGTACAGTAAACTATACCAAAAAGAAATTACTTGATAAAACTCATAAAATACTTCATATTTGCCAATTGTTCATATACTTCACAACTTTTCAAAGTGTAGTTATTAACTAACTTCAGAGAAGCTATTTAGTTATAAAAACTGAAAGTGATTACCCTGGCTGAAAGCCATAAAAAAAAAATTTGCGGCAGCTAAGAGAGTCTGGGTTTAAGAACTGGCTGTGATGAGGGCAAGCGATTAAGGGTTGAAAACAGAAAGAATCACAAAGAGCTGGCTTCCACCAACAGCTGATAATCTAATCGCCTGGCTTTTCTGAAGTTGAGGCCAACAGTATGTAAATACTTTAAATAAATATCAGCATTGCTTACACTGGCATGACCAGCTTCCAACTAGGGATGTATTAGGGGCACAGTGTGACCGTGAAGAAATAGAGTTGCTTAAAACAGACAATTTCCAAATAAATTTTGTTCACTTCATATTGGGTTTCCCTGGTGGCTCAGTGGTAAAGAATCCACCTGCCAATGCAAGAGATTCAGGTTCACATCCTAGGATGATCCCATGGGGAAGGCAATGAGAATGCACTTCAGTATCCCTGATTGGGAAATCCTACGGAGAGAGGAGCCTTGTGGGCTACGGTTCATGGTGTCTCAAAAGACTCCCACATGACTTAGTAAATAAACAACAATAAAACCCTTCTTATTAGTCATCAGGGAAGGCTTCATATTCTTTTTTCTGATGAGGCCATCAGTACTAAATCTATAGATGAGATTTTTTTTTAAAGAAGCCTGAATGCCCTAGAGATCAGTCTTTTGACTATTCTTAATAGAAACACACATCCTTAGAAGTGAAAATCAATCTGTTAAATAACATGACAATGAAGCTGAGCATTACTGTTTTAGAGTAAAGACAATTAGTATCTTACTTTCTTTGCTTAGTATCTGACACACCAGTTTTTATAGGGTGCAGACATTGTTGAATAGAGATAGAAGTATAGAAGAGAAGGTAGTTCCTATCTACCTAAAGGAACTGGAAAAGGTTTCTAAAGGCAACGTATTCTTGATGGGATCTTGAAAGGCTGATGGAAACAATACAGGAAAATACAATAGAAAAAGAATGGAGAGTTAGTTCAATGACCAGATAAAGTCAGTTATTCTTTAGTAAAATTTAAGTAAGGCTTAGGGTAAGAAGAACAAGTAGAAATGTACTTTGCGGACAAAATCTGGAGAGATATGCATATCAGGCTAGTTCTTGTTCTCTGGAAAATCACTGAAATTTATAGATCATAAAGCTGGCTTGATCATATTTTCTATGTAAGTCCACCTCACAGCCTCCTAGCTGACAATGTCTCCTGCCTGTGACCCTGCTGGGCTGGATTGGCATTGCTGTTTCTCTGGATTCTGAAACTAAGAAAAATTTTATTGCCAAGAACTTCTTGTACACAACAAACCACTCTATTTAAACCCAGCACCTACTTAAGAGAGATGTAACAACAGCTACTTACTTTTATAGATTATAAATATTAAAGGCAATTCATTAAGAATGGATTTCTAAGAGGTTCATATATGTTGTGTTCAAAATGCAAAACCTCAAAACCACCCAAGTGCCCACTAAAAGGAGAACTGATTTTCAGCTCTGGTAGCCACAAACTGTGGTCCTTACATAAACACTGAAAGTTTCCCTCCCTAAAATAGTACACCTCCCAGAGGAACAGTGTGGGAAAAATGAATGGACCCCACCAAACAATGCAGATGAAGTCTAGAAATCTAGTGCCACGTAACAAGACTGTTTAAACTGCCATCAGGGAAGGACTTAGTAAATAAACAACAATAAAACCCTTCTTATTAGTCATCAGGAAATAGAGGCCATCAGTACTAAATCTATAGATGAGATTTTTTTTTAAAGAAGCCTGAATGCCCTAGAGATCAGTCTTTTGACTATTCTTAATAGAAACACACATCCTTAGAAGTGAAAATCAATCTGTTAAATAACATGACAATGAAGCTGAGCATTACTGTTTTAGAGTAAAGACAATTAGTATCTTACTTTCTTTGCTTAGTATCTGACACACCAGTTTTTATAGGGTGCAGACATTGTTGAATAGAGATAGAAGTATAGAAGAGAAGGTAGTTCCTATCTACCTAAAGGAACTGGAAAAGGTTTCTAAAGGCAACGTATTCTTGATGGGATCTTGAAAGGCTGATGGAAACAATACAGGAAAATACAATAGAAAAAGAATGGAGAGTTAGTTCAATGACCAGATAAAGTCAGTTATTCTTTAGTAAAATTTAAGTAAGGCTTAGGGTAAGAAGAACAAGTAGAAATGTACTTTGCGGACAAAATCTGGAGAGATATGCATATCAGGCTAGTTCTTGTTCTCTGGAAAATCACTGAAATTTATAGATCATAAAGCTGGCTTGATCATATTTTCTATGTAAGTCCACCTCACAGCCTCCTAGCTGACAATGTCTCCTGCCTGTGACCCTGCTGGGCTGGATTGGCATTGCTGTTTCTCTGGATTCTGAAACTAAGAAAAATTTTATTGCCAAGAACTTCTTGTACACAACAAACCACTCTATTTAAACCCAGCACCTACTTAAGAGAGATGTAACAACAGCTACTTACTTTTATAGATTATAAATATTAAAGGCAATTCATTAAGAATGGATTTCTAAGAGGTTCATATATGTTGTGTTCAAAATGCAAAACCTCAAAACCACCCAAGTGCCCACTAAAAGGAGAACTGATTTTCAGCTCTGGTAGCCACAAACTGTGGTCCTTACATAAACACTGAAAGTTTCCCTCCCCTAAAAATAGTACACCTCCCAGAGGAACAGTGTGGGAAAAATGAATGGACCCCACCAAACAATGCAGATGAAGTCTAGAAATCTAGTGCCACGTAACAAGACTGTTTAAACTGCCATACAGAGCGACTCACAATATTCCAAATGGAGTCCAACGAGATGTTAGGATGTGAATCCATTAAATTTTGTTCTGGTTCAATTTTTTATTTTTATATTTTCTTATAAACCTACAGAAAACCAAAGTGCCTCATAGGAAAGCGATTCTTAACTTAAAGCTATAGATACATCAATACAACGATCCATTACTCTCATAACAGAGAATAGATTGTTTTTATGTAAAAATGTTGCCTGAGGTTAATTCAGATGTAACAGATAAACAGATAAACCTGGATCAGAGGGAAAAGGCCACAAACTGATAGAGTAGGCCAAATTTGAGGGGTAATCATAAACCACTTGGGGTTTCCCTGGTATCTCAGCTGGTAAAGAATCCGCCTGCAATGCAGGAGACCTGGGTTCAATTCCTGGGTCAGGAAGATCCCCTGGAGAAGGCAACGGCTACCCACTTAGGTATTCTTGCCTGGAAAATTCCATGGCTTGTCTATGGTGTCGCAAAAAGTCAGACACAACTGAGTGACTTTTCATTGAGCCACCTGGGAAGCCCAAAATGTTGACTTGCTGTTCAGTCGCTAAGTCATGTCTGACACCTGCAACTCCATGGACTGCAGCATGCCAGGCTTCCCTGTCCTTCACCAGCTCTCTGAGTTTGATCAAACCCATGTCCATTGAGTCGGTGATGCCATCAAACCAACTCATCCTCTGCATCCCCTTTTCCTTCTATCTTTGATCTCTCCAGACAGCAGGGTCTTTTCCAGTGAGTCAGCATTTCACATTAAGTGGCCAAACTACATTCAAGTTAATTAACATATCATCTCCTCATACCGTTACCATTTGTGGGTGTCTGTGATGAGTACACCTAAAATCTCTTCATTCAAGAGAGGAAAATTTATTACTTATTGTCACTGAGTCACCAAGAATGTTGCTGGTAGAAGCTCTGACTGTGCGACAGTGCTTATTACTGTCTCCAGGAGTTTTTACAAATCTTCCCTCCTCACATGTGTTCAGAGCTGCGGAGCCTGCCTGATGCCCAGCTCACCCTATACACAATTTTCACCTTATTAGTCTGATGCTGTGACAAACACTTCAGCTTGTCTACAAACTGTATTCCAGACATTTACCATAACCAATTCTTGGAAAACTGCAAATTATCAACTTGTTAACTAGTATTGATGAAACAGGCATCATTAGGTAGCAGAATTCTTTGAAACTACAAATTTTAATTAAGGAATCAGAATACGACCGATGTGATTACTAAAGTATGATAGTAAAAAGATAGAAATTTAAAAATAGGTAATGTGAAAACTGGTTATATTGGTCTAAATTCCTATGGACGATATAGATAGTTTAGTCGTGAGACAGGGCTTACAGTGGAGAAGGAATTGGCAACCGACCCCAGTATTCTTGCCTGGGAAATCCCATGGACAGAGGAGTCTGGTGGGCTACAGCTGATACATAGGGTTGCAAGAGTCACACACAACGTAGCAACTAAACCAGGGCTTAACCATCTCTTTAGCTCAGACCTGGAGAAATACCTTCAGTAGGACCATTCACAGACCCTGCTCTTCCTCCCATCATATAGCAGACAAATATCAAAATGCATCCCAGCCTAGGAAAGCAAGAGAACAAGGGAGAGGTAACCTTGTGCTTATATTTTGACTGAGTTGCAGTTTCAAAGTTAGTCAACACAAAGGAAACTAAGTGTGCCTCATACAAAAGGTGTGTAGACCACACGGTAGAAAGAGCCAGCCTACAGTCATTCTAATGCTATCCGAGAGGACAGGATGGGAAGGTACATCACCAACACAAAAATGTCTACATGGAATAGACACTGGAAAACCAAGAACTAACCAGACAGGGGACGTTTAAAGATTAGAAACTATCACTGACCTGTGGGAACTGCAATCAGAGAGCCCAGTAAGGGAAGTCTCTTTAAAAATGCATAAAAAAATCACAGTAAAGTAGGAGTCACCTTCAAATACTTTCTTGTGGCAGTACCAATTAAGCAAGAACTCTCTACCTCCCTTCCCACTCTCTAAGGAACTGCAGGGATCAATCAGAGTGCAAACAGTGTTGGCAATAAAGGAGGGTGCAAAGTTAGGTAGTCTCTTCCACTCCTGACCCAATTAGGGCCTGACTCAGGGTAAGAGAAGGGAAGGCACAACCTTTGAATAAAGAAGTGCTTGCATTATACTGACTGGGCAATATACATTTACTAAATGAATAAGTGTTCTACAACTTAAAAGTGATGGATTTGATCCAGACATAAGAACAATCTTTCCAGTGTATACATTTTTTCAGTGTACACATTTTTAAAGGACAGTGAAAAAAAAACAAATTCTATTTTGATTCTATCTTCTAAATCATGGTTGTTTAATGAATGAGTTCCCATATATTTCTGTTATATATTATACACATTCCCACAGAGAAGTTAATTTAATCCTGGCAGGAACTCTGTGAGGTAAATGTGCCTCTCGTTTCACAGTTGAGAAAACTGAGTCTAAGGGAGATCCTATAAGGCTATTAATAGCCATCTTTAATTGCAGGACCACATGCTGGACAGTCATCTCAGTATTTTACATAATTCCTTCATTTAGTTCTCATATCAACACTATCAGTTTATCATTATGATATTCCTCATTTTACAGATCAGAAAAACGGAGGTCTAGAATTATTAAAAACCCACAGCCAGCAACTGATGGGCTGATCATTAAACCAAACCAGCCTGGCTCCAGAGCACTCGGTCCTCAGCACTGGGCATATAACCTAGAGAGGGCCCAGCAAAGTCTAATCTGAACCAGCAGTTCTGAATGGGCTTTCCCCTTTATCCCTTAGTAAGGATCCAACTGTATCATAAAGAATAAAGCAAACGATGAAAAGGAAAAGGGAAGACGGCAGGGTCTGTCCCTACCTTGCTGTGCAGTATGTGGTAAATAATGTCGCTTCTTTTTTCCTACTGGAAAACCAAGAACTAACCAGACAGGGGACGTTTAAAGATTAGAAACTATCACTGACCTGTGGGAACTGCAATCAGAGAGCCCAGTAAGGGAAGTCTCTTTAAAATGCATAAAAATCACAGTAAAGTAGGAGTCACCTTCAAATACTTTCTTGTGGCAGTACCAATTAAGCAAGAACTCTCTACCTCCCTTCCCACTCTCTAAGGAACTGCAGGGATCAATCAGAGTGCAAACAGTGTTGGCAATAAAGGAGGGTGCAAAGTTAGGTAGTCTCTTCCACTCCTGACCCAATTAGGGCCTGACTCAGGGTAAGAGAAGGGAAGGCACAACCTTTGAATAAAGAAGTGCTTGCATTATACTGACTGGGCAATATACATTTACTAAATGAATAAGTGTTCTACAACTTAAAAGTGATGGATTTGATCCAGACATAAGAACAATCTTTCCAGTGTATACATTTTTTCAGTGTACACATTTTTAAAGGACAGTGAAAAAAAAAAAAACAAATTCTATTTTGATTCTATCTTCTAAATCATGGTTGTTTAATGAATGAGTTCCCATATATTTCTGTTATATATTATACACATTCCCACAGAGAAGTTAATTTAATCCTGGCAGGAACTCTGTGAGGTAAATGTGCCTCTCGTTTCACAGTTGAGAAAACTGAGTCTAAGGGAGATCCTATAAGGCTATTAATAGCCATCTTTAATTGCAGGACCACATGCTGGACAGTCATCTCAGTATTTTACATAATTCCTTCATTTAGTTCTCATATCAACACTATCAGTTTATCATTATGATATTCCTCATTTTACAGATCAGAAAAACGGAGGTCTAGAATTATTAAAAACCCACAGCCAGCAACTGATGGGCTGATCATTAAACCAAACCAGCCTGGCTCCAGAGCACTCGGTCCTCAGCACTGGGCATATAACCTAGAGAGGGCCCAGCAAAGTCTAATCTGAACCAGCAGTTCTGAATGGGCTTTCCCCTTTATCCCTTAGTAAGGATCCAACTGTATCATAAAGAATAAAGCAAACGATGAAAAGGAAAAAAGGGAAGACGGCAGGGTCTGTCCCTACCTTGCTGTGCAGTATGTGGTAAATAATGTCGCTTCCCTGGCCTTGTGCTTTCATATCTATTAAACATGGGAGTGGACTGAGGAGTTTCCAAAGGTCCCTTCCCATTGTGGGTTTGACTTCCAGGTCTGAAAGAATATGTGGTGGGCAGGTAAGTGCATATTAAATTATATAAACAAGTTAGCTCAATGTCTGGTAGAGCTGATGAGACACTTCTGAAATTTAAATTTACCTGAGTTCTTCTTTTGAAAAAGTGTTAACAGAACATGCAATCGAAAAACATTTTTTTATAACATGTTAACCATATGAAAATTTAAAACAATTTTCAAAGAAGCTTAAATGTTTTAAGAGCGTGTGATGGGGTTATATACTTAGATTCATTATTATTATTTTTAGAATCGCACAGCTGTTTTGGCAGCTTGTTTTCTGAATTCTACTTTGCAAATGTAATGAGCTTTTTTTTTCCAAACAAATTTTAGTTAATGGGGCAGATAACACATTTATTTCCTTGACATAACTTAGCATTAAATAAGAAATGCAACAAGATTTCAGAGTTTAAAATTTGAAACATGGTATTTAGCTTTTTTACTTGCTAGTTATAAGATTAGAAAATAGCTCAATATTTTAATTTCTCTCCATATATTTTAATGATAGTATCTGTGATTAAAGAATATTACTGTTCAGAATTTCATTTCCCGTTATGCAAGTCTTTCGTTATTTTAAAGTGAATACTTATGTCACTGCCTCTCCAAATCAAATTCTAAGTGGCTGAGCAGAAACTTTTAATATCCATCATGTCTTAGGAATTTACTATATGCCACAAAATGCTCTGAATGTTTTTTATTGTTTGATTTATTGATTGATTTAATCCTCACAACAACCTGATAACAAAGAACTATTATCAATCCATTTGACAAATGAGAAAACTGAAGTAGGAGGAGTAACCCATTCAAGGTTAATCAGATAGTGAATCGATGAGCTAGTGTATGACCTTGACTATTGACAGGGCTTCTCAAGTGATGCTGGTGATAAAGAATCCACCTGCAAATGCAGGTAGCCAAAAGAGATGTGGGTTCAATCCCTGGGTCAGGAAGATTTCCTAGAGTAGGAAATGGCAACTCACACCAGTATTCTTGCCTAGAAAGTTCCGTGGACAGAAGAGCCGGTGAGCTACACCGTCCATGAGCTTGAAAAGACATGGCCATAACTGAGTACACACAGGATGAGGGACTCAGGTCTGAAATGTGGTGGGCAGGTAAGTGCATATTAAATTATATAAACAAGTTAGCTCAATGTCTGGTAGAGCTGATGAGACACTTCTGAAATTTAAATTTACCTGAGTTCTTCTTTTGAAAAAGTGTTAACAGAACATGCAATCGAAAAACATTTTTTTATAACATGTTAACCATATGAAAATTTAAAACAATTTTCAAAGAAGCTTAAATGTTTTAAGAGCGTGTGATGGGGTTATATACTTAGATTCATTATTATTATTTTTAGAATCGCACAGCTGTTTTGGCAGCTTGTTTTCTGAATTCTACTTTGCAAATGTAATGAGCTTTTTTTTTCCAAACAAATTTTAGTTAATGGGGCAGATAACACATTTATTTCCTTGACATAACTTAGCATTAAATAAGAAATGCAACAAGATTTCAGAGTTTAAAATTTGAAACATGGTATTTAGCTTTTTTACTTGCTAGTTATAAGATTAGAAAATAGCTCAATATTTTAATTTCTCTCCATATATTTTAATGATAGTATCTGTGATTAAAGAATATTACTGTTCAGAATTTCATTTCCCGTTATGCAAGTCTTTCGTTATTTTAAAGTGAATACTTATGTCACTGCCTCTCCAAATCAAATTCTAAGTGGCTGAGCAGAAACTTTTAATATCCATCATGTCTTAGGAATTTACTATATGCCACAAAATGCTCTGAATGTTTTTTATTGTTTGATTTATTGATTGATTTAATCCTCACAACAACCTGATAACAAAGAACTATTATCAATCCATTTGACAAATGAGAAAACTGAAGTAGGAGGAGTAACCCATTCAAGGTTAATCAGATAGTGAATCGATGAGCTAGTGTATGACCTTGACTATTGACAGGGCTTCTCAAGTGATGCTGGTGATAAAGAATCCACCTGCAAATGCAGGTAGCCAAAAGAGATGTGGGTTCAATCCCTGGGTCAGGAAGATTTCCTAGAGTAGGAAATGGCAACTCACACCAGTATTCTTGCCTAGAAAGTTCCGTGGACAGAAGAGCCCGGTGAGCTACACCGTCCATGAGCTTGAAAAGACATGGCCATAACTGAGTACACACACATTAATAGGTACAAAACAAGTAACAAGTAACAAACCAGTAACAAAACCAGTAACAAAAGGATATAGACCATACTATATGCTGGAATATTTGAATTTTTAGTCAAAATGTTTTATGCTTAGAGATGATACATCCGATGAATTTCACTTGTCTGGTCTTAAAAGTATAAAAATACATGCCTTTTGTGAAGTTTATCTCTTAGATTCTTGTTAAATTCCAGAAAGCATTTGGAAAGATCATGCTTTCAAGAGTGCTTTTTCTTTTCAACTTCTTATTTAATGCATGGATTTATGAGGTCTCAGTATTCAGTTGCGTGTTTTCCTTGTATTTGCTAGTTTCTCACATTCAGTATGCGTGGGTGTATTAGCTTCCTAAGGCTGCTGTAACAAACTACCACAAACTGGGTGACTTAAAACAACAGATACTTGTTCTTTCACAGTGTTGGAGGCTAGAAGCCTGAAATCAATATATGTGAAGGGCCATGTTCCTTTTGAAGGTTTTAGCGAAAAATTATCTCTTGCCTTCTGCTAATTTGGGAGGATTCCCAACAATCCCTGGCGTTCCTGGGCTCACAGCCTCACATGCCATCCTCTGTCTGTCTTCATGTGGCCCAACTCCCCATTTTTTAAGCTGACATTTCTGAAACTATCTCCCATCTCCAACTTCCCCCCCGACCATCCACAGAAAAATAGCTTTCCATGAAGCTGGTCCCTGGTACCAAAAGGTTGGGGGCCACTGCTACAGAAAACCATGACAGAGACCAGTCTCTGTTCTCCTTTTCTCTGAAGGACATCAGATAGTGGATTCCAAGCCCACTCTAAATCAAATATGATAGCATCTTTTGTTATTGTTATTGTTGTGCTGGATTTTCCTTGCTGTACAAGAGCTTTCTCTAGCTGTGGTGCGTGGGGGTACTCTTTGTTGCAGTGTGTGGGCTGCAAACTGCTTGAGAATTTCAGAGCACAGGCTCTGTAGCTGTGGCCCATAGGCTTTAGCTGATTCTCAATATGTGGGATCCTCCCAGACCAGGGATTGAACTTTTGTCCTCTGCATTGGCAGACAGATTCCTATCCACTGTACCACCAGGGAAGTCCCTGAAAGTCTCGAGTTTGAACAAATTTGCTCTGCCAAGAGCCTATTTCCAAATAAGGTCACATTCTGAGGTTCAAGACTCACATGAATTTGGGGGACACCAACCCACCACAGGTGGTATGGAGATACTGTGGCCTTGGCAATACATTGTCATTTTGCAACATCTCTGAGATTCTCTTCATCAAATGAAGAGCCTGTGTAACAACCTTAGAGCGATCTCCATGTCTGCCATAGGAAGCACTGTGACCTCAGCCTGTGCAATTAGCAACACATGGGGAAAACAGATGTCAGAGATCTCCTAAGACCAGAGGAGAGGGAGTAGGGGTAGTCCTCTGGGTGAAAGATACCGAGGGCTCACCAAAAAACATAACAACGATGTGGCTTCAACCCTTCCAAATTTACTCCCTATGGTGCTTATGCAATCCTGGGGTGGAAAGGCTTCAATGTTTCCAGTCCCCACACATTCTGCAGTGGCCTCCTGACGACACTGCAGAGGCTGGTAGAGGAATCACTGTCTACTTGGAAATTTTATACAGAGCTGTTTCCAGAAATCTCCAATAACAGAAGACATTAGAAACAAAAACAACCTAAGCTCATCTCAACGGCATGAGGGCTTTCCCCTTGAAGTCCCCTGGTCTCCCCCATCTCCAACTTCCCCGACCATCCACAGAAAAATAGCTTTCCATGAAGCTGGTCCCTGGTACCAAAGGTTGGGGCCACTGCTACAGAAAACCATGACAGAGACCAGTCTCTGTTCTCCTTTTCTCTGAAGGACATCAGATAGTGGATTCCAAGCCCACTCTAAATCAAATATGATAGCATCTTTTGTTATTGTTATTGTTGTGCTGGATTTTCCTTGCTGTACAAGAGCTTTCTCTAGCTGTGGTGCGTGGGGGTACTCTTTGTTGCAGTGTGTGGGCTGCAAACTGCTTGAGAATTTCAGAGCACAGGCTCTGTAGCTGTGGCCCATAGGCTTTAGCTGATTCTCAATATGTGGGATCCTCCCAGACCAGGGATTGAACTTTTGTCCTCTGCATTGGCAGACAGATTCCTATCCACTGTACCACCGGGGAAGTCCCTGAAAGTCTCGAGTTTGAACAAATTTGCTCTGCCAAGAGCCTATTTCCAAATAAGGTCACATTCTGAGGTTCAAGACTCACATGAATTTGGGGGACACCAACCCACCACAGGTGGTATGGAGATACTGTGGCCTTGGCAATACATTGTCATTTTGCAACATCTCTGAGATTCTCTTCATCAAATGAAGAGCCTGTGTAACAACCTTAGAGCGATCTCCATGTCTGCCATAGGAAGCACTGTGACCTCAGCCTGTGCAATTAGCAACACATGGGGAAAACAGATGTCAGAGATCTCCTAAGACCAGAGGAGAGGGAGTAGGGGTAGTCCTCTGGGTGAAAGATACCGAGGGCTCACCAAAAAACATAACAACGATGTGGCTTCAACCCTTCCAAATTTACTCCCTATGGTGCTTATGCAATCCTGGGGTGGAAAGGCTTCAATGTTTCCAGTCCCCACACATTCTGCAGTGGCCTCCTGACGACACTGCAGAGGCTGGTAGAGGAATCACTGTCTACTTGGAAATTTTATACAGAGCTGTTTCCAGAAATCTCCAATAACAGAAGACATTAGAAACAAAAACAACCTAAGCTCATCTCAATGGCATGAGGGCAAACTTTTACTTCTTCGTTTACTGTCTCTGATTTAAGAGCATCAGTAAGTGATATTTGATACTTTTCATAAGCGGTTAATGAGTAAAATGGGTATTTTAAATTATTATGGAATTATCTTTCAACACATTCTTGGACCTGTCACTGCTACATATTTATGAATAGTTATCCAACTAAATCATTAGACTGTGAGCTCCATTTATTCTCAGATTTAGCCCTAATACTTAGATAAATACCTGGGATATAGTAGGTGTTCAATACATTTTTTTAAATGAACAAATAAGTAAATTGTATCTAGAGGAGAAAGAGGAAAGTGAAATATTACTAAGCTCAAATATACATTCCATTCACTGTTACAATGAATAAAAAATAATTTACAAGTTTTGTGTGTGTGTGGATCATTTTCTGTTATGTGCCATCCCTCAGTTCTCACCCTATGAGATTCTGTTTGAAAAATTCCTTTAAAAAGAGCTATATTTGCTACGCCCCAAAATAAACAATAAATATGTATGATATTTGTCTTTTTCTGTCTGACTTACTTCAATTAGCATGATAGTTTCTACATCCATCTATGTTATAGTTACCATAAGGGGGAAAATGATGGAAAGGGACCAACTGAGAATTTGAGATTAATAAATGCACACTTCTATATATAAAATAAACAACAAAGACCTATGACATAGTACAGGGAACTATATTTCATAGCTTGTAATGACCTTACACAGCAAATCAAATACATCTTAAAATTTTCTTCTAAAGTTGTTCCAGAATTTGGAGTATGCATTTTCTACTAGCCAAGTCCATTCTCAAACAATATGCGAGTATCGCAGTACCTTACCTCAGAGTATTGCCAATTCCTCCTTCCCTCCTTCTATGGTGCTTATGCAATCCTGGGGTGGAAAGGCTTCAATGTTTCCAGTCCCCCCACATTCTGCAGTGGCCTCCTGACGACACTGCAGAGGCTGGTAGAGGAATCACTGTCTACTTGGAAATTTTATACAGAGCTGTTTCCAGAAATCTCCAATAACAGAAGACATTAGAAACAAAAACAACCTAAGCTCATCTCAATGGCATGAGGGCAAACTTTTACTTCTTCGTTTACTGTCTCTGATTTAAGAGCATCAGTAAGTGATATTTGATACTTTTCATAAGCGGTTAATGAGTAAAATGGGTATTTTAAATTATTATGGAATTATCTTTCAACACATTCTTGGACCTGTCACTGCTACATATTTATGAATAGTTATCCAACTAAATCATTAGACTGTGAGCTCCATTTATTCTCAGATTTAGCCCTAATACTTAGATAAATACCTGGGATATAGTAGGTGTTCAATACATTTTTTTAAATGAACAAATAAGTAAATTGTATCTAGAGGAGAAAGAGGAAAGTGAAATATTACTAAGCTCAAATATACATTCCATTCACTGTTACAATGAATAAAAAATAATTTACAAGTTTTGTGTGTGTGTGGATCATTTTCTGTTATGTGCCATCCCTCAGTTCTCACCCTATGAGATTCTGTTTGAAAAATTCCTTTAAAAAGAGCTATATTTGCTACGCCCCAAAATAAACAATAAATATGTATGATATTTGTCTTTTTCTGTCTGACTTACTTCAATTAGCATGATAGTTTCTACATCCATCTATGTTATAGTTACCATAAGGGGGAAAATGATGGAAAGGGACCAACTGAGAATTTGAGATTAATAAATGCACACTTCTATATATAAAATAAACAACAAAGACCTATGACATAGTACAGGGAACTATATTTCATAGCTTGTAATGACCTTACACAGCAAATCAAATACATCTTAAAAATTTTCTTCTAAAGTTGTTCCAGAATTTGGAGTATGCATTTTCTACTAGCCAAGTCCATTCTCAAACAATATGTTCTGCCTCTCAAGTATCGCAAGTACCTTACCTCAGAGTATTGCCAATTCCTCCTTCCCTCCTTCTTATAATATTGTCGTCATTTCTTTCACTTATCCATGAGCTATAATCATCAAATACCTTGCTGTTATTAACTTGAACAGAAATTTTAAGAATAAGAAAACAAATTTATTTTACCTTCATTTTTTTCCTTCTCTAACTCTCTTTATTTATCTAAATCCAAATTTCTAACCTTTGTTTTCCTTCATTCTGAAAGAGTTCTTTGAAGGCAGTTTCACGGGCAATAAATTTCCTCAGCTTTTGTTTAAGAAAATTTCTGTCTATGCTTCAATTTTGAAAGATAATTTTGCTGGATACAGAATTCCAATTTGGTAGTTTTTTCTTCCTTGAAGCACTTCAAATATTTTACTCCATTCTCTTCAATGCTTATATGTTTTATAAAGATAATTGACGTAATTATTTTACTTGTTACTCTATAGATAAGATGTTCTTCCACACTCCTCTAGATTCCTTCAAGAAAGTTTCTTTTTTCTTTATGATATGTCCTGGTGTAGACTTTCTAGCATGTACCTGCTGAGTGTTCTCTGGACTTCAGGATCTGTGGTTTGTTGCCAGTCATTAATTTGAGGAACTTATCAGACATTATTGCTTCAAATATTTCTTCTATTCCATTCTATCTTCTCACACTGGTATTCCCTTTCATGTTAAGTTCTACCTTTTGTAATTGTTCCACAGTTCTTGGATACTCTATTTGGGGTTGATTTCTCTTTGTTTTTCAGTTTGAGGAATTTTTATTAACATGTACCCAAGCTCCTTCATTCTTTCCTTGGACATGTCCAGTCTACTACTGAATTCATCAAAGTCAGTCTTCATTTCTGTTAGAGTTTTTGTTTCTAGCATTTCCTCTTGATTTTTTCTAAAAAGATTTCTTTATATTACTCATCGGTTCTTCCACGCTGTCCACTTTTTAGACTAGATTCATACATAATAATCATATTCATATGGTAAAATTCTATCCTGATAATTCCAAAATCTTTGCCATATCTGAGTCAGTTTCAGATGCGTGGCTTGTCTTTTCTGTTTTTGCCCTAAGCATGCCTTGTAATTTCTGTCAAAAGCCAGGCATGATCTAACAGGTAAAAGAAGCAGGCCCTTTCATGTAAAGTTTCATATTTGGCTAGAGGTTAGATATGCTTAGTCTCCATCAATTCATCAATTATCCTTCAAGTATTCTTACCAGGATCCAGCAGCAGCTTCTGCTCCTAGTAAGATGTGACTCTGAATTTTCCCAGTTTTCAGCTGGTGATTTGCCCTCCGACCTCAATTCTCTGACAGATCTAAGCAGAGCTGCTGATTTTCAATTCATTCAACTATTTTTCCTTGTTAAGAGGATAGAAGTGATGACTTCAAACTCTCTGTATCCAGAACCAAAAACCAGAAGTTAGCAGTTCACTTTTCACTGGTTATCCTACACCATTTTTTTTTCATTTACAAGTGCTGTTCCTTCTGCCTGAAAAGCCCTTCTTCCTTTTCACAGAACAATAGGAGCCCCAATACTTCTCATTAATCATTCATGTATGATTTCCACTCTGACATCTTCACTAAAGAGATTTATTCACAACAAAACTATGTGTTCTCCTACCACTAGGTACACAGGATGATTATATCGCTTGTCACATTGTATTATGTTTACATTATTTATAACATTATCTATGATATAGGTACACACTGTAGGCAGTGACTGTAAGCCCTAGTGTACTTAGAATTAAACACAAATAAATAATTTACTTGTTTATGAATTCCCAGTCTCTCAGATTTTGCTTTCATTCACTTGATACTTTCTTTCAGCATGCGCTAGATAAGACTGTCACTAAGATAATATTTTCTGAGCTTGAAACCCTGTGGTTCACTCTTACTTATTACATAAAGGCTATAGAAATTTAATAAGTAAGATGGTTCCAAAGAATAATGCTAATTTGTAACATATATTCATGAAATTCTGAAGACTGATTACTGCTGTCCAATGTTTATTAAGTTCCCCATTAAGGTGAAAAGAGTTTGCAGATGACCCAAACTTTTTGGTCACATTAATGCAGGTAAGCATCATTCACCTTGCCATTCTCAGTGGATCCTTCTTTAGAAGATTTAGAATCATTTTCTCTTTTAACAAATCAATAAGAAACCAAACTGAAAGCTCTGAACCGAAGCTTGTCCCTTATGGACATGAAGCAGACGTCCTTATCTGAGGACTGGCTTCCTTGGTGCTAAAAAGATACCTGCCCATAGAGTTACGAAGGCATGCACACAACTAAACTGTTAACTTGAAAAACCATAATGCTTCCCATTTTGCATCCATACCTTCTATCCCTTAACCACTACAAGAATTCTATACCAGGATCATATTCTGTCATGTTAAACATGGAAGTATCCAGAGATATTTTCAGATCCTATCCTCTTATTTTATCAGGTAGGGAGTTTGTTTTCTATAAGAAAATGCACCAGAGTCCCAAAGGGGAAACTGGCATTTATGCGAAAGAAGCAGAAATATTTGTAAAATATTTCTACCATATCTCAGAGTCTGGAGCATGACCGATATGAGTATTCCTTAAGTATTAGTTGAATAAAAAATTCTAACCATACTCCAGATTAGCAGTTCAACTTATCTACAAAACTAAATTTTTGAACAATAGGAGCCCCAATACTTCTCATTAATCATTCATGTATGATTTCCACTCTGACATCTTCACTAAAGAGATTTATTCACAACAAAACTATGTGTTCTCCTACCACTAGGTACACAGGATGATTATATCGCTTGTCACATTGTATTATGTTTACATTATTTATAACATTATCTATGATATAGGTACACACTGTAGGCAGTGACTGTAAGCCCTAGTGTACTTAGAATTAAACACAAATAAATAATTTACTTGTTTATGAATTCCCAGTCTCTCAGATTTTGCTTTCATTCACTTGATACTTTCTTTCAGCATGCGCTAGATAAGACTGTCACTAAGATAATATTTTCTGAGCTTGAAACCCTGTGGTTCACTCTTACTTATTACATAAAGGCTATAGAAATTTAATAAGTAAGATGGTTCCAAAGAATAATGCTAATTTGTAACATATATTCATGAAATTCTGAAGACTGATTACTGCTGTCCAATGTTTATTAAGTTCCCCATTAAGGTGAAAAGAGTTTGCAGATGACCCAAACTTTTTGGTCACATTAATGCAGGTAAGCATCATTCACCTTGCCATTCTCAGTGGATCCTTCTTTAGAAGATTTAGAATCATTTTCTCTTTTAACAAATCAATAAGAAACCAAACTGAAAGCTCTGAACCGAAGCTTGTCCCTTATGGACATGAAGCAGACGTCCTTATCTGAGGACTGGCTTCCTTGGTGCTAAAAAGATACCTGCCCATAGAGTTACGAAGGCATGCACACAACTAAACTGTTAACTTGAAAAACCATAATGCTTCCCATTTTGCATCCATACCTTCTATCCCTTAACCACTACAAGAATTCTATACCAGGATCATATTCTGTCATGTTAAACATGGAAGTATCCAGAGATATTTTCAGATCCTATCCTCTTATTTTATCAGGTAGGGAGTTTGTTTTCTATAAGAAAATGCACCAGAGTCCCAAAGGGGAAACTGGCATTTATGCCCGAAAGAAGCAGAAATATTTGTAAAATATTTCTACCATATCTCCAGAGTCTGGAGCATGACCGATATGAGTATTCCTTAAGTATTAGTTGAATAAAAATGAAAGGACTTCTCAAAGTTCCAATATAAATTAGAAGCTAAACTGGGAATAAAGCAAAGTGCCCAAAAGCCAAACAGGTGACTCTTCAATGACAGGATGCTTTTTCCTAGCAAATCCTATTATGATTATTTTACATTTGTTGGGAGATGGAGATACTAGAGAAAAAAAGTTCCAAAATAAGAAAGAATGCTTTGTAATTTAGGATTAGGCTATAGGAAAAAGTGTATCCTAAACAGGACAATATCCAGTACAGAAGTTCAAAAATGTTAAATTATTATCAAAAAGAAGTTTTGTTGCACATGAAAATTAAGCATATATCATATTTAAACAACTAAAAATTCAAACTGTTAATGTAAAAATCTTCCTAATTTCTAACTCACAGAAGGTATTAGTCAAAAGTTAATAACTATTGAATATTTATCTTTTTCAAAAGTCAAATTTAATTTTATAGCCACTTATAACACATTTAAAAACTTCGGTTTTATCATCTAGATCTATCATCTATTTCAGTTCCGTTGCCCTTAAAATTTGGTATGTTCATATGTTTTCTAAATTAATTTTTATTGCAGTATAGTTGCTTTACAATGTTGTATCAGTTTTTGCTATAAAGCACAATGAATCAGCTACACATATACATATAACCCTTCTATTTAGAACCTCCTTCCCATCCAGTTTACCGCAGTGCATTAATATAGAGTACTAAGTGAGACAGGATTGTGGAGGGAAAATACAGGGACTCAGACAGCTTAATTCCTGCCCAGGCAGTAAGAGAAAAGAAGCACAAGTCTGTTTCACTGCCTGCTTCATGCACACTAGCATTATCTGAGGACTGGCTTCCTTGGTGCTAAAAGATACCTGCCCATAGAGTTACGAAGGCATGCACACAACTAAACTGTTAACTTGAAAACCATAATGCTTCCCATTTTGCATCCATACCTTCTATCCCTTAACCACTACAAGAATTCTATACCAGGATCATATTCTGTCATGTTAAACATGGAAGTATCCAGAGATATTTTCAGATCCTATCCTCTTATTTTATCAGGTAGGGAGTTTGTTTTCTATAAGAAAATGCACCAGAGTCCCAAAGGGGAAACTGGCATTTATGCCCGAAAGAAGCAGAAATATTTGTAAAATATTTCTACCATATCTCCAGAGTCTGGAGCATGACCGATATGAGTATTCCTTAAGTATTAGTTGAATAAAAATGAAAGGACTTCTCAAAGTTCCAATATAAATTAGAAGCTAAACTGGGAATAAAGCAAAGTGCCCAAAAGCCAAACAGGTGACTCTTCAATGACAGGATGCTTTTTCCTAGCAAATCCTATTATGATTATTTTACATTTGTTGGGAGATGGAGATACTAGAGAAAAAAAGTTCCAAAATAAGAAAGAATGCTTTGTAATTTAGGATTAGGCTATAGGAAAAAGTGTATCCTAAACAGGACAATATCCAGTACAGAAGTTCAAAAATGTTAAATTATTATCAAAAAGAAGTTTTGTTGCACATGAAAATTAAGCATATATCATATTTAAACAACTAAAAATTCAAACTGTTAATGTAAAAATCTTCCTAATTTCTAACTCACAGAAGGTATTAGTCAAAAGTTAATAACTATTGAATATTTATCTTTTTCAAAAGTCAAATTTAATTTTATAGCCACTTATAACACATTTAAAAACTTCGGTTTTATCATCTAGATCTATCATCTATTTCAGTTCCGTTGCCCTTAAAATTTGGTATGTTCATATGTTTTCTAAATTAATTTTTATTGCAGTATAGTTGCTTTACAATGTTGTATCAGTTTTTGCTATAAAGCACAATGAATCAGCTACACATATACATATAACCCTTCTATTTAGAACCTCCTTCCCATCCAGTTTACCGCAGTGCATTAATATAGAGTACTAAGTGAGACAGGATTGTGGAGGGAAAATACAGGGACTCAGACAGCTTAATTCCTGCCCAGGCAGTAAGAGAAAAGAAGCACAAGTCTGTTTCACTGCCTGCTTCATGCACACTAAGGCTCCTCCTCCAGTTTGTATCCCAGTGGTCAACACCTCTGAAACATAGTCTTGAGTCTCCATCTGAGATACAGACAGAGGCCAGCCATTCTTTCTTTCATCCTTGATCTGCCAGCGAGCTTCCCTGTAGCTGTGGTTAAGAGCACTTGGGAACAGACACAGCTCTGTTCACAGACAGGCTCTAGTTCTAAGGTCTATTATTCAGAGACCCAGAAATAACTCCACACTATTGTCTCAGGTCAACACTGAATTCTGCTTTGCAGCTTTTTCAACTAGTAGGCACTCACCATCACCAATAGTAAAAAATGATATCTCAGTCTTCATTTGTGTTGTGGACCTTCAATTTCTACTTGTCAGAATCTGGAAAAGAGGCATCAGTAATCAAGATCCCAAACTTCAACATCCTTCCTAAACTGGGAAGTTATTGATGGCAAAAACTATGAAGTACTTGCCTTTTGCCTTTGATGTTATCTTGATGACCACATGGAACTTTACTCATCAAAAGTGATTAGTTAGTATTGCTAAATGGACAGCTAGTTATTCAAACCCTGTGAGATCTTTGCAGAAACATTTTTCAGTTACAGTTGAGTTGTTCCTACCCCGTCCTTCAAATAATTTTTACACCAAAAATTCTCAAATAATTGTTTAAAGAAAAGCATTAGCTTTGCAATTTGGCTTCCCAAAAATATGAGTCTCCAGGTAGCTATAAGGAGGAAAATTTTAAAATGAAGAACAAAGTGTATTGATCTACTTGGATTTTTGAGAATCAGGTCATACTGCAGAACTGCCTTCTGCCTACCATTCCACAGGGAGAGAGTAATCTTGACTCTCATGGCAGATCAATATAGTTGAGAGTAAAAAGAACAAAACTCCAAATCTCATGTTCCTAATAATTCAGAAAACATTCATCTCTAGACAGTTTCTATTGTAATAAATTGGTTTTCACTGAGTTACAGAATCATTGAGCTACAAGTCTTAAATTGAGATTTTGAAGCCATTTAGAAAACAACAGGAGTAGTTAGACCTTTGAGTCATTTGGTCCAGGTTATGTAGAGAGCTCTGAACTCCCATCAGATTATATGTGACACTGAATTATATATGCTACTGGGATTCAATAAACTGTATAGACTGCCTGAGGGCTACCCCAGGTGCAGCTGAGAACCTGCCTGCCAATACAGGAGACATAAGAGATGCAGGTTTGATCTCTGGGTAGGGAAGATTCCCTGGAGGAGGGCATGGCAACCCACTCCAGTATTCTTGCCTAAAGTCCCATGGACAGAGGAGCCTGGCGGGCTGCAGTCCAGAGTGCTGCAGGTCAGCCATGACTGAAGAAACCAAGTGCACATCTGTTCACAGACAGGCTCTAGTTCTAAGGTCTATTATTCAGAGACCCAGAAATAACTCCACACTATTGTTTCAGGTGAATTCTGCTTTGCAGCTTTTTCAACTAGTAGGCACTCACCATCACCAATAGTAAAAAATGATATCTCAGTCTTCATTTGTGTTGTGGACCTTCAATTTCTACTTGTCAGAATCTGGAAAAGAGGCATCAGTAATCAAGATCCCAAACTTCAACATCCTTCCTAAACTGGGAAGTTATTGATGGCAAAAACTATGAAGTACTTGCCTTTTGCCTTTGATGTTATCTTGATGACCACATGGAACTTTACTCATCAAAAGTGATTAGTTAGTATTGCTAAATGGACAGCTAGTTATTCAAACCCTGTGAGATCTTTGCAGAAACATTTTTCAGTTACAGTTGAGTTGTTCCCTACCCCGTCCTTCAAATAATTTTTACACCAAAAATTCTCAAATAATTGTTTAAAGAAAAGCATTAGCTTTGCAATTTGGCTTCCCAAAAATATGAGTCTCCAGGTAGCTATAAGGAGGAAAATTTTAAAATGAAGAACAAAGTGTATTGATCTACTTGGATTTTTGAGAATCAGGTCATACTGCAGAACTGCCTTCTGCCTACCATTCCACAGGGAGAGTAATCTTGACTCTCATGGCAGATCAATATAGTTGAGAGTAAAAAGAACAAAACTCCAAATCTCATGTTCCTAATAATTCAGAAAACATTCATCTCTAGACAGTTTCTATTGTAATAAATTGGTTTTCACTGAGTTACAGAATCATTGAGCTACAAGTCTTAAATTGAGATTTTGAAGCCATTTAGAAAACAACAGGAGTAGTTAGACCTTTGAGTCATTTGGTCCAGGTTATGTAGAGAGCTCTGAACTCCCATCAGATTATATGTGACACTGAATTATATATGCTACTGGGATTCAATAAACTGTATAGACTGCCTGAGGGCTACCCCAGGTGCAGCTGAGAACCTGCCTGCCAATACAGGAGACATAAGAGATGCAGGTTTGATCTCTGGGTAGGGAAGATTCCCTGGAGGAGGGCATGGCAACCCACTCCAGTATTCTTGCCTAAAGTCCCATGGACAGAGGAGCCTGGCGGGCTGCAGTCCAGAGTGCTGCACGGAGTCAGCCATGACTGAAGAAACCAAGTGCAATGTATGAGTAGGGATGTAACCCATAGTCAAAGATAGACTACAGTATAAACATCTATCAGCCTGTCCCCACTATGTGGAATTTAATATGACCTGGAAAATGAAGGAGTTGTTTAAGCCCTTGAATTATATACATTGGTCCACTGTAATCTAAAAAAACCCAAAACACCTCTGTTAGTTTCCACTGCCCTTAGTGCATGTGCATGCTCAGTTGCTCAGTCACGTCTAACTCTTTGCAACCCTAGGGACTGTAGCCCACAGGCTCCTCTGTCCATAGAATTTTCCCAGCAAGAATACAAGAGTGGGTTGTCATCTCCTTCTCCCAGTTAGTAAGCAAGCAGTTAATTCCTATGTGACTGGAATTATCCTCATTTTACAGATAAGGTATCTGAGACTCAAAGAAATAGAGGAAATGGCTAGAACCATATATTCATAATGAGACAAGTCAGTACTAAAATTCAAGCTTCCTGGCTGCAAATCTAGGTCTCTTTTCACTACAATCCTAAGCAAATCTCTTAAAGTCAAGAACTACCTTCTAGATAAATGAGTTATGAAGCATATCAACTTATTATGGGGAATAAGCAATATGAGTAAATGAAATATCATTAGATATAATGTGTTCTCATTTCTTTTTAAATGGTTTATGTAAATAATACAATAAATATTTCACCAAGCATACATCATATGAGCATAGTTTTGCTACTGGTGTTTCTTAGAAATTGAAATTCTTTTAAATTCTGCAGCTCTGGCTTCATTTCCTATTCTGTATAATAAAACCTGAAACATACCAAAACCTAATTTTACTTTTATTTTTGGTGTTTATGCTGTGAACCACCTTTTAGGTCAGACCAGCATAATGATTTTTATAGATACCCTTGGTAATTAAATGGTCTTGCATGAAGCAAAGGAAATACCACCTCTTTCATAGACTGCCTGAGGGCTACCCCAGGTGCAGCTGAGAACCTGCCTGCCAATACAGGAGACATAAGAGATGCAGGTTTGATCTCTGGGTAGGGAAGATTCCCTGGAGGAGGGCATGGCAACCCACTCCAGTATTCTTGCTTAAAGTCCCATGGACAGAGGAGCCTGGCGGGCTGCAGTCCAGAGTGCTGCAGGTCAGCCATGACTGAAGAAACCAAGTGCAATGTATGAGTAGGGATGTAACCCATAGTCAAAGATAGACTACAGTATAAACATCTATCAGCCTGTCCCCACTATGTGGAATTTAATATGACCTGGAAAATGAAGGAGTTGTTTAAGCCCTTGAATTATATACATTGGTCCACTGTAATCTAAAAAAACCCAAAACACCTCTGTTAGTTTCCACTGCCCTTAGTGCATGTGCATGCTCAGTTGCTCAGTCACGTCTAACTCTTTGCAACCCTAGGGACTGTAGCCCACAGGCTCCTCTGTCCATAGAATTTTCCCAGCAAGAATACAAGAGTGGGTTGTCATCTCCTTCTCCCAGTTAGTAAGCAAGCAGTTAATTCCTATGTGACTGGAATTATCCTCATTTTACAGATAAGGTATCTGAGACTCAAAGAAATAGAGGAAATGGCTAGAACCATATATTCATAATGAGACAAGTCAGTACTAAAATTCAAGCTTCCTGGCTGCAAATCTAGGTCTCTTTTCACTACAATCCTAAGCAAATCTCTTAAAGTCAAGAACTACCTTCTAGATAAATGAGTTATGAAGCATATCAACTTATTATGGGGAATAAGCAATATGAGTAAATGAAATATCATTAGATATAATGTGTTCTCATTTCTTTTTAAATGGTTTATGTAAATAATACAATAAATATTTCACCAAGCATACATCATATGAGCATAGTTTTGCTACTGGTGTTTCTTAGAAATTGAAATTCTTTTAAATTCTGCAGCTCTGGCTTCATTTCCTATTCTGTATAATAAAACCTGAAACATACCAAAACCTAATTTTACTTTTATTTTTGGTGTTTATGCTGTGAACCACCTTTTAGGTCAGACCAGCATAATGATTTTTATAGATACCCTTGGTAATTAAATGGTCTTGCATGAAGCAAAGGAAATACCACCTCTTTCAAATACATCCTGTTATGAGAGTATGTAAGTAACATTCTAGACTATTCAAGGTTATATTGTTTTTAGTAGAAATAACCAGAGACATTCAAGTCAACTGATAACTGTGCTCATCCTCTCTGACAGTAAATGTTTTGAGTCATCTGCTGTGTGCTTGCTGCTGTTGCTCAGTAACTAACATGTGTCTGACTATTTCCAGTTCCAAGGACTGCACCACATCAGGCTCCTGTGTTCTCCACTATCTCCCAGAGCTCAAATTCACGTCCATTGACCCAGTGATACTATTTAACCATCTCATCTTCTGCTACCCTCTTCTCCTTTTGCCTTCAATCTTTCCCACCATCAGGGTCATTTCCATTTGAGTCAGCTCTCCGCATCATGTGGCCAAAGTATTGGAGCTTTAACCTCAGCATCAGTCCCTCCAATGAACATTTAGGGTTAATTTCCTTTAGGACTGACTGGTTTGATCTCCTCACTGTCCAAGGGACTCTTGAGAGTCTTCTCCAGCACCAAAATTCCAAAATTAGAAAGCATCAGTTCTTCGGTGCTCAGCCTTCTTTATGGTCCAACTCTTACATCCATACATGACTACTGAAAAAACCATAGCTTTGACTATATGGACCTAGGTGCTAGAGATAGAAAAGTGAACATAGGGCTTCCCCTGGTGGTCCAGTGGGTAAGGACACCGCCTTGCAGTGCAAGGGGCGCCGGTTCGATCCCTGGCCTGGGAAGATCCCACGTGCCGCCCAGCGGCTGGACCTATGTGTCCAATTACCGAGCCGGAGCTCTGGAGCGCATGCGCCCAGAGCCGGCACTCAGCGACGATAGACGCCACCGCGATGGGAGGCCCACAGGAGCCAAAGAACAAAGACGGATGAAAAACAGAGAAATTAAAGACCAATAGAAGTGGCCCACCCTCCCCCCCCCCTCCCCCCCCCCCCAAAAGATTAAATAAAAAAATAAAATAAATGTTTTAAATAAAACATAAATGTAAAATAAAAAATAAATAAAAATAAAAAAGAAATGTTTAAAAAAAAAAGAAAAGAAAAGTGAACATAGTCTGATGCCTGTCCCTAAAGAGGTCATCTTAGGACAGGTGCAGATACAATCAATTAAACCAAAATGTATCCTAGTTCCTGATATAAGCACAGAATGTCTCACTTAGAGAGGGAAAGCATTAATTCTGCTAAAGCAAGTCAAGATTTCAAAAAGGAGGTGATAATTTAACCAAGTCTTGAAGAGATGCTTTTGGTACTCTAGTATAAACTTAAAGAAGTTGAGGAGAAAAAGGCTTAATCCCAGTGCTCCAAATGGCAAGTCATCAGATGTCTGGCTATATCTTCCATCCTATGTGTTGCTGGCAACTATCAGAGAGAAATGAATTTTGTAATGGAATTATTAGAATTCTTTTTTCCCCCAAATATGTTAGCCTCCTTAAAGTTCCTGCCAAATCATGAAGCCCTGCCAGTCAAATATGCATCAATGGTAGACTGGAAGAGTTTGGAAGAGTTTTCATTCACAGTTACTTGTGCTGAGCACTATGGTGTTACCAAATTATAGAGAATCTAAAACACTCAAAAATCTGTTGTTCTTTTTTTGCAGATACTCAGAGTGATCTACCGTCTGGCTGAGTAGACTGATTTCTGGCATCATGACCAGAGTTTTGATTGTTTGAACTGGGTGGGCATACTAATACAGAGGTTTCCATCAAGGAATTTCTTTTTTTAAGATTTTTTTTGAAGTAAACCATTTTTAAAGTCTTTACTGAATCTGTTACAATTTTGTTTCTTTTTTATGTATTGATTTTTTTTACCATGAGGCATGTGGGATCTTAAGCTCCCAGAACAGGGATCAAACGCTGCACCCGCTACATTGGAAGGCAAAGTCTTAACCACTGGACTGCCAGAGAAGTTGCAAGGAATTTTGAAAGAGTCCTCACAAAGGCACACATGAGAGGATGGGATGAACATATGCATAACGTCAACTGAAAAAAAAGACCTCATTTTGTTATTAAAAATTATAATAATTTATATTTTAGAAACTTAGAATAATTTTTGAGTGTGCTCCTGAAATTGATTTTTTGGGGGCGTGGGGCAGGGATGGGTCAAATTGCCTTTGTTGCATCAGCAAATGATCAAAAAATAAGATTGCTTTGCAAGACCAGAGGAAGATAATGGCCACTTACTGGGAACTTCAAAGCATAGATTTGTTTCCGAGTCATAATACACACCTGTAACGTGTAGAAATTTTACTGCTTATCACAAAGACATAAGCCTTATGATATGTGAGTCCTTTATGTTGTGCAACACATTATCATCTATGCTAAATTTAGAAAATATTTTTTATAGACTTTATTTTTTCCTGATTCTAAAGGATGAGGCAATGTACAAAAAGAAAAGACACTAATGTAGAAAATTCATGGTCAAATACAAATGGAATTCCCTGAATGACTGAGAAGAAATTAGAGACCCCTGAGTCTAAAAATATGAAAATCTATTATTTGGCTATACTAGACTTTTTCCTCCAAGTAACTTCAGTACTGCCAATCATCCACCATCTGTTTCTCTTTGCTTCATTTCCAAAGTTTAGATTTAATCATATACCTTGCCACTATAATTTTAACCTTCCTTGATTCCCTAATACACATAGCCTTATTTACCTCCTTTACTTGGATCTGCACTAAACAATTTGGTACTAAATACATATTATCTCCTTCTCTAGTTGCTTTCTCTTTTTATACATTGCCTTCCATATAAAAGGGGGAGGAACAGTGTCCTTTTTTTTTTTTTGTATCACCATGATGCTTAACACGACACTAAGTATAGAGCTTTGTTCAGAAGTTGTTTAGAAGCCTACAAAATTTAGCTTTTTGTTTTAATGTGCTTATTTATCTGGTCTGTTGCATCAAAGAAGATTAGAAACAGCAACTATGAGAAAGGCTCTGAAAGCTAATACAAGTGAGAAGAGACGACACGGAGAAAGCTACCCAAAGGTAGTAAAACCACTAACACCAAAGAAACTGGTGTCACTAAGGAGAGGGGCAAATAAATGCAAGACCGGAAATGCCACTGAGAATGGAACTGAAATGAGCAAACTATTCAGCTAGATTTCAAGTTCAACAGCTTTATGATGAATTGCATACGCAAAAAATTTGATAAAATTATAATAATTTATATTTTAAAACTTAGAATAATTTTGAGTGTGCTCCTGAAATTGATTTTTGGGGCGTGGGGCAGGGATGGGTCAAATTGCCTTTGTTGCATCAGCAAATGATCAAAAAATAAGATTGCTTTGCAAGACCAGAGGAAGATAATGGCCACTTACTGGGAACTTCAAAGCATAGATTTGTTTCCGAGTCATAATACACACCTGTAACGTGTAGAAATTTTACTGCTTATCACAAAGACATAAGCCTTATGATATGTGAGTCCTTTATGTTGTGCAACACATTATCATCTATGCTAAATTTAGAAAATATTTTTTATAGACTTTATTTTTTCCTGATTCTAAAGGATGAGGCAATGTACAAAAAGAAAAGACACTAATGTAGAAAATTCATGGTCAAATACAAATGGAATTCCCTGAATGACTGAGAAGAAATTAGAGACCCCTGAGTCTAAAAATATGAAAATCTATTATTTGGCTATACTAGACTTTTTCCTCCAAGTAACTTCAGTACTGCCAATCATCCACCATCTGTTTCTCTTTGCTTCATTTCCAAAGTTTAGATTTAATCATATACCTTGCCACTATAATTTTAACCTTCCTTGATTCCCTAATACACATAGCCTTATTTACCTCCTTTACTTGGATCTGCACTAAACAATTTGGTACTAAATACATATTATCTCCTTCTCTAGTTGCTTTCTCTTTTTATACATTGCCTTCCATATAAAAGGGGGAGGAACAGTGTCCTTTTTTTTTTTTTTTTTTTTTGTATCACCATGATGCTTAACACGACACTAAGTATAGAGCTTTGTTCAGAAGTTGTTTAGAAGCCTACAAAATTTAGCTTTTTGTTTTAATGTGCTTATTTATCTGGTCTGTTGCATCAAAGAAGATTAGAAACAGCAACTATGAGAAAGGCTCTGAAAGCTAATACAAGTGAGAAGAGACGACACGGAGAAAGCTACCCAAAGGTAGTAAAACCACTAACACCAAAGAAACTGGTGTCACTAAGGAGAGGGGCAAATAAATGCAAGACCGGAAATGCCACTGAGAATGGAACTGAAATGAGCAAACTATTCAGCTAGATTTCAAGTTCAACAGCTTTGTATTTAATACTTACAATGTGCTAATAACCGTGCTAGAACCTGAGTTTATAAAGATTGACATGATGCTTGGATCATTTGCTTTTGAGACACTATCTACTGATATTAGTAGAAAGAGATATGATACTCTTTTTAAAGCTAACTGTTGAGTGCTATGATAGACGTAAGCATTTTAAAGGATGCAGATTAAAGATACTTCCTTAGTTTGTTTAAAAACACATTTTCATCTCCCTAAAATAAGTTAAAGAAAGACCTTTAGGATGAAGATTTTGCCAAAATTGCTTCAGGATTGGGGGTGTTTATTATAGAAATAACTCTAGGTAAATGTGACAAGTTTTCAAGCAAAATGCATGCCTTGAAAAATAACTTTGTGATTGGCAATACTACTCTCTGTGACAATGATCCATCATTCACAAAACACAAACAATTACTTAACAGAAGAAAAATATTCACAGCAAGGAACCAGAGCAATTTATAGCAATTAATGCAGATTACGCCTGGTTATCAAGAAATATTATCAAAGCCAAAACACAATTACATAAGCCATCTGGGAATCACTTAAGACGAAGACAAAGCAGAGAATCTATTCTCCTAAGGGATTCATGATTCTTCCTTTAAGAATGAGATTTATGCCTATGGATAAAAATAAAACTCCACTAAACTATAATATAATCTTTTGTTATAGATAATATCCAGATTAAATTTATGTTCAAAACCCAAATGACATTCCCCTTAATTGAAGCTTCTACATTTTCAACAAAAAGTCTGAAATCTCATCCAAGTTATCCTATTTCTTGAATCATCAGCTATAGTTTTCATAATTAGGATTCTAGTTATGATATATGTACTTCAGCAAGTGGAGCTTAAATCACCCCTTTTATTAATGTGCTGTCAATAATGAAGTGGACAGAATCTTTAGGTAATGAGTCTATCCCAAAACTAGCTTGGGCTGGTTACCAAGGCACGTGGACCATTTTTTAAAATTCACTTTTCTACTTTGAATTCCATTCTGAAGACCAAATGCAAACCACATACACTCAAGTTATAAGCATTCTCTTTGCATTTTAAATGACTTCAAAAACCGCTCACAAGCTTTCAGATGTACTATGTCTTGTATGCTTAGCTTTACATCACAGTAACCAACCACCAATTTTGATGCCAAAGGAGATTTAATGTCATTTGCTTTTGAGACACTATCTACTGATATTAGTAGAAAGAGATATGATACTCTTTTTAAAGCTAACTGTTGAGTGCTATGATAGACGTAAGCATTTTAAAGGATGCAGATTAAAGATACTTCCTTAGTTTGTTTAAAAACACATTTTCATCTCCCTAAAATAAGTTAAAGAAAGACCTTTAGGATGAAGATTTTGCCAAAATTGCTTCAGGATTGGGGGTGTTTATTATAGAAATAACTCTAGGTAAATGTGACAAGTTTTCAAGCAAAATGCATGCCTTGAAAAATAACTTTGTGATTGGCAATACTACTCTCTGTGACAATGATCCATCATTCACAAAACACAAACAATTACTTAACAGAAGAAAAATATTCACAGCAAGGAACCAGAGCAATTTATAGCAATTAATGCAGATTACGCCTGGTTATCAAGAAATATTATCAAAGCCAAAACACAATTACATAAGCCATCTGGGAATCACTTAAGACGAAGACAAAGCAGAGAATCTATTCTCCTAAGGGATTCATGATTCTTCCTTTAAGAATGAGATTTATGCCTATGGATAAAAATAAAACTCCACTAAACTATAATATAATCTTTTGTTATAGATAATATCCAGATTAAATTTATGTTCAAAACCCAAATGACATTCCCCTTAATTGAAGCTTCTACATTTTCAACAAAAAGTCTGAAATCTCATCCAAGTTATCCTATTTCTTGAATCATCAGCTATAGTTTTCATAATTAGGATTCTAGTTATGATATATGTACTTCAGCAAGTGGAGCTTAAATCACCCCTTTTATTAATGTGCTGTCAATAATGAAGTGGACAGAATCTTTAGGTAATGAGTCTATCCCAAAACTAGCTTGGGCTGGTTACCAAGGCACGTGGACCATTTTTTAAAATTCACTTTTCTACTTTGAATTCCATTCTGAAGACCAAATGCAAACCACATACACTCAAGTTATAAGCATTCTCTTTGCATTTTAAATGACTTCAAAAACCGCTCACAAGCTTTCAGATGTACTATGTCTTGTATGCTTAGCTTTACATCACAGTAAACAACCACCAATTTTGATGCCAAAGGAGATTTAATGTCAGAGTTCCCATGCTTTCTCAGCAAAGATTGACATTATTCACCAATACTCAAGCCTATTAGCACCAGTATATTTTTTCAGGAAACTGGGTGACATTCAGAAAAGACAGTGATAATCATTCAACAAACTGAAGATTTCATTTTTTATGATTTGCTTGGCCTCAGTCTACATTGAAAACAGACTTCAAGAGAAAGATAAACACCATGCATTCATTTAACAATTAATGATGGTGCACAATACTGCCAAGCCCACTCTAAAGTGCTGGAAGGCAGGAGCAAATAAGACTGACAAGCTCTTGGTCTCCCAGAGTTTATATTCTACTGGAGGAGTCAATCAGCACCCAGATAAACATATGAATGACACCAGACAGTGACAAGTGATAGAAAAACAAACTAGGAAATGTGACTGGTGATTGGGAGAGACAAGAAAGCATCTCTTGGCTTTTGTACCAAAAAGAAAGGTAAGGGGGGATCCAGTGGGTAAAGAGTCTGCCTGGCAGTGCAAGGGGCGCCGGTTCGATCCCTGGCCAGGGAAGATCCTACATGCTATGGAGCAGCTGGACCAGTGTATCCAATTATGAGCCAGCATTCTGGAGCGCATGCGCCCAGAGCTGGTGCTCTGCAACGAAAGCGGCCACTGCAATGGGAGGCCCACACAGGCCAAAGAATAAAAATCAATAAAAAATCAATAAAAAATCAATAAAAAGAGGCCAAAAAATTAAAAAGAAAAGAAAGTTAAGAAGAATAACAAGAAGGAGCAGCCATTGCAAAATACGGAGTGAGAAAGAAAACAAGCAAACAACAACAAAAAAGAGGATTCAAACAGACAAAAACAAACAACATTGAAGTCAGCACATGTGAGGAACAGGCTGAGATCTTGCTGGCTATGCAGAGAGCTGGCTCCAGCCTACAGAAGGAGACAGCTGAGCCCACTATGGATTCTACTGCTTATTGCGTATATTATGTGAGTTAGGCACTTTAAACCTCTGTTTAATGATTATAAAACTGGGCCGTGTGTGGACACTGGGGCAATGACACCTAATTTCTAAGTTGGTAGTTTATATTAATTAGTGTAAAAAGGCACTTGGAACATATTAGATGTTCAGTAAGTGTCAGTTGCTTTTTCACAGGAAGTAAGCAGATTTACCCAGGATGGATTAAAAAGATATCAGACCCCATTATAGTCACACTTATTTTATGACAAAGCTGACCATGCCTCAGTCAACCTTCCAATAATCCTACGGAATAGGTTTTATCATCTTCCTGTCAAAGAGGTCAAGTGACATTTGCAAGATGACTCTGCGTGTACAGGAATTTGGATATGCACCCAGGTCTTCAAATATCTCATCCCAAGACCTGTGGCTGCACTGCACTTCCTACTAATCAGCTTTTTACATTTGACTAACACATCAAAATGGCTTCAGAAAAACTGACAGAAGTTTTTAATAAAATGGTCAATGAATGGGAAGTTGTGGGAATTCCATGTGCCTATAGGGGACAACTTTTAGGAACAATGGGATCAGGAGAAAGTCATTTGAAGCCAAATAAGCCCAGCTCTGCAGCATGTGTGTTAGACACACAACCGCGATAAATTTGTTTTCTCTCCAGAAATTCAGGTTCTCATCTATTAATAGTCATCTGGAGTTAACAAAAGTATTTACAGCATCATAATGTGCTAATGATTCGATAAAATGCTGCATGCGAAACACCTAACATACTACGTGAGACATAGTAAGCATGGGAAAACCTAAGCAAATCATTCTCATTTGCTAAAAGGTGTCACCAATCTATAATCATTAAAAAGTTTTAGCACAATTCTCAAATGCATTCAAGAAGGAGCAGCCATTGCAAAATACGGAGTGAGAAAGAAAACAAGCAAACAACAACAAAAAAGAGGATTCAAACAGACAAAAACAAACAACATTGAAGTCAGCACATGTGAGGAACAGGCTGAGATCTTGCTGGCTATGCAGAGAGCTGGCTCCAGCCTACAGAAGGAGACAGCTGAGCCCACTATGGATTCTACTGCTTATTGCGTATATTATGTGAGTTAGGCACTTTAAACCTCTGTTTAATGATTATAAAACTGGGCCGTGTGTGGACACTGGGGCAATGACACCTAATTTCTAAGTTGGTAGTTTATATTAATTAGTGTAAAAAGGCACTTGGAACATATTAGATGTTCAGTAAGTGTCAGTTGCTTTTTCACAGGAAGTAAGCAGATTTACCCAGGATGGATTAAAAAGATATCAGACCCCATTATAGTCACACTTATTTTATGACAAAGCTGACCATGCCTCAGTCAACCTTCCAATAATCCTACGGAATAGGTTTTATCATCTTCCTGTCAAAGAGGTCAAGTGACATTTGCAAGATGACTCTGCGTGTACAGGAATTTGGATATGCACCCAGGTCTTCAAATATCTCATCCCAAGACCTGTGGCTGCACTGCACTTCCTACTAATCAGCTTTTTACATTTGACTAACACATCAAAATGGCTTCAGAAAAACTGACAGAAGTTTTTAATAAAATGGTCAATGAATGGGAAGTTGTGGGAATTCCATGTGCCTATAGGGGACAACTTTTAGGAACAATGGGATCAGGAGAAAGTCATTTGAAGCCAAATAAGCCCAGCTCTGCAGCATGTGTGTTAGACACACAACCGCGATAAATTTGTTTTCTCTCCAGAAATTCAGGTTCTCATCTATTAATAGTCATCTGGAGTTAACAAAAGTATTTACAGCATCATAATGTGCTAATGATTCGATAAAATGCTGCATGCGAAACACCTAACATACTACGTGAGACATAGTAAGCATTGGGTAATTAGTACCTATAGTCATTACAATGGCACTTCTCATTTGCTAAAAGGTGTCACCAATCTATAACTGGCGATTTAAAAAAGAATGTCATTTCAGAATATCACCAAATATCTCAAATGATTTCTCATTTTTGCATGGTAATATTACCTCTATGAAAAAAATATACATAGTCAAGCTAAATAATATGCCCTGTTTTTAAGTTTGCATTAAGATTTCTAGTCTGTGGCACTAGTGGTTAAAAAAAAAAAAATCTGCCTGCCAGTGAAGGAGATGCAAGAGACGTGGGTTCAATCCCTGCGTTGTGAAGATCCCCTGGAGAAGGAAATGGCAACCTTATCCAGTATTCTTGCCTGGGAAGTTCCATGAACAGAGGAGCATGCTGGGCTACAGTCCATGATGTCACAAAGAGTCAGACACACACTGTTAACACATAGAAGTCAGAGGCTATGTAGATTAGTGGAACTCTATAGAAGCCTGACCTGTGAAACTCATCACTACTTCTGCTGCTGTTACCCAACATCCAGCATCACAAGGTTACTGTGATACTCTCTGGTTTATACTACATTAATCCTGAAGTCCCTTAAAAGAGCTATTCATTTCACAAAAGGGGATTTCTTGACAATGTGCAAGACTTTGGGGCAGAATAGACATTTTGTGACTGAGGCTTTAGACCTCATTTCTGAATAGTCAGCAAAAATTATAAGGACCCTTACAATTTTCGTAATATACCCTATAACTTACAAAGCACTAGAGCAATTAAATCATATCACTATTACCTACAGGCAGCATCTTAGGGCTTCCAGAGTCCTCATACTCATCACCTCATTTGAACCTCATGACAACTCAATGAGGTGGCAGAGCAAAGATTAGAATTCCTACTTTATAGACTAGGAAGCAGAGACTCACAGAGCACTGTTTGCCCAATCTCACTGCTAGTAAGCAGCAGGGTCAGGACTTGACCTCTAAAATCTCCACCACATCAGGTCATCATGATATGCAGAAGCTGGAAAATTCCACTTCCTATAGAGGACAGGTGCTTATGCTGTATTTCAGTAAAGTGACTCTGTTCAGAAATAAATATGCCCTCCCCTCAATATGTACAGACATGCCCTTGTTAATAATCTGACTGACTTAGGATCAGTTCTGTACTTTTGTTATAAAATTATGATTTACCTAAATATCCATACATACATGCATATCCATGTGTATCTATCATCTAGGCTACATGTACTCTGTCATTCAGTGCTCAGTCACGTCCAACTCTTTGTTGACCCCATGGGTGGAGCCTGCCAGGCTCTGCTTTCCATGAGATTTACCAGGCAAGAATACTGGAGTGGATTGCCATTTCCTCCTCCAGGATATCTTCCCGATCCATGGATGGAACCTGCATTTCCTGAAGTTCCCAGACTGGCTCCCGAATTTACCACTGAGCCACCTAGGAAGCTCACCTTGTCATTACCCTTACTTATTAAGTAGCATTAAATTACTATCTTCCCAGTTTATGGACTGCACATTATTGCTACAGAAATAAATGAATTTTTCTAAGGTCATCTGGTAATTTAATACCCATTGACTAGTAGAACTGGGGATACTCTATCACTAACCAACATCCAGCATCACAAGGTTACTGTGATACTCTCTGGTTTATACTACATTAATCCTGAAGTCCCTTAAAAGAGCTATTCATTTCACAAAAGGGGATTTCTTGACAATGTGCAAGACTTTGGGGCAGAATAGACATTTTGTGACTGAGGCTTTAGACCTCATTTCTGAATAGTCAGCAAAAATTATAAGGACCCTTACAATTTTCGTAATATACCCTATAACTTACAAAGCACTAGAGCAATTAAATCATATCACTATTACCTACAGGCAGCATCTTAGGGCTTCCAGAGTCCTCATACTCATCACCTCATTTGAACCTCATGACAACTCAATGAGGTGGCAGAGCAAAGATTAGAATTCCTACTTTATAGACTAGGAAGCAGAGACTCACAGAGCACTGTTTGCCCAATCTCACTGCTAGTAAGCAGCAGGGTCAGGACTTGACCTCTAAAATCTCCACCACATCAGGTCATCATGATATGCAGAAGCTGGAAAATTCCACTTCCTATAGAGGACAGGTGCTTATGCTGTATTTCAGTAAAGTGACTCTGTTCAGAAATAAATATGCCCTCCCCTCAATATGTACAGACATGCCCTTGTTAATAATCTGACTGACTTAGGATCAGTTCTGTACTTTTGTTATAAAATTATGATTTACCTAAATATCCATACATACATGCATATCCATGTGTATCTATCATCTAGGCTACATGTACTCTGTCATTCAGTGCTCAGTCACGTCCAACTCTTTGTTGACCCCATGGGTGGAGCCTGCCAGGCTCTGCTTTCCATGAGATTTACCAGGCAAGAATACTGGAGTGGATTGCCATTTCCTCCTCCAGGATATCTTCCCGATCCATGGATGGAACCTGCATTTCCTGAAGTTCCCAGACTGGCTCCCGAATTTACCACTGAGCCACCTAGGAAGCTCACCTTGTCATTACCCCTTACTTATTAAGTAGCATTAAATTACTATCTTCCCAGTTTATGGACTGCACATTATTGCTACAGAAATAAATGAATTTTTCTAAGGTCATCTGGTAATTTAATACCCATTGACTAGTAGAACTGGGGGATATTAAAAATATCTGAATATGTGACATTATTAATTTGAATAATTTAAAATATTAATTTATTAATTATTCCACAGACATAAGAATGTAGAAATCTTGCAGGAATTTCTATTATTAAATCAGCATTCCAGTCAGAGGAGTGTTTCAGGATACTTTCCACAGATTTGACTGTTTCTTCGAATGAACACTTTGGTTTAGTAATATAGCTCAAAAGGTATACATTAATAGGTAGGGCTTCCCTGGTGGTCCAGTGGGTAAAGAGTCCACCTTGCAGTTCAGGGGAAGCTGGTTTGATCCCTGGCCCAGGAGGATCCCACATGGCAAGGGGCGGCTGGGCCAGTGTATCCAATTACAAGCCAGCACTCTGGAACACATGCACCCAGAGTCAGTGCTCCGCAACCAGAGAGGCCACTGCAATGGGAGGCCCCCACATGCCAAAGAATAAAGATGGATGAAAAATAAACGATGACTTAGAGGCAATAAATTAATAAAAATAAATAGGGAAAATTATGAGAAATCTATGGAAATAAGTAGTGAAAATCACTATATAAAAATAAATTAGCCATAGAAATATTGATCCATTGTTTCAAGCTTCAAGACAAAATATCAACATGATATAACCTCTAACAATAAACTCCTGGAGGAACAGATTGTGACTCTTAATTAAAAGGAGAAAAAAAGCATTTTCCCAAAGTCCTCATAAAAGCAAAGTATGCTATAGTTGACAATATTTGTATCAAATTAGCATTGGAACCATGTGTCTTAACCCAATTCAAAATACCATTTAAGTGAAATAGAAACTGGGTGGAGCCTGCCAGGCTCTGCTTTCCATAAATTTACCAGGCAAGAATACTGGAGTGGATTGCCATTTCCTCCTCCAGGATATCTTCCCGATCCATGGATGGAACCTGCATTTCCTGAAGTTCCCAGACTGGCTCCCGAATTTACCACTGAGCCACCTAGGAAGCTCACCTTGTCATTACCCTTACTTATTAAGTAGCATTAAATTACTATCTTCCCAGTTTATGGACTGCACATTATTGCTACAGAAATAAATGAATTTTTCTAAGGTCATCTGGTAATTTAATACCCATTGACTAGTAGAACTGGGGGATATTAAAAATATCTGAATATGTGACATTATTAATTTGAATAATTTAAAATATTAATTTATTAATTATTCCACAGACATAAGAATGTAGAAATCTTGCAGGAATTTCTATTATTAAATCAGCATTCCAGTCAGAGGAGTGTTTCAGGATACTTTCCACAGATTTGACTGTTTCTTCGAATGAACACTTTGGTTTAGTAATATAGCTCAAAAGGTATACATTAATAGGTAGGGCTTCCCTGGTGGTCCAGTGGGTAAAGAGTCCACCTTGCAGTTCAGGGGAAGCTGGTTTGATCCCTGGCCCAGGAGGATCCCACATGGCAAGGGGCGGCTGGGCCAGTGTATCCAATTACAAGCCAGCACTCTGGAACACATGCACCCAGAGTCAGTGCTCCGCAACCAGAGAGGCCACTGCAATGGGAGGCCCCCACATGCCAAAGAATAAAGATGGATGAAAAATAAACGATGACTTAGAGGCAATAAATTAATAAAAATAAATAGGGAAAATTATGAGAAATCTATGGAAATAAGTAGTGAAAATCACTATATAAAAATAAATTAGCCATAGAAATATTGATCCATTGTTTCAAGCTTCAAGACAAAATATCAACATGATATAACCTCTAACAATAAACTCCTGGAGGAACAGATTGTGACTCTTAATTAAAAGGAGAAAAAAAAAAGCATTTTCCCAAAGTCCTCATAAAAGCAAAGTATGCTATAGTTGACAATATTTGTATCAAATTAGCATTGGAACCATGTGTCTTAACCCAATTCAAAATACCATTTAAGTGGAAATAGAAAAGCAATGGGTAACAATTTCACAGTCAAAGCTCAAAATATGTGCAGTGGCAGCCAATCAAAATATGAAAATGGCTAACTTCATGCCAAATTTTGGTTATACTCACACTAAGTTTAATACCGCTCACTGTCTTTGCTCAGAATCAGAAATGTGTTCAGCATCATAGAAGTTACCTTCTAAGGGTTTATTTCGTTCACATATTGACCCAAGTAGCTATCACCACGCCATGTGCTTTCTTTCCAAATGTGTAGTAGCTTTGTGTTGGGCATAGTATCAAGAATACAAAGCAGATTTTCTTTTCAGTGTTCACAGACCCGTCTGGCATCATACATATGTTTCACCAAGTCAGTATCCAAAGGAAATTAATAACACAGGAATAATGAAGGAAAAATATTCACATAGTTGAATATCTATACAATTGCCTCAAATATATAAAGTACTGAAATAAATATGGGAAAATATTTTTAAATTATACACAGTTGCACTCTCTTCCTCTTTGACTGTCTATCCAAAAATACATATACATGTGTCCGTATGTATCTGTGTGCACAGACACACACACTAGTTGAAGTGACTCCTTAAGAGGTGATTCTGATCAGAAGTCTCTCAAAATTTCATTTAGATTTCCTCCACCGACAGATGAAAAAGAGAGATAAAAGTGGGGGTCGGGGAGATTTCATTTAACTCAAGAGTTTTCTCTGGCTAATGTAATTCTGTACTCTTGTGATGTTTTCTGAAAGAAAAATTAAGGCAGTGTGGGGAAGAGGAAAAAAATTTTCCCTTGGGAAATAAAAGAAAATTATATGAAACTTTACTTGTTACAATTTTTGAACAGAAGAGAAAATGAAGTGTAAGAGCCTGGGAATTTCCAGTCCTCTATCCACTTCTAAATTCTAATCTAAATTAAAAGAGTTTTCTAAAATAAAAAGTAACATATCTTTCCATTTCTGTATCCCCACATCCCCAATGGCAATCTGATTTAGGAGTTACGCTACTGTTTTGATTTGAGATCTCCTGAACTTAAAAGAAGTGTTAAATTCAGTTGAGTGAAACCTCAGTAAACGGAATTTCTCAGAGGGCTATTTACGATTTAATCAAGGATTTGGAGGGGTTTTTCTACCTTTGAAAGTCTCCTTCTTTTTTGGGCATTTTTCTATTACGTACTTAATATCCCCCTGCCTTTTCTTTGCCTTCAGGATTTCTTTGCCTAACTTTTACTTCCTGTTACTGCTAACACTCTCCTTTTTCTCCGTAGCTTCCTATCTTCCTAGACCAGGATACAAAACAATCTAGGTTGGAAGAACTATAGACATCAAGTCATATGAAAACATAAAAAATTGTTCACTTCTAAATAAAATACAAAACATTTCCCAAAGCGACACAATGATTTTTCTACTTCGTTTTCAACATTAGAAGATACGTACATTGTTTCACCAAGTCAGTATCCAAAGGAAATTAATAACACAGGAATAATGAAGGAAAAATATTCACATAGTTGAATATCTATACAATTGCCTCAAATATATAAAGTACTGAAATAAATATGGGAAAATATTTTTAAATTATACACAGTTGCACTCTCTTCCTCTTTGACTGTCTATCCAAAAATACATATACATGTGTCCGTATGTATCTGTGTGCACAGACACACACACTAGTTGAAGTGACTCCTTAAGAGGTGATTCTGATCAGAAGTCTCTCAAAATTTCATTTAGATTTCCTCCACCGACAGATGAAAAAGAGAGATAAAAGTGGGGGTCGGGGAGATTTCATTTAACTCAAGAGTTTTCTCTGGCTAATGTAATTCTGTACTCTTGTGATGTTTTCTGAAAGAAAAATTAAGGCAGTGTGGGGAAGAGGAAAAAAATTTTCCCTTGGGAAATAAAAGAAAATTATATGAAACTTTACTTGTTACAATTTTTGAACAGAAGAGAAAATGAAGTGTAAGAGCCTGGGAATTTCCAGTCCTCTATCCACTTCTAAATTCTAATCTAAATTAAAAGAGTTTTCTAAAATAAAAAGTAACATATCTTTCCATTTCTGTATCCCCACATCCCCAATGGCAATCTGATTTAGGAGTTACGCTACTGTTTTGATTTGAGATCTCCTGAACTTAAAAGAAGTGTTAAATTCAGTTGAGTGAAACCTCAGTAAACGGAATTTCTCAGAGGGCTATTTACGATTTAATCAAGGATTTGGAGGGGTTTTTCTACCTTTGAAAGTCTCCTTCTTTTGTGGGCATTTTTCTATTACGTACTTAATATCCCCCTGCCTTTTCTTTGCCTTCAGGATTTCTTTGCCTAACTTTTACTTCCTGTTACTGCTAACACTCTCCTTTTTCTCCGTAGCTTCCTATCTTCCTAGACCAGGATACAAAACAATCTAGGTTGGAAGAACTATAGACATCAAGTCATATGAAAACATAAAAAATTGTTCACTTCTAAATAAAATACAAAACATTTCCCAAAGCGACACAATGATTTCTCTTTTGAATAGCTAGGATCTTCCTGATTTTTCAACATATTTTCATTTGGAGAAGAGTGACGGATAGGTAAATGTAAGTTAATAATAAGTAAAAGAATAATAAAAACAAGAGTAATATTCCAAGTGAGTTAACGTCAAAGAAATCTTAATCAGATAGGGTAACACTAAGGACGTTGTGAAGAGGCTTTGGTTTCTTGGGACACAGAGCCTCAAAACATTGTCCATAGGACTCTGTCTTCAAATAATATCACAGGAATCCAGCAGACCCCAACAAAGGCGAGAGGTCTAGGCAGATGTAAGCATGCAGTGTCTAGTGCTGCAAAATGATGGGGCTGTGTAGGTGAGAGTTATCCAGAGAAGGGTGCCATAAACCCCACCATGCTTCTGTGATGTCAGCTCTCACTCTCTCTCTCTGGCTTACAAGGCAGATCTATCCAAGTGAACTCTGCCTGGAGTCTTCTGCCACGCAAGGCACACTTTGGCCAGGATCAATGGCAGGGCTAGAACTAGAAATCAGGTTTCCTCACTCACTGTTCACTTTTTTATCCAATACAAAACAAGGTGGACATTTTATCAACATTTATGTTACTAGATCATCATGATGTTTGAAAACCTTTGGGCCTCAGTTGTACACCAGACATCTCCAGGCTTCACTCAGTTATAATCATTCCCTTATAACCGTACAGATTTTAGATGCCATCTCTCTTGCAGAACAGACAAGACCTCAAAAAGGGGAAATATGTTAAACTTACGAAGAATCAAAGACAGAATATCCAAATATAGAATGGATCAGATTAAGGTCTGTATTTCTCCTCTGGTATTCTGTTCAACTAGAGGGGCTGACTATAATCACAGCAAGAACATTATTGATTAGACACTAATAAAGTGTCTAAATAGGAAACTACAGCAAAATATAACAATCCAGAATGGCTGTTTTGATGGAACACTTTTCAAGGTGAATTTAGAATTGTTCTTTAAATAACAGTCAATCTCATATCAAATCAAATCATTTCAACCATAAAATACTGTCAGAATCGAGAGTTTATACAGAGACTATTTTTATCACAAACACTCCCATATTTAACAGCTATTCCAATACAAGTCTGGCATATATAAACACTGCCATACAAATATTTCATACTACTTTTAAAGATTTATTTATTTATATATTTTGGGGGGTGGAGTGGGGTGGGGAGGGAGGGGAGAAGGCAGGCTACTTCTATTGATCTTTCATTTGTCTATTTTCATCCATCTTTGCTCTTTTGGCCCGTGTGGGCCTCCCATCACGGTGGCCTCTGTTGTTGCAGAGCACCAGCTCTGGGCGCATGCGCTTCAGAGCTCCGGCTGGGTAATTGGACACATCAGTCCAGCCACTCTGCGGCACGTGGGATCTTCCCAGGCCAGGGATCGAACCAGCGCCCCTTGCACTGCAAGGCGGTGTCCTTACCCACTGGACCACCAGGGAAGCCCTATTTCATACTACTTTTAAACTGGACCTTCAAAAATGGTCATGGGACTTTCCTGGTGGTCCAGTGGGTAAGGACACCACCTTGCAGTGCCAAGGGGCGCCGGTTCGATCTCTGGCCTGGGAAGATCCCACGTGCCGTGGAGCTGCTGGACCGATGTGTCTAACTACTGAGCCGGAGCTCTGGAGCGCATGCACCCAGAGCCGGTGCTCTGCAACAACAGAGGCCACCGCGATGGGAGGCCCATATAGGCCAAAGAACAAAAAAAGATAAGCGAATGAAAGATCAATATAAGTGACCAAAAAGAAAAAAAAAAAAAAAAAAAGGTCATGATTTAATAAGGAGAATCTCAAAATAGTTTAGTATTTGCTTTTTAGGGTTTTTTTTAGTTTTTTTTTTTTTTTTAATTTTGGCCTTCTTGTATTGGTTTTTTTTTTTATTTATTTTCATTCATCTTTATTCTTTGGCCTGTGTGGGCCAACCATTGCAGTGGCCTCTTTGGTTGCTGAGTACCGGCTTTGGGCACATACGCTCCAAAGTTCTGGCTTGTAATTGGACACACTGGTCCAGCCACTCTGCGGCACGTGGGATCTTCCCAGGCCAGGGATCGAACCAGCGCCCCTTGCACTGCAAGGCGGTGTCCTTACCCACTGGACCACCAGGGAAGCCCTATTTCATACTACTTTTAAACTGGACCTTCAAAAATGGTCATGGGACTTTCCTGGTGGTCCAGTGGGTAAGGACACCACCTTGCAGTGCCAAGGGGCGCCGGTTCGATCTCTGGCCTGGGAAGATCCCACGTGCCGTGGAGCTGCTGGACCGATGTGTCTAACTACTGAGCCGGAGCTCTGGAGCGCATGCACCCAGAGCCGGTGCTCTGCAACAACAGAGGCCACCGCGATGGGAGGCCCATATAGGCCAAAGAACAAAAAAAGATAAGCGAATGAAAGATCAATATAAGTGACCAAAAAGAAAAAAAAAAAAAAAAAGGTCATGATTTAATAAGGAGAATCTCAAAATAGTTTAGTATTTGCTTTTTAGGGTTTTTTTTAGTTTTTTTTTTTTTTGTTTTTTTTTTTTAATTTTGGCCTTCTTGTATTGGTTTTTTTTTTTATTTATTTTCATTCATCTTTATTCTTTGGCCTGTGTGGGCCAACCATTGCAGTGGCCTCTTTGGTTGCTGAGTACCGGCTTTGGGCACATACGCTCCAAAGTTCTGGCTTGTAATTGGACACACTGGTTCAGCCGCTTTGCTGCACGTGGGATCCTCCTGGGCCAGGGTTCGAACTGGCGCCCCTTACACTGCAAGGCGGACTCCTTATCCACTGGATCACCAGGGAAGTCCTACAAATAACATTATTATGCCTTCATAATGGATGATATAACTGATCTTTACAGATCAAGCACGTACAAGTCATCTATATTTTCTAGGAAACTTTGACAATCCTTTAAGAAATGCTATGCAAATTTGATACTTTCAAATTGGAAATCAAAACAAAAGAGGCTTAAAATCCCAGCATTACATTTCAGAAGAGAATATGGTGGAGTACTGGAGTGATACAGTCTAAATCTCTTATCTCCCGTGCCCTGATATCATCACTCCTGAACACCTTTAGCCCAAACTCAGGCTTACACACAGCTTTACAAACAGAATAAAACCCAGGTCATCAGCAAAAGGCCCCAGAATGAAATAGGCAAATTTCTTTCAAACTGCTTTATACAAGTTTAATTATCTAGGCTTTTGTGGGGGAGGCACAGAAAGCATATTGCTCATCTGTACTCGCTCTTCCACTAGCACCCATTATCAAGGACAAGTAAAGTACTAAACTCAAGGTGCAGGTGTGCCGGCTTTCAAGAACAAATAAAGATGAAAGAAAAAAACCCCACTTACTTAGAATTCTCCTGCAATCTGAGTCACAGATCACAAATGAGAATGCTTCATTCAGTTTTCTGAAAATATGCCAAAGGCAAAAAAAAAAAAAAATTCTTACAGAGAGGAAAAACAGTATTCTGAATTGCCAGAGTGTCTGGGATACAATACTTTGTCTGAAGAGGGAAAAGAAAAGTGCACTCTTTGGTAATTGAAACTCAAAGACCACACTCCACGTTGTTCAATGTGGATTTCTTGACTGGAATCACAAGTAGTGTTGCAATATAATTATTTTTAATTGCCAATTCACATATCTAAAGCAAAGGAAGTATGAGGCTCCCCAGAGGTACTGTTCTACAGCAGGAATTTAATACCTCAATGCAGGCTTTAGCAAACAGGGGCCTTTGTCAATATTTCACTGGCACATCACCCAAAGTACAACACCACTTAGAATTTATATAAGCCTTTCATTTGTAAATTACTTTACAATAATTAATCCTCAGAATTCTTGTTTGTTCGGGGAGGGGGATGGATGATGAAAGGAGAAATAGATTACAAAACAAAGGATTTCAAGCAAGAAATGGTTTTGGATAAGTCCACAGAGGAGCTATTTTGATATCAAAATAGAATTTCCACCATCCCCCAATTCAGCAGTCCTATTTTGATATAATTCATACGTCTAATATTTCTTAGTCTGTGATAGCAGAGTCACACTGTTTTCTTTACACCCACTGTATTTCTCAAAAGTTCATTTCTATGCTTCAAAGACTGTCACATTTTTAAGAGCTGCAGACTTTTCTACACATTCTCAAAATGGTAGCGTCCCTGATTTCTAGGTCTATATTCTTTAACACTGAATACTTTCAACTTTATTCACTCACTCATTCATTCCTCAATTACTTAGCACAACTATTTGCAAGGTACTGAATTAACTGGTTTAGCAAAATGAAGAAAAAACCTGACCCTTAAACAGACAGGTAAGTGAAAAATGAAGACAATTAAGGACACAATAGAAGGATGACAGCACGAAAGGAGGAACAAATACTTCTATCTGGTGAGGATTCAAAACAGTGGTTCACAAATGAGGTGGTTTTTACTCAGGCTTTGGACAGAAGAAACTGAAGAGGATTAGTGCAGACTAAGGAAAATCCAATATGAAGGAACAGCTTTCCTACTCCCTTCACTAGGAGGAAATTTATAGCTAAAATACTATAATTTTTGACTACACCCTGTAAATTCAAACTGGATTCATGTCTCTGAGAAACTCTGGGTGAGAATGACTTGTGATCACGAAACAAATTGGCTGGATGCAAATGTTTCTATACTTCCTGAGAAGAGAGCTTATTCTCTCATATATTTTAAGTATTCCTGACATGTCCACATTCAATGTGTATGGTATTAAAAAAATGAAGGAATTCACTCCTCTTTTGAACAAAAGACTGAAAGGTGTCCAATACCATTATTACTTATATGAAAACATGTACTAAGTACACGGAAACTTCTTAAATACACATTGTATGTTTTTAATTTTGCTTTAGGAGATATTGCAGGAACAGGGGCCTTTGTCAATATTTCACTGGCACATCCCCAAGTCCCTTTTCCATGTAAATTACACATAATTAATCCTCAGAATCCTTGTTTGTTCGGGGAGGGGGATGGATGATGAAAGGAGAAATAGATTACAAAACAAAGGATTTCAAGCAAGAAATGGTTTTGGATAAGTCCACAGAGGAGCTATTTTGATATCAAAATAGAATTTCCACCATCCCCCAATTCAGCAGTCCTATTTTGATATAATTCATACGTCTAATATTTCTTAGTCTGTGATAGCAGAGTCACACTGTTTTCTTTACACCCACTGTATTTCTCAAAAGTTCATTTCTATGCTTCAAAGACTGTCACATTTTTAAGAGCTGCAGACTTTTTCTACACATTCTCAAAATGGTAGCGTCCCTGATTTCTAGGTCTATATTCTTTAACACTGAATACTTTCAACTTTATTCACTCACTCATTCATTCCTCAATTACTTAGCACAACTATTTGCAAGGTACTGAATTAACTGGTTTAGCAAAATGAAGAAAAAACCTGACCCTTAAACAGACAGGTAAGTGAAAAATGAAGACAATTAAGGACACAATAGAAGGATGACAGCACGAAAGGAGGAACAAATACTTCTATCTGGTGAGGATTCAAAACAGTGGTTCACAAATGAGGTGGTTTTTACTCAGGCTTTGGACAGAAGAAACTGAAGAGGATTAGTGCAGACTAAGGAAAATCCAATATGAAGGAACAGCTTTCCTACTCCCTTCACTAGGAGGAAATTTATAGCTAAAATACTATAATTTTTGACTACACCCTGTAAATTCAAACTGGATTCATGTCTCTGAGAAACTCTGGGTGAGAATGACTTGTGATCACGAAACAAATTGGCTGGATGCAAATGTTTCTATACTTCCTGAGAAGAGAGCTTATTCTCTCATATATTTTAAGTATTCCTGACATGTCCACATTCAATGTGTATGGTATTAAAAAAATGAAGGAATTCACTCCTCTTTTGAACAAAAGACTGAAAGGTGTCCAATACCATTATTACTTATATGAAAACATGTACTAAGTACACGGAAACTTCTTAAATACACATTGTATGTTCAATTTTGCTTTAGGAGATATGGTGCTGTCTTAAAATCAGGTCTTAATAGTGCTATCATACTATAAATGGTCAATAAATCCTTGTTAAATTAAGCATTCTTTGATGAGTTTACAGTCTGAGGCGAGTAGGTGAGATTCTGTAGATAATGTGAATGACTTAAATATCCACACAGTTTTAAATAGAACCCTTGGTTCAGAGTTCATGGCACAAAGCAGTGAATCAGCATTTGATCTCAACTCTTCCAGCTCTCAAGACTAAGGTACTTTCCCATGTGCCATTGACACTATATTGATCCTACTGGATATTTCCTTATTGGGAGGATTTAATTTCAATGTCGGGATCACAAAGCTGCCTTTAATGTTACAAGCCAAATGCATGTAACAACCTATTAGAATTCTCACCAGGGCTTGAAGCACAATTCAGTCACCAGCCTTCTGGGTGGTGGCCTTGGGCAGATGGTGTCTCCTCTGTAGGCTTTCTTTTCCACATCTGTCAATGAGCATGTGAGCCAACTGACTTTCTGATGTCTCTTCCAGTTTAGACAGACTGTGCTTCATTTCCCAGACTCTAATTAAAGAATGCTCAAATCCCTCCACGGGATATGATTGGAGGCAGTTAATGTATTTCAGGGGTCAAAGATATAAATTAGTTTTTTAGTCTTTGTAAGTCTGGCTTTTGAGACTCTTGAAATGTTTGAAAATTGAGGAGTATATTATACCATAGTCTGCATTTGCTACTTTCCTAAATACCTTAGGGTTGGTATTGCGGGTTTAGGGATGGGAGTCTACTAGGTCCAGACATACTTTTAGGTGCTAAGAATTCAAAGTGCATAAAATGTGGTCCTTAGACCTTAAGATATACAAGAGCTTAGTAATGGAAATGACCACAAAGAAAACAATTGCCAAAATGAAAATACCATATGTAAATAAAGAATGAAAACTACATTTCATGTTAAAAATAGAGTTTGCTAATGGAAGTCCCAAAACAGAGTATAAATGAAGCATTTTGAGGACACAAAAAAAAGCTTAGTAATGGAAATGACACTAAGTACACGGAAACTTCTTAAATACACATTGTATGTTCAATTTTGCTTTAGGAGATATGGTGCTGTCTTAAAATCAGGTCTTAATAGTGCTATCATACTATAAATGGTCAATAAATCCTTGTTAAATTAAGCATTCTTTGATGAGTTTACAGTCTGAGGCGAGTAGGTGAGATTCTGTAGATAATGTGAATGACTTAAATATCCCACACAGTTTTAAATAGAACCCTTGGTTCAGAGTTCATGGCACAAAGCAGTGAATCAGCATTTGATCTCAACTCTTCCAGCTCTCAAGACTAAGGTACTTTCCCATGTGCCATTGACACTATATTGATCCTACTGGATATTTCCTTATTGGGAGGATTTAATTTCAATGTCGGGATCACAAAGCTGCCTTTAATGTTACAAGCCAAATGCATGTAACAACCTATTAGAATTCTCACCAGGGCTTGAAGCACAATTCAGTCACCAGCCTTCTGGGTGGTGGCCTTGGGCAGATGGTGTCTCCTCTGTAGGCTTTCTTTTCCACATCTGTCAATGAGCATGTGAGCCAACTGACTTTCTGATGTCTCTTCCAGTTTAGACAGACTGTGCTTCATTTCCCAGACTCTAATTAAAGAATGCTCAAATCCCTCCACGGGATATGATTGGAGGCAGTTAATGTATTTCAGGGGTCAAAGATATAAATTAGTTTTTTAGTCTTTGTAAGTCTGGCTTTTGAGACTCTTGAAATGTTTGAAAATTGAGGAGTATATTATACCATAGTCTGCATTTGCTACTTTCCTAAATACCTTAGGGTTGGTATTGCGGGTTTAGGGATGGGAGTCTACTAGGTCCAGACATACTTTTAGGTGCTAAGAATTCAAAGTGCATAAAATGTGGTCCTTAGACCTTAAGATATACAAGAGCTTAGTAATGGAAATGACCACAAAGAAAACAATTGCCAAAATGAAAATACCATATGTAAATAAAGAATGAAAACTACATTTCATGTTAAAAATAGAGTTTGCTAATGGAAGTCCCAAAACAGAGTATAAATGAAGCATTTTGAGGACACAAGAAGGGAATGAATAGAGATGCATATGGAAAGTTTTGCCATAAGTCTTGCATTGGATCCTGATTTTAGGGGTAAGGAATAGTTCACTAAGCAGTGTGTAGAACATTTCAAGGAGAAAACTCATAACATGTAAAGGCAAGAAGGGGAAGAATGAACATAATGCTTTCCCTTTCCCAGCATCTATTTCAGTCACCTTGCAGATAAACAGGATTTTAAATAAGGGAAGCCATCCAAACTGAACAATTCTCATTCTTTCATCAAAATCCTAAAGAGAACATTTAAAGCTCCTTTCTGTAATTGCCAGGAAAATGATGTGTATCCTTAAGTTGAAGAAATGGCTCTGACTCCTTTTAATCAAATGACATATCACTCTCCCTCTAGAGCTGGAACCATGTTCTTCTGCATTTCAAATGTTAATTGGAATTTACTTATTCTTTTGTAAAGTGCATGAATATGGTCTGTCAGCAACTAAACAAATTTAAGCAAAGGAAAGAAAGAAAAAAGGACAAAAATGGGCTAGAAAAGCAATGAAAGGCATCAAAATCGGGGGTTATGTCAGTCTGGTTGACAAAAACATTGACTTGAAGGATGCCCTTGCCAGGTGAGGACACGTTCCTTTTCTAGCTACTGTCAACCTGGGCTCAGCTCCATCAGAAATGCCTGCCTGGCTGGCAGCTGCTGAGAGATGGCAACTCCTCCTAGCAACAGATGAAACCAATCGAAAGCCAGCACAGTGATCCTTGCTGTTAAGTGCAGTGATATCTCATTTATCTGGCAACTCCATTGAAGATTGTATAATGCATAAGATAATTACTAAGAGATGAAAATGTACATTCCCAAGCATAAGAAACTATCAGATTTCAGCCAATCCAACTGGAAACTTGCCTAAAATTAGACACATCTTATGCAGGTTTAAATTATGACTAGACATCAGAGAGCAGTATCTCTGCTTCGGTTTTGGAGTAAATCTAGAAAACCAAGTCTTATACAAGAGTATATAATGACCAAGCAATTGCCAAAATGAAAATACCATATGTAAATAAAGAATGAAAACTACATTTCATGTTAAAAATAGAGTTTGCTAATGGAAGTCCCAAAACAGAGTATAAATGAAGCATTTTGAGGACACAAGAAGGGAATGAATAGAGATGCATATGGAAAGTTTTGCCATAAGTCTTGCATTGGATCCTGATTTTAGGGGTAAGGAATAGTTCACTAAGCAGTGTGTAGAACATTTCAAGGAGAAAACTCATAACATGTAAAGGCAAGAAGGGGAAGAATGAACATAATGCTTTCCCTTTCCCAGCATCTATTTCAGTCACCTTGCAGATAAACAGGATTTTAAATAAGGGAAGCCATCCAAACTGAACAATTCTCATTCTTTCATCAAAATCCTAAAGAGAACATTTAAAGCTCCTTTCTGTAATTGCCAGGAAAATGATGTGTATCCTTAAGTTGAAGAAATGGCTCTGACTCCTTTTAATCAAATGACATATCACTCTCCCTCTAGAGCTGGAACCATGTTCTTCTGCATTTCAAATGTTAATTGGAATTTACTTATTCTTTTGTAAAGTGCATGAATATGGTCTGTCAGCAACTAAACAAATTTAAGCAAAGGAAAGAAAGAAAAAAGGACAAAAATGGGCTAGAAAAGCAATGAAAGGCATCAAAATCGGGGGTTATGTCAGTCTGGTTGACAAAAACATTGACTTGAAGGATGCCCTTGCCAGGTGAGGACACGTTCCTTTTCTAGCTACTGTCAACCTGGGCTCAGCTCCATCAGAAATGCCTGCCTGGCTGGCAGCTGCTGAGAGATGGCAACTCCTCCTAGCAACAGATGAAACCAATCGAAAGCCAGCACAGTGATCCTTGCTGTTAAGTGCAGTGATATCTCATTTATCTGGCAACTCCATTGAAGATTGTATAATGCATAAGATAATTACTAAGAGATGAAAATGTACATTCCCAAGCATAAGAAACTATCAGATTTCAGCCAATCCAACTGGAAACTTGCCTAAAATTAGACACATCTTATGCAGGTTTAAATTATGACTAGACATCAGAGTGCAGTGGCTCTGCTTAGGTTTTGGAGTAAATAGACATGAAGTTAAACACCCGAAGTCTTAAAAAGGGATAAATAACCAGACCTAATATACTTCATGGGCTTTGTGAGTAACAGTGGATGCCAAAACTCTTTGAAACTACATGTAAATAAACATTGTGACATTTTCTTATTATTAGAGATTCAGTATTTAATATAGTTAAGAGTTTCATCTTTCATATGGGTAATCTTGGGTAAATCACTTCATCTTTATTTTCTCACCTGTCCAAGAAAGATAATGGCAGGACATAATTTAGGGAGTCGCTGTGAAAATTGAATGAATAAATTTAGAGAGTCCAAACGTGTGGTAGGCATTCAAAAATGAAAGCTAATGCAATCATTTTCATTCCATCATTTAATACTGTGAGAACCCGAGGGGTTGTTAAATTGGACAGAGCTATTATTCCTATTCAATGGCCCCAAAGCAATATTCTATAGAACCAAAACACACATAAGCAAGAGATCTTACAAAATATAAATTCTCCACGGCCACTTTTTTTTAAACATTTATTTATTTAGGGTAGGGAGGGAGGAGGGAGGGGGGTCACTTCTATTAGTCTTTCATTTATCTATTCTCATCCATCTTTGTTCTTTGGCTCATGTGGGCTTCCCATCCCAGTGGCCTCTGTTGTCGCAGAACATCGGCTCTGGGCGCATGCGCTCCAGAGCTCCGGCTAAGTAATTGGACACATCAGTCCAGCCGCTCCATGGCACGTGGGATCTTCCCAGGCCAGGGATCAGACCAGTGGCCCTTGCCCTACAAGGCGGTGTCCTTACCCAATGGACCATCAGGGAAGCCCTCCACAGCCATTTTGACACATTTGTGCATTCAAGAGGTTTATCCATAAGCTTTCTACCTTTCCTGTTGGGCATTAAGAACTGTCTTTCTTTTACTTGTCCTCTCCTCATGTAACCAATCCATCCTTCCCTGAAATTACTATTTTCCCTCTCTCGCATAAATACAAATATGGGATAGTCTTGGTAAATCGGAGTAAGCAGTCATGGCAAGCACCCAGTTCCTCACAGTTCTTATTAAATAGACCATCTGTTATTTATCTTACATCAATATACTCTCCTGCACAAAAAGGAGAAAACACCAAGTCTTAAAAAGGGATAAATAACCAGACCTAATATACTTCATGGGCTTTGTGAGTAACAGTGGATGCCAAAACTCTTTGAAACTACATGTAAATAAACATTGTGACATTTTCTTATTATTAGAGATTCAGTATTTAATATAGTTAAGAGTTTCATCTTTCATATGGGTAATCTTGGGTAAATCACTTCATCTTTATTTTCTCACCTGTCCAAGAAAGATAATGGCAGGACATAATTTAGGGAGTCGCTGTGAAAATTGAATGAATAAATTTAGAGAGTCCAAACGTGTGGTAGGCATTCAAAAATGAAAGCTAATGCAATCATTTTCATTCCATCATTTAATACTGTGAGAACCCGAGGGGTTGTTAAATTGGACAGAGCTATTATTCCTATTCAATGGCCCCAAAGCAATATTCTATAGAACCAAAACACACATAAGCAAGAGATCTTACAAAATATAAATTCTCCACGGCCACTTTTTTTTAAACATTTATTTATTTAGGGTAGGGAGGGAGGAGGGAGGGGGGTCACTTCTATTAGTCTTTCATTTATCTATTCTCATCCATCTTTGTTCTTTGGCTCATGTGGGCTTCCCATCCCAGTGGCCTCTGTTGTCGCAGAACATCGGCTCTGGGCGCATGCGCTCCAGAGCTCCGGCTAAGTAATTGGACACATCAGTCCAGCCGCTCCATGGCACGTGGGATCTTCCCAGGCCAGGGATCAGACCAGTGGCCCTTGCCCTACAAGGCGGTGTCCTTACCCAATGGACCATCAGGGAAGCCCTCCACAGCCATTTTGACACATTTGTGCATTCAAGAGGTTTATCCATAAGCTTTCTACCTTTCCTGTTGGGCATTAAGAACTGTCTTTCTTTTACTTGTCCTCTCCTCATGTAACCAATCCATCCTTCCCTGAAATTACTATTTTCCCTCTCTGCGCATAAATACAAATATGGGATAGTCTTGGAAAATCGGAGTAAGCAGTCATGGCAAGCACCCAGTTCCTCACAGTTCTTATTAAATAGACCATCTGTTATTTATCTTACATCAATATACTCTCCTGCACAGAAAAGAGGGGTTGAAGACTTTAATTTAAGGACCTGAATCAGTCAATTTCTCATTTCACATTCGACTGTATTTTTATGTAGCAATTTTTAATATTAAAAGGTGTGAAATATATTATCACATATTCCATACTTTATGTGATATGACAATAGAATCTTTTATAAAGTTTAAGGCTGGTCACAATGGCCAGTATTTTCCTAGATGTAAATCACTAGAACTTACTGCTATGAAGTACATTTTCACAGCAAGATTTTTTTCTTTTTAATCTTGGCCACTTTTATTAGTCTTTCATTTATTTATTTTAACCCATCTTTGTTCTTTGGCCTATGTGAGCCACCCATTGCAGTGGCCTCTCTAGTTGCAGAGCACTGGCTCTGGGTGCATGTGCTCCATAGCGCTGACTCGTGATTGGACACACCAGTCCAGCTGCTCGTGGCATGTGGGATCTTCCCAGGCCAGGGATCAAACCGGTGCCCCTTGCACCCCAAGGCGAACTCTTTACCCACTGGACCACCAGGGAAGCCCTCACCCCAAGATTTTAAATATTCTCTCCATTCCATAACTCCCATATTACACTCTGAAGACCTAAGATATTGCTCATTCTACACTCAAAAATTTGTTAGATTCCACCCTGAATGTCTTTTGACTTCCATATTACCATCTACTCTGCTAGCCTATGGACTTCCCTGATGCCTCAGGGGCAAAGACTCCACCTGCCAGTGCAGGAGATGTGGGTTTGATCCCTGGGAAGATCCCTTGGAGAAGGAAATGGCAAACCACTCCAGTATTCTTGCCTGGGAAACCACATGGACAGAGGAGCCTGGCAGGCTACAATCTACAAGGGTGCATAGAGTTGGACATGGCTTAGCAAGCAATCACACATTCTCTGCCAGCCTATAAACTCCTTTAAAGCATAAGTTCTATATCCTTCTTTATATTACAAGCATTTAAAGAGTTTAGCTCACATTGAACTTAATACATGTTTAATGAATGTCTATAAAGTAAAGATTATACCAAAAAAAAGCAAGAAGGAAGGATTAGAGGAATGAAAAGAGAGAGAGAAAAGGAGGACAATGAAGGATGGAGGGAGAGGTAAAAGGAAAAAACAGGATAGAAATGGAAGAAAGAAAACAAGAAGAGTATAAACACATAGGGAGTCAAAAAATGACCGTAAATAAAGTTGCTGGATCGCTTTGCACAGGAATATAACACTGGGTCCTATTGGCACTCATGTATACCCTCTCTCAATTCTTGGCATGGTAGGTACCACTATAAGATACCAAAATAGAAAAAAAGCAAATTTAACACACTTAATTCTCATATAAATTTAAAAGGCTAAATACAAAAGAAAATATAAGTGGAGATATTGTTATTCCTGTTTTTTTTTCTTTTACTTCCCAGAAATACAAGTTGAGATGCCCTTTCTCTGACTGCCTCCCACTCCACCTCCCAGTCAAACTCTATTCTCAGTTCTTACATCCTCAAAGCAGTCTTTGCCCTTTCAGACACATACTACAACCAACATTCTTGTCTCAAATGGAAAATAAACAAAATAGTTAAAATTCTTAAATAGAATCCTTAACTACTGTAAGCAAAGGAATATTCATTTTTCAAGCAAGGAAAGAAAAGGAGCCCTTAGGTGTGAAATAGGAAAATCCTGGGCAGGACACTGGTATTAATGATCTCCATCATCTTTGAGTAATTTTCCATATTTCTAATATAGTACTGCACTGGTCTGATCAATGTATTTGGAGTTTTCATGTAGTTCTACTCATACTGCAAACATGAAAATTACTTGAATACAAATAAAAATAATACACACAAAAATGCACAGGCAGAAACAATTTCTGGATGATGTTTTTGTTTATATGAACTCTATCATATAGAAGGAGAAAAATAGGATGGAAACTCCTACACAAATTGATCCATTCTAGAAGCCTTAATACCTTACTGATTCCCACCATCTCCAATCTGCAACTGAGAAGAGTTGGAACTTCTAATTTTCCAATGATGGAAAAGGGCATATTTTTCTGCAAGGAATCATGTTAACCACCAAAAATTTGGCCAAGGAACATACTCCATGTAAACAGAAAATGAGCCTTTTTTAAAAGACCTTTTGTAAATAAATGGGGGTAAAACTAGATATAGATTGGGCTATCAGAAGGCTTTGGTGATAAGTGCAACAAGTGAGAATACAAAGTAGGGATTTGTTTAGGATGTAAAGTAATGGGAAGCAAAGCAAACTCTATTTAAAGAAGGTTGGGGCTGGCTCAGGGGAAATAATTAGCAAAGCCAAAATGAACATCTAATAAAGGTCGAAAGAGCCAATGTCAATAAGGGAAATTTCCTTGGAACTTACAGAAATGACTAGCAAATGAACGCAGAGTACATACAATGAGAACACCACCAGGGACACTATCTTGGTTCCCCTACATTACAGCTGTACTTAGCGTAGACTCAGCTCATTATGGATCTAACTCAAGTCATCCATTGAAACATAATAAAGACCAAGGCTGTTATTGGGCAAGTATAAAGTCAATGAAAAAATACATTTCTGTAGGCTTTTTTATGTATCAGAAAATCATGCAAGCCAGTGTTAGAGAACATCAGAATGATCATAAAATGATTACCTGCAGGGAGAAAAATAACCAATGCTTAAAACTCAATCAAAATCAGGGAATTTGTTAAATATATATTTCTATGAGGTAAGTGAATGAATTTTAATTCCCCTAGCCCTGTGTGTTTGGCCAATACATCCTGACAGTGAATGGTTTTCTTGCTGGCCCCAGAGAGTTAACTAGTAGTTGGCAAGGGTAAACCAGGACAGAAACTAATAAAATATCACTTGCACAGATTATAGTACCACATTTTAAGAGAGATATATATAAACAAGTGTGGGCCCTGAGTGATAAAGGGATAAAAAAAGTCCAGGTCTAAATTTCTATTTTATAATATGAAAAAAAGAGTAATTGACCCAAATGATTCACAGGACTCCTTCGATTTACAAAATTTAACAGCTGTATTGCTTGTTAATTTACTTATTAAATTGTATCTATTAGCTTTCCCACAAAAGAACTGTAACTGGTTAACGTCTTCATGAAAACCAGGATCATTCCTACAGTATCTGTGTCCAACAAATAGTTGAAAACATGTCATATCAGAAAGTAATAATAATTTTTCCAAATAGTTTGAAAGTCCTTGCTGGGCATTTGTCAATTTTCTAAAAAATAAATAGATACATAAGTAGATACATTATTGAGATGGAGATAAAATGAACATAGAGGAGGAAAAACAACAGAGCTTCAGAACACTTACCATGTGACAAACAGTGCAAAGTTATTAACATACACACTTTGTGAGTCCAGATTGTGGGAGTAGGACCAAAAATGGCACCATAAAGAGAAGATGACCCTAGCAGTCACCTCCAGTATACAATTCAGGGAATAAAGCCCTCGTTCCTAGGCTTTATCCTAGTGTCTCATCAATAATCAGGCTCTAAGCCTTGTGAATATTAGGAGAGAAGTCACTGATTTAGTCTAACTGACCTCTATGATTACTATCACTAAGTGAGAGTCTGTAAAAATAAAGGCAGAGTAGCTGTGCTAGACAGCAAAGATAGAGCTAGTAGATTCGGAAGATCTTTCAATACTACAAAGATAATTAAAATAACAGCAATGATAACAAAAGGCTGATTGTCTGGGGAAGCACTTGAGAAGAGCTTTTAAGAGTTTCTGAAAAATTGATTTGCAGAGTTAGGTACACTTGGACTCTAGTGAACGAGCCAAATAAATAATGTTCAAAGAGTTATATTTACTGCCACACAAGATGAATCATGCTGCTTTGGGGAATGTTTTTTTTGGAAACTTCATTTTCCATTTTGGACTACTGGATCAGTCTCTCAAAAGAGTTTGGAATGTGGCCAATTACTTCCCTCTATTTTTCACTTGAGACTTTAGGGCTCTACAACTCCATTTTCCATTCTTACATAAGGCATCTTCGTGAGGACTCTCCCTGTGTCTCTTTATTTTATAAATATTAAGACACCAAAAACCTACCCAGTTTATAAATGCAGGTTTGAGAATGGGGACCAGGAAACACAGGAAGTCTTAAGAAAGGCATCTTTATTATAACAATCTACTACTCATAACTCCGTATCTATATTTCACATTACTACAATAATGCCAAATTACTACTGGAATAAAGAATTAGCAGATAATGAAAAATTTTCAGGAATTAAAGCCACGCTAATAGCTATATTTAAAACCAGGCTTTAGAAAGACATACAAGTAAACTCAGAGAATAAAAACCCAGAAACTAATTTGTAACCATCCTAATCCCCTAGTATTAAAATCTCACTTATAACCCTGACAATTCAAAATGAAGATGATGTCAACCCATGTTGGAGAGTAAGGGACATTGGCAGATGTAGGAGCAAAACAGACAACCTAAAACATCTAAGTAAAGCTTTCAAAATATTAAGCCTTCTTATGATAAACCATATTGGAAAATAATACGAAAAGCAATGTAGGCATGTATTACTGAATTACTTTGCTGCACATTAGAAATTAAGACAACAATGTAAATCAACAATATATCAAGTGCATAAATTTAAAAAATACTAAATCTACAACACTTTTAGTGATGAAGCACTAGGTAAGCTGCAGGTAAACCATTTTAACAAATTAAATTATATAAAGGGGCTGATTGTCTGGGAAGTCTGTAAAAATAAAGGCAGAGTAGCTGTGCTAGACAGCAAAGATAGAGCTAGTAGATTCGGAAGATCTTTCAATACTACAAAGATAATTAAAATAACAGCAATGATAACAAAAGGCTGATTGTCTGGGGAAGCACTTGAGAAGAGCTTTTAAGAGTTTCTGAAAAATTGATTTGCAGAGTTAGGTACACTTGGACTCTAGTGAACGAGCCAAATAAATAATGTTCAAAGAGTTATATTTACTGCCACACAAGATGAATCATGCTGCTTTGGGGAATGTTTTTTTTGGAAACTTCATTTTCCATTTTGGACTACTGGATCAGTCTCTCAAAAGAGTTTGGAATGTGGCCAATTACTTCCCTCTATTTTTCACTTGAGACTTTAGGGCTCTACAACTCCATTTTCCATTCTTACATAAGGCATCTTCGTGAGGACTCTCCCTGTGTCTCTTTATTTTATAAATATTAAGACACCAAAAACCTACCCAGTTTATAAATGCAGGTTTGAGAATGGGGACCAGGAAACACAGGAAGTCTTAAGAAAGGCATCTTTATTATAACAATCTACTACTCATAACTCCGTATCTATATTTCACATTACTACAATAATGCCAAATTACTACTGGAATAAAGAATTAGCAGATAATGAAAAATTTTCAGGAATTAAAGCCACGCTAATAGCTATATTTAAAACCAGGCTTTAGAAAGACATACAAGTAAACTCAGAGAATAAAAACCCAGAAACTAATTTGTAACCATCCTAATCCCCTAGTATTAAAATCTCACTTATAACCCTGACAATTCAAAATGAAGATGATGTCAACCCATGTTGGAGAGTAAGGGACATTGGCAGATGTAGGAGCAAAACAGACAACCTAAAACATCTAAGTAAAGCTTTCAAAATATTAAGCCTTCTTATGATAAACCATATTGGAAAATAATACGAAAAGCAATGTAGGCATGTATTACTGAATTACTTTGCTGCACATTAGAAATTAAGACAACAATGTAAATCAACAATATATCAAGTGCATAAATTTAAAAAATACTAAATCTACAACACTTTTAGTGATGAAGCACTAGGTAAGCTGCAGGTAAACCATTTTAACAAATTAAATTATATAAATTCTAAATATCCCAGCATTACATAATAGAAAGTATAAGGGGAAATGAGTTCAAGGTAAGGCTGTGTCATCAGGTAGCTTCATAAACGCCTCCATAGAAACTACTTCCTAATCCATAAAATAAGCACAATATCCTTTGCCTTTGCCTATTTCACAGAGGTAGATATCAAATACAATAAATACGCTTTGTAACCCATAAAATTCAATGTAAATATTACATTTCATTTATAGAAAATATTGCTTATTTTTATATTAACAAGTTAAATAATCACCTTCAATGTATCATGCAAAACAACAATAACTCTATTTCTGAAGATCTCAATATTTTAAATCAAAGGTGTAAACCATAAATATATCTAATAGATTATTTTAAAATATGCAAAGGGTAAGGAGAGAAAATAAAAGTTCACAATAAGTTACTAATGGAAATAAAGCCTGCCACTGGAATTTAGACTACAAAGGGAAAACCCATATACATCATATGTTTCACAGAAAACAAAAAACTTCTGTAAAGCAATTATCCTTCAACTTAAAAGACGTAAATCCCAAATATTCAATCTGATATGAATTCGAGTAGCTAAGGTCAGCTCACAAAGTTTTCCCATATCTCTGAAGAGCAATGAGAGTCGAAGGTGGACAGAAAACTAGTAGATGGAACTTCAAGGATGAATCAGATACAGGCCTTCCCCTCAAGCTGCTGATAGTTTAGTTCTGGAGACATAATTACAAATTGACTTTGAGGCAAAACAAAAAGCCATGAGAGGGGTTTGAGCAAATGGCTATGGAAAGGTAAGGAAAGGTACATTTGATCTTTTTAGTTTCAGTGGGAGAAATTTCACAGTAGAAGTATACTGAATCTTAAAGAAAGAATGAGATATTGATTGACAAGCAAAAACAGCGGAAAATGGCATTAGGACTCAATGCATGGAAGGTAAGATATATGAAATGACTCAAAAAGCAAAGGAAAGAAAACATGTCATAAAGGGAAATGAACATGTAAATAAAACTAGAGTTATATTGGGGTCAAGTTGCTAAAGCATTTTGAAGGGCAGCCAAAGAATTTAAGATGTTATAATATGGTTAATTATAATTCACAGAAGGTTTTGGAGGCAGCAAGGGACTAGTTTACCATTAAGGTGATGAAATACAAAATAGTGGGAGCAACATAAGGAATCCTTTCAGCATTTGCAGGGGTGGAGAACTGAGGGAGAAGAGAGAGAAGAGGTATTGAAGGAAGCCAAAAAAAAGAGAGTGAACGTAAATGGAACCACCAGAATATTTATGCTATAATCAAAATAGATAAATTTTCAGATGCAAAATATACTTGCTACTCTGAGATACATCTTGTGTCTTGCCAAGTGTTTTGACAGAAAAAAAATACCACATTAATGGGTGTTCATTATTGATCTGAGTGTACTATCTATTCTTTTGTCTTTTAAAATTCCTCTAACAAACTTACAAAGCCGATATAATGCACTAGATTTAAAAAATAAAGAGGAACTCGTAGATATGTCCCATATACATCATATGTTTCACAGAAAACAAAAAACTTCTGTAAAGCAATTATCGTTCAACTTAAAAGACGTAAATCCCAAATATTCAATCTGATATGAATTCAGTAGCTAAGGTCAGCTCACAAAGTTTTCCCATATCTCTGAAGAGCAATGAGAGTCGAAGGTGGACAGAAAACTAGTAGATGGAACTTCAAGGATGAATCAGATACAGGCCTTCCCCTCAAGCTGCTGATAGTTTAGTTCTGGAGACATAATTACAAATTGACTTTGAGGCAAAACAAAAAGCCATGAGAGGGGTTTGAGCAAATGGCTATGGAAAGGTAAGGAAAGGTACATTTGATCTTTTTAGTTTCAGTGGGAGAAATTTCACAGTAGAAGTATACTGAATCTTAAAGAAAGAATGAGATATTGATTGACAAGCAAAAACAGCGGAAAATGGCATTAGGACTCAATGCATGGAAGGTAAGATATATGAAATGACTCAAAAAGCAAAGGAAAGAAAACATGTCATAAAGGGAAATGAACATGTAAATAAAACTAGAGTTATATTGGGGTCAAGTTGCTAAAGCATTTTGAAGGGCAGCCAAAGAATTTAAGATGTTATAATATGGTTAATTATAATTCACAGAAGGTTTTGGAGGCAGCAAGGGACTAGTTTACCATTAAGGTGATGAAATACAAAATAGTGGGAGCAACATAAGGAATCCTTTCAGCATTTGCAGGGGTGGAGAACTGAGGGAGAAGAGAGAGAAGAGGTATTGAAGGAAGCCAAAAAAAAGAGAGTGAACGTAAATGGAACCACCAGAATATTTATGCTATAATCAAAATAGATAAATTTTCAGATGCAAAATATACTTGCTACTCTGAGATACATCTTGTGTCTTGCCAAGTGTTTTGACAGAAAAAAAATACCACATTAATGGGTGTTCATTATTGATCTGAGTGTACTATCTATTCTTTTGTCTTTTAAAATTCCTCTAACAAACTTACAAAGCCGATATAATGCACTAGATTTAAAAAATAAAGAGGAACTCAGAGATATGTCATATATCATTTAAGGGCAACATGCAGCAAGAACAAAATGACGACCCCAGTATGACTGATTCCAAACACTGTCCACACCGTGCAAGACTGCTGGACCAAAGCATGGGAAGTCTTGGAGGGTGGTATGTCGCCACGTAACATGAGATGTTCATCAGAGACTGAACAGCTATACAGAAACAATAACCAAACATTATTTTGGACTAAATTATATTGAGAGATAGCAAGTCTTTAAAAGTCTGTGTATCTCTATATTTGTTTTAAAGCATTACCATTTTTTCTTTCTTTTGTCATGAATTAAACTATATGAGGCCCACTAGACATAGGATACCTAAAATGGGAAATTGTTTGAGACTGAAACTTCATCCAATTCACGGAGTGAAAGTAATATTGATTGACCTAGCCACTGGCCTTGAAAACAGACATAATGAAGGCTGTAATGAACACAAAAGAGTGATGGTAAAATAATTGTGATGATGCCATGAGATAAAACCTAGATTAATAGCACAAAACAGGCTTCTATTATGACTTGAGATGTGCTAATTATGTCTAATGATATAGAAGGTGAAACAAGCTTAAACTGAGAACAGAAGATACACGGTGCCCCTCAACTGGATGCTATTTTGATGTCTTAAAGATGATCTTCAAGTGACTCTCTCATAAAATGCATAAATTAAAAATAAATATTTAATTACAAAAACATATCTTGATATATCTTGATATACATATATATAGATATGCATGTATATATTTCTCTAAATATCCCTATGGGTTTCAAACTTGAATTAAAGCCTATTTAAAGAATTCATGTTTAAAACCCCATCATAATTTGAAATCTCCAAATGTATATTAGGAAGTAATATGTTCTGCTTCAAGGCAATAAAATGTGCATTGCAAAATAGATGCATACATTTCTACACCTTTTTCCATGAGATAGTCCCCAAAGGCAATTTTAAGGTATAAAATATTCAAGAATCCTTCACAAAACATCTTTAAATTGAGCCAAAGAGAGAAAGAAAAATACATTCTGTAATTTAAACGCATACCTATCCAAAAGTATTGCCTCATTAACAGATAAGTATAAAAGTTTAAAGCCGTAACAGTAATAATTTAAAAATCCAAGCTCAGGAAGTCCATTCAAATTCACCGATTCCAACAAATATTAATATTCCTATAAAAACTCTTCTCTCATAGCTAGTATTTTGGGTCAGGATCAAAGGTATTCACAGTTGTAGGACACAGCTCCACAATGAAAACCTAAATTCTACTCTGCTCTCATTCCTTTTTTCACATTTTTCTCCAACACCAGACTGTGAAAGTTTTGCCACACCCCCTCTAGTTGTGAGGAAATTCACACCTTTGTGTTACTTAAAACAAACAAAAAATACAATTCAATTAATGTGTGGCATCCATTAGGGGAAAATGATCATATTTACTTTTTAATCTCTATTAAATCATGATTAAACTGATACTTTAAATAGAATTAGCTTTTTAATAATGGTACTACTGAGATATAATTCATATAAAACAGTTAACCCACTCAAACTGTATTAATTCAAGAGATTTCAGTATATTTACAGAACTGTACAGCCATCACCACATAGCAAGATACACGGTCTATTATGACTTGAGATGTGCTAATTATGTCTAATGATATAGAAGGTGAAACAAGCTTAAACTGAGAACAGAAGATACACGGTGCCCCTCAACTGGATGCTATTTTGATGTCTTAAAGATGATCTTCAAGTGACTCTCTCATAAAATGCATAAATTAAAAATAAATATTTAATTACAAAAACATATCTTGATATATCTTGATATACATATATATAGATATGCATGTATATATTTCTCTAAATATCCCTATGGGTTTCAAACTTGAATTAAAGCCTATTTAAAGAATTCATGTTTAAAACCCCATCATAATTTGAAATCTCCAAATGTATATTAGGAAGTAATATGTTCTGCTTCAAGGCAATAAAATGTGCATTGCAAAATAGATGCATACATTTCTACACCTTTTTCCATGAGATAGTCCCCAAAGGCAATTTTAAGGTATAAAATATTCAAGAATCCTTCACAAAACATCTTTAAATTGAGCCAAAGAGAGAAAGAAAAATACATTCTGTAATTTAAACGCATACCTATCCAAAAGTATTGCCTCATTAACAGATAAGTATAAAAGTTTAAAGCCGTAACAGTAAAAATTTTAAAAAATCCAAGCTCAGGAAGTCCATTCAAATTCACCGATTCCAACAAATATTAATATTCCTATAAAAACTCTTCTCTCATAGCTAGTATTTTGGGTCAGGATCAAAGGTATTCACAGTTGTAGGACACAGCTCCACAATGAAAACCTAAATTCTACTCTGCTCTCATTCCTTTTTTCACATTTTTCTCCAACACCAGACTGTGAAAGTTTTGCCACACCCCCTCTAGTTGTGAGGAAATTCACACCTTTGTGTTACTTAAAACAAACAAAAAATACAATTCAATTAATGTGTGGCATCCATTAGGGGAAAATGATCATATTTACTTTTTAATCTCTATTAAATCATGATTAAACTGATACTTTAAATAGAATTAGCTTTTTAATAATGGTACTACTGAGATATAATTCATATAAAACAGTTAACCCACTCAAACTGTATTAATTCAAGAGATTTCAGTATATTTACAGAACTGTACAGCCATCACCACAATCGATTTTAGAATTATTTTCATTACCTCAAAAAGCAAACTCACATCCTGTAATAGTGACCCATTCCCATTCAGCACAACACAAACATGAATCAACTGCCTGTCCCTATAGAGTTGTCTATTCTGGATATTTCATATAAGTGGAAATATATAATATCTTGTCTTTTTAACTAGTTTCTCTCATTTAATGTATTGTTTTCATGGTTCATCCATGTTATAGCATGCATCAGTACTCTTTATCACTAAATAATATTATATTGAGTAAATATGCCACACTTTATCCATTCATTAGTTGATGGACATTTAGGCTACTTCCACTTTGGACTACTGTAAATAATAACTGATATGCTGCTATGAGTAATAATATACAAAAGCTTTTGTGTAGGCATACATTTTTATTTTTACTGAGTATATACCTAGCAGTGAAATTGCTGGTTCATATGATAACTCTATCTTTAACCTTTTGAGGAACTGCTAAACTCTTTTCCAAAGTGACTACCACATTTTACATGCCCATTAGCAGTACAATAAGGGTTCCAATTTCTCCATATCTTTACCTATACCTGTTACTATCTTTTTAAATAAAGCTATCCTAGTGGGTGTGAAGTGGTGAGTATTTATGGTTTTTGCTTTTCATTTCAATGATGTCTAACAGTGCTGAACATCTTCTCAGGTGGCTATCACCTACTTGTTTACCTTCTTTGGAAATGTCTATTCAAACCCACTGCATACTTTTAATCATTTTATTTATTTTTAAATGTTCATTTATTAATTTATTTGGCTGCAATGGGTCTTAGTTGTGGCATGAGAACTTTTATTTGCAGCATGTGGAATCTAGTTTCCCAACCAGGGAACGGAACCTAGGCCCCCTGAATTGGAAGCCCACAATCTTAGTCACTGGACCACCAACGAAGTCCTTGAATCTTTTTATGTTTAATTGTAAGAGTTTTGATGTCATGTTCGTGCAACTACTGTCTAACCTCAGGTGAAACTGATACAAGCTTTTTAATGGTACTACTGAGATATAATTCATATAAAACAGTTAACCCACTCAAACTGTATTAATTCAAGAGATTTCAGTATATTTACAGAACTGTACAGCCATCACCACAATCGATTTTAGAATTATTTTCATTACCTCAAAAGCAAACTCACATCCTGTAATAGTGACCCATTCCCATTCAGCACAACACAAACATGAATCAACTGCCTGTCCCTATAGAGTTGTCTATTCTGGATATTTCATATAAGTGGAAATATATAATATCTTGTCTTTTTAACTAGTTTCTCTCATTTAATGTATTGTTTTCATGGTTCATCCATGTTATAGCATGCATCAGTACTCTTTATCACTAAATAATATTATATTGAGTAAATATGCCACACTTTATCCATTCATTAGTTGATGGACATTTAGGCTACTTCCACTTTGGACTACTGTAAATAATAACTGATATGCTGCTATGAGTAATAATATACAAAAGCTTTTGTGTAGGCATACATTTTTATTTTTACTGAGTATATACCTAGCAGTGAAATTGCTGGTTCATATGATAACTCTATCTTTAACCTTTTGAGGAACTGCTAAACTCTTTTCCAAAGTGACTACCACATTTTACATGCCCATTAGCAGTACAATAAGGGTTCCAATTTCTCCATATCTTTACCTATACCTGTTACTATCTTTTTAAATAAAGCTATCCTAGTGGGTGTGAAGTGGTGAGTATTTATGGTTTTTGCTTTTCATTTCAATGATGTCTAACAGTGCTGAACATCTTCTCAGGTGGCTATCACCTACTTGTTTACCTTCTTTGGAAATGTCTATTCAAACCCACTGCATACTTTTAATCATTTTATTTATTTTTAAATGTTCATTTATTAATTTATTTGGCTGCAATGGGTCTTAGTTGTGGCATGAGAACTTTTATTTGCAGCATGTGGAATCTAGTTTCCCAACCAGGGAACGGAACCTAGGCCCCCTGAATTGGAAGCCCACAATCTTAGTCACTGGACCACCAACGAAGTCCTTGAATCTTTTTATGTTTAATTGTAAGAGTTTTGATGTCATGTTCGTGCAACTACTGTCTAACCTCAGGTCATAAAGATCTACGCTTTCTTCTAGGAGTTGTATTGCTTTAGCTCTTACATTTAAGTTTATGATCCATCTTAAGTTACTTTGTTAAATGTAGTGTGGAGCTTTTAAAATACATGTATTTTTGGCAATATGCTACTAACTGCATTTCAAGGTTTTAAAATAATGCCAAAGAAGTCTTTTAATTGAAATAACTGAGAAAGTTCCTGGAATATTAGGAAGAAGAAGAATAAAGAAAGCATAAAAATACAGTAAGATCTCTTCTCTTTAATCTGCTATAGTTCAATAGTGAGTCTCTGGAGCATAATTTCTCAGAGTAGAGATACATAAATTTTTTTAATCAGCACTTAACAGTGAGTCAAAAGATCTTATGTGAAGAAACTATACAGCAGATCTATTATTCAGTCTGCTCACTTGCTCTCTGTCTCTCTGACTCTCTTAGTCCTAATGTCTTACATTATCTACATTTATATTTTTTAGTCTGAAGAAGTGTGGCAGTTGTCAGGCATCTACCCAATACCCATTTTCCATTTTAAACCACTGTAATAGGTATCTTTGCTTACTCACAGCCAAAATAAATCACTAAGTGATATAGGTCAGTGAACTTAAGAAATGTATCATTAGAATTGGTTTTGGAAAGTAAATCAGAAAAGGAAAATTTCAAGTTATTCAGTGAAATTTCATGCATATACTGACATGAGATCACCCACTGAATCCTATGTAGGCTCATGTGTAATTTGACTATATAATTATTATCCAAACCCTAATCCAAGACTCTTTTGAGGGTCAAAGAGATACTCTCAATAACTAAACTAAGGCATAAGACTTAAATTGGAACACTCCTGGACTAATCATGACACACAGGTACCCATGGGAGACTGATCTTTTCAGTGGCCTCAAAACAAATTTCTTTCTTTCCATTTGGAGATGGTTGAAATACATGTCACTTGACATATACATTTCTATGCCTCTAAACCATTTCTCCAATTTAACTACTAAATTTTAAAAATCTGTGGTGCAGAAACAACTTTTAAGTACACCATAAAAGCAATAGCCTGTAGACTTGAAATCTCCTCAAAATGTAGCACTTTGTAACCTGTCCTTGTTTGACAACCGTTTTAATTTGGCCATCAATTACTATGCTTTGTTGTTTTGTTTTTTTTTCGTGTTATTTTCCTCAGTACTATATATTTATAAAGAGTGAATTTATCTTCAGACTTAGTCATAAAAATGAACTGTTTCCATTTCTCTGCTTTACTACGTCTATTCCACTCAAATCTCAACTGGAAATTTACTGATTTTTCCTCTGCAATTAGCATTCATGAATCCTTTTAATTTTCCCTTCTCTGAAGTTTATAAAAGGCATGGCTTACAGATTTATTTTATATGTTTCCCTCCAAGTGAGTTATATAATGACATATTTTGGAAAAAAACTCCCTAAAAGTTGAAAAACTGATTCGTCCCAGGAGGGAGGGGGTCAGGGGGAAAGGGGAAGAAAAGTTGATGCGTTCCATCTTTTGATGATTTGTTCATTACAAACACAAGAAATACCTACACATAAAAATGACTAATTCTTACATTGGTGTTAGAGGGTAAGGGAGGGTAGAACTAATCGGAAGAGAGAATCTCTTTGGAAATCAAGCTGGCTGAGAAAAAAAGGCATAGTAAAGTCCTAACTCTTCAGAAAGAGGCCACTGGGAAATCCCTCAGCAGACTCACACGGAGAACATGGAGCACATGGAGCTTTAGCTCTCTTCAAAAGTCTTAAAGCTCTGAAAATTGGTTCACATCACTGTCAGCTTATAAGGTTAAAAAATACAGCTTAAACTAGTTCAAGCAGAAAGGTGGTTATTGGACCCTAAGTCTGAAAACTTCAGTGGTAGGGCTGGCTGCAAGTATGTCTTCATGTACAATCTCAAAGTATGTGAACAAAGAATGTCTATGGCCATACCACGTGAACACGCCCAATCTCGACCGATCTCAGAAGTTAAGCAGGATTAGGCCTGGTTAGTACTTGGATGGGAGAATGTGAACAAGGTCTTCTTCTTTTTGGGGGGTGGACGGGGGGTGGGGCAGGTTGGGGAGGGAGGTGGGCAGGCGGGCCACTTCTATTGGTCTTTCATTTATCTATCCTATCACAGTGGCCTCTGTTGTCGCAGAGCACCAGCTCTGGTCACATGCGCTCCAGAGCTCCGGCTCGGTAATTGGACACATCAGTCCAGCTGCTCCGCAGCACATGGGATCTTCCCAAGCCAGGGATCGAACCGGCGCCGCTTGCACTGCAAGGCGGTGTCCTTACCCACTGGACCACCAGGGGAAACCCAAGGTCTTCTTTTTCCATCTTCCAACCTAGACCTGTTCTGTCCTCCGACTGTTGGAATTATTCTAAGACATGATTTCTCCTTGTGTTTTCTTTTCTAATAGAAAAAAATTGATTTCCCCCTTTGTTTTCTCAACTGAATTTACTGATTTTTCCTCTGCAATTAGCATTCATGAATCCTTTTAATTTTCCCTTCTCTGAAGTTTATAAAAGGCATGGCTTACAGATTTATTTTATATGTTTCCCTCCAAGTGAGTTATATAATGACATATTTTGGAAAAAAACTCCCTAAAAGTTGAAAAACTGATTCGTCCCAGGAGGGAGGGGGTCAGGGGGAAAGGGGAAGAAAAGTTGATGCGTTCCATCTTTTGATGATTTGTTCATTACAAACACAAGAAATACCTACACATAAAAATGACTAATTCTTACATTGGTGTTAGAGGGTAAGGGAGGGTAGAACTAATCGGAAGAGAGAATCTCTTTGGAAATCAAGCTGGCTGAGAAAAAAAGGCATAGTAAAGTCCTAACTCTTCAGAAAGAGGCCACTGGGAAATCCCTCAGCAGACTCACACGGAGAACATGGAGCACATGGAGCTTTAGCTCTCTTCAAAAGTCTTAAAGCTCTGAAAATTGGTTCACATCACTGTCAGCTTATAAGGTTAAAAAATACAGCTTAAACTAGTTCAAGCAGAAAGGTGGTTATTGGACCCTAAGTCTGAAAACTTCAGTGGTAGGGCTGGCTGCAAGTATGTCTTCATGTACAATCTCAAAGTATGTGAACAAAGAATGTCTATGGCCATACCACGTGAACACGCCCAATCTCGACCGATCTCAGAAGTTAAGCAGGATTAGGCCTGGTTAGTACTTGGATGGGAGAATGTGAACAAGGTCTTCTTCTTTTTGGGGGGTGGACGGGGGGTGGGGCAGGTTGGGGAGGGAGGGGGGCAGGCGGGCCACTTCTATTGGTCTTTCATTTATCTATCCTATCACAGTGGCCTCTGTTGTCGCAGAGCACCAGCTCTGGTCACATGCGCTCCAGAGCTCCGGCTCGGTAATTGGACACATCAGTCCAGCTGCTCCGCAGCACATGGGATCTTCCCAAGCCAGGGATCGAACCGGCGCCGCTTGCACTGCAAGGCGGTGTCCTTACCCACTGGACCACCAGGGAAGCCCAAGGTCTTCTTTTTCCATCTTTCCACCTAGAAATGTTCTGTCCTCTGAATGTTGGAATTATTCTAAGACATGATTTCTCCTTGTGTTTTCTTTTTCTAATAGAATTATTATTAATTCTAAAGTCTTTATTGGATTTGTTACAACACTGCTTCTGTTTTATGTTTTGGTTTTTTGGCCTCAAGGAAGTGGGATGTTAGTTCCCAGACCAGGAATTGAACTTGCATACTCTGAAGAGGAAGGTGAAACCTTAACCACTGGACCACCAGGGAAGTCCCTCTCATCTCCTCATACTTTTATGATGGTTGTAGCCTTTGATCCTCTCAGTTCTAAATTTAGTTTAAAAGAAAGAAAAAGGCAACTTTTCTTCAACAGATAAAGTCAATCTTCGGCCTGAAATTAATTGGCTTTAACTGAACAAAAGATACTCTGCAATCAATCTCCTACGGCCAGGGTGGATAAAGATACTAGATTAGCCAAACCAGGAATTACCACTGAAAATAAGGATAGATTTACCCTACGTGAACTTCATGAACTGATGGTAAGAAATTGATTTAGCCTACAACGAGCATCTTATTTAATGTATCTACTACTACTTGTGGCTGACATTGAGCACTGACTGTTACTAAGCACAGTGTTAGGGTTTTACATACACTGCCTCATTTAATTCATGCTATAATCCTATGAAACTGGTATTTTTATTATTATATCTATTTTACATATAAGGAAACTGAGTCTAGGAGGTTAAGAAATTACCCCAATGACACAAAGAAAGTTACAAACTTGTGATTCAAATCTAGTTTTATTTCTAAAGCTTTCATTCTTACATACTGCTTTAATATTGCCTGATTCACTAATGAACTAAGAAACACAATTGAGAAATTCTAAATATATGACCACATTTTGGGCTAATGTACCTAATGGCAAGTTAGAAAGAAAAAATATAAAACGTAGTGTCATTATCAAATGACTTAACCAAAGATCCTTGTTAGTGCTGCTTTTAGAAGTTTAATCCTATTTTCATTGTTCAATGAAAATGCTCTTGGAAATACATCTGCTAATATTTACAGTTAAGGCTAGCCCAGGAGCTAAAATATTAGCATTTTCCAGAAGTTATAAACTCTTGGAATAAAACCAATACCACTTATAACTGAAAACATCATAAGGTAAATACGGTTGCTTACCATCATTTAGTCCTTACTGAAAGTATAACTCAATGATCTGTTGATCCTTTGTGAAGAAAAGCAACTTAATTTCAACCAAAGTAATACAATTGCATGACATACATTTGCAAGCAACAAAGCCAGATTCTTGGGCTGTGTTGACAAAAATAAGCCAGTTCAGTCAAAATACATGAGAGTTTTAAAAAGTAGGCAAATTAAGCAATTATTTTCTAGGGGCAATTGCCAAAAATCAACCTAAGATGAAAAAGAAACATTATAAAATTCAAGAAAACTCTTTAAGTATATGGGAAAAACTACGCAAATGACCTAAATTGAATATTTTACAATTGAATTGTTGAACAAGCTTCTGTGATTTGACCTTTTTGGGGGGCCGGGATGGGCGGGCTGGGAGGGAGGGGGCGGGCGGGCCACTTCTATTGGTCTTTCATTTATCTATTTTCATTCATCTTTGTTCTTTGGCCCACGTGGGCCTCCCATCCCAGTGGCCTCTGTTGTCGCAGAGCACCAGCTCTGGTCACAAGCGCTCCAGAGCTCCGGCTCGGTAATTGGACACATGGGTCCAGCCGCTCTGCGGCATGTAGGATCGTCCCAGGCCACGGATCAAACTGGCGTCCCTTGCACTGCAAGGTGGTGTCCTTTCCCACTGGACCACCAGGGAAGCCCTGTGGTTTGACTCTTGATTTCTCTCTATTCAGGCACCATTATCTTCAAAATTCTATGATTCATTTGGCATTAAGGGTTAAAGTGTTCCCCCCCTCTCTCCCCGTCTCTCCTTCAATGTTAAGAGACTATTCAGATAACATTGCCCAAGAAATGTCTCAAATTTCAGAACATTCCATGAGAAAGTCAGTTAATGGAGAAACTCAAATTCCAGAGTGGGTAACTATTTTATACCTATATTCTGGAAGCTGTATGTTTGTGTGTGTGTGTGTGTGTGTGTGTGTGTGTGTGTACACTCAGTCACTCAGTCATGTTTGACTCTTTGCAACCCACCAGGTTCCTCTGTCCACGGAATTTTCCAGGCAAGAATACGGGAGTGAGTTACAATTTTCTTCTCCAGAAAATCTTTCAAACCCAGGACCCAACTTATGTCTCTTAGGTTTCCAGTGTCGGCAGGCCAGTTCTTTACTGTGTGTGTTTTGGAACCAATTTTTTTCATTATGGAATGGAAATCTTTCACTGAGATATGAACTGTAATGACCAAGTGGCTACCCAGGAAGACGTCCTAGCCAATGTTTGCTTCCTTAGTTTTATAAGCAATATTTAGTACAGAAAGGAAACATGACAATATCAGCTCTCAAAATTACAGCACAACATTATCCTGAACACAGAGAAATGTAAACAATAAGATCCCTCCAGCAAACTTTCCATGTTTTGCAGAATAGTCCTAATCTATTCAAAGTATATGGGAAAAACTACGCAAATGACCTAAATTGAATATTTTACAATTGAATTGTTGAACAAGCTTCTGTGATTTGACCTTTTTGGGGGGCCGGGATGGGCGGGCTGGGAGGGAGGCGGGCGGGCCACTTCTATTGGTCTTTCATTTATCTATTTTCATTCATCTTTGTTCTTTGGCCCACGTGGGCCTCCCATCCCAGTGGCCTCTGTTGTCGCAGAGCACCAGCTCTGGTCACAAGCGCTCCAGAGCTCCGGCTCGGTAATTGGACACATGGGTCCAGCCGCTCTGCGGCATGTAGGATCGTCCCAGGCCACGGATCAAACTGGCGTCCCTTGCACTGCAAGGTGGTGTCCTTTCCCACTGGACCACCAGGGAAGCCCTGTGGTTTGACTCTTGATTTCTCTCTATTCAGGCACCATTATCTTCAAAATTCTATGATTCATTTGGCATTAAGGGTTAAAGTGTTCCCCTCTCTCCCGTCTCTCCTTCAATGTTAAGAGACTATTCAGATAACATTGCCCAAGAAATGTCTCAAATTTCAGAACATTCCATGAGAAAGTCAGTTAATGGAGAAACTCAAATTCCAGAGTGGGTAACTATTTTATACCTATATTCTGGAAGCTGTATGTTTGTGTGTGTGTGTGTGTGTGTGTGTGTGTGTGTGTACACTCAGTCACTCAGTCATGTTTGACTCTTTGCAACCCACCAGGTTCCTCTGTCCACGGAATTTTCCAGGCAAGAATACGGGAGTGAGTTACAATTTTCTTCTCCAGAAAATCTTTCAAACCCAGGACCCAACTTATGTCTCTTAGGTTTCCAGTGTCGGCAGGCCAGTTCTTTACTGTGTGTGTTTTGGAACCAATTTTTTTCATTATGGAATGGAAATCTTTCACTGAGATATGAACTGTAATGACCAAGTGGCTACCCAGGAAGACGTCCTAGCCAATGTTTGCTTCCTTAGTTTTATAAGCAATATTTAGTACAGAAAGGAAACATGACAATATCAGCTCTCAAAATTACAGCACAACATTATCCTGAACACAGAGAAATGTAAACAATAAGATCCCTCCAGCAAACTTTCCATGTTTTGCAGAATAGTCCTAATCTATTCAAAGTTGAACCAGTTAACTGAACTGTAAAGTGCACAGACTCACAATCAAGAAAACTGTTACAAAAAGTATTATGACCAGATGGCTAATTACTGTCAAAATTAAAATGCATGAAATGCATCCATCAACTGATTCAACAAGATTTTAACAGATATCTTTACAAGGAAATTTCAGTTTTCAGTGTTATGTTATATAACATGTGCATGCTAAGATGCTCAGCAGTGTCTGACTCTTTGCAATTCCATGGATTGTAGCACACCAGGCTCCTCCGTCTATGGGATTGCCCAGGCAAGAATACTGGAGTGGGCTACCATTTCTGTCTCTAGGAGATCCTCCATTACCAAGGATCAAAACCTTGTCTTTTGCATTTCCTGTACTGGCAGGTGAACTCTTTGCCACTGGGTCATCTGAGAAGTCCTATGGTATATATTAATATATATTAAATATAATCACAGACTTCAAGGAACTTGCATCTAAGTCAATAGATAGGGCCTGAAAATAAATAATTTCAACAAAAGAAAGGAAATATACAGATGAATGTCCTACCAAAATGCAAAATGTGGGAGTAAATACTATTTTCAGCTGCAGAAAATGAGAAATTTATTTCATAGTCAGTGATGGGAAATTTTGGCCATTTATGATAGTGGAGCATAAAAGAAATTAGAGGAGTAAAATAAAAAATATCCTAATGCCATTTTGTGGGCATAAAGCAGTCTTCTTCCAATAACTTTCAATATTGGTTTTCTCTTTTCTTCTTCCTCAGAGACCCTCCTACGTTTTTCTTTCATAAATTTTGACCCCCAGATTTTCAATTACAAAGTTCAGTATCTGTGTGTGTTTTGGAACCAATTTTTTTCATTATGGAATGGAAATCTTTCACTGAGATATGAACTGTAATGACCAAGTGGCTACCCAGGAAGACGTCCTAGCCAATGTTTGCTTCCTTAGTTTTATAAGCAATATTTAGTACAGAAAGGAAACATGACAATATCAGCTCTCAAAATTACAGCACAACATTATCCTGAACACAGAGAAATGTAAACAATAAGATCCCTCCAGCAAACTTTCCATGTTTTGCAGAATAGTCCTAATCTATTCAAAGTTGAACCAGTTAACTGAACTGTAAAGTGCACAGACTCACAATCAAGAAAACTGTTACAAAAAGTATTATGACCAGATGGCTAATTACTGTCAAAATTAAAATGCATGAAATGCATCCATCAACTGATTCAACAAGATTTTAACAGATATCTTTACAAGGAAATTTCAGTTTTCAGTGTTATGTTATATAACATGTGCATGCTAAGATGCTCAGCAGTGTCTGACTCTTTGCAATTCCATGGATTGTAGCACACCAGGCTCCTCCGTCTATGGGATTGCCCAGGCAAGAATACTGGAGTGGGCTACCATTTCTGTCTCTAGGAGATCCTCCATTACCAAGGATCAAAACCTTGTCTTTTGCATTTCCTGTACTGGCAGGTGAACTCTTTGCCACTGGGTCATCTGAGAAGTCCTATGGTATATATTAATATATATTAAATATAATCACAGACTTCAAGGAACTTGCATCTAAGTCAATAGATAGGGCCTGAAAATAAATAATTTCAACAAAAGAAAGGAAATATACAGATGAATGTCCTACCAAAATGCAAAATGTGGGAGTAAATACTATTTTCAGCTGCAGAAAATGAGAAATTTATTTCATAGTCAGTGATGGGAAATTTTGGCCATTTATGATAGTGGAGCATAAAAGAAATTAGAGGAGTAAAATAAAAAATATCCTAATGCCATTTTGTGGGCATAAAGCAGTCTTCTTCCAATAACTTTCAATATTGGTTTTCTCTTTTCTTCTTCCTCAGAGACCCCTCCTACGTTTCTCCATAAATTTTGACTCAGATTTTCAATACAAAGTCAGTATCTTATTGCAGTCTCGACTCTGTCTGCTCTTGCTGAAGTATCAGATTTAGCAAGGCATTCTAAAGGCACAGCCAAATAATTCGGCTTTTGACATGATGTTGTATCAGTATGAAGAGACACCTCCTTAAGTGTAACAGCAAATAGTATTAGCAATGCTGATTGTGAACATAAACATTAAAATATATAAACTACAATGGCCTACTGTATACAAAGGGAACTATAGTCAATATCTTGAAATAATCATATGATCACTAAAGCATTATTTACAATAGCCAAGATAAGGAAACAACCTAACTGTCCATCAATAGATGAATGTGTAAAAAGAAGTCATATGGGAGCTTTCCAGCTGGCTCAGTGGTAAAAAATATGTCTGCCAGTATAGGAGATGCAAGAGACAGACTTGATATCCCTGGGTCAGGAAGGAAATGGTAACCCACTCCAATATTCTTGTCTGAGAAATGGACAGAGGACCACGATGGGCTACAGCTGATGGGGTCACAAAGAGGTGAACACAACTGAGCAACTGAGTGCACACACACACACACACACACGCACACATAATGGAACATTTAAAAGAAAAAGAAATTATTCAATTTGCAACAACATGGTTGGGAGTGGTGAGTATTACACTAAAGGAAGTAAGTCAGACATAGACCAATACTAAAGGATCTCACTTATTTGTGGAGTCTATAAAATATAACAAACAATTGAAACAAAATGAAAACAAACTCCTAAATATGAAGAACAAAGTGGTGGTTGCCAGATGGGAGAGGGTATAGGATTGGGCAAAATAAGTGAAGGGCTGAAGAGGTACAAACTTTTAATTACAGAATAAATAATACACAGAGATATAATATACAGCAGAAGGAATATGATCCATAATATTGTAGCAATTGTATGGAGACAGATGGTTACTAGACTCATGGTGATTATTTCTAAGATGTGTGAATTTCGAATCACTATGTGTTTCATCTGAAACTAATGTACTATTGCACATCAACTGTACTTTTTTTAATGATGCAATTATTTTAAGCAGGAAAGCCTCATAATGAGAGAAATAAGGCCAAGCTACACTTTTTGCCTAGGTCCCCTTTCCTAACCCAATGCTACCCTAGAATTAGAGTCTTGAAATTACTCTTAAAATCTTATTCTAAACTAGGGCCATGGGAGGTTAGCTTTGTTGTTATTGTTGCTGCTGTTTAGTGCTACGTTGTGTCCGAATCTTTGCTACCTGATGGACTATAGCCCACCAGGCTTCTCTGTCCATGGAATTTTTCAGGCAAGAATAACTGGAGTGGGTAACCATTCCCTTCTCCAGGCAATCTTCCCAACCCAGGGATCAAACCTCCCTCTCTAGCATCTCCTGCACACCACTGAGCCACTTAAAAAGTCCCAGAGGCTACATGACAGTACCCAAAAATTTGCTAGAAATTGAGGGCAGACTTAAAAGGAAAATGATTATGGAGAAAGAAAAACAGAGAGACACGGGTCTGCTGAACAAAACTCCAAACACACATAGAATTAAATCTAACTCTAAATCTTAATATAATCTCAATCTAATTCTAAAAATGACAGCTAACAAAATCGTCAATTGAAACATGAATTCATTACAGAAGCAATTAACTTTATGGAAGAGTCTAACAAGTATTATAGGAATGCTCAAAGAGATAAATGAGCTAATAACTTTCAGTAAAAAAAAGCCAGATAGTAAAAACAGAAATCAGTCAAGATCAGACAGATATGGAATGGAGACCATTAAACATCCAAAAATGTAAAGCATAGTGACTAAAATCACAGAAGAGCTGGTAACATTTCTAGAGTAGATAAATGTATAAGTTTCTAGTGAAAGTCATTTAAATATGATAAGCACAAAAGACTAGGAAGTGTAACAGAGAAATATAATGACTATGGGAACCTTCAAAATTAAAAAACAGAGATATAATATACAGCAGAAGGAATATGATCCATAATATTGTAGCAATTGTATGGAGACAGATGGTTACTAGACTCATGGTGATTATTTCTAAGATGTGTGAATTTCGAATCACTATGTGTTTCATCTGAAACTAATGTACTATTGCACATCAACTGTACTTTTTTTAATGATGCAATTATTTTAAGCAGGAAAGCCTCATAATGAGAGAAATAAGGCCAAGCTACACTTTTTGCCTAGGTCCCCTTTCCTAACCCAATGCTACCCTAGAATTAGAGTCTTGAAATTACTCTTAAAATCTTATTCTAAACTAGGGCCATGGGAGGTTAGCTTTGTTGTTATTGTTGCTGCTGTTTAGTGCTACGTTGTGTCCGAATCTTTGCTACCTGATGGACTATAGCCCACCAGGCTTCTCTGTCCATGGAATTTTTCAGGCAAGAATAACTGGAGTGGGTAACCATTCCCTTCTCCAGGCAATCTTCCCAACCCAGGGATCAAACCTCCCTCTCTAGCATCTCCTGCACACCACTGAGCCACTTAAAAAGTCCCAGAGGCTACATGACAGTACCCAAAAATTTGCTAGAAATTGAGGGCAGACTTAAAAGGAAAATGATTATGGAGAAAGAAAAACAGAGAGACACGGGTCTGCTGAACAAAACTCCAAACACACATAGAATTAAATCTAACTCTAAATCTTAATATAATCTCAATCTAATTCTAAAAATGACAGCTAACAAAATCGTCAATTGAAACATGAATTCATTACAGAAGCAATTAACTTTATGGAAGAGTCTAACAAGTATTATAGGAATGCTCAAAGAGATAAATGAGCTAATAACTTTCAGTAAAAAAAAGCCAGATAGTAAAAACAGAAATCAGTCAAGATCAGACAGATATGGAATGGAGACCATTAAACATCCAAAAATGTAAAGCATAGTGACTAAAATCACAGAAGAGCTGGTAACATTTCTAGAGTAGATAAATGTATAAGTTTCTAGTGAAAGTCATTTAAATATGATAAGCACAAAAGACTAGGAAGTGTAACAGAGAAATATAATGACTATGGGAACAGTCAAAACCTTCCAAAATTAAAGCCTGATTCTTTGGATTGAAAGTGATTCTGAATTTCTAACAATGGAATATGGACTTACAACTAGTTGATATAGTGGCTCTGTAGAGCATGAAATATAAGAAAAAACAATTTTTTAATCTTCCATATAGATTACTTACAAAGGAAGGAATATTAAACTCACAGCAAACTTCTCGCAGTCAACAGAAGCCAGAAGTCAATGAACATAACTTTCAAAGTGTTGGGGAAAATATAGGTCTACTAAGTTTACAACTATGAAACTATGATTCTAGAATGAAAGTGAAAGGAAAGTATTTTCACAGGTGCTAGAATGAAGGGGCTTTACCATCTACAGACTGACCAACAGAAAAGGAGGGAAGATTTTGTTTAGAAGAAAAGTAAACCCAGATGGCCCAAATTTGATACACACAAAGACAAAACCCTATGTGCATAGAAGTAAAGTAAACTTTTACTATAGAATGATAACTGATGGTGTAGATGTCATTTTGAAGGGTAAACAATCCAATTTGTGACACGGATGTTGGTATTTACTAGGCAAGAAAACATACTAAGGTCTATTTGTTGTTTGGAAAGACAGAGATAAATATGTTTGATTATTCAGCAAGCTATTTATGTATGTATGCTAAAAAGAATAAATTCCTAAAAGACTGGAATTTTAACTTACATGTAAACAGAAGAATAAAGATAAAATAAGAAAATATTTCAATAATGTGAGAAAATAAAAGAGAAAATAGAAGCAAAACAGAAGCAATTACAAAGGTAAAAACAAATCAAGATGCATCAACAATCTAATCAAGATGTATCAACAATCTCAGTAAATCTCATTAAATGCCCAAAGATTTTCAGAATGGATCCCCAAACTTTAGTTCTATGCTACCTGACAGTCCTCCAGTCTTTTGTACTCTCTCTTTGGTCTCCTAGTAAAGCAGCGGGGGGAATAAGAACCTTAACTACGAATACAGATGAGGTAAATGACACTAGATGCTTGATTTCATTTGAGAATCCCCTTTGGATTCTTACTGAGATCTTAAGGACCTCTGGGGTTTGCCCTCAGAAACACATCGTCAGTCCACTGCCACCCACCATAAATTCCAAGAATGGCCCTTTTGTGGTGCTCAGCTACACTGTTTAACACGAAGTAGGAAACTGCTTTTCAAATAACTTCAAGCCTTAATATATACTAAAAGCACCTCAAGAAAGCCTGTAACCAGCCTGTTTTTAACTCACTGCAAATTTCCTCACAACCCTAGTGATCTTTTGCTGAGACATACCACATATACAGGAAGTAAAACAAGTATGCTGAGGGCTTGATACCCAATTCTCTTTCAAGTCTGTCTCTCCCAATATCGGCCCCCTCTAGTCCTATAACAAGGGGACTAGCAGTCAGAAACACGGGTTTAAAATTAAAAGCCAGCATTTCTTACTCTTAGTCCTATCCAGAAAGAGTGATTTCAAAAGGAGGGACCCTGGTACCCTATGTCAGTGTAAAGCTGTTAATTAAGAAAATTAATTGTCAAAAAAGCAAATGTTTACTATAGAATGATAACTGATGGTGTAGATGTCATTTTGAAGGGTAAACAATCCAATTTGTGACACGGATGTTGGTATTTACTAGGCAAGAAAACATACTAAGGTCTATTTGTTGTTTGGAAAGACAGAGATAAATATGTTTGATTATTCAGCAAGCTATTTATGTATGTATGCTAAAAAGAATAAATTCCTAAAAGACTGGAATTTTAACTTACATGTAAACAGAAGAATAAAGATAAAATAAGAAAATATTTCAATAATGTGAGAAAATAAAAGAGAAAATAGAAGCAAAACAGAAGCAATTACAAAGGTAAAAACAAATCAAGATGCATCAACAATCTAATCAAGATGTATCAACAATCTCAGTAAATCTCATTAAATGCCCAAAGATTTTCAGAATGGATCCCCAAACTTTAGTTCTATGCTACCTGACAGTCCTCCAGTCTTTTGTACTCTCTCTTTGGTCTCCTAGTAAAGCAGCGGGGGGAATAAGAACCTTAACTACGAATACAGATGAGGTAAATGACACTAGATGCTTGATTTCATTTGAGAATCCCCTTTGGATTCTTACTGAGATCTTAAGGACCTCTGGGGTTTGCCCTCAGAAACACATCGTCAGTCCACTGCCACCCACCATAAATTCCAAGAATGGCCCTTTTGTGGTGCTCAGCTACACTGTTTAACACGAAGTAGGAAACTGCTTTTCAAATAACTTCAAGCCTTAATATATACTAAAAGCACCTCAAGAAAGCCTGTAACCAGCCTGTTTTTAACTCACTGCAAATTTCCTCACAACCCTAGTGATCTTTTGCTGAGACATACCACATATACAGGAAGTAAAACAAGTATGCTGAGGGCTTGATACCCAATTCTCTTTCAAGTCTGTCTCTCCCAATATCGGCCCCCTCTAGTCCTATAACAAGGGGACTAGCAGTCAGAAACACGGGTTTAAAATTAAAAGCCAGCATTTCTTACTCTTAGTCCTATCCAGAAAGAGTGATTTCAAAAGGAGGGACCCTGGTACCCTATGTCAGTGTAAAGCTGTTAATTAAGAAAATTGTTTATCAAGGAAAACTGTTCTGCTAACCTTGAAGTACCATACAGGAAATGAGCTGCAAGTATTTGGTATGTGGCAAATTTAAGAGCAGAGGAAAACTGAAACTCTAGGTGCCCCAAACAGGTAAGTCAACAAGAGATTATTGGTTTTACCAGGTGTTCGATCCCTTCTAAAAGCACCTACTTTAACATTCTCTGGTCAAGAATTTCTTAAAACCTCTCCTATGGGCTCCCTGTATTTTAAGTCTAGCTCTTAGCAACAAAGATAGAAGAAAAAAAAACAACATGCTTCTGTAAAAATGCTGCCACACACGAAATTCAGTCATGTCATGTGGAGTAGGCAGGCATCTCTCTCAGGATTGTACCCAACGACAGTGGCCCCTCCCTGTCCCCACCCTCTTCTCTCTCTCTCTCACAGACACACACATGCGCGCGCACACACACACACACACACACACACACACACACTGGCTCCCACATAGCTGCCACATGCTACAGTATTTTGTGTTTGCATTCCTCTAAGAACTTTGGAAATGAATTCTGGTTGAGAAATCTGAACTCTAAAGTTTTCGTGGAATAGCAACCTGAATTATGATCTTTTAAATAAATATAAAAATGAATAACAACCTTCTAAATAAATATATAATTACAGCCTAAGTTTAGTTAATGACTGATTAAATTCTTAAATTAACAGCATCCTTTGATCACCTAAATGTTTTAGTTTGTATTACATTCAAAAAAATATATTTTTTAAGTTTTACTAACTGGAATTACTCAAAACAACATCTGTTACCTTTTTATCTTATTTTAACTCTCACATTTAACATACAGACTCACAATAACTGGACATACAGAAATGTTAGAATTATGACACAGTAAGAATGAAAGCAGGGGCTTCCCTGGTAGTCCAGTGGGTAAGGACACCGCCTTGCAGTGCAAGGGGTGCTGGTTTGATCCCTGGCCTGGGAAGATCCCACATGCTGAGGAGTGGTTGGACCGCTGTGTCCAATTACCGAGCCGGAGCTCTGGAGCGCATGTGCCCAGAGTCGGTGCTCTACGACAACAGAGGCCACTGGGAAGGGAGGCCCACATGGGCCAAAGAACAAAGATGGATGAAAATAGACAAATGAAAGACCAATAGAAGTGGCCTGGCTACCTCCTCTCCCTCCCTAACCCACCCCCCCCCCACCAAAAAAAACATATTCAAAGAAATAAAGGCCAACAATTTAAATATTAAAAAAAAAAAGTATGAAAGCCCATTATGTTGATCAAAAAATGCATCTGCCTTTAAGTATTATTTTGAGTAAAACCACTTAAAAATATGCATGTACACATCTGGTATATAAAAGCATATTCAGATGTGAACATGTTCAGAAGAAAAATAGCAATTTTAAGAATGTTAATAAGGATGACAGATGTAAGCAAGCATAAGGTACCAGAGATTCATCTAAATGACTGTGGGTAAGATATTCAATAATTAATGGAGAATCTAGTAGGCATAAGTGAACTTCCTGAATAACTCAATCTATTTACTGAGATCATAGAAAGTAAAGGTGGACATTTGTAACCATGGTTTTCAAGGATATTTCTTCATGAGATATGTAGTTCCCTTAGGACAGAAAAGGAATTATATACACACACAAGATTCAGTGCATCTTGAGAGACTATCAACTATTTACAAGTATGTCAGGGCTCATCATGTAGCCACCGATTCTGCCTAATTTTGTCAGTTTTAGATTTAAGATAGATGTTAGACAATATTGAATCCTACACCCTCATTTGAAAGGTTTGAAAATTAAGTCAAAGACAGGAGATGACAAGAAATATCGTAGCTTAAATGTCAATAAATTTCAAACATCACAGCCCCTAATCTGAAGCTCATTTCATCAATTCTCCAGTTATCCCAGGAATCTGACATATTAGGTACTACACAACTTTGTCAAATACATACATTCTGAAAGATTTTTTCTCCACAATAAGCCATAGAGGAATCCCAGACAAATTCAAGAAATCAGCTTCCTAAACCATTCTGTGTGCTTGAGGGAGAGGTAGCAGTATAAAGGAAAAATGTCTTACCTCTTGAATTAAAGGTAAAATTCAAAGCTTATCCTCTAGAAGTGAAAGCTAGAAAAAGAGACTTTATATCACATGAAGAGTTGCTAGTTTTATCTCAACAAAGCATGATCTTTAACACTGTAAATGACAAAATCTGAATAATAACACTGACATACCAGGTCAGAAAATATACAAGGACTTCAGCTTGTAATATTCCTCCCTAAAAATATGGTTATTTCATTATCTCTCAATGCCAGTTTCTGTGTGTGCGTGTGCACGCACACACATACACACACACACACATCCCCAAGGTACTCACTGAGCTGTAGAGATAGCCTTCACCATTCATTGCCACATAGAGGCTGGCCTTCACCCTTGGATGGCCACCACACGCAGGCCCACAGGGATCAGATTGAAGAGGGCTACCAAAAGGACCTTTTCAATATATCATCTTGCTTCTTAAATGATTTTCATCTAAAAATGACTGTGGGTAAGATATTCAATAATTAATGGAGAATCTAGTAGGCATAAGTGAACTTCCTGAATAACTCAATCTATTTACTGAGATCATAGAAAGTAAAGGTGGACATTTGTAACCATGGTTTTCAAGGATATTTCTTCATGAGATATGTAGTTCCCTTAGGACAGAAAAGGAATTATATACACACACAAGATTCAGTGCATCTTGAGAGACTATCAACTATTTACAAGTATGTCAGGGCTCATCATGTAGCCACCGATTCTGCCTAATTTTGTCAGTTTTAGATTTAAGATAGATGTTAGACAATATTGAATCCTACACCCTCATTTGAAAGGTTTGAAAATTAAGTCAAAGACAGGAGATGACAAGAAATATCGTAGCTTAAATGTCAATAAATTTCAAACATCACAGCCCCTAATCTGAAGCTCATTTCATCAATTCTCCAGTTATCCCAGGAATCTGACATATTAGGTACTACACAACTTTGTCAAATACATACATGCTGAAAGCTTTTTTCTCCACAATAAGCCATAGAGGAATCCCAGACAAATTCAAGAAATCAGCTTCCTAAACCATTCTGTGTGCTTGAGGGAGAGGTAGCAGTATAAAGGAAAAATGTCTTACCTCTTGAATTAAAGGTAAAATTCAAAGCTTATCCTCTAGAAGTGAAAGCTAAAAAAAGAGACTTTATATCACATGAAGAGTTGCTAGTTTTATCTCAACAAAGCATGATCTTTAACACTGTAAATGACAAAATCTGAATAATAACACTGACATACCAGGTCAGAAAATATACAAGGACTTCAGCTTGTAATATTCCTCCCTAAAAATATGGTTATTTCATTATCTCTCAATGCCAGTTTCTGTGTGTGCGTGTGCACGCACACACATACACACACACACACATCCCCAAGGTACTCACTGAGCTGTAGAGATAGCCTTCACCATTCATTGCCACATAGAGGCTGGCCTTCACCCCTTGGATGGCCACCACACGCAGGCCCACAGGGATCAGATTGAAGAGGGCTGGAGGGCAAAAAGACACAAAGGATCAGTGACCTTTTCAATGTATCATCTTGCTTCTTAAAATGACTCTTTGAAGGATTAAAACCTGTGAACTGAAATGAACAGAGAGAGAGAGGGGCATTCTAAGGGGGGGGAGCGGAGAACTGACTTCCTGTCTATGCAGCATGACTAGCTATTAATACCATGTGACTTCAGGTAAATCACATAAACTCATCTTCAATAAAGGGACTGAATTAGAAGGGCTCCACGTGCGCCACACATGGATCTGAGAGTCAAGGATCTCTGCTCTACAAAATGAACATATCCTCCAACAGTATAAAGTGATTTTTATTAACTAACAAATAGTTTGAACCAAAACATTCCCAGCAGAAAAAAATACATTTGGAATCACGTGATAATAAAATATGAGCTTCATAACATATGCCAGTTTCTTTTCCTTGTCATGTTAAACACTGTCTTAAACACACAGAATAAAAGCAAAAACCACTGGCTTATCCTTTACTATGCTAGCAATAGAACATTTCTCTTTATATTTCAATTATTACATATAAATGTAGACAGATAAATAGATGTATCAGTGACTGTTAAATAGCTTAAGCTTTGATAGACAGGTTTTATATCTAGGGAAATATATACATATATATGTGTGTGTATATATATATATATGCAGATTTATATATAAAACCATTAAAAATCAAGTACATAAATTTAATTAAATATCCTAAGATAAAAATGAGAACATATTTGCAACCTTTCAATATTTGAGTTTCCACTATTGAAAATATTCAAAATCTACTTGTCTTCTCAGAAAGAAAATACATAAGAAGATAAATGATTTTCTTTCAAAAGCATATTTCTATAAATTATATATCCCTATGTACCGTTATTTTAGTGAATATTAATATTACAAAATGAGCATAAGCATAAAACATTGTCCCTCTCCTGAAAGAACTTACACTACCTAAAGGAGGAAAGCAATCGTATGGCTGGACTGTACGGACAGAAACACAAATATGAACTATTTATGACTGTGTGCATGACAGAACAGCTCTTCAGTTCACTTTAACATCCTGACTTAGAAGTTCTTATCTATCTTTTCTACTGATAAAATTCCTATCAGTTCGGGTTTCCTCAGTTTTGAATATAAGATATATAAATTAACCTAGGGACTACCATTAATTAGAAATACTTCTATTTTTCTGTGCTTCTCTCAATGTGGAATAGTAAACTAAACACACACATGATACACACGCACACACACAGTACTTGGCTTTTAGTCAAATATTCAGTTGTTAGTTGTAAAGGATCAAGTCTAAGAACACAAGTTTAATACAGCAGGACTCCATTCCTAGACAGTTGACACTGGACCAATCTCTTTGCCTCTTTGAGCATCTTCCCTCACTGCTCATAAAAGCTGAGACAAAATTGTAGCAGATGCTTAAGAATTAGTTGTTGCTTAAGTTTGAATCTGTACTAGTTTTTGTTCCTCCCATGTTCCTAACTCCCCCAGAAGAAGGTTGCCCAGAAGTAGGCAACCTACTCCAGTACTCTTGCCTGGAGAATCCCATAGACACAGGAGCCTGGCGGGCTACCATGCATGAGGTCACAAAAATCAGACAACAACAGAGCATGCATGCCCATGTTCTTGCCACTGTCCTTGTTTATTGAAATAAGAAGTAGTCTAGGACCTTAAAGTTTAGTTGGGGAGAGAAAGCTAAGACATATGGAATAATCTGATACAGTGTATAATGTATTTCTATAATTAAATGTAATATATGCATTCTATATATATTCTCTATGTTACAGAAGTTCAGGGAAATGGAAGATCTGTGTTCTGAAGTGTTCAAGTAATGTCTCACACAGAAGAGGAGACCCAAGTTAACACCTAAAGAAAGGACAGAAGTTGAGTAGGCGAAGATCAGAAACATTTTAGTAGGGCAGGAAGTAAGAGGTTCTGCAGGGCAGTGTATGTGTACAGGAAGGGTCTGGCAGATTGGAGGACTTGATTCATATGAGGGAGGAACGGGCAAGAACACCATGGAGATTAGGTAAGGAGAAATACCTGAGAGTCTGTCACTCTAATCTTAGAGATCTAGGCTTTACCAAATGGGTAACAAGAAAGGTGATATATAAAAATTAAAGCAGCAACACAGATTACAAAAAAGTGAGAGAGATTCATAGACAAAGTAGTTTCTGAACTCATCACACAGTAGCTGAATGCCTTGGAACCATTCATTTAATCTCTTCCTTTGTTTTCCTGTCTGTAAAATGGGCATAATAACCCCTGCTATGCAGAGCTGACAGAAGAATCAAATGCATTATCATGTCCTTGAAATAAACAGAGATGTGGTCTCTCTATATAATGATCATTTGACATGGATATATGATTCTTCTGCTTGTCAACGAAGGTTACTATAGGGTCTGACAAAAACTGACATATCAACTGACCTGCATCTACTGAGCTTATATTCAGAAGTCTGCTTAAGACTTTAAAAATAATACATTATTTTTGTGCAACATAATTTTCAAAGTACTGATGAATTCATCATTGTATTGGACCTGCAACCACAAAACACTATGAAGAATTTAGGACAGAACAATTAGTCTCATTTTTAGAAGAACAAATAGGTTCTGGTGGAAATGTAACTGAACAAAGGTTTTTCTGGCTCTCTAATGTGATTATCTGCCCAAAATACCCTGTTTCCTCCTCCCTCCCTTTTAATTTCCCTTAACAGCCATTCTTACCTTCTCAAAAAGTAATAGAGAATTTAGCTAAGTTTCTATACATATCCTGTGTCTAACTGTGGCTATGGATTAGTACTGGCCAATGAGCTGTAGGCAGATAGGTCTTTGTACTCTTAAAGATTCTTTTTTTAAAGGCAACTGTCCTTTGCCCTCTTCTACCATTTGCCTTATTGCTGTTTGGATGGGGATGAAGTTAGGGTTGCTGGATTATCTCAAGCCATGAAAACAAAGGCTTCCCCTCAAGGGAGTGAGGGCAAGTGAGCTGGAAAGAGTTGGGTCCCTGAGGACATTGTGAAGCAATGGCTTCAGTCCAGCTTTCAATTATCTAGGCCTGGCTTTGATGTGAGAAAAGTAAGTCCTTGTTACTTTAGTCTGTGCAATGCTGAGCCAACCCTAATCTCTAACTGATAGATATTGGTAACAAAAGCAGAGTTTTTAACACATAGCATAGGAACTACATTTACATATGGTAAATAAATGTAACCACTGGAAAATAACAAGTTCAATGACCATACTTATGAAGAAGAGTAATGAAATTCAAAATTGTACATAATGTCTTACAAAAAAGTGAGAGAGATTCATAGACAAAGTAGTTTCTGAACTCATCACACAGTAGCTGAATGCCTTGGAACCATTCATTTAATCTCTTCCTTTGTTTTCCTGTCTGTAAAATGGGCATAATAACCCCTGCTATGCAGAGCTGACAGAAGAATCAAATGCATTATCATGTCCTTGAAATAAACAGAGATGTGGTCTCTCTATATAATGATCATTTGACATGGATATATGATTCTTCTGCTTGTCAACGAAGGTTACTATAGGGTCTGACAAAAACTGACATATCAACTGACCTGCATCTACTGAGCTTATATTCAGAAGTCTGCTTAAGACTTTAAAAATAATACATTATTTTTGTGCAACATAATTTTCAAAGTACTGATGAATTCATCATTGTATTGGACCTGCAACCACAAAACACTATGAAGAATTTAGGACAGAACAATTAGTCTCATTTTTAGAAGAACAAATAGGTTCTGGTGGAAATGTAACTGAACAAAGGTTTTTCTGGCTCTCTAATGTGATTATCTGCCCAAAATACCCTGTTTCCTCCTCCCTCCCTTTTAATTTCCCTTAACAGCCATTCTTACCTTCTCAAAAGTAATAGAGAATTTAGCTAAGTTTCTATACATATCCTGTGTCTAACTGTGGCTATGGATTAGTACTGGCCAATGAGCTGTAGGCAGATAGGTCTTTGTACTCTTAAAGATTCTTTTTTTAAAGGCAACTGTCCTTTGCCCTCTTCTACCATTTGCCTTATTGCTGTTTGGATGGGGATGAAGTTAGGGTTGCTGGATTATCTCAAGCCATGAAAACAAAGGCTTCCCCTCAAGGGAGTGAGGGCAAGTGAGCTGGAAAGAGTTGGGTCCCTGAGGACATTGTGAAGCAATGGCTTCAGTCCAGCTTTCAATTATCTAGGCCTGGCTTTGATGTGAGAAAAGTAAGTCCTTGTTACTTTAGTCTGTGCAATGCTGAGCCAACCCTAATCTCTAACTGATAGATATTGGTAACAAAAGCAGAGTTTTTAACACATAGCATAGGAACTACATTTACATATGGTAAATAAATGTAACCACTGGAAAATAACAAGTTCAATGACCATACTTATGAAGAAGAGTAATGAAATTCAAAATTGTACATAATGTCTTTATAAATTAAAGTTTTCCTAGGATAAATGCAAAGAGCATTGATTCCTTTAGCTAAAACGCGAGTAAAAATAGCAATTGTAAGGCTCTTCCTATCTGAGGAGAGTGAGAAAACTACTAAAACTAGGCAGGGACAAAAACAAGAAACTTGGATGAAAGTTTAATATGAACCATCAGGTGATAATGGCTTTCAGAGGGTAGACATTGGGAGATTCAGCAAGTCCATTAAAAACCAAATCAATAAACAATCTGGAATGAAAGATTTTAGTAGTAAAAGCTAAAAGCTATTCTCTTTGGAAGGGTCGGCATCTGCCTCCTAAAATCTTGAAAAATGCAAATGACTTAACACTGATCCATTATTGATCTTCCACACGGGACACTGGCTCCCCTTTGTTGCTCAGTGACAGTCCCTCCTGAATCTCCAGTCTTCCCCTCTATTCTCCGAGCTACTGGTCCAACTCGTAGGAACTGGGCCACACCATTCCTCCAAGCGGCTTGCATCTACTCATGCCACTTCCCTGATGTCACTTCCCTGCTTGATTCCTCAAGTGACTATTCATCATCCAAGAGACAGATCCAAAGTCTTTACTCTGACCCTCCGTGCCCTTTACCACCTGACTCTAAACCACATTTCCAGTGTATCACCTGTCACTTGTTCCATTCATCATAAGCAGTTTCATAGAGCTTTCCCCTGTGTTCTAAGTTTCCCCTTGATCTTTAACTAGATTGGATTTATGGTTTTTCTGTCCTCACTTTTCCAAAAGCCTATTTTCCCTATTTAATTGGACCATAAGTCTTACCCAAACCCTTCAGAGATAGCTGTTTTCTTTTCCATAATGATCTATTCCATGGGCATATCCCTTAATGCTATTTGGAACATAGTATTGAGTTATTTGTCCGCACATCTGTCTCTATCCTTAAGGACTCTTGAGGGTAAGTCTAGGCAATGTCTACCCCAGTTCTATGCACATATCTTGAATGAATAAATGTCACTGATTATAAGGGTCACAAAAAGACACTTTTTTCTAGAAACTTAAAAAGTTTCTTTTTAAGGTGAAAAGGAAATTAAAAACTTAAAACATCTCAGCCCAATATTCAAGATTATTTACATATAGTCACAGCCTCTATATCTGCTCCACTGCACTACTCATTCTAATATATTTACGTACTGCTTCTAGTAATTTGATCTTTTTCTTCCTTTTAACTTCATGGTTTTGCTTACTTCACGGACTCTGCCTGCAATATCTCTCACCCCATACATCTGTATAGAAACCCCTGCCATGCTTGAAACGATACACCAAATACCAAGTGCTTTCTCTCACTTCTCAGCTCCTCTAGTCCTAGGTCTAGACTGTATTTATCACAATTCTTAATTTTCTTTAAAAATGTTTTTTTCTTTCCCAACCACGTTTATGAGCTCTCCAAAATAAGGATCTCATCTAGACCACACCTGTATAATATGAAGAATGCTGGAGAGGAAGAAACAGAGACAGAAACAGAGCCCCTCTGAGCTCTGAGAGAATAAGCAGGCATCCCAGGTGGCACTAGTTGTAAAGAAACTGCCTGCCAATGCAGGAAGACATAGAGATGCAGATTCAATCCCTGGGTCAGGAAGATCCCCTGGAGGAGGGCATGGCACCTCAGTCCAGTATTCTTGCCTGGGGAATCCCATTGATAGAGGGCTGTGTTGGGCTACAGTCCGTGGGGTCGCAAAGAGTCCAACACAACTCAGCGACTGAGCATGCACATGCTCATATTCTGCTTATATTTAGGATCTCAGTAAACATTCAGTGAATAAAGACTAAAATGATAAGCCAAATAAGAGTCCAAGCATCTAATATGACATTCAAGCATCTTCTCATTGTTGTTCTTTCCAAGATGAGTAATCCATTTTAAATCTTAGGTAAATCTGACATATTTAAAAACTGAAGTCACAGAGTCAGTGATCTTGAAATCCGTAACAAACTCAATCACTGAACCACATGGAAAAAAATTTAAGAAAAAAAAGTAATAAATAGAAATGACAGTTTATACAACAAATGGTGTTAGGAAAATTGGATATCCAAACCCAAGTTGGACCCCTATTCCATATCATAATCAAAAATCATTTCAAAATGGATTGTAGGTCTAAACATAAACCTAAGCTGTTAACTCACAAAAAAGAACATAGAGGAAAAGCTTCTTGACATTGATCTTGGAAGTTATTTCTTGGATATGACATCAGAAGCATAGGCAATACACACAAAAAGAAACAAGTAGGACAACACCAAGCATAAAGCTTCTGTACAACAAAGGAAACAATCAACAGAATGAAGAACCAACCTAAATAATGGGAGAAAACATCTGTAAATCATACATTTAGAAACCCCTGCCATGCTTGAAACGATACACCAAATACCAAGTGCTTTCTCTCACTTCTCAGCTCCTCTAGTCCTAGGTCTAGACTGTATTTATCACAATTCTTAATTTTCTTTAAAAATGTTTTTTTCTTTCCCAACCACGTTTATGAGCTCTCCAAAATAAGGATCTCATCTAGACCACACCTGTATAATATGAAGAATGCTGGAGAGGAAGAAACAGAGACAGAAACAGAGCTCTCTCTGAGCTCTGAGAGAATAAGCAGGCATCCCAGGTGGCACTAGTTGTAAAGAAACTGCCTGCCAATGCAGGAAGACATAGAGATGCAGATTCAATCCCTGGGTCAGGAAGATCCCCTGGAGGAGGGCATGGCACCTCAGTCCAGTATTCTTGCCTGGGGAATCCCATTGATAGAGGGCTGTGTTGGGCTACAGTCCGTGGGGTCGCAAAGAGTCCAACACAACTCAGCGACTGAGCATGCACATGCTCATATTCTGCTTATATTTAGGATCTCAGTAAACATTCAGTGAATAAAGACTAAAATGATAAGCCAAATAAGAGTCCAAGCATCTAATATGACATTCAAGCATCTTCTCATTGTTGTTCTTTCCAAGATGAGTAATCCATTTTAAATCTTAGGTAAATCTGACATATTTAAAAACTGAAGTCACAGAGTCAGTGATCTTGAAATCCGTAACAAACTCAATCACTGAACCACATGGAAAAAAATTTAAGAAAAAAAAGTAATAAATAGAAATGACAGTTTATACAACAAATGGTGTTAGGAAAATTGGATATCCAAACCCAAGTTGGACCCCTATTCCATATCATAATCAAAAATCATTTCAAAATGGATTGTAGGTCTAAACATAAACCTAAGCTGTTAACTCACAAAAAAGAACATAGAGGAAAAGCTTCTTGACATTGATCTTGGAAGTTATTTCTTGGATATGACATCAGAAGCATAGGCAATACACACAAAAAGAAACAAGTAGGACAACACCAAGCATAAAGCTTCTGTACAACAAAGGAAACAATCAACAGAATGAAGAACCAACCTAAATAATGGGAGAAAACATCTGTAAATCATACATTTGATGAACATTTAATATCCTAAATATATAAGCACAACTCAATAGTGAAAAAAAAAAACACACACAAATAACCCAATTAGAAAGGGCCAAATGATTTACAGAGATTTCTTCTAAGATAAAACACAAATGATGAATATATGATAAATGCTCTACGTCACCAATCATCAAGGAAATGCAAGTCAAAACTACAGTGAGATATCACTTCATACCTGTTAGAATGACCACTCTTTAAAAAAAAAAAAAGAAAAATAATAGATATTAACAAGGATGTGGATACACTGGAAACTTTTGTGTACTGTTGTTAGGAATGTAAAGTGTTAGTCGCTCAGTGATGTCCGACTCTTTGCAAGACCATGGACTGTAGTTCACCAGGATCCTCTGTCCATGGAATTCTTCAGGTAAGAATACTGGATTGGGGCTTCCCTGGTGGTCCAGTGGGTAAGGACACCGCCTTGCAGGGCAAGGGCTGCCGGTTCGATCCCTGGCCTGGGAAGATCCCACGTGCCACAGAGCAGCTGGACCTATGTGTCCAGTTACCGAGCCAGAGCTCTGGGGCGCATGCGCCCAGAGCCGGTGCTCTGCGACAACAGAGGCTGCCGCGATGGGAGGCCCACAAGGGCCGAAGAACAAAGATGGATGAAAATGGACAAATGAAAGACCAACAGAAGTGGCCCACCTGCTCCCCTCCCTCCCCACCCCACCCCCCTCAAATAAATAAGTAAATAAATCTTTAAAAAATAATAATAATAATACTGGATTGGGTAGCCATTACCCTCTCTAGGAGATCTTCCTGACCAAGGATTGCATTGGTCAGGTCTCTTGCACTGCAGGCAGATTCTTTACTATATGAGGCATCAGGGAGGCCCAGGAATGTAAACTGGTACAGCTCATATGGATGGACTCACAAAAAGAACATAGAGGAAAAGCTTCTGAATTGATCTTGGAAGTTATTTCTTGGATATGACATCAGAAGCATAGGCAATACACACAAAAAGAAACAAGTAGGACAACACCAAGCATAAAGCTTCTGTACAACAAAGGAAACAATCAACAGAATGAAGAACCAACCTAAATAATGGGAGAAAACATCTGTAAATCATACATTTGATGAACATTTAATATCCTAAATATATAAGCACAACTCAATAGTGAAAAAAAAAAACACACACAAATAACCCAATTAGAAAGGGCCAAATGATTTACAGAGATTTCTTCTAAGATAAAACACAAATGATGAATATATGATAAATGCTCTACGTCACCAATCATCAAGGAAATGCAAGTCAAAACTACAGTGAGATATCACTTCATACCTGTTAGAATGACCACTCTTTAAAAAAAAAAAAAGAAAAATAATAGATATTAACAAGGATGTGGATACACTGGAAACTTTTGTGTACTGTTGTTAGGAATGTAAAGTGTTAGTCGCTCAGTGATGTCCGACTCTTTGCAAGACCATGGACTGTAGTTCACCAGGATCCTCTGTCCATGGAATTCTTCAGGTAAGAATACTGGATTGGGGCTTCCCTGGTGGTCCAGTGGGTAAGGACACCGCCTTGCAGGGCAAGGGCTGCCGGTTCGATCCCTGGCCTGGGAAGATCCCACGTGCCACAGAGCAGCTGGACCTATGTGTCCAGTTACCGAGCCAGAGCTCTGGGGCGCATGCGCCCAGAGCCGGTGCTCTGCGACAACAGAGGCTGCCGCGATGGGAGGCCCACAAGGGCCGAAGAACAAAGATGGATGAAAATGGACAAATGAAAGACCAACAGAAGTGGCCCACCTGCTCCCCTCCCTCCCCCACCCCCCTCAAATAAATAAGTAAATAAATCTTTAAAAAATAATAATAATAATACTGGATTGGGTAGCCATTACCCTCTCTAGGAGATCTTCCTGACCAAGGATTGCATTGGTCAGGTCTCTTGCACTGCAGGCAGATTCTTTACTATATGAGGCATCAGGGAGGCCCAGGAATGTAAACTGGTACAGCTCATGGAAAACAGTATGGCCAGCCCTCAAAAATTGTTATAGAACTACCATACAATCTAACAATCCCGATCCTGTGGACATATGTCCAAAAGAACTGAAATCAGTATCTGAAGAATACTTATGGCCCTCTTGTGTTCACCATAGCATTATTTATAAGAGAAAAAATATGGAAACAACTTAAATGTCCATGGATGAATGGGTAGTTAAAGAAAATACGGAATATACATATAATGGCATGTTAGCATTTATAAAGAAAAAAGTCATGTCATATTCAACAACATGGATGACTCTGGAGAATACTATGCTAAGTGAAAAAAGCCAGTCCTAGAAAAGCAAGTACCTCATTAAACCAATTATATGAGACGTCTAAACTAAACTCAAGAAAGCAGACAATTGAATGGTGGTCGCTAGGAGCTAGTGGGAGGATGCAATAGATAATTGCTGTTAATGTGTATAAGTTTCAGTTATTCATGAAAAAATAATCCTAGAGATCTGTTGTTAAGGATAGTACCTACAGTTACTAATACTACATTGTCCACTTAAAAAATTTAGAAGAGTACATCTCATGTTAAATGTTCTTACAAATGAATAAAAAAGTGGGGCATGAGATAAGTTTTGGAATTAGTGTGTTTATGACTTTGACTATGGTGATTGTTTCACAAGTATATATATACATCCAAACCCGTCAGACTGAATACATTTAGACATTTAGATATGTTTGGATGTCAATTATACTTCAACAAGGCTTTTTTTTTTTTTTAATGTAATGAGGAAAATGGTAGATGAATTGCAGTGATACACCCAGTTCTCCACTTCTCCCTATATCTATATGTTCTTTCATATAAATTTGCAGTTCTCTGAAAGGACATTCTGCCCTACCCCTTGGTAGTGGGCTGAGTCATATGACTTGTTTTAGCCAACAGGATGTTAGCCAATGTGAGCCGTGTCTTGAAAAGAGCTCAAGATGGCTTGTTTTTGCATTTCCCCTCTGCCATGGCATGAAAAGAACACGCACAGACCAACCCACTAGTCCCAGGAAAAGGATATAAGACACCTAGAGAACAATGATGTGGCTCAGTAATTCATCCAAGACCATTCTATATTAACAGAATGGTAGACAGCTGACCCCTAGCTACGTAAGCCACACAAGATCAGTAGAGCTGCTTAGTCAACCACTCCAGACACATAAAACAGAAATACTTGCTGATACATGAAAATGGGGCTATGGGGCATTATTGTAGTAACATGTAAAATGAATAGCAAGTTATTTACCGGGGGACCTGCATGATAGATTTGAAATGTTCTAAAATCTTATAATCAAAAAAATTCTCAAATTTGATAATAATTCTCAATAGGTACATGAAATGATCAACAATGAGCTATGAAGGTGGATAAACTTTTATGAATTAAAAAGAATTAAAGACAAGTATTGATTACCCATGCTACAGTAAATACTGAATTATTTTCCTACAGATAATCTATTATAAAAATGTTACATGAAAAGATGTTCAAAGATAATATAAACAAAATAATGGAAATATATAGATTATAAATATTATATAGTATATAAATATACACAGATGGTTAAGAATCTGAGTGTGATGCAGGAGACCCAGGGCTGATTCCTGGGTCAGGAAGATCCCCTGGAGAAGGGCATGGCAACCCACTCTAGTATTCTTGCCTGGAGAATCCCACGAAGAGAGGAGCCTGGCGGGCTGCAGTCCATGGGGTCTCAAAGAGTTGGACACAACTGAGCAATAAACACTTTCAACCTTCACTGCAGACTTGTATATATTAAGTAATTGATTTAAATATTTTATTATTTCTTTGAATTTTATCATCTTTGTGAAAGGTTTTCAGCTCTTTAAAATTTAACCTTTTGTGATTTATTTTCTCATTCTACTCATTTTGTACCTAAATTTCATTTCACTGTGGTATGTGTTTTCATTTCTCCACTTCTCCTATATCTATATGTTCTTTCATATAAATTTGCAGTTCTCTGAAAGGACATTCTGCCCTACCCCTTGGTAGTGGGCTGAGTCATATGACTTGTTTTAGCCAACAGGATGTTAGCCAATGTGAGCCGTGTCTTGAAAAGAGCTCAAGATGGCTTGTTTTTGCATTTCCTCTGCCATGGCATGAAAAGAACACGCACAGACCAACCCACTAGTCCCAGGAAAAGGATATAAGACACCTAGAGAACAATGATGTGGCTCAGTAATTCATCCAAGACCATTCTATATTAACAGAATGGTAGACAGCTGACCCCTAGCTACGTAAGCCACACAAGATCAGTAGAGCTGCTTAGTCAACCACTCCAGACACATAAAACAGAAATACTTGCTGATACATGAAAATGGGGCTATGGGGCATTATTGTAGTAACATGTAAAATGAATAGCAAGTTATTTACCGGGGGACCTGCATGATAGATTTGAAATGTTCTAAAATCTTATAATCAAAAAAATTCTCAAATTTGATAATAATTCTCAATAGGTACATGAAATGATCAACAATGAGCTATGAAGGTGGATAAACTTTTATGAATTAAAAGAATTAAAGACAAGTATTGATTACCCATGCTACAGTAAATACTGAATTATTTTCCTACAGATAATCTATTATAAAAATGTTACATGAAAAGATGTTCAAAGATAATATAAACAAAATAATGGAAATATATAGATTATAAATATTATATAGTATATAAATATACACAGATGGTTAAGAATCTGAGTGTGATGCAGGAGACCCAGGGCTGATTCCTGGGTCAGGAAGATCCCCTGGAGAAGGGCATGGCAACCCACTCTAGTATTCTTGCCTGGAGAATCCCACGAAGAGAGGAGCCTGGCGGGCTGCAGTCCATGGGGTCTCAAAGAGTTGGACACAACTGAGCAATAAACACTTTCAACCTTCACTGCAGACTTGTATATATTAAGTAATTGATTTAAATATTTTATTATTTCTTTGAATTTTATCATCTTTGTGAAAGGTTTTCAGCTCTTTAAAATTTAACCTTTTGTGATTTATTTTCTCATTCTACTCATTTTGTACCTAAATTTCATTTCACTGTGGTATGTGTATGTTTCATTTTTTTCAAAATGGATGCCAAAAAAATTTTATAAGCTTTAGGACCTATAAAACTTAAGTTAATCTCAGGTTGAAATTTAAGTGGAAGAAGAGAATGAAAGAAACCTTAACGAATGAGAAAGGAAAAACTAAAGACGTTTTATTCCTTGAATACTTACTTTCTTTTTTTGGCATCACACTAGGCATTTTGACATGCAAAATGTTATTTTATAGATAATATAAACTGACTACTTGGCTTTATTTCAGGATTAAAAAGGCCTAATATGAGTGAGGCATGGGTATAAAATATTGATAATAAAATGAAGGGAATGAAAAGTGCCACTCAAAACTTTGACGTAAGATTCCATAGCCTTAGTTACCAAAACTCTCATACAACTTCTTGCAAAAATTTCTAATCAAAAGTCACTTATTCTTTCCATAAAAAAATTAGTGAGCACATGGCATGCTTAGGCTAGGAAAACAGTGACGTATCCAACAGATGTGGTCTCTAAGAAATACACCTTCATCTGAAAATCTCTCTGAGGCTCCCACTATTCAGTGGGCAAGTTGAAGGCACAGGCAACTGTTATTATTATCCTCGTTGCCTAGCACCGAGGTCTTAAAAGCATCTTGGTCCTAGAAGCCACTATTCAATATTTGCCAAATAAATGAATGAATCAGCAGTGGTTTCTCTTTAAGCTCGCTATTCATATTTGCACAATAAATATACACAGATGGTTAAGAATCTGAGTGTGATGCAGGAGACCCAGGGCTGATTCCTGGGTCAGGAAGATCCCCTGGAGAAGGGCATGGCAACCCACTCTAGTATTCTTGCCTGGAGAATCCCACGAAGAGAGGAGCCTGGCGGGCTGCAGTCCATGGGGTCTCAAAGAGTTGGACACAACTGAGCAATAAACACTTTCAACCTTCACTGCAGACTTGTATATATTAAGTAATTGATTTAAATATTTTATTATTTCTTTGAATTTTATCATCTTTGTGAAAGGTTTTCAGCTCTTTAAAATTTAACCTTTTGTGATTTATTTTCTCATTCTACTCATTTTGTACCTAAATTTCATTTCACTGTGGTATGTGTATGTTTCATTTTTTTCAAAATGGATGCCAAAAAATTATATAAGCTTTAGGACCTATAAAACTTAAGTTAATCTCAGGTTGAAATTTAAGTGGAAGAAGAGAATGAAAGAAACCTTAACGAATGAGAAAGGAAAAACTAAAGACGTTTTATTCCTTGAATACTTACTTTCTTTTTCTGGCATCACACTAGGCATTTTGACATGCAAAATGTTATTTTATAGATAATATAAACTGACTACTTGGCTTTATTTCAGGATTAAAAAGGCCTAATATGAGTGAGGCATGGGTATAAAATATTGATAATAAAATGAAGGGAATGAAAAGTGCCACTCAAAACTTTGACGTAAGATTCCATAGCCTTAGTTACCAAAACTCTCATACAACTTCTTGCAAAAATTTCTAATCAAAAGTCACTTATTCTTTCCATAAAAAAATTAGTGAGCACATGGCATGCTTAGGCTAGGAAAACAGTGACGTATCCAACAGATGTGGTCTCTAAGAAATACACCTTCATCTGAAAATCTCTCTGAGGCTCCCACTATTCAGTGGGCAAGTTGAAGGCACAGGCAACTGTTATTATTATCCTCGTTGCCTAGCACCGAGGTCTTAAAAGCATCTTGGTCCTAGAAGCCACTATTCAATATTTGCCAAATAAATGAATGAATCAGCAGTGGTTTCTCTTTAAGCTCGCTTATTCACAGATTTTCTAGGTCATATTTCCATAATTAAGCATGCAAGAAAAAATAAAATAGACTACCTACCACATATGGAGTATATTCAAATATGGAATCTAAATGGAAAGCCAGAAAACCTGCATGATAACAGAGTCTGAGAGGGCAGGAGCACAGGATGCATAGGGTTCATGTGTATGTGTGTAGAGAGTGATGCTGGTTTTGTAGGAAATGAAGAGAAAGAGAATCTGGGGGAATCTATCACAGACAAGAGAGTGGACATCTGGCAAAGTTATACTGGACTGGAAAAAAGTACTTTTTAAGAAGTGCTATATTCTTATTTTCTACAAATTTTTGGAACAACTCTGTGGGTGAGAACCTTTCCTTTTTTTTACTTAAAAAAAAAAGAACCCTTTTATTGAAGTATAGTTGATGTGCAGTATTATGTAAGTTATAGGTATACAACATAATGACTCACAATTTTAAAGGTTATATTCCGTTTATAGTTACTAAAGAATACTGGCTATGTTCCTTGCATTGTGCAAGACATCCTTGTAGCTGATTTATTTTATACTTGTTTGTACCTGATAATTCCCTACTTCTATCTTTCATTCTCCTTCTGTATCCCCGCTAGTAACCACTAGTTTTTTCTGTCAGTTTGTTTCTTTTTTTGTTATATTCCCTAGTTTTATTTTTTTTTTAGATTCCACATGTAAGTGATATGATACAGGATTTGTCTGTCTGCTAAGTGAAATAAAAGTATATGTGCTTATTCAATTTAACTTTGACTTATTATCTACACAGATTCTCTCAGTGACAAAATGGTGACAAGAGGGCTTCCCTGGTGGTCCAGTGGATAAGGACACCGCTTTGCAGTGCAGGGGGTGCTGGTTCAATCCCTGACCTGGGAAGATCCCATATGCTGTGGAGCAGCTGGAGTGATGTGTCCAACTACCAAGCCAGAGCTCTGGAGTGCATGTGCCCAGAGCCGGTGCCCTGTGACAAGAGAGGCCACTGTCATGGGAGGACCACATAGGTCAAAGAACAAAGATGGATGCAAATAAATAAATGAAAGACCAATAGAAGTGGCCAAAAAGAAAAATGGTGACAAAATAAAACACATGAGAAAGCACTTGATGTGACAACCAAAGAATATGCAAAGAAGAGAAGAGAAATAGGGATGGAGAGAAAAGTTCACTAGAAATTTTTCTTTACAACATATAAATCCAGTGTCCTTCCAAGTAACTTCTAAGGACAGGCTTTTATTACTTCGAAAAAATGCATAGATATAAAAGAGTATGGTTGTATTTTGAAATTCTGGGTTGAATTTACAAAGATATAGAGAAAAAGATACACTGAATGGCTCACTAAAAACCCAAGTAAATTTATAGTACAAGATGTTGAGACAGAACTGAGATATTTGGGTTTCTAACCTGTGCACTCTCACTATCAGATTGTCTTAAAAAATTTAACACCATTTCCACACACTTCAAAATGTTCTCGATGAAGATGTCTTGTTAGAGTGTAAGTAATATCATATCCTACAAAATCTCAAGCTAAAACTAAGTTGGTATCAGGTTGTTTTTCCCTCTCATCCCATAGTCTCTTACAATAACACTTGTGATGATAATATTTACAATAACTTTTGTAGGCTCACTCAAGTGATTTTCCATTAGTCATGATAGTAATTTTTATTTCTGGGATTTATTTATCAGTTGACTACACAGTACCATTAACTAAATGGATATGAATATGAACACACTCTGAGAGAGAGTGGAGGACAGAGGATCCTGGCATGCTACAGTCCATGGAATCGCAGAGTCAGGCGTGACTTAGCAACTGAACAACAACAAAGATCAATTCTTCCCCCTCCCCACTTTCAATAGGAAAATACTATTATTGAATAGTCAGTGAACAAGGAGATAGTTTGAGCTCTTAAATCCTCAAACACAAAAGCAGTTACATAAATTACGGTACAATGGAGTATTCACTCAGACAAATGAATTAATCCCTCCTCTTAATTTCATGGCATTCCATACATAGCACTTATTACACTGTTTTATCATATTTATATCTTTGGTCAAGTCTCACTCTAAACTAGGAACTCTTCAAAAGTATGAAATTACGGTTTTTTTCCATCCAGGATATGTTGGAGTGCATGTGCCCAGAGCCGGTGCCCTGTGACAAGAGAGGCCACTGTCATGGGAGGACCACATAGGTCAAAGAACAAAGATGGATGCAAATAAATAAATGAAAGACCAATAGAAGTGGCCAAAAAGAAAAATGGTGACAAAATAAAACACATGAGAAAGCACTTGATGTGACAACCAAAGAATATGCAAAGAAGAGAAGAGAAATAGGGATGGAGAGAAAAGTTCACTAGAAATTTTTCTTTACAACATATAAATCCAGTGTCCTTCCAAGTAACTTCTAAGGACAGGCTTTTATTACTTCGAAAAAATGCATAGATATAAAAGAGTATGGTTGTATTTTGAAATTCTGGGTTGAATTTACAAAGATATAGAGAAAAAGATACACTGAATGGCTCACTAAAAACCCAAGTAAATTTATAGTACAAGATGTTGAGACAGAACTGAGATATTTGGGTTTCTAACCTGTGCACTCTCACTATCAGATTGTCTTAAAAATTCAACACCATTTCCCACACACTTCAAAATGTTCTCGATGAAGATGTCTTGTTAGAGTGTAAGTAATATCATATCCTACAAAATCTCAAGCTAAAACTAAGTTGGTATCAGGTTGTTTTTCCCTCTCATCCCATAGTCTCTTACAATAACACTTGTGATGATAATATTTACAATAACTTTTGTAGGCTCACTCAAGTGATTTTCCATTAGTCATGATAGTAATTTTTATTTCTGGGATTTATTTATCAGTTGACTACACAGTACCATTAACTAAATGGATATGAATATGAACACACTCTGAGAGAGAGTGGAGGACAGAGGATCCTGGCATGCTACAGTCCATGGAATCGCAGAGTCAGGCGTGACTTAGCAACTGAACAACAACAAAGATCAATTCTTCCCCCTCCCCACTTTCAATAGGAAAATACTATTATTGAATAGTCAGTGAACAAGGAGATAGTTTGAGCTCTTAAATCCTCAAACACAAAAGCAGTTACATAAATTACGGTACAATGGAGTATTCACTCAGACAAATGAATTAATCCCTCCTCTTAATTTCATGGCATTCCATACATAGCACTTATTACACTGTTTTATCATATTTATATCTTTGGTCAAGTCTCACTCTAAACTAGGAACTCTTCAAAAGTATGAAATTACGGTTTTTTTCCATCCAGGATATGTTGGATGGTAGAAGCTGAAACGATTGTGGCCATCAAATTCAACCTAGAAAACTGCGTTTTTTTACACAAATTAAAGGAAAGATGTAATTGCTCCTAATTCTTTAGCTTTAAGTGAAGAAAACAAGACTGAGATTAAGACTAAACTTCAGTCCAGAAGACACAGCTCAAAGCCATGAGACCTAGTTCTAAACATTTGACAGCACTGTGATATTGATGAGTCAATGTGACCTCTCTGAACCTTCCTGTCTGCTCTGAAAGCATGTATCACTGATTTAGCATGCAGATCAATTAAGATAAGAAATGTTTCTTAAAATTTTGTTAAACTATAAAAATAAAATACAATGTATCATTGGTATTGGTGGTGGTGGTGGCTGTTAAACCAACACATCTAAAGCTTTCACAATGGGGACAGAGTGTTGGATACCTGGGTATCGCTGTCTCATAACTTAAACTTCTTAAAACGTCATGGGAGAAAAACTGTATTTCATTTTATAGATTTAAGATCCAATAAGCAAAGATAGGTAGATAATTAAAACATAAAAATAATGTAAAAATCAAAATCACATTTTGGCCTATGTTGATTCAGTGCTTTTCAATCTGATGCCTTATTTTATAAACAATTGATCCACTAACTCAACTGTCTAACTTATTTTCCCCACTGAATTTACTGACTTATGAAACAGATTAATACTTAAAGTCTTAGAGACTTAAATTTTCATTTCCAAGCCTCAGCTAATAGCAAACATTGTGGACTCTCAACAGCGTGCAAATGATGAACACAATGATGGCTTTCTTTGACAAGAGCTAGTGGAAATATTTGCCTTAGCTCTGGAAGAAATTCTGCCATTGGCTTTTTTTAAAACTTTTATTTATTTATTTTTGGCTGTGCTGGGTCTTTGTTGATGTGTAGGTTTAGCTGCTCTGTGGTATGTGGGATCTTCCCGGATCAGGGATCGAACCTGTGTCTCCTGCATTGGCAGACAGGTTCTTATCCACTGAGTCACAAGGGAAGCCCTGCCATTGGCTTTTAATCCTGATTTTATCATATAAACTATCCTCTATGACTTCAAAGATGTTCAAAAACTTGCATAATTAACAAGTCAATTCAATCTGACTATTTTTTCCTTAAGGTGAAAAATGAAGCATGTCACTATTGATAATAAAAGCAAATGTCTCCCATCGCTCATCTGCTGTAGCCTATTTGTCTTGAACAGAAGACTTGTCTCACATCTCATTTGAAAAACTCAGTGAATAGCACAAGTGTCACTCCATAAGATCAATGGGCAAAAACACCCTCCAAGAAATCTCTGCATGTTGAGAAGGCTTTAGGTCTGCATCTTCCACAAATCTGCCATCAAACATTGCATTGCTAAAATTGACACCATGGTCTATTAGGTTTATTCATGAGTTCATCACCTGTATTCTAGACACTGCAGCAGTATAAAAGACAGGCATGATGCCTGCCATCATAATAACGAAAATCTAAAATAGAAAAAAAAAATAATCCACACATGTACTTTGCCTCCATCGTTATAAGGGAGGGCATTAAATTCAGCTCAAAAATGTGGTTTTGCCAGGGTCATTAAGTCAACCAAAGTAGAGCTAAGGTGTGCAGTCAGCTTCTAGGGGCTATAAAGCTACATAATACTTGCTGATCTTAAGAAATAAAAGAGAACTTCTTATAAGATGACTGGATGGCATCATCAACTCAATGTACATAAGTTTGAGCAAATTCTGCAACACAGTACAGAGATGTCTGGTGTGCTGTAAGTAGTCCATGGGGTCGCAAACAGTCACACACAATGGAGTGACTGAACAACAACAGTAACTGATAGGGACAGAGTAGAATAGGTAGGTGTTTGTAGAGTCCTAGTAGGGGACAGTAGGCAGAAGGGTGAAACCTAAGAAAGGCTGGGAGACCAGTGAGTTAATGATAACTCAGGAGAGCTGCTCCTTGTTCAGTAAAGCAGGCTTGACTGGGTATAAACAGCTAATGAAGGAGGAGCTGGCGAAGAAACTAATGATGCATGCCTTGCATCTGTGTCTACTTGAGGGGTGGTGGTCTTCTACCATCCTATATATTGCTGCACAGGTTCTTATCCACTGAGTCACAAGGGAAGCCCTGCCATTGGCTTTTAATCCTGATTTTATCATATAAACTATCCTCTATGACTTCAAAGATGTTCAAAAACTTGCATAATTAACAAGTCAATTCAATCTGACTATTTTTTCCTTAAGGTGAAAAATGAAGCATGTCACTATTGATAATAAAAGCAAATGTCTCCCATCGCTCATCTGCTGTAGCCTATTTGTCTTGAACAGAAGACTTGTCTCACATCTCATTTGAAAAACTCAGTGAATAGCACAAGTGTCACTCCATAAGATCAATGGGCAAAAACACCCTCCAAGAAATCTCTGCATGTTGAGAAGGCTTTAGGTCTGCATCTTCCACAAATCTGCCATCAAACATTGCATTGCTAAAATTGACACCATGGTCTATTAGGTTTATTCATGAGTTCATCACCTGTATTCTAGACACTGCAGCAGTATAAAAGACAGGCATGATGCCTGCCATCATAATAACGAAAATCTAAAATAGAAAAAAAAAATAATCCACACATGTACTTTGCCTCCATCGTTATAAGGGAGGGCATTAAATTCAGCTCAAAAATGTGGTTTTGCCAGGGTCATTAAGTCAACCAAAGTAGAGCTAAGGTGTGCAGTCAGCTTCTAGGGGCTATAAAGCTACATAATACTTGCTGATCTTAAGAAATAAAAGAGAACTTCTTATAAGATGACTGGATGGCATCATCAACTCAATGTACATAAGTTTGAGCAAATTCTGCAACACAGTACAGAGATGTCTGGTGTGCTGTAAGTAGTCCATGGGGTCGCAAACAGTCACACACAATGGAGTGACTGAACAACAACAGTAACTGATAGGGACAGAGTAGAATAGGTAGGTGTTTGTAGAGTCCTAGTAGGGGACAGTAGGCAGAAGGGTGAAACCTAAGAAAGGCTGGGAGACCAGTGAGTTAATGATAACTCAGGAGAGCTGCTCCTTGTTCAGTAAAGCAGGCTTGACTGGGTATAAACAGCTAATGAAGGAGGAGCTGGCGAAGAAACTAATGATGCATGCCTTGCATCTGTGTCTACTTGAGGGGTGGTGGTCTTCTACCATCCTATATATATTGCTGCCCACTCATTCGAAGGGAGAGCAGAGCAGAGCTTTCCTGCCTGCCCGCTTGCACCGTTTACAGGTACCTTATTCTAATAAACCCTTTTCTTGTCTATCACTCTGCTTCTCGCTGAGTTCTTTCCGTGTTGAGGCACGAAAAACCTGAGCCTTGGTCGGTCCAGACATTGGGTGAGTGCTGTATTAAGTCCCAGTCATGTGGGTTCAAGTCCCAGGCAGGGTTTTGGCTGGGACTGAGTCCTGACTATGTGGGTTCAAGTCCCAAGCAGGGTTTTGGCAGGGATTAAACCTCAACTATGAGGGTTCAAGTTCCAAACAGGGTTTTGGCTAGGTTCAAGCCCCAGCCATGTCGGTTCAAGTTCCAAATAGGGTTTTGGCTGGGATTCAAGCTCCAGTCACATAGGTTCAAGTCTCAAGCAGGGTTCAATCAGGTCTGGACCCTGGGTTTAAGTCTCAAATTGAGAGAAAACCCCAGAATGGCCATCATCCACAAATCGACAGACAATAAATGCTGGAGAGACTGCGGAGAAAAGGGAACACTTCTGCATTGAGAGAAAACCCTTTCACGACTACAATCTAAATAGCTGTAAAGAAAGTAAGGGAAAAAATGGAATTATAATAAATAAATTTGGAAGCCGTAAGAGAACTTTTTCAGCCAAACAGAAATGCCCCACCCAGAAAATACAAAACCTTTAGTTCTTAGTCAAAAGTACACAGACAACACAAGTGAACTTGCTTGAGATGGTTTACATACATTCAACCAAAGCTTTGCATTTCATTATCATTAACCACCAAAACAAGAAAGCACTTTTGAAACTTTATGTACATAATATTGATGAGTAATTATATTTGAAGAGTGGAAAGTCAGTGAAAACGTCACAAAGGAAACATTCATGATTTCACTCAATTTTTGTCGACACTGACACTCAAATATTATATGTATAATTCTGATGAATAATAGATATAATACATGTACACTGATTCTAAAACTATTAAGTGGATTTACAGAAAAAAAAATGTCAGTAAAGCGTAATGCTAATGAAGGAGGAGCTGGCGAGAACTAATATGCATGCCTTTCATCTGTGTCTACTTGAGGGTGGTGGTCTTCTACCATCCTATATATTGCTGCCCACTCATTCGAAGGGAGAGCAGAGCAGAGCTTTCCTGCCTGCCCGCTTGCACCGTTACAGGTACCTTATTCTAATAAACCCTTTTCTTGTCTATCACTCTGCTTCTCGCTGAGTTCTTTCCGTGTTGAGGCACGAAAAACCTGAGCCTTGGTCGGTCCAGACATTGGGTGAGTGCTGTATTAAGTCCCAGTCATGTGGGTTCAAGTCCCAGGCAGGGTTTTGGCTGGGACTGAGTCCTGACTATGTGGGTTCAAGTCCCAAGCAGGGTTTTGGCAGGGATTAAACCTCAACTATGAGGGTTCAAGTTCCAAACAGGGTTTTGGCTAGGTTCAAGCCCCAGCCATGTCGGTTCAAGTTCCAAATAGGGTTTTGGCTGGGATTCAAGCTCCAGTCACATAGGTTCAAGTCTCAAGCAGGGTTCAATCAGGTCTGGACCCTGGGTTTAAGTCTCAAATTGAGAGAAAACCCCAGAATGGCCATCATCCACAAATCGACAGACAATAAATGCTGGAGAGACTGCGGAGAAAAGGGAACACTTCTGCATTGAGAGAAAACCCTTTCACGACTACAATCTAAATAGCTGTAAAGAAAGTAAGGGAAAAAATGGAATTATAATAAATAAATTTGGGAGCCGTAAGAGAACTTTTTCAGCCAAACAGAAATGCCCCACCCAGAAAATACAAAACCTTTAGTTCTTAGTCAAAAGTACACAGACAACACAAGTGAACTTGCTTGAGATGGTTTACATACATTCAACCAAAGCTTTGCATTTCATTATCATTAACCACCAAAACAAGAAAGCACTTTTGAAACTTTATGTACATAATATTGATGAGTAATTATATTTGAAGAGTGGAAAGTCAGTGAAAACGTCACAAAGGAAACATTCATGATTTCACTCAATTTTTGTCGACACTGACACTCAAATATTATATGTATAATTCTGATGAATAATAGATATAATACATGTACACTGATTCTAAAACTATTAAGTGGATTTACAGAAATACATGTAGTACGATATTTTTAGAAATGGAGGAGAAAATGTAAAAAAAGTTAGAAGATTCTGTCATTAACTTAACATCTCTTTCGCTCCATCATTACTATAATCCCACTGCATTTCACCTATGACTCTATTGCAGTGTTCAGGAACTTTCACTGGTCCCCCACATCGTAAAGCATAAACTTTAAACTCCCTTATGTGTCACTTAAGGTACTCAAAGTAAAATATGGTGCCTCGGGGCTTCCCCTGGTGGTCCAGTGGGTAAGGACACCGCCTTGCAGTGCAAGGGGCGCCCGTTCGATCCCTGGCCTGGGAAGATCCCACGTGCCGCAGAGCGGCTGGACCCATGTGTCCAATTACCGAGCCGGAGCTCTGGAGCGCTTGTGACCAGAGCTGGTGCTCTGCGACAACAGAAGCCACTGCAATGGGAGGCCCACACGGGCCGAAGAACAAAGATGGATGAAAATGGACAAATGAAAGACTAATAGAAATGGCCCGCCTGCTCCCCTCTCTCCCCAACCCGACCCCAGCCCAAAATAAATAATAATAATAAAAAAAAAAAACATGGTGCCTGTGACACTTGCACAATCCCTTTGCTTCATCCAAATATGGTGTTGTTGTTTGGCTGCTAGGCCATGCCTGACCTTGTGACCTGTGGACTGCAGCATGCCACACTCCTCTGTCCTCCCTGGTCTCCCTGTGTTTGCTCAGATTGAGTTAGTGATACTCTCCAGTCATCTCGTTCTCTGCTGCCCTCTTCACTTTTTTGCTTTAATCTTTCCCATCATCAGGGTCTTTTCCAATGAGTCAACTCTAATTCTCTCAAATTAGTCAGCTCCTTTTTCCCCAGTAGGACAGGAACTTTCTCTGCGTGATGATTCTATGCCTCCTTATCTGAAATGCAGTTTTCCTAATTTTAGCTTGCATACTTTGTTACTATTCAAGATTTAGTTTAAATCCACTTTTCTCTGCACACTGTGGCTTTGGGAATCACTCCCATCCCTGGAATCTGGTGATTTTCTAAACCACTTGGCAGCACTGATGCGACCCTGCAGTATTTTGTTTTCCCTACATGTTGAACTTCCTCTAGCATCCTTAGAGCAGCTAGAAAGCAGAAATTATACTGGAGTCATCTTTATAATCTAGTAACTAGAACCGGTAGGTCCTCAATTTGTTAGATTAATGCAAATGAAGCAGGTACCTGGCAGGCATAAAGGACACTAGCCATTTGCTGTAGTTGCCTGAAGCTGCATCCTAAGAAGTTGCTTGAGGCTCCGCCACAATAAATGTTGTGAGAATTTATTGATATCTGTTGCAGACCCAGGAGGGGTCATTTATTTGATCCATTCTCCAAAAAGGTGGTCCAGTGGGTAAGGACACCGCCTTGCAGTGCAAGGGGCGCCCGTTCGATCCCTGGCCTGGGACGATCCCACGCGCCGCAGAGCGGCTGGACCCATGTGTCCAATTACCGAGCCGGAGCTCTGGGCGCTTGTGACCAGAGCTGGTGCTCTGCGACAACAGAAGCCACTGCAATGGGAGGCCCACACGGGCCGAAGAACAAAGATGGATGAAAATGGACAAATGAAAGACTAATAGAAATGGCCCGCCTGCTCCCCTCTCTCCCCAACCCGACCCCAGCCCAAAATAAATAATAATAATAAAAAAAAAAAACATGGTGCCTGTGACACTTGCACAATCCCTTTGCTTCATCCAAATATGGTGTTGTTGTTTGGCTGCTAGGCCATGCCTGACCTTGTGACCTGTGGACTGCAGCATGCCACACTCCTCTGTCCTCCCTGGTCTCCCTGTGTTTGCTCAGATTGAGTTAGTGATACTCTCCAGTCATCTCGTTCTCTGCTGCCCTCTTCACTTTTTTGCTTTAATCTTTCCCATCATCAGGGTCTTTTCCAATGAGTCAACTCTAATTCTCTCAAATTAGTCAGCTCCTTTTTCCCCAGTAGGACAGGAACTTTCTCTGCGTGATGATTCTATGCCTCCTTATCTGAAATGCAGTTTTCCTAATTTTAGCTTGCATACTTTGTTACTATTCAAGATTTAGTTTAAATCCACTTTTCTCTGCACACTGTGGCTTTGGGAATCACTCCCATCCCTGGAATCTGGTGATTTTCTAAACCACTTGGCAGCACTGATGCGACCCTGCAGTATTTTGTTTTCCCTACATGTTGAACTTCCTCTAGCATCCTTAGAGCAGCTAGAAAGCAGAAATTATACTGGAGTCATCTTTATAATCTAGTAACTAGAACCGGTAGGTCCTCAATTTGTTAGATTAATGCAAATGAAGCAGGTACCTGGCAGGCATAAAGGACACTAGCCATTTGCTGTAGTTGCCTGAAGCTGCATCCTAAGAAGTTGCTTGAGGCTCCGCCACAATAAATGTTGTGAGAATTTATTGATATCTGTTGCAGACCCAGGAGGGGTCATTTATTTGCCATCTCCATCTTGGGGGCCTCCTTTTACAATAAGATATCATGGAAGATTCCATAAAAGAACAGCAATGATTTACACTGCACTTTAAAACAAGCATTTATTGTATAGCATTGTATCAAAGCTTTTGCTGCATTATTACAACCTTCTGAGGAGTTCTTGTTTAATTCTGACACCCTATCCACATCCATGCCAACTGAATGAAAATCTTCAGTATCAAACCTAGGTATTGATATGCTTTTTATTTTTTTATTATTTATTTTTGGCAGCACTGAGTCTTCATCACTTTGTGTGGGCTTTTGTCAGGTTGCAGGGGGCAGAGAACTACTCTTTGTTGTGGCATATGGGCTTCTCATTGCAGTGGCTCCTCTTGTTGGGAGCATGGGCTCTAGGGTGCAAAGCCTCAGTAGTTGCAGTTCCCAGGTTCTAGAGCACAGACTCAATAGTTTGGGCACACAGGCTTAGTGGCACAGCATGTGGGATCTTCCTGGATCGGGGATCAAACCGGTGTCTCCTGCATTGGCAGGTGAATTTTTTACCATTGAGCCACCAGGGAACCCCGGCATCAATAGTTTTTTAAAATTCTTTAGATGATTTCAACATGCAACATTGTTGCAAAACAATTTCATATTCAATAGGTCTGAAGCGGTTCTAACAAGTTCCCAGGTGATGCTATTGCATACCAAACCTTATCAGACAGTACGTCAAAGGTAGGTGTGGCCAGTACTGACATCTTTTTGTTTTAACTATTTTCAAGATTTAGTTTAAATCCACTTTTCTCTGCACACTGTGGCTTTGGGAATCACTCCCATCCCTGGAATCTGGTGATTTTCTAAACCACTTGGCAGCACTGATGCGACCCTGCAGTATTTTGTTTTCCCTACATGTTGAACTTCCTCTAGCATCCTTAGAGCAGCTAGAAAGCAGAAATTATACTGGAGTCATCTTTATAATCTAGTAACTAGAACCGGTAGGTCCTCAATTTGTTAGATTAATGCAAATGAAGCAGGTACCTGGCAGGCATAAAGGACACTAGCCATTTGCTGTAGTTGCCTGAAGCTGCATCCTAAGAAGTTGCTTGAGGCTCCGCCACAATAAATGTTGTGAGAATTTATTGATATCTGTTGCAGACCCAGGAGGGGTCATTTATTTGCCATCTCCATCTTGGGGGCCTCCTTTTACAATAAGATATCATGGAAGATTCCATAAAAGAACAGCAATGATTTACACTGCACTTTAAAACAAGCATTTATTGTATAGCATTGTATCAAAGCTTTTGCTGCATTATTACAACCTTCTGAGGAGTTCTTGTTTAATTCTGACACCCTATCCACATCCATGCCAACTGAATGAAAATCTTCAGTATCAAACCTAGGTATTGATATGCTTTTTATTTTTTTATTATTTATTTTTGGCAGCACTGAGTCTTCATCACTTTGTGTGGGCTTTTGTCAGGTTGCAGGGGGCAGAGAACTACTCTTTGTTGTGGCATATGGGCTTCTCATTGCAGTGGCTCCTCTTGTTGGGAGCATGGGCTCTAGGGTGCAAAGCCTCAGTAGTTGCAGTTCCCAGGTTCTAGAGCACAGACTCAATAGTTTGGGCACACAGGCTTAGTGGCACAGCATGTGGGATCTTCCTGGATCGGGGATCAAACCGGTGTCTCCTGCATTGGCAGGTGAATTTTTTACCATTGAGCCACCAGGGAACCCCGGCATCAATAGTTTTTTAAAATTCTTTAGATGATTTCAACATGCAACATTGTTGCAAAACAATTTCATATTCAATAGGTCTGAAGCGGTTCTAACAAGTTCCCAGGTGATGCTATTGCATACCAAACCTTATCAGACAGTACGTCAAAGGTAGGTGTGGCCAGTACTGACATCTCCTGTAGCTTACTGGAAAGGCAGACTCTGAGGCTCCATCCAAGATCCACTTAATCAAAATCTGCAGTTTAATAAGATCCCCAGATGAGCACTATGCACTTAAGGTTTGAGAAGTATTGTTCCAGAGAGGGGTTTTCAAAGTGTGGCCTTGTGAAAGTGTTAAAAATACAAATACTCTTTCCCTTCTTCCAGACGTACTAAGTCACATACTATACTAGGGTTAAGACCCCCTATGAGTATTTCAACAAGCCCTCTGGGCAATTCTAACCCAGACTAAAGTATAAAAAGCAATTTTCTAGAAGAAATCACTGTTCTCACACTTGACTGCACTTTGGAATCAGTCGTGTGATGCTGAAGGAACACCAATGTGTGGGTTCCATCCTCAGAGACTCTGATTTTATCAATTTGAGCTTTTAAAATGTCTCCAGGTGATTTTAACATGCAAAAAATTTGGAGTCACTGTTCTACAAGATATGGATATAGGTGGGAGGTAGATCGTCTTCCTTCGAATCTTGATAGGACTGTCTCTGATCAGATCATCAGAAGAATCCAAGGACTGAGAACAGATATGTAACTAGATTCCTCCTATACCTGCACCTCGCAAGGAAAATTCCAAGTACAGTGGGGCTTGTTGTTGTTCAGAACAGTTACAAGGCCATGTCCCACTCTTTGTGACACCATGAACTGTAGCCCACGAGGCTCCTGTGTCCATGGGATTTCTCAAGCAAGAATATTGGAGTAGGTTACCATTTCCTCCTCCCGGGGATCTTCCTGACCCAGGGATCAAACCCATGTCTCCTGCATTGGCAGGTGGGTTCTTTGCTACTGAGCCACCATCCTATCTAAATTAGACTTTGATCAAATTCCCCCAAATATGGGAAGGCTGGCTCCAGGACCTAGATGAGACTGGAACTGTAGATGAGGTACCAAAAAGGCTGTCATACAGCTGCTCAAGGCTCTGTTCAAGTCCTATAGTATCCTTGAAATTACTCTGAATCATACTTGACGTAACACAGGCTTCTCCTCGTTAGACTCTCCAAAGTACTTCCTTCCAAAGAGGATAAATCTGCTATTACATATGTAAACCCTTCACCTATTATTCCCATTTTGCAGATGAGAAGCTATGGTTTCAAAGTGCTAAGCAAATTGCCCAACTTTATGCAGCTGCTACATGGAGAAATGGATATTAATATCCATCACTGTCTGTCTCTGAAATCCTATGGACTGTTCATACCACCACATATCAGGACTGATCCCCAGAACATGCAAAACCAACAATAAAAATGATGAGTCTGCCAATATGTAAGCAAGAGGAAGCAAACAGAAGCTTTCTGTAGGACATTTTTAAAAATTCAATTATGACACTATGGAGTGGGCTTAGTAATACTACACAGACATATTTTGACACGAGTGTGTGCTCCACATTCTGTCTCAGTGTCAGGGAAAGCAGATGTACTGAGTGCAACCTCACTAGATCCTGGCCGGATGCCTACTCAGTACCACTCTATCTAGGCTACTGAATAATACATGGAAATATATATATACACACAAACACGCACAGCCTACACACCTCAAACTTCCTAAGCCAAATATATTTAAAGGGCAACCAGATCATTTAAGATCTTTAAAATTATTGTATAATGGTTTACTGTTTCCAAAAATGTCTTAATTTACAGTTTAAATACATTGAACATATATATTGAAGGAAAATCCTCTCAAGTTCAATGTTTATCCTGCAAATCACTGTAATGTTTTGTAAGTCATACTACCTTCATAATACTATTTTTAAGCATTGTGAGAAGAATCCAGTGGTATGATTTTTTATGCACTAGATAATATTAATACTAATCTATTATTAATTAATATTAATTAATCTAGAGGAAAGAGAGGTATTCAGCATAGAACAGTAAAACCATTAACTCTGGAAATAAATTCATTGAGTTCAAATCCTAGATCTACCATTTAATATTTGTGTGACCATGGATTAATTATTCAAACATCCTGTACCTCAGTTACTCATTTTCAAAGCAGGGATGATTACAGTACCTGCTTTATAGGATTTTTATAATACTTCAGTGAGTAAAAATTATACATTTTTTATACCTATACTAGAGACTTTAGAAAGTACTGGGTAAACACTACCTATTACTGTCTAATGTGGTGCAAACTCATACATTAAGAAATGATGCTTGGCACACAGATGACCGTTCTATTTTTCAAATCCCTCACTGAAAACATATAGTTCTTCTTTTGTACTTCAAGGTGGTATGCTTTGGAAAATATTGGCCCACATGAGAATTAAGCTTTGATTTATTCCTTATGTAGTTGGTGGCCACAGCCTGAATGAGTAATTAAACCATTCACATATAGCAAATCCCAATTCCACTCATTAAAATGTATCCAGTTTAAGAACATAGCTAAAATCTATATAAACTCGCAAATAATAAGTTATATAAGAAAGGAACACAGGTTATGAATATTACAGAACTGAATTTCCCTCACTCTATCCTGAGTAAATAAACTCGCTTCTTAGAGCCTCAGAATCAAGTAATTTCAGGGAAAGTCAATAATCTCTAATTCATCACAACTCTAATACCCATTTCCACTACTTCAAAATCTCCCTGGCTGTCCTTTTTTCTTACCCTGAAAGCCCCTGAGTGTATATTTTCTTTTTCCTGCAACATAAGCTTAAATTTAGCTGCTGATCCTAGTCGAATAATAAAAGCAATGGATCTCTCTCTTCTGGATAAATGCACCATTTACATACTTTCAGAAAATGATGCCTCTGTAATTATCACCATGAATATATATTCACATAACACTTTGAAGATATATTTAAAACTGCACAAGAGTGTCCTCTTTTACTATTATTGCTATAGAGTTCACTTTTCCAGATTGAGCATACTCAATTTTCTTCCTAAATTCATAATGGAAAACGACTTCCTTATCCATCTTTTGACATCTCTTAAACTCTCTTTCATTCCAGAAAAAAAAAAAAAAGGCAAACATTACTTAGTTTGCATTAAACCTTCAAGCTAGGTGTTGATTGGTAAATTATAAGCATTTTTGATAAGGCTGTTCTGAGAATTCACTTTTATTCATCTATTCAACAAATACTGAAAATCAGCTATGAGACAAGCACCTATTCTAGGTGCTGGAGATACAACAGTACAAAATGCAAACCAAGCTCCCTGCTCTGTGGACCTTCTACTCTAATCATGCCTCTAAATTTATATGGTAGTCAGATGATACTATTGTCACTATTAATTAAGTTATTCTTATCTTTGTGAAGGCCCTGTTATTAGCTGACACATATATAAGTCAGACACAGTCAATGTCCTTAAGGAACTTACAACTTAAAGAGAGTAGGTATGTCAATATAGATTAAACTGCATAAATATCTTGAGATATACAGTGCATGCAGAGGACTTCCAGTTTAAAACATCAGAAAAAGTTCTCAGAGACAAAAGGCAACTGATATTGTTTTTAGAGGATAACATAATTACTGGAAAAAATAACATAAGCTAGTATGAATGAGGTAAATGTGTGATGTGCATGGGGAACATTTTAGTGGAGAAAGGACATAACAGAATAAGCAAGTACATTACACAATGGTAAGTAGTGGGAAAAAATAAATCAAGTTGCCAAGGGAGATAAACTGTTGAAGATAGGGACTGAAATGTATATACATTAACCAGAAAAGACTGCCATGGGAAAAGCCTTTGCTTTTTTTTTTTTTTTTTTTTTTTTAAGATTTTTTTTTTTTTTTTGGGGGGGGGTCGGGTTGGGGGGGGAGGGGAGCGGGCGGGCCACTTCTATTGGTCTTTCATTTCTCTATTTTCATCCGTCTTTGTTCTTTGGCTCCTGTGGGCCTCCCATCGTGGTGGCGTCTGTCGTTGCAGAGCGCCGGCTCTGGGCGCATGCGCTCAGAGCTCCGGCTCGGTCATTGGACACATCGGTCCAGCCGCTCCGCGGCACGTGGGATCTTCCCAGGCCAGGGCTCGAACCGGCGCCCCTTGCACTGCAAGGCGGTGTCCTTACCCACTGGACCACCAGAGGAAGCCCAAGCCTTTGCTTTTATTGTACTGGAGTATAACTGATTAACAATGGTCTGTTAGTTTCAGGTGTACAACAAAGTGATTCAGTTATCTATCTATCTATCTTTTGACATCTTTTAAACGCTCTTTCATTCCAGAAAAAAAAAAAAAGGCAAACATTACTTAGTTTGCATTAAACCTTCAAGCTAGGTGTTGATTGGTAAATTATAAGCATTTTTGATAAGGCTGTTCTGAGAATTCACTTTTATTCATCTATTCAACAAATACTGAAAATCAGCTATGAGACAAGCACCTATTCTAGGTGCTGGAGATACAACAGTACAAAATGCAAACCAAGCTCCCTGCTCTGTGGACCTTCTACTCTAATCATGCCTCTAAATTTATATGGTAGTCAGATGATACTATTGTCACTATTAATTAAGTTATTCTTATCTTTGTGAAGGCCCTGTTATTAGCTGACACATATATAAGTCAGACACAGTCAATGTCCTTAAGGAACTTACAACTTAAAGAGAGTAGGTATGTCAATATAGATTAAACTGCATAAATATCTTGAGATATACAGTGCATGCAGAGGACTTCCAGTTTAAAACATCAGAAAAAGTTCTCAGAGACAAAAGGCAACTGATATTGTTTTTAGAGGATAACATAATTACTGGAAAAAATAACATAAGCTAGTATGAATGAGGTAAATGTGTGATGTGCATGGGGAACATTTTAGTGGAGAAAGGACATAACAGAATAAGCAAGTACATTACACAATGGTAAGTAGTGGGAAAAAATAAATCAAGTTGCCAAGGGAGATAAACTGTTGAAGATAGGGACTGAAATGTATATACATTAACCAGAAAAGACTGCCATGGGAAAAGCCTTTGCTTTTTTTTTTTTTTTTTTTTTTTAAAGATTTATTTATTTATTTGGGCGGGGGTCGGGTTGGGGAGGGAGGGGAGCGGGCGGGCCACTTCTATTGGTCTTTCATTTCTCCATTTTCATCCGTCTTTGTTCTTTGGCTCCTGTGGGCCTCCCATCGTGGTGGCGTCTGTCGTTGCAGAGCGCCGGCTCTGGGCGCATGCGCTCCAGAGCTCCGGCTCGGTCATTGGACACATCGGTCCAGCCGCTCCGCGGCACGTGGGATCTTCCCAGGCCAGGGCTCGAACCGGCGCCCCTTGCACTGCAAGGCGGTGTCCTTACCCACTGGACCACCAGAGGAAGCCCAAGCCTTTGCTTTTATTGTACTGGAGTATAACTGATTAACAATGGTCTGTTAGTTTCAGGTGTACAACAAAGTGATTCAGTTATCTATCTATCTATCTATACATACTTGTATGTGTTCTTTTTCAAATTCTTTTCTGAATTGGATTATTATATGACATTGAACAGAGTCCCCTGCTATGCAGTGGATCCTTGTTGGTTATACATTTTAAAGACAGAAGAGCATACATGTCCATCCCCAACTCCCTAAATACCTCTAAATACCCCTCCCACTTGTGAGTAAGGGAATGAAGACAACGACAGAGTGTGCTACTTACACATTTGGAGGAAGAACATTTTAGAAGATGGGATAGGAAGGAGCAAGACTGGTGTGTTAAAGGAGCAGCTGGAAGACTGGCCAGAAGAAAGAGGAGCGAGCACAGTCAGGAGGTAATCGGTAGGATTATGTAAAATCTCATTGGTCACGGGATGAATCTGGCTTTTATCCTTCATGATGTGTAATGAAAAAGATGAAAAGTCAGTTTATCCAACCTGCTTTAACTGGGTCCCTCTCTCTGCTGTGTGGATTCTAAGGGGGAAAGCCTTAAGTACATTAGTTATGAAGATATTGCAATAGTCCAAAGATGAGATGCGGACCAGGCAGTGACATTAGGGTGATGTTGCTATTCAGTCGCTAATTTATGTTCCACTCTTTGCTACTGCACCATGCCAGTCTTTCCTGCCCTTCCCCACCTCCCGGAGTTTACTCAAACTTATATCCATTGAGTTGGTGACACCATCCAACCATCTCATCCTCTGTCACCTCCTTCTCCTCCTGCCCTCAGTCTTTCTCAGTATCAGGGTCTTTTCCAATGAGTTGGCTCTCCACATCAGATGGCTTCAGCATCAGTCCTTCCAATGAATATTCAAAATTGACTGGCTTGATTCTCAAGCGTCTTCTCTAGCACAATTTCAAAGCATCAATTCTTCAACGTTCAGCTTTCTTTATGGTCCAGCTCTCACATCTGACATAAGTACTGGAAAGACCATAGCTTTCACTATACGGAGACGTGGTCAAAATCTGCATACATGTTGAAAGTAAATTGACTACTGTTTTTAAATACAATGCAAAAATTTTTGCTCCCGTAATTTTGCCTTTCTTTGCAATGTGTTTAAAAAGGAAAGTTTCAAGGTTTTGAAAAATAGAAACAAAAATCATTGCCAACTTTTAGGCTTCCCTAAGTTCCAGATTTGTTAACAACACTGGAGATGACCTTTTCTAAAACCTCATTTTACAGAATAGAAGTCCAAGAAACAAGAGAGCGTACAGGACTGAAATAAGATCATAAGCTAATTCGGGACAGGACTTGGACTAGAAATAGGCTATCGGACTCCCAGTCCAAGCTACTCTGCCTTACAATTGGTGATACATTTAAGCAATATATATGTAACTTCCTTTGAGTTTTTCATTTGTTTTTGTTTTGCTTTGGTTTTGATTTCACAAACATTGAGAGAGAACCACAGGTATCCAAAATTCAAAAGTCTTCAGGAGTCAGAAAGAGAAAAACAGGTATCATATATGAACATATATATGTGGAATGAGGAATCTTATTTACAAAGCAGAAATAGAAATACAGACATCGAGAACAAACATATGGATGTCAAGGCAGAAAGGAGTGGGTAGGATGAACTGGGAGATTAGGATTGACATATATACACTATTGATGCTACATATAAAATAGATAACTAACGAGAACGTATGGTAGAGCACAAAGAATTCTATCAATGCTCTGTGGTGACCAAAATGAAAAGAAAATCAAACAATGAGTGGATATATGTTTATGTATAGCTCATTCACTTTGCTGTACAACAGAAACTAACAACACTGCAAAGCAACATTGCTCCAATAAAAAAAAGTCTTCTTTTATTATTGGAGAGTAGATCCATCCACTGCTTGATTACACTCATTTTTTTCCTGAAGTGTGATAGCTAAATGAAACATATCTGCATAGCCCTTCTGTAAGGGATCTTGGCAAATACCATTGCTGTCCTAAGCAGAAGGCCAATAAGGATGTTATTCTTTATCTACACAAATGCAGATAAGGAACTGCAATATAATGTATTATGTACCACGATATACTGTTTCTGAAACTGAAAATGCCCACACAAGGTTCAAATACAGGAGATGAAGAGAGTAACAAATGGAGGTTTTGTGTAAGGGTGGCAATTGAAGGGGATGGTTGGATACAGCTTCATACTGACAAAGGGGATAAGAGTTTTCAAAAGTTCTGAAGGCTAAGAGTGATTTACCAGGTGGATAAGAGTGGTGAAGTCATTTCAACCAAATGCAAAAGCTCCAAGACACAAAACTGTGTGCTATATGTTTACTTATATCATTATGTTGGCTTCCCAGTGGCAGTCGTAGTAAAGGATCCACCTGCCAAGACTGGAGGCACAAAGGAAGCAGTTTTGATCCCTGGTCTGGAAGATCCCCTGGAGAAGGAAATGGAAATCCACTCCAGGATTCTTGCCTGGGAAATCCCATGGACAGGGGAGCCTGGCAGACTGCACTCCAAGGGATCACAGAAAAGTTGGACACGACTAAGCAACCAAACAAACATTATGAGTTTTACAATTTTTTTTTTAATCATTCCTCCAACCTATGTTTGATCACATAAACTGTCTACAATTGAGCTTTGACTCTCTCCCGAAAATAAAATAAAACTGGAACAGATACCCCACATGTTTGCGATCCTAGAAAGTCTGAATTTCAGTATGTTTTTCGATCTACCTGCAGACCTATGCTTCCACTGTTACATTAGGAATCAGCTTCTCATAGAACAAAGTCTGACAGTCCCAAGACAAAGACTGCTTCACTAGCAAATGTGAACATTCCATAGGCAGGGTGCAGAGGCTAGTGCCCCATCACAGCTCCTGCAGTGCACCAGAACCATCTGGAGGGCTTGTCAAAACACACACAGCTGAGCTGAGGCTCTTCTTCACAACGTCTACCACAAGGGTCCAGAATGTGTTCTCAGTTTTCAGATGATGTCAGTGCTGATGGTCCAGGGAGTGCACACTTTAGGAAACAGTAGCTTAGAATACTTTCCAGATCCTTCAGCATAGGCACTTAATTCTTTCACATCACCATTAAGAATTCTACTTCTGTTAAAATCATCACTGTCTGTAAGCTCCTGGCAAACAAGGGCTCTTACCCCTAGAGAGGAGAATGATAACAATAACAATGAATGGCATTTGACCAGGTTTTTGGCATTATTTTGGACTGCAAGGAGATCGATCGTAAAGGAAACCAACCCTAAATATGCACTGGAAGGACTGATGTTGAAGCTGAAGCTCCAATACTTTGGCCACCTGATGTGAGAGAGGATTTATTGGAAAAGACCCTGATGTTGGGAAAAATATAAGGCAGAAGGAAAAGATGATGACAGAGGATGAGATGCCTGGATGGCATTACTGATTCAATGGATGTAAGTTTGAGCAGGCTCTAGGAGGTGGTGAAGGACAGGGAAGCCTGGAGTGCCACAGTCCATGGGGCCACAAAGAACTGGACACAAATGAGTGACTGAATTGAACTTGACATTATTTTAGGCACTTTTCATGAATCACCCATTTAATCTATACAGCAATCCTATGATCTAACTACTATTACTATCCCCACTTAACAATTGAGAGAATTAGGATGTGAACAGATTAAATAACTAACTCCAAGGCATAGAATCTCAACTCAGCATGGATTCAGTTCTGGCTCTATCACTTATGTGTATAACTCCCCAGATCCTTATATACACCTTGAGAATATCACCTAGGGATTTGCAAACTGAAGATTTCCTGCCAGTAACATACCTTTCAAAACGAATGGTATTTATGGAAGTAGAATCTGTCGATCAGTTTTTCTGAGCACACATTTACTTCTATGTGAAAATTAAAGGAAAGACTATAAAAAACTTAGAGTCTGTTCCTCCTCTCATTTTGCCAAATCAGAGCTGGTATAAACCTGAGAAAGTTTACATGACTTGCCTAAGATCAAAGTGCTGGTCATCTCACAGAGATAAGGGTAGACTAAAGATAATATGAGTCCTTAGTTTGTCTAGGAATGCACTTAAGTGTCTATAATATTCTTTAACCACTATATATATATACTGTGTCTAAACATGCCACAAATAGTCATCGAGCAGCTAGGCAAAAGAAAAATTGCTCAATTTTAAAAAGAATTCTACTTCTGTTAAAATCATCACTGTCTGTAAGCTCCTGGCAAACAAGGGCTCTTACCCCTAGAGAGGAGAATGATAACAATAACAATGAATGGCATTTGACCAGGTTTTTGGCATTATTTTGGACTGCAAGGAGATCGATCGTAAAGGAAACCAACCCTAAATATGCACTGGAAGGACTGATGTTGAAGCTGAAGCTCCAATACTTTGGCCACCTGATGTGAGAGAGGATTTATTGGAAAAGACCCTGATGTTGGGAAAAATATAAGGCAGAAGGAAAAGATGATGACAGAGGATGAGATGCCTGGATGGCATTACTGATTCAATGGATGTAAGTTTGAGCAGGCTCTAGGAGGTGGTGAAGGACAGGGAAGCCTGGAGTGCCACAGTCCATGGGGCCACAAAGAACTGGACACAAATGAGTGACTGAATTGAACTTGACATTATTTTAGGCACTTTTCATGAATCACCCATTTAATCTATACAGCAATCCTATGATCTAACTACTATTACTATCCCCACTTAACAATTGAGAGAATTAGGATGTGAACAGATTAAATAACTAACTCCAAGGCATAGAATCTCAACTCAGCATGGATTCAGTTCTGGCTCTATCACTTATGTGTATAACTCCCCAGATCCTTATATACACCTTGAGAATATCACCTAGGGATTTGCAAACTGAAGATTTCCTGCCAGTAACATACCTTTCAAAACGAATGGTATTTATGGAAGTAGAATCTGTCGATCAGTTTTTCTGAGCACACATTTACTTCTATGTGAAAATTAAAGGAAAGACTATAAAAAACTTAGAGTCTGTTCCTCCTCTCATTTTGCCAAATCAGAGCTGGTATAAACCTGAGAAAGTTTACATGACTTGCCTAAGATCAAAGTGCTGGTCATCTCACAGAGATAAGGGTAGACTAAAGATAATATGAGTCCTTAGTTTGTCTAGGAATGCACTTAAGTGTCTATAATATTCTTTAACCACTATATATATATACTGTGTCTAAACATGCCACAAATAGTCATCGAGCAGCTAGGAAAAAGAAAAATCTCAAATGGCTCACAATTTATTTTTTTAACCAGAGGGACACATGAGGGCAGAAGTCAAGATCAGAAGGAAATACATAAAAAAGGTACAATGCCAAGCCAAAAAAAAAAAAAAAAAGCTGAGGAGTTATTTCCTGATGAACATATGTGAATGGGTAAACTATTCAAGGAAGTAGTTGGTTCCCATTCAAGCTTTCCACAAACATTATTTGAAAGAGCAGTCTTTAAAATTGAAACACATTCAACAAAGACAAATTTCTAACAAACATCCATCACTTTTCCTCTAGCTAAGAAAACCAAAAGGCAATATTTTTCCCTTTATTTAAAAAAACATCAAGTGAGGTAACTGCATTCATAAGATAAGGCTGAATATTAATTTTGCTCTTGAAAAGGCATGCCACTATAAGAGTAACAGCATTGCATGTACCAAACTGCTGCTAAACATTACATAAATAACCTTGCTTAAGGAAAATCAGCAGAATCATACACGCATTTCTTTTCATCCAACTTGTCAGTGTAATTTCACATGTACAAATTGCAATATATTCTTAAAGTATCAATCACACTAGAAGAAAATAATGCCCCTATAATTAGATATAGCATAGGTCTCACTCTCTCATGACTACTATAATGGGTATGTTTCAGTGGTTAAAAGACATGTTCAGGGGCTTCCCTGGTGGTCCACTGGGTACAGTTCCCCTTGCAGAGCAAGGGGCTCCGATTAGATCCCTGGTCCAGGAGGATCCCACGTGCCGCAGAGCAGCTGGACTGGTGTGTCCAATTATGCACCAGTGTTCTAGAGCGCATGTGCCCAGAGCCAACGCTTTGCAGCGAGAGAGGCCACTGCGATGGGAGGCCCACACAGGCTCAAGAATAAAGATGGATGAAAAGTTAATTAACTAATAATTAATTTTTTAAACGACGTCAAATTTGGGTCTTCCCTGGTGGTCCAGTGGGTAAGGACACCGCTGTGCAGTGAAAGGGGCGCCGCTTCCATCCCCGGACTGGGAAGATCCCACGTGCCATGGAGCAGCTGGACAGCTGTGTCCAATTACCGAGCCGGAGCTCTGGAGCGCACGTGCCCAGAGTGGGTGCTCTGCGACGAAAGAGGCCACTGCGATGGGAGGCCCACCAGGGCCAAAGAACAAAGATGGATGAAAACAGATAAATGAAAGACCAATAGAAGTGACCCGCCTGCCCTCCTCCCTCCATAACCCCCCCTCCCAAAAAGAGGTCAAAATTTAAAAAAAAAAAAAAGAGAGAGATAGAGATGTCCATTTTCAGAAAGGCCCCTTGTTAAGAAGACAGAACCTCTTTACAATTCTTTGCAGCATCACTTTTGTCCTTAATGATTTTCCTCAACTAACCATTTGGATCATGTTTTTGTTCAATGTTTAGCAGTACAGAGTTTCTGATGGCTTTGGCTGTGTCTATATACTTGTGATTGGTGGTATCAAAACATCATATGTTTAGTATTGTATAGAAAACATAGCTGGATGACTAAATTTTTAAATTTCCAATGGGATTTCTGAAACTCAGATATAGACCTTTTGGAAATATACCTTTTTAGGCTGAACTCATGAAGAATTTAACACATTCATTAAATCTGAAGAAACTATATTTGTATTTGTAACTAGTAGTTAATAACACAAAGGTCTAGAATCAAAAGTTAAATAAAATTCTAGATTAAATAAATATAAAGCATAAAAATGAATCGATTCCTTACTAAAACATGGGAGGGTGTTTTAATAATCTTTGAATGAATAAAACGTTTCTAAATAGGAAAGAAAAGCTGAGGGCATAAAAGCATATTTAAAATAAAGTAAAATAAACCATGGCAAAAAAATTCAGAAACAAACAGAAAAACAGTGAAGACATTTGCAACTCACATAACAATGGGCTGATTTTTAAAATATAGATTATCTGCAAATGATAAAACAGACATTCAGCAGAAACAAATATAAACAGACATTTTATAGAAAAGGAAATGCAGATGGCTCATAGACTATATGAACAATTGTTCAACCTAACGCATAACAAGAAAAGTTAAATGCTTATGGGTTTAGGTAACAAAGAATCAAAATTTGATAACACCTTCTGTTGACTAAGGAAACAGCCACTCTCAGTGTAAGTTTGTATGATGGAGAGTGAACAGGTGTTTTTCAAAAATACAAAACCACAAAACTTTGACCAGCAATACCTCTTCTAAGTATCCATCCAAATAAGCTTGCACACATATAGAATGACTTCTGTACATGGATATTGTTTATAGCACAATTTGTATTAGCAAATATTATAAAGAACTAAAATATCCTTTGAGAGCAAACTAGGTTAAATAAAGTATCCCATTTAAATATGCCCTAATAGGGAAAAGTCTTGTAACTTCGACATTTTAAGTTAAGAAAAAGTACTGAACAAGGTGATATAGATAGCTAATAGATAGATATATTAATACATATATGTATAAGACTGTGTATGTTTGTAATGCACAGAATGCATCTGAAAGAATACCAAGAAATGTGGTCAGGTGACAGAGAGGGGAGGGACAAAAAATTGCTCTTGACTGTGTTACTGCATTCTAGCCAAAGAAACACATCCACACATCTGTGGTTGAACAAAGTTGAGCTTATTGACTCCCAGTAAGGAAGAAAAATACACACCATCGAAAATCTAAGGTATCTTAGTAAGGTGTAAGTAAGCAAGGACTTCAAGATCTGGACTCAAGTGATCTTTAAGGAGGCTCAAACATAGCAGATCTATTCTGGGTTGACCCTCAATGGATACAGGTATGTTCTATAATTGGGTATCATAATGATTCTTATCTAGAAGTCAAGGAGAACACAGCAACTGTTGTTCCTGGTAATGAAGCAGCAGCCACCCGTATAAGCTAGGGTGGAGCAATACTGGATCATTTCATAGTTTGGACAACTTTCTTGGTTTTGTCTGCATTAGATGTGAGTAAAGTAGTCTCATTTTCACCCTTATGGATCACAATCATGGTCACAAGGCCTTATCTGATCTGGTGTCCTGAGAAACTGTCTATGTTCAACAGAAACACACCAAGACCTGCTGGTAATGCCAAGCCAGCTCATGGCTATTCAGAACTGCTTTGCTCTTTTTCAGCCATATATCCTTTTGTGTGCCTTTAACAATTTTTTTTTAACATACACTTATCTATTCAAAATAGTTTTTAAATGAATCTCAAGACTGAAGGAGACCTTAAGAGCCAGTGAGTTCTATAACTATTACAACCACCACCAGGTTCTTTCCCTTCCACACAGAAGGGTTTTTTGCATAAACCCTCCACAAGTACCAGTACAGCATCCACTGGAATATCTCCCGTTTCACCAGTTTACTCACATACCAGGCAGCCCATGCTCTAGCTAAGTGGCTCTTAATATTTTTGTTCAAAGAAGAAGGAAACCATGTATTTGGTTATAAAACCTTAACTGTTTTCACCCCAGCATGTTTGACCTCTTCAAATGTATGTTCTTCTATCACAACTTGTGGAGCAGTATAATTACTTTTCTAATTTTATGTAAAATATTCCTATTAATACACTCCCAACTGCAATTGTCTTTTATGTGCCAGTGTTCCAATATTGTTTTGCATCTTTTGTTATCATTACATTTGCAGAGATTTTAATCTGCTACTGCTGCTGACAAACCCGTTCAATTTTGTACTCAATTACATGTAATTAGTCTTTTCTTCATGAACAAAAGAACAGGTGTCCTATCAGTTCAAGCCAAAATACTATGGTAAGGTTGGTTGGACCTAATGATATCTACTGAACCAAACAACACACTCCTGACAGATGCTCATAGTAACAAGATTTTTTAAAAAAAAATAAAATGCTTTTACTCCTGCCCACACAAAATAGGAGAAAGAAAAGGCATTTTAGCAGCTTAGAGGTTTATAATTTTCTATTAAAAAGCATGAGTTGATGTTAAATACTCTGATATTTTTACCTCAATCCACACTCAGAAAGGGTAAAAATAAAAATTACTTGTTTTCACTGGAGAATTTTAATTAAAATTGTGGAGGGTGGTGTCACGAGAAAGTATATTAGTAGAAAAACTGGCAAAATCTGAATAAAGTCTATAGCTCAATTAATAGTATTGTACTGATGTTAATTTCCTGACTTTGATAAATGTGCTGTTGTTTCATAAAGTGATTCCCATTAGGGGAAGCTGAGTGAAGAGTACACTGGAATTTCCTATATGACTTTGTAATTTTTCTAAACTCTAATGTTATTTCAAAAGAAAAAGCGAAAAAATATTAGGTGGATAGAAAATGATCTAGAGAAACTTTTACACGTATGCATAAAGACACATTCATTCATCTGTTTCATTTTTTGTTGAGTCCTTACTATATATTAATGATCATTCTAGGTTCTAAAGATACATCAAATATCAAAACAATATCTCTTCATTCATGAAACTTAGATTCTCCTAACAGGAAGATCAAAACTGAACAAATAAATAGCAACAATAGGTGCTTATAATAACAAAGAAGAAGGAAACCATGTAAAACTTGTTTTCACCCCAGCATGTTTGACCTCTTCAAATGTATGTTCTTCTATCACAACTTGTGGAGCAGTATAATTACTTTTCTAATTTTATGTAAAATATTCCTATTAATACACTCCCAACTGCAATTGTCTTTTATGTGCCAGTGTTCCAATATTGTTTTGCATCTTTTGTTATCATTACATTTGCAGAGATTTTAATCTGCTACTGCTGCTGACAAACCCGTTCAATTTTGTACTCAATTACATGTAATTAGTCTTTTCTTCATGAACAAAAGAACAGGTGTCCTATCAGTTCAAGCCAAAATACTATGGTAAGGTTGGTTGGACCTAATGATATCTACTGAACCAAACAACACACTCCTGACAGATGCTCATAGTAACAAGATTTTTAAAAAAAATAAAATGCTTTTACTCCTGCCCACACAAAATAGGAGAAAGAAAAGGCATTTTAACAGCTTAGAGGTTTATAATTTTCTATTAAAAGCATGAGTTGATGTTAAATACTCTGATATTTTTACCTCAATCCACACTCAGAAAGGGTAAAAATAAAAATTACTTGTTTTCACTGGAGAATTTTAATTAAAATTGTGGAGGGTGGTGTCACGAGAAAGTATATTAGTAGAAAAACTGGCAAAATCTGAATAAAGTCTATAGCTCAATTAATAGTATTGTACTGATGTTAATTTCCTGACTTTGATAAATGTGCTGTTGTTTCATAAAGTGATTCCCATTAGGGGAAGCTGAGTGAAGAGTACACTGGAATTTCCTATATGACTTTGAAATTTTTTCTAAACTCTAATGTTATTTCAAAAGAAAAAGCGAAAAAATATTAGGTGGATAGAAAATGATCTAGAGAAACTTTTACACGTATGCATAAAGACACATTCATTCATCTGTTTCATTTTTTGTTGAGTCCTTACTATATATTAATGATCATTCTAGGTTCTAAAGATACATCAAATATCAAAACAATATCTCTTCATTCATGAAACTTAGATTCTCCTAACAGGAAGATCAAAACTGAACAAATAAATAGCAACAATATACATGTTTGGTTGTCATAGGAGCTATGAACAGAAAGAAAACTAGGGTATCTGAACAGAAATCGTATACGTGAAATGTTAAATTCTATTAAGGATGGTCAGGAAGGGCCTCTTCAACATCTACAAGAAATATTTTAGCAACACTGTCTCTAATTGCCTTGAAATAGGGACGACAGTTAGACACCAAAAAGAGAATGGATAAATGTATTTGAGTATGTTCATGCAATGGGACATTTTACAAAAATGAAAATGAAACAAAGCAAAAAAGTCACTGTATATGCATTGCACAACTATAATAATGGGGAAAAATACATAAAAATTATATATAGTAATTTGCCTCTTATAAAATGTTTAAAAACATGCAAAACAATACTATTAATGATGTAAATATATTTATATAGGTATATATATGTATTTATATATACTTCTAAACTTGCATGGGAATTAAAAGTGTCAAATTCAGGATAGCGGTTATGTCTGGTATGGAAGGGAAAAGCAGGACTCCACCAGAAAGAACACACAGGGGTTTCAAAGATAATGATGTTTCAACTAAATTTTTAGTCAGGGGTTGGTTATACAGATGAATTCATTAAGTCTTATTATTTTGTATATTTATTCCTTCAACACCAACATGTGAATAAATGTATGCAGTAGGTCATTTTAATAAAACATATGATATTTTAAATTTGTGAATTCAGACGGTTTCTTAAAGTCTATAGCTCAATTAATAGTATTGTACCTGACTTTGATAAATGTGCTGTTGTTTCATAAAGTGATTCCCATTAGGGGAAGCTGAGTGAAGAGTACACTGGAATTTCCTATATGACTTTGTAATTTTTCTAAACTCTAATGTTATTTCAAAAGAAAAAGCGAAAAAATATTAGGTGGATAGAAAATGATCTAGAGAAACTTTTACACGTATGCATAAAGACACATTCATTCATCTGTTTCATTTTTTGTTGAGTCCTTACTATATATTAATGATCATTCTAGGTTCTAAAGATACATCAAATATCAAAACAATATCTCTTCATTCATGAAACTTAGATTCTCCTAACAGGAAGATCAAAACTGAACAAATAAATAGCAACAATATACATGTTTGGTTGTCATAGGAGCTATGAACAGAAAGAAAACTAGGGTATCTGAACAGAAATCGTATACGTGAAATGTTAAATTCTATTAAGGATGGTCAGGAAGGGCCTCTTCAACATCTACAAGAAATATTTTAGCAACACTGTCTCTAATTGCCTTGAAATAGGGACGACAGTTAGACACCAAAAAGAGAATGGATAAATGTATTTGAGTATGTTCATGCAATGGGACATTTTACAAAAATGAAAATGAAACAAAGCAAAAAAGTCACTGTATATGCATTGCACAACTATAATAATGGGGAAAAATACATAAAAATTATATATAGTAATTTGCCTCTTATAAAATGTTTAAAAACATGCAAAACAATACTATTAATGATGTAAATATATTTATATAGGTATATATATGTATTTATATATACTTCTAAACTTGCATGGGAATTAAAAGTGTCAAATTCAGGATAGCGGTTATGTCTGGTATGGAAGGGAAAAGCAGGACTCCACCAGAAAGAACACACAGGGGTTTCAAAGATAATGATGTTTCAACTAAATTTTTAGTCAGGGGTTGGTTATACAGATGAATTCATTAAGTCTTATTATTTTGTATATTTATTCCTTCAACACCAACATGTGAATAAATGTATGCAGTAGGTCATTTTAATAAAACATATGATATTTTAAATTTGTGAATTCAGACGGTTTCTTAAAGTATATGACAAACTGTTATACCCTCCGTGTGTGTGTGATGGATATTAATGCCATTATGCCTATAAATGTTCTTTATATATACGTTTGTGTATAAGTGTGTGTGTGTGTATATAATATGTGGTTGTAGATCGTCATTACCCATTGACCCAGCATCAGGAGAGAAAGAACTTTCAATTGTTTTTCTAAAACCACTGAAGGAAGTGTTTGCATCAGCTGACCCCACACGTTCACCTTTCTGCCACGGCCCTAGGATAAAGGCCATATGTCCACAGGACAGTTGTCTGGGTTATACATGCATCCTGATCCAATGAGGATGGCTTGGGCTCACTTGAAGACTGAACCAATCTTCATCAATTTATAATTTTTCAACCATTTGTTTTAAGTTGGGTGGCTGGTGCTGATGGAGGGTATGAAGGCTATCATCTCCAGCCACCTCATTTTATAGAAAAAGAAAGCAGATGAAGGGATACCCAAGAGACAGCATAGACTACACAGCTAAGTAACACCCTTGATTCTGTCCATCTATACTTGTAGCTTACTAAGTCTACATTCAAGTTCAGATGTAATAAATGAAAATTCTACATGGAAAGCATCCTTATTCATCCATATTCAGTTAAAATCTTAAATCAGGGCTTCCCTGGTGGTCCAGTGGGTAAGGACACTGCCTTGCAGGGCAAGGGGCCCTGGTTCGAGCCCTGGCCTGGGAAGATCCCACGTGCCGCGGAGCGGCTGGACTGATGTGTCCACCACCGAGCCGGAGCTCTGGAGTGCATGCGCCCAGAGTCTCGGTGCTCATGCGACAACAGAGGCCACCGCGATGGGAGGCCCACACGGGCCAAAGAACAAAGATGGATGAAAATGGACAAATGAAAGACCAATAGAAGTGGCCCGCCTGCTCCCCTCCCCCCCCACCCCCTCCCCACCAAAATAAATAAAAAAATAAATCTTTAAAAAAAAAATCTTAAATCATTTGAAGAATGCATTTCCACAAACACAAACCAACAATGAGAAACACAATAAGTTAATCAACTCCTCGGCAGGAAATGGGATGAAATTCTCTATAATAAGATCTTTTCTTTATTGTAATTCATGTTTTGTAATGTGCAAAATTAAGTGAACAAAGAATAATTTATAAGGGGTGGACAGGAGCATTTTCACACTCCAGGGATTGTACATTTTTCCTCAGATCTTTATTTTTCCCTGGTGGCTCTGACAGTTAAGAATCTGCCTACAATGCAGGAGACCTGCCTTCAATACTGGGGCTGGGAATGAAGATCCCCTAGAGAAGAAAATGGCTACACACTCAAGTAGTCTTAACTGGAGAATCCCATGGACAGAGGAGCGTGGTGGGCTACAGTCCATAGAATCACAAAGAGAAGGACACGGCTGAGCAACTAACACTTTTACCATAAAATGCCAGGTTTTTAAGCGGTAGGATAGACTGTCAGTCTGACCACAAAATCACGTCTAACAATTAACATGGATATAGATTTAATGAGCATTTACTATATGACCAGTACTAAAGATATGGCAGTGAATACAAACTTTGGGAAACAATGTGATGCCCTGTATAATTTTGGAATAATAGGAATTTCCTCCCCAGGTATCTATATGTGATTGTGCAGAAGCTGAAAGATCTGACGAAAGTGGTTATTCTTGACCCTGAGGCTTATAATCAAAATGCTTCTGAAATTCAAATACACTCTGTCAGACCTTGATGATCTGTTTAATTATCAAATGTGTCAACCTTATAGTTAAACTAGTTAAACATTATTTCCAGGGATAGCATCAATAAGCTTTTAATATTTGCAGCTTGTTTCAAAAAAGTATAAATAAAATTGCATTTCAACAAGTCTTTGTCATGTTATTATTATATATAATGTAAAATAACATAATATTTTAATATAATTTTCTTTAGAAATCAATAATTTTGTCCTTCATCAAAATAAGGGTATGTAATACATACATATGTATACATTAAATGTTTACCTTGTAAATAACATGTAGTATACATATGTATATATTCAGTGTTGGGCTTCCTTGGTAGTCCAGTGGGTAAGGACACCGCCTTGCAGTGCAAGGGGCACCAGTTCGATCCCTGGCCTGGGAAGATCCCACCTGCCACAGAGCGGCTGGACAGATGTGTCCAACTACCAAGCCAGAGCTCTGGAGTGCCTGTGCTCAGAGATGGTGCTCTGCAGCGAGAGAGGCCACACACAGACCAAAGAATTAAGATGGATGAAAATAGATAAATGAAAGACTAACAGAAGTGGCCCCCTGCACCACCACCAAAAGAAGAGCTTATATTCAGTGTTTACGTTGAGAAGTAATTTTGGTCTTCCAGACATGATGTTCTAAGAATTATTACGCTTATTAGTTGTTTCTAGGACACGACTAAGTGACTGAACTGAGGATTAAACACCAATCTGTGCTGAAGAGCTGGTTATGAATTAATACGACTCACAAAGAGAGGGACACGGCTGAGCAACTAACACTTTTACCATAAAATGCCAGGTTTTTAAGCGGTAGGATAGACTGTCAGTCTGACCACAAAATCACGCTAACAATTAACATGGATATAGATTTAATGAGCATTTACTATATGACCAGTACTAAAGATATGGCAGTGAATACAAACTTTGGGAAACAATGTGATGCCCTGTATAATTTTGGAATAATAGGAATTTCCTCCCCAGGTATCTATATGTGATTGTGCAGAAGCTGAAAGATCTGACGAAAGTGGTTATTCTTGACCCTGAGGCTTATAATCAAAATGCTTCTGAAATTCAAATACACTCTGTCAGACCTTGATGATCTGTTTAATTATCAAATGTGTCAACCTTATAGTTAAACTAGTTAAACATTATTTCCAGGGATAGCATCAATAAGCTTTTAATATTTGCAGCTTGTTTCAAAAAAGTATAAATAAAATTGCATTTCAACAAGTCTTTGTCATGTTATTATTATATATAATGTAAAATAACATAATATTTTAATATAATTTTCTTTAGAAATCAATAATTTTGTCCTTCATCAAAATAAGGGTATGTAATACATACATATGTATACATTAAATGTTTACCTTGTAAATAACATGTAGTATACATATGTATATATTCAGTGTTGGGCTTCCTTGGTAGTCCAGTGGGTAAGGACACCGCCTTGCAGTGCAAGGGGCACCAGTTCGATCCCTGGCCTGGGAAGATCCCACCTGCCACAGAGCGGCTGGACAGATGTGTCCAACTACCAAGCCAGAGCTCTGGAGTGCCTGTGCTCAGAGATGGTGCTCTGCAGCGAGAGAGGCCACACACAGACCAAAGAATTAAGATGGATGAAAATAGATAAATGAAAGACTAACAGAAGTGGCCCCCTGCACCACCACCAAAAGAAGAGCTTATATTCAGTGTTTACGTTGAGAAGTAATTTTGGTCTTCCAGACATGATGTTCTAAGAATTATTACGCTTATTAGTTGTTTCTAGGACACGACTAAGTGACTGAACTGAACTGAGGATTAAACACCAATCTGTGCTGAAAGGTATGCCTGGTTTCCATGAACACTTAACATCATCCTGACTGCAAACAATGGACTGAGAGGAAATTCTGGTCCACTGACCAGTCAGAACTCCTTCAAGCCACCTACCACCTTATTGAGGACATTACCTCTCTCCATAATTGTCTCTTTGTTATAGGAATCATAGCAAAAATGGACAAAGGAAAAGACAACAAGCTTACTAGTAGCTGAATAGTTCCAAAGGCAGCCTGGCCATGCTTTTTTAAGTCTAACATACACTAGGCCATACATTTAGCTATAATTGGATTGCAGAAGCCAATGTTCCTTACTGTAGTCACTGTTTTCGTCCTTGGTCCCATCAATGGTACCATCTGGGTGCATCTGCAGGAAATATCCCTGCTGGCTGAATAACCTTGTCACAATTCCTTTCAGCTGGGGTTCTGCAAAACAAAATGAAATGATTATTCAAGTTTTTATTTGGTTTGTAAAAATGCACACTTGCAAATGGTCAAAAACATTCCCTGCATAAATGTATAAATGCTAATGGCTTAAATATTGAAATAACTATTTGGAAAGGAGGCATTTTGGTAACATATCTTTACTGTTTTTCTTATTTCTAAAGGCAGATCCCTAATATTCTGCAAGAGGAAACCAAATAAATTAATAAAAGTTCATTACGATTAGGAAAATACATTGGTGTGCTGAAAATAAGTCATTTCTCTTCCTTGTGCATCTAGTCTCTCACTGCAAGATGACACCAAGTTTGTGGTCCCCCTCCAGAATACTGTTCAGACCAAACTGCCACTGTAATTCCTAAGCTTTCAGCAGTCATAATCAAGTCCTAGAAGACTTCTGTTTCTTTTAATGATCTATCAGAAACCTGGCTTTTTGACTAAATTCAGGGTTTTGTGACATGGTAAGATAACAGAAGTGGCCCCCTGCACCACCACCAAAAGAAGAGCTTATATTCAGTGTTTACGTTGAGAAGTAATTTTGGTCTTCCAGACATGATGTTCTAAGAATTATTACGCTTATTAGTTGTTTCTAGGACACGACTAAGTGACTGAACTGAACTGAGGATTAAACACCAATCTGTGCTGAAAGGTATGCCTGGTTTCCATGAACACTTAACATCATCCTGACTGCAAACAATGGACTGAGAGGAAATTCTGGTCCACTGACCAGTCAGAACTCCTTCAAGCCACCTACCACCTTATTGAGGACATTACCTCTCTCCATAATTGTCTCTTTGTTATAGGAATCATAGCAAAAATGGACAAAGGAAAAGACAACAAGCTTACTAGTAGCTGAATAGTTCCAAAGGCAGCCTGGCCATGCTTTTTTAAGTCTAACATACACTAGGCCATACATTTAGCTATAATTGGATTGCAGAAGCCAATGTTCCTTACTGTAGTCACTGTTTTCGTCCTTGGTCCCATCAATGGTACCATCTGGGTGCATCTGCAGGAAATATCCCTGCTGGCTGAATAACCTTGTCACAATTCCTTTCAGCTGGGGTTCTGCAAAACAAAATGAAATGATTATTCAAGTTTTTATTTGGTTTGTAAAAATGCACACTTGCAAATGGTCAAAAACATTCCCTGCATAAATGTATAAATGCTAATGGCTTAAATATTGAAATAACTATTTGGAAAGGAGGCATTTTGGTAACATATCTTTACTGTTTTTCTTATTTCTAAAGGCAGATCCCTAATATTCTGCAAGAGGAAACCAAATAAATTAATAAAAGTTCATTACGATTAGGAAAATACATTGGTGTGCTGAAAATAAGTCATTTCTCTTCCTTGTGCATCTAGTCTCTCACTGCAAGATGACACCAAGTTTGTGGTCCCCCTCCAGAATACTGTTCAGACCAAACTGCCACTGTAATTCCTAAGCTTTCAGCAGTCATAATCAAGTCCTAGAAGACTTCTGTTTCTTGTGAATGGTAATGATCTATCAGAAACCCCTGGCTTTGAAATTCTGACTAAATTCAGGTTTGGATGAGATCCACAGGAAAGGGAAACCACACGTAGCCATGAGACATCATTGGAGAGTATGTATAAGCAGATTTTTCCTTCAGTAAATACCTCACTAGAGTAAGCCCCAACTCTACAAGTCATTTTTCCAGTATAAAAATAAATAAATAAAAATAAAGCCATACATATTTCTGTAAATATTTCAAACTAGACGGGGTCTACAGCTTTTAAAAACTCCCCACACACACTAATACCATCAGGGATCTTTGTATAACACATCTGAAATTTGGTATAGCAGCTAATCATAAATATTTAAAGCTTTTTCACTGTGATACTAACTGCCAGCAATAATCTATTTTCTCCAGCATTACCACCATATTTGTTTCCATTTCAGTGCTGGGTAAAAATTAGACTACTCTAGTACATTTATAGGGGCCTGACCAGGTGGCTAAGTGCTAAAGAATCCTCCTGCCAACACAGGAGATGTGGGTTCATTTCCTGGGTCGGGAAGATCCCCTGAAGAAGGAAATCACAGCCTGTTCCAGTATTCTTGCCTCGAAAATTCCATGGAAAGAGAAGACTGGCAGGCTACAGTCCACAGGGTAGCAAAGAGTGAGACATGACTGAATGCATGTGCACACCCACACCACCTCATTTATAGGGCTAATTATGTCATAAAAATTAGTAGAAAACGGCTGCTTCTGGTGACAAAAACTGAGGCAAGGATGAAAATTATATGATTGGTGAAAGTTTGACTCAATGAATTTCCAATGACAGTGTTTCCATTTCTTCACCAATACATTATAGGCAGATCCCTAATATTCTGCAAGAGGAAACCAAATAAATTAATAAAAGTTCATTACGATTAGGAAAATACATTGGTGTGCTGAAAATAAGTCATTTCTCTTCCTTGTGCATCTAGTCTCTCACTGCAAGATGACACCAAGTTTGTGGTCCCCCTCCAGAATACTGTTCAGACCAAACTGCCACTGTAATTCCTAAGCTTTCAGCAGTCATAATCAAGTCCTAGAAGACTTCTGTTTCTTGTGAATGGTAATGATCTATCAGAAACCCCTGGCTTTGAAATTCTGACTAAATTCAGGTTTGGATGAGATCCACAGGAAAGGGAAACCACACGTAGCCATGAGACATCATTGGAGAGTATGTATAAGCAGATTTTTCCTTCAGTAAATACCTCACTAGAGTAAGCCCCAACTCTACAAGTCATTTTTCCAGTATAAAAATAAATAAATAAAAATAAAGCCATACATATTTCTGTAAATATTTCAAACTAGACGGGGTCTACAGCTTTTAAAAACTCCCCACACACACTAATACCATCAGGGATCTTTGTATAACACATCTGAAATTTGGTATAGCAGCTAATCATAAATATTTAAAGCTTTTTCACTGTGATACTAACTGCCAGCAATAATCTATTTTCTCCAGCATTACCACCATATTTGTTTCCATTTCAGTGCTGGGAAAAAATTAGACTACTCTAGTACATTTATAGGGGCCTGACCAGGTGGCTAAGTGCTAAAGAATCCTCCTGCCAACACAGGAGATGTGGGTTCATTTCCTGGGTCGGGAAGATCCCCTGAAGAAGGAAATCACAGCCTGTTCCAGTATTCTTGCCTCGAAAATTCCATGGAAAGAGAAGACTGGCAGGCTACAGTCCACAGGGTAGCAAAGAGTGAGACATGACTGAATGCATGTGCACACCCACACCACCTCATTTATAGGGCTAATTATGTCATAAAAATTAGTAGAAAACGGCTGCTTCTGGTGACAAAAACTGAGGCAAGGATGAAAATTATATGATTGGTGAAGTACTCACGTTATCCTCAAAAGACCAATCAATGAATTTCCAATGACAGTGTCATTTCTTCACCAACTTATGCAACCAATATTTATCCAGAATCTCTTTGTGGGGGGAAGGCAATACACTAAGTACTATGTATTAATCTAAACACATTTAGTATCTGAGGGTATTTTCCTATCTGTATAATAGGAAAAAATAATTTCTACACTATCAACATTTATAATTTCTGATGAATAAGTAAATGTAATAGGGCAAAATGAAAAATTCCATAATAAAATGAATTCTAATTAAGGTTTAATTTTTTCAACCTCGAAAATAGAGGGAACAGTGTAAGTGAGATAAATGGAGCATTTTAAGAATAGACTTGTTTCCTGATTTCTGTTTTAGTAAAATATTAATTAGCTCTTAAAGCCACTAAAGGAACCAAAAGACTAGGAACAGACGATAGAAAAGGGCAGAAAAAAGGAAAGGGACAACTGTCTTATAATTCATATTTTATGTCTAATCAACCTGATCAGGGCACTTTAAGAAATCATGTTTTGGCTGGTAATGAGATGCATGGCAGCAGAATCATTAATGTCTGAAAATGAGTGTTTGTTTTTTCGTCATGCTCCTCTTTCTGTAGCTGTAATTAAACACTTCTTTTGCTATGGTGAAGCTATCCCCCTGTTGGGACCTTGGGAATTCAGGTGGGTAGCTCTTCTTCGAGATAATGAGCTTGTACACCAACACCTACCACTCAAGAGCAGTGCTTGAACAAGCTCAGAGTCTGTGTTTTAACTGTATGATGACTTATGAAAGCACATGTTTTATACTATATCTGTTTCAAAGGAGATCTGATCATCTATTAGACAAATGATCTGAACCAAGGATCTGTCATAGAAAGCAGTGTGGCCTGCCTGCCAGGGCTCTACCTTTATTATCGTCAAACCTCATCAATCCTTCCAGAGTAAGTTCAAGATTATCACCACCAAGAAGGCTTGACTATCACAACAGAGGATCACTTTCATAAATGGAGGGATAAAATAAAATGTTTTGTTGTGTGCTAAAGAAAGGGGTTTAAAAAATGAGACCACTTTTAGGGACATCTAACATCCTGGTTATGTTCAACAAACATGCTTTATATTTTTCAGACTATGCTTAGGCATCTAATAAATCAATAAAACCTGTTCTGTCCTCAGACAGCACCCAGTCTAATGTATGAAGCATATGTATCTATAACACTAGTGTGGGATAACTGGTAAATTATGAGCGGAAGCAGAGTGACATGATGTCATAAGGAATAAGGGACTAATTCTGTCTTGAGGTTAGATGAAGGCACTATATCTGTCACTTGAAGAGTTGAGTCTATTTTCAGAGGCAAAGAAACCAGAGGGCACTGTAGACAAAAAACGGGTGACGGGAAAAAGCAGCGTGGCAGACTTTGGGAGTGATGCAGAATCTGGTTCAGGTATAATACAGGCAGAGGTTCTCAGATGCTGACATACAGGTAACTGCCTATTCTCAATGAATGTTCATAGGTCAACAGTGAAATAAGAAAAATAAGGTCTGTGACATAAGTTTTTTATTAAGGTAATTTTATTTTCAATTTATATGATTTTCCTTGATTTAAGTATGCTTTTCCATTATATTTTCATTTTTTAAATGAAATGATGGCTATATTATTAGACCGTGAAAAGACACGGGTTTGGTTTGTTCGCTTTTTTATTCTGAAGTAGTGTAGCAAATACTGCTAAATTTTCTCCAAAATCCATTTCCTCTTTTTCCTGGGCACCCAGCTAGACCATATGTCCTAGCCTCGCTTGCAGTTAGGTTTGGCAGATGAATGAGTGTCATATGGAATGTTAAGTGGAAGTGATGTGTGCCATTTTCAGGCCAAGGCTTTTAAAAGCAAACATTCTCCTCCACATTTTCCCTTCCTTAATGCTGGCTAGATTTAGATGACAAAGCCCTAGGAGATGTCAACAAAATAGGAGAATTCTGGTGGAAAAAAAGACTACAGCCATCAGAAATACCCACCTTGGACAGGCAGGTGAAAAAGAACTAGTAGTGATTATACAAAGTGACTTCCTTCCTAAGAGAATACGAAAAGGGGATGGAGAGGTGGGAGGTACTTTCATAGTGCAGGAATCTGACAAAGAAATTGCTATTTATTTATTAGCCAGGGGGTCAGGGTTAAGGTCAACAGTTCCGAATCACGCTGATAGTACAGATCTATGACAGAATGTGAAGAGAATGGATTGCACTTGACTTCTGTGATCTTCCTCCCTAAAATCCATAACCCCAGCCTAATCACGATAAAAGCATCAAACAAATCTCAGTTGGAGGCTATTCTACAAAACTGGCCAGTGTCCCTTGAAACTATCAAAAAAATAAAAGAAGAAAAATTCTGAGAAAACATCACGACCAAGAGGCACCTAAGGAAATATGATGACCAATGTAATGCAGTGTCCCGGATGCGACCCTAGAAGTGAAAAAGGACATTAGGTAAAAGCTGAGGACATCAAAAATGTAATAAGACAGCTGTACGTCCAGTATACCGAATAAAAGTAAGACTGGTTCAGATGTTATATATACAGGCAGAGTTTCTCAGATGCTGACATACAGGTAACTGCCTATTCTCAATGAATGTTCATAGGTCAACAGTGAAATAAGAAAAATAAGGTCTGTGACATAAGTTTTTTATTAAGGTAATTTTATTTTCAATTTATATGATTTTCCTTGATTTAAGTATGCTTTTCCATTATATTTTCATTTTTTAAATGAAATGATGGCTATATTATTAGACCGTGAAAAGACACGGGTTTGGTTTGTTCGCTTTTTTATTCTGAAGTAGTGTAGCAAATACTGCTAAATTTTCTCCAAAATCCATTTCCTCTTTTTCCTGGGCACCCAGCTAGACCATATGTCCTAGCCTCGCTTGCAGTTAGGTTTGGCAGATGAATGAGTGTCATATGGAATGTTAAGTGGAAGTGATGTGTGCCATTTTCAGGCCAAGGCTTTTAAAAGCAAACATTCTCCTCCACATTTTCCCTTCCTTAATGCTGGCTAGATTTAGATGACAAAGCCCTAGGAGATGTCAACAAAATAGGAGAATTCTGGTGGAAAAAAAGACTACAGCCATCAGAAATACCCACCTTGGACAGGCAGGTGAAAAAGAACTAGTAGTGATTATACAAAGTGACTTCCTTCCTAAGAGAATACGAAAAGGGGATGGAGAGGTGGGAGGTACTTTCATAGTGCAGGAATCTGACAAAGAAATTGCTATTTATTTATTAGCCAGGGGGTCAGGGTTAAGGTCAACAGTTCCGAATCACGCTGATAGTACAGATCTATGACAGAATGTGAAGAGAATGGATTGCACTTGACTTCTGTGATCTTCCTCCCTAAAATCCATAACCCCAGCCTAATCACGATAAAAGCATCAAACAAATCTCAGTTGGAGGCTATTCTACAAAACTGGCCAGTGTCCCTTGAAACTATCAAAAAAATAAAAGAAGAAAAATTCTGAGAAAACATCACGACCAAGAGGCACCTAAGGAAATATGATGACCAATGTAATGCAGTGTCCCGGATGCGACCCTAGAAGTGAAAAAGGACATTAGGTAAAAGCTGAGGACATCAGAATAAAGTATGGACTTCAGTTAATCACAAGATATCAGCTCTAGTTCACTGTCACAAGTATACCGAATAAAAGTAAGATGTTCACATGGGAAACTGGGTATGCGATACATGGGAATATTTGTACTATTTTAACCTTTCCATAAATGTAAGAGCTTTTAAAAATAAAAAAAATATTAAAAATAATAAATAAAGCCACAAAAGTAAGTAAAAAATGTTATCTTCAAAGGTATTGGTGAAAAAGAAGATAAAGCATAGGACCACGTGTTTAGCATCGATTCCCTTTAGGATGACATGACAATTTCCATTGAAGCTTTGACTTAAAAGCCGTTCAAAAAAAGCTGAGACTTCAAGGAGCTATCTAGACATCGCTGATGCCTTAAAGTGTGGAAGATGTTACCTAGGTATACACTGGAAACCAGAACACACAGCCAAGGAAGCCTGATCACACATTTTAAAATAAATACTAGATTACAGAAAACAGTGAATCTTAGAATTGGAAAGGAACTTGGAAACCAACACCTTTATTCATCACAATACCTTCTTTCATTAACATCAAAGATAAAAAATAAAAACTGAGCCTCAGAGGAAAACTGTCTTGTCCAAGGTCATCCAGCCAGTACACACATGAGTTAGGATAAGACTCCTCTTGGATCTACTGAATGAATATCATCCTTTCCTTTCCAAAGAGCAGCCATGACATAATCTGTAGCTTGTGTGGACTTCAGGACTCAGGAGGCAAGAAAATTGAGAAGAAATGAGAAGGAAGAAGATGAGCACCTAGGTGTGCATCAGTCACTGAAGTGTGGGAGTGACAAAACGAAAGGGGTTATGGGAAACTGCAAGAAAAAAAAAGTGTGTGTGTGTGTGTGTATACATATATTTGATATTGAAAATTTTAACACATACAAAATGTGTCAATATCAAATATGTATTACACATTGTTGTTGTTTAGTTGCTAAGTTGTGCCCAACTCTTTGTGACCCCATGGATTGTAGCCACCAGGCTTCTCTGTCCATAGGATCTCCCAGGAAAAAGTGAGTTGCCATTTCCTTCTCCAGGGGATCTTCCCAACCCAGTGACAAAACTCACATCTCCGGCATTGGCAAGCAGATTCTCCACCACTGAGCCACCAGAGAGACCCCATATGTACATATATATGATGCTAAAATTAAATTGTATTTATCTAGGGCCAGTGTGTTCAATATTTGTACCTAAACTTAGAGAAAGTGCTCTCAAGTAAATTCCAATCTAAAATAAAAAATATAAGAGCGATCCCAATTTTATTATGGAAGCTATAACGAAACAATCAACAGTATTTATGATAATAACAATGGCTGAACCCACCTACTTCCTACCAGGCACTTCTTCGATGACTTCATTACAGTTGCGTCTCATACTTACAACAAATGAATGCATAAAGTACTTTTTCTTCATTGATCAGGTGAGATTATCATGATTCACTTACCCAAGTAACAGAACTAGTTAACGAAGAGACAGATCTAGCATAACAGCCATTCTCCGGCACTGTTCAGTCCCTTTAAGAAAGACACTGGTGAAACTGGAACATGTCCAGAGGAGCGGAAGCCAAATAAAGAGGGTACAAAGAACTGTCACATGAAGAATGGCTGAATGAACAGTGGATATGCAGCCTGCAGAAGGGAGGACTCAGGGGACGTGAGAGCTGTCCCCACTTTCTTGAAAGCAGAAGCAGGAAGACAGAAGAAGAGACAGAAGTAAGAAGAGGTCAGTTTTTTCTTAATGGCTCCACAGGGACTGAGCTAGGGCCAATGAGTGAACATTACAGAGGGGCAGGTTAAAAAAGAATTTTCTGTAAACTCTATTCAAAAAAAAGAAGAGGCCACCTAAGGAAACAGTGAGTTCTCTGGCCCTGGACAGAAGCAAAAAGAGAGAAGCAGAAAATGACAATAGGTCAGGACAGGAATGAAGGACACAGAGATCTCCGAAAGCTAAGGGATTCTGCCTGGCCCTGAGAGGTCCTTTCCAGCCCTGAGGTCCTGGAAAGCTTTGAGATAAGCCAGATGGCCGTTAAATACAAGTTCACATTTCTACTTCTAAGTGTGTGCTTAGAATAGGGAATTGAAAAGACTGTTTAGCAAGCATCCGTCCTTTGGAAAGCTTGCCACCAGGCTTCTCTGTCCATAGGATCTCCCAGGAAAAAGTGAGTTGCCATTTCCTTCTCCAGGGGATCTTCCCAACCCAGTGACAAAACTCACATCTCCGGCATTGGCAAGCAGATTCTCCACCACTGAGCCACCAGAGAGACCCCATATGTACATATATATGATGCTAAAATTAAATTGTATTTATCTAGGGCCAGTGTGTTCAATATTTGTACCTAAACTTAGAGAAAGTGCTCTCAAGTAAATTCCAATCTAAAATAAAAAATATAAGAGCGATCCCAATTTTATTATGGAAGCTATAACGAAACAATCAACAGTATTTATGATAATAACAATGGCTGAACCCACCTACTTCCTACCAGGCACTTCTTCGATGACTTCATTACAGTTGCGTCTCATACTTACAACAAATGAATGCATAAAGTACTTTTTCTTCATTGATCAGGTGAGATTATCATGATTCACTTACCCAAGTAACAGAACTAGTTAACGAAGAGACAGATCTAGCATAACAGCCATTCTCCGGCACTGTTCAGTCCCTTTAAGAAAGACACTGGTGAAACTGGAACATGTCCAGAGGAGCGGAAGCCAAATAAAGAGGGTACAAAGAACTGTCACATGAAGAATGGCTGAATGAACAGTGGATATGCAGCCTGCAGAAGGGAGGACTCAGGGGACGTGAGAGCTGTCCCCACTTTCTTGAAAGCAGAAGCAGGAAGACAGAAGAAGAGACAGAAGTAAGAAGAGGTCAGTTTTTTCTTAATGGCTCCACAGGGACTGAGCTAGGGCCAATGAGTGAACATTACAGAGGGGCAGGTTAAAAAAGAATTTTCTGTAAACTCTATTCAAAAAAAAGAAGAGGCCACCTAAGGAAACAGTGAGTTCTCTGGCCCTGGACAGAAGCAAAAAGAGAGAAGCAGAAAATGACAATAGGTCAGGACAGGAATGAAGGACACAGAGATCTCCGAAAGCTAAGGGATTCTGCCTGGCCCTGAGAGGTCCTTTCCAGCCCTGAGGTCCTGGAAAGCTTTGAGATAAGCCAGATGGCCGTTAAATACAAGTTCACATTTCTACTTCTAAGTGTGTGCTTAGAATAGGGAATTGAAAAGACTGTTTAGCAAGCATCCTGCAAATGGAGACTTCATTGTAAATGTTAAGCATGCTTTGTGTGGTAATTTGATGGCAGTTTCTAATCAGTCTCTGTGGGCTTACAAAGGACCCTCAGTATTGAGGTTTAATGTTGCCCACTTAAAGGAACTGAGATTGAAGAGACTGTTAAATTGTGATACTTGTCAAATGCTTCTGGGCCTCATACTGCTGCAGATTTCAAAATTAGATTATCAGGGTTGGAAATGCCTCATAAACAGATATATTTCTGACAATCACAGCTACAAGATACAGACTAGGGCACGTTTACATACCATAAATCAAAGCCCCAGACAATTCAGAAAAGGATACAGGAAGACATCTGAAAGAGAACCAAACATAGATGGACTTATGATGAACACACTGCCAAAATGATAGTCACACTACGCTGGGGGAACTTATTCCAAATACTTGCTTAGTTAAAAAGAAGCAGGCCTGAGACCCCACATTCATTCAGGAGACTGTAGTGGATAAGGGGGAGGTGTGACATCCTGGTAGGTCACAGAGCTTAGTAAAAATCAGCCTGCTCAATGGAGCAAAGACTACCATATCCTGTCTTGAGTCCTCAGTCTTTCAGTAGGTCAAGTGAAGGTGACGGATACCATCAGCAGTTGCCCCTCTAAGGGTCATAGAAATCCCTGGATAGTGCTGATAATTATAAGAGGACTATATTTATAAGTGCAAATCTATCCACTCAACTAGCAGATACATGGCACATTTTATCCAAAAAAAAAAACAAGTATGTACTGAGCATCAGACTTGCTTGTAGCTTTTCTAGGTAGAGTGAATTGAATAACCAGTGACAGGCTCGTAAAACAGCTCTTTCCTTTAAAATGCCCCAAACCTGATTTTCATGGGCCTGATTTCCATGGGGTCTATCTTTCCAATGTGGCTGATTTACAGTGATCATTTGACCTCACTAGATACCAAGCTGGAGCAGACAAGATACAAATCCTGGCCTCCAGCAGAGTGCTGAGTACAAAAGAGAACAAGCCAAGATTACCTTCCAGCAGGAAAGACAAGAAGGAAACAAACCATATACAACAGACTTTTCTTATAGGGATCATGACAAAAGTGAAGATGATGGAAAATGACGGAGGGGCCAGAGGATGAATGCGTTGCTGTGGATGGTGTGGTTAGAAGCAGACTTCACTGAGACCTGATGAAGAGCCGGGAGGTAATAGCTAAGAACATCTGGGAAGAGGAACACAGAAGTGCAAAATCATCCTAATGCTTGAAAAGACTGGGATGCAGCAGATGAGAGGCTCTCTGAAGATCTTCTCTGGACCAGGAGCTGGCAAACAACAGCCCTGCCGTTGCCAATTCTGTAAATAAAGTTTTATTGGAACACCGCCCATGCTCCTTCATTCACACATTTGCCCCTGGCTACTTCTGTGCTACAACATCAGAGATGAGTAGCTGCAACAGAGATGCCACAGCCTGGAAAGCCTAAAATATTTACTAACAGACCCTTTCCAGAAAAAGTTAGCCAATCCTTGCTCTAGACCCTTGCCAATATAGTTCCCGCTGCCTGAAATGCACACTGCATCCACTGCCATTCCTTGGCCCAGAACTCCTCACCCTTCCAAGCTCAGCTGTCTTCCACGGGGCTTTCCCTGACACCCTGAGGCTAAATTAATCACTCCCTCTGCTCAACTCCCTCGGGCACAGGCTAGAAGAGGACTTCCCACACTGTTACAGCTCTTTGCCGATGCTCTATCCCTGCTGCTGAACTAGGTTCAGCTCCTCAAGGGCAAGGGCCTTGAATGGTTCACGACCCTGCCCCAGCACATAGCACAGGGCCAGGCACAGAGCAGGTCCAGGGTGTTTTGCATGTGGACAGAAAAGATATAAGCGACACCTGGGATTTTTCCACTGAAACGGTAACGTTTAGAGGAGCTCCTCATTTGGAAGAGAGCTGTTTACAGCCTTTGAATACTTTCAGTGCCTTTCCTCCCATTTTTGGTCTCGACTGAGCCCCTCCACACTGAACACAGTCTGACAAGCACAGCGGCATCCTCCGTAAACTGCACTGTCTCCAAAGCCCTAAATTGCCTCCCACTTCAGCAGGAATCAAGTGACCTTGAGACAGGCAATTCTTAACCTTCATGCTGCCTCAAAACTAAATGGAAAGAAAGGACACGGTTTTCCAAAGTCTCCTGTTCACTAAAGCAGCTTGAGCTGGGAAGACAGGAGAAGCAGGGCAGGAAAATGCCCATCAGGATGGGGTTTCTGTACTGAGCCAATTTTATTCCTCATACCATTAACCCCCTCCCTCCCAATTTCCTCTTTAGAAGATGCTCATAAAAACTTAAACTAACTCCAATACCATTTACTGACTTCCAACATGCACTGGATGATGGGTACAAAGATGAGTAAGATGCAATTTCTGCCTTGAAGGTACCTACTGCCTTGTCATTGAGACACACACACAACAAATCACACCCACTGAACGTGAAAGGTGCTGTGCTAGAAAAACAAACAAATGCCATGGAATCACAGAGCAGAGCTGCTGAGTTGACCTGGGGTGGTGGTCAAGAAGCAGTAAAGAAAGGGACAAGAAGCAGTTAAGAAAGTCTTTGAAGATGAAGCAACACTTTAGACTTGGCCTTGAATAGGCAGGGCAGTTATGCTTTGAGCAGCATTAGCAGGGGGGCCAGCCCCATGTGACACATAAGCTGAGCATATTCACAGACTGGACAAGTGCATGGGCATGGCCAGGGTATGGGGAAAGAAAAGGGTGTGCACAGTGGCTGGAGGTGACAGCAGAAGGGAAATACGGATCCAAGATTCTTGAGGGTTCTTTAAACAGAGCTAATTACGCTTGCTTTATCCTTTTAACAGATGAGCTCCAAACTCTTTCAAGCATATATCTCTACCTGTAAAAAATTTCAAATCTACAGCCTCCATATGAAAAGAAGCAAGGCCCTCTGAGGCCTTCCCAGGACAGAAACCATCCTCTGCCATGACCTCTGCCTGCCTTTTGTCTATACGAAAACTTTAGTCAAAGAAGAAATTTAATCAGAAAAATGAAAAAACACAGAAACAAAGAAAAAGCAGTCAAACAAGAGCAAATAATAATAGCTTAGTCATTAGATAAAGTCAAGGACGTTTAGTTCCTTGTCAAGGACGCTAGATAATCTTCTGAGCTATATCCTTTGAGCTGTTTTGTAGACACCGAAATCCCCACCAGGTGGAAGAAGTTAACTACATGATGACCAGACTGTAGCTATGACATAAGCTGCCACAATTCTAAGAATGGGTCTCAAAGAAGTGGGAGCAAATCAATCCTGGAACTGAAGACTAACTGTACTTTGGACAATCAAGGTGATGCTGAACAGACCACTGCATCAATAACTTCAAGATGATTGTTGGGGTTACCATGCTATTTCTGCATGTAGTTCCCTCCTCTCTCTCTCTCTAAATTTCTGCTTTAAAAGCTCTTGTCCATAGACTGTCAGGAGGGAGTTGGCCTTTGGACATGAGTCTGCCCTCTCCACCAGGTGCCAGCCTCCAAAAGAAAGCAAACTTTACAAACAAACTTAATGGTTACCAAAAGGTAAACTGTAGAGGGGTGGGGGGGCAATAAGTCAGAAGCTTGATATTAATATACAAACATTACTATACATAAGACAGATAACCAACAAGGTCAAATGTATACAGCACAAAGAACTCAACTCTGTTTCATAATAACTTATATGAAGAAAGAAGGAAAAAGAATGGATACGTGTATAACTGAGTCACTTTGCTGTACACCTAAAACTAACAATAACATTGTAAATGAACTATACACAAGTAAAAATTTTAAAAGTCCAAAGATATAAATAAGATTTTTTTTTAAAGCAAACTTTCCTTTCAATCGAGCTGGCCTCCCAAGTCTTGGCTTTCGAGTTGCAAGTAGCCAGACCTGAGTTTTGGTAGCACATGTAAATATATTTATTATTTGTAAGTTATATGTAGGTACTAATATACACATTATGCATATGTTATAAATGAAAGCTCAAATGTTTAAAAAAGACCAGTACTAAACACTCACACAAAAATTAAAATATCCACATGACCAAAGACTGTCTTGCTCCACCCATTTCAGAGAAAGACAAGCATTAGGTAGCACACCATCAGTCAATAGGAAACGGAAGGATTTTAAGCCTGGGAATAAATTATGAAAACCATGCTGGGGAACAATACAGAAGAATAACTTAGAGTGGGTGGAGCTGTGGTCCTGGAAGCCACACAGGAAGTCATGACATTTAATAAAGTCCTAGGAAGGGAGGGGCAACGTGGTGGAGAGAAGTCACCCTGAAGACTGACTGTGCTTGGTGGGCTTGGTAGATGGAGCATGTGTAGATTCTCTTGAGCTCTGGAAAACTGTATGACCTCTCTTTCCCCAAAACCAAATCTCTCATTAGGCTTCTAAGGAAGCCCTGTGTCGTGTAGAATACCATGGAATATCATCAAACATGATTCTAGAAAGAGCTTAAAATGAGCATTCCTAGGAATACAAATGACTTATTTGCCTTTCGAAGTATTTCCATTCATGAAGGAGGCCTTGATTCTGGTCACCGTCCTGGAGTTACAGCCAACTGGTCTTCCTCACATTATCATCCTAGGAAGGGGACCTGAAATAAGCCTGTCTTCCAGGCAACTCAAGAATGAGTTCTGGAGAAGGAAAACAATGACATATTTCAAACAGGAAGATAATCCTGGAATCTAGAATTCTAGAACTAGAAGACTAGAATCTAGAAGACTAGAAGACTCTAGAAGAGCCCTTTAGGATGACCTAATTCAACAAATGAAGAAACAAAACACTGAAGAGAGTGGAAAATCCATTACAGCATGGCTTCTAATGCCTTGAGATGGAGCTCTTTAATATACCCTGATCCGTCTGTGCTGTGTCCCTTTAAATCAAAACCACTTTCATATCTCTCACAGGTGGCCTGGCCTTGTCCAAATCGAACTATTTCATTTTGTCCACAGGCACACATTGTTCTTCCAGACCTGAGTTTTGGTAGCACATGTAAATATATTTATTATTTGTAAGTTATATGTAGGTACTAATATACACATTATGCATATGTTATAAATGAAAGCTCAAATGTTTAAAAAAGACCAGTACTAAACACTCACACAAAAATTAAAATATCCACATGACCAAAGACTGTCTTGCTCCACCCATTTCAGAGAAAGACAAGCATTAGGTAGCACACCATCAGTCAATAGGAAACGGAAGGATTTTAAGCCTGGGAATAAATTATGAAAACCATGCTGGGGAACAATACAGAAGAATAACTTAGAGTGGGTGGAGCTGTGGTCCTGGAAGCCACACAGGAAGTCATGACATTTAATAAAGTCCTAGGAAGGGAGGGGCAACGCGGGTGGAGAGAAGTCACCCTGAAGACTGACTGTGCTTGGTGGGCTTGGTAGATGGAGCATGTGTAGATTCTCTTGAGCTCTGGAAAACTGTATGACCTCTCTTTCCCCAAAACCAAATCTCTCATTAGGCTTCTAAGGAAGCCCTGTGTCGTGTAGAATACCATGGAATATCATCAAACATGATTCTAGAAAGAGCTTAAAATGAGCATTCCTAGGAATACAAATGACTTATTTGCCTTTCGAAGTATTTCCATTCATGAAGGAGGCCTTGATTCTGGTCACCGTCCTGGAGTTACAGCCAACTGGTCTTCCTCACATTATCATCCTAGGAAGGGGACCTGAAATAAGCCTGTCTTCCAGGCAACTCAAGAATGAGTTCTGGAGAAGGAAAACAATGACATATTTCAAACAGGAAGATAATCCTGGAATCTAGAATTCTAGAACTAGAAGACTAGAATCTAGAAGACTAGAAGACTCTAGAAGAGCCCTTTAGGATGACCTAATTCAACAAATGAAGAAACAAAACACTGAAGAGAGTGGAAAATCCATTACAGCATGGCTTCTAATGCCTTGAGATGGAGCTCTTTAATATACCCTGATCCGTCTGTGCTGTGTCCCTTTAAATCAAAACCACTTTCATATCTCTCACAGGTGGCCTGGCCTTGTCCCAAATGAGCTGTGTGGTATCCAGAAAGCTATTTCATTTCTTTGTCCACAGGCACACATTGCTTCTTGTGAAATTGTTTGAATGACTAGGACCTGTTTCTGAACTGCTCTGAGGAATTACGAATATACATTGCAGCAGTGGGAGGAGGGAGTGACATTCAGGAGGGAGGGGACATATATATATGTGTGTATATGTATATATATACCAATGGCTGATTCATGCTACTCCATAGCAGAAACCAACACAACATTCTAAAGCAATTATTCTTCAGTTAAAAATAAATTAATTTAAAAAAGGAGTATACATTGTACCAGTGGGATGTGGGGGCAATATAGGGGTGAGGGAGTGGGAGTCACAGACTATTTGGTGTAAGACAGGCTCAAATATGTATTGTGCCACACAAGGAATAGAACCAATATTTTCCAATAACTTTAAATTGAAAGTAATTTTTAAAAATTGTTTTTGTATTTTTTTTTAAAAGATTTATTTATTTATTTATTTTGGGCGGGGGTCGGGTTGGGGAGGAAGGGGAGCGGGCGGGCCACTTCTATTGGTCTTTCATTTCTCTATTTTCATCCGTCTTTGTTCTTTGGCTCCTGTGGGCCTTCCATCGCGGTGATGTCTGTTGTTGCAGAGCGTCGGCTCTGGGCGCATGCGCTCCAGAGCTCCGGCTCGGTGATTGGACACATCGGTCCACCCGCTCCGCGGCACATGGGATCTTCCCAGGCCAGGGATGGAACCGGCGCCCCTTGCACTGCAAGGCGGTGTCCTTACCCACTGGACCACCAGGGGAAGCCCTGTATTTTTTTTTCCTGTATTTTTAATGTTATAAAAAGAATAGACATTATAATTTGTTCTATGACCAGCAAGTAGCCTTGATTGTGTAGTAGATTTAAACTCTCAGATAGAATTAATGTGGTTTGGAAGACTCCTGTTAGCAGAAGCAGCAATGGGAAAAATCTTCTGAGTTTCATTCACTGATAACAACTGCCAAGCATTTACAACAATACAGGGCTTCCCTTGTAGTTCAGCTGGTAAAGAATCCACCTGCAACGCAGGAGACCCTAATTCTGATTCTTGGCTCAGGAAGATCCCCTAAACAAGGGTTGTAGGTTAACCACTCCAGCATTCTTGGGCTTCCCTGGTGGCTCAGATGGTAAAGAATCTGCCTGAATGCAGGAGACCTAGGATCGATCCCTGGGTTGAGAAAATCCCCTGGAGAAGGGAAAGACTACCCACTCCAGAATTCTTGCCTGGAGAATTCCATGGCTCATCCATGAATCACAAAGAGTCAGACATCTCTGAGTGACTTTTTCCCTTTACAGGTGCTTCTCAACTGGCGCTAATGGTAAAGAACCCACCTACCAATGCAGGAGACTTAAGAGACACGAGTTTGATTCCTGGGTCAGGTAGATCCCCTGGAGGAGGGCATGAGAACCCACTCCAGTATTCTTGCCTGGAGAATTTCCATGCACAGAGGAGACAGGTAGGCTACAGGCCATGGGATTGAAAAGAATCAGACATGACTGAATCAACTTAGCATGCACACACACACAAACACATACACGCATACCATATACCAAGTACTTGGTGTGGACTATCTCTTTGAATTCTCACAGAAATAACTGAAGATAGGCAGGGCCTTTTTTTAAGATTAGGACACTGAGGTTTACAGAGCTTAAGTCACTTGCTCTAAATCACACAGGCAATAATGTTAAAACCAGGTGTCGAAGCTAGAACCCCCTCTGCTGTACACCTTCTCCCTGCTAATCAGTTGTCTCTTGAAGAAATCTAACATGCTAATGCTTCTCTCTTCTTCCTTTATCGGAATCAGCCTACAGAAATGGCAAAATCCTATGAAGCAATGGGCCTAGAATAAACAGCAAACACTAAGCTGTAGTTAAAGCTTTTGATACCTCATTACAAAAAAAAAGAATAAAATAAAATAAAGTGAGGGGGCAGTATAGATACTTCCATGCATCCAAAATAGTCTTCTGCAATAACAGGATCCTTGCTTGGCATAGGAAAATCTTCTCTGTTAATCTTAAGGCCTCTTTCACACAGACATATCTTTTGGCACCAGAAATAAATGAACAGGGCAGCAGGCATGACAGTTCCCTGACATCAGAGGAGCAGCACCATGGGACCTGTCCTCAAACTGTCGTGTGTCTCAGAGGAAATCTTTTCATCCAAACTGGCAAGCCTGGGGAATTCCCTCATATACCACAAATCTAAATTACCTGCAGGTAAAATGCCATTGTTGTAAAATGTGATCTTTGTCATCTTTTTTTATAGCATCCACCAAGAAAAATCTGCAGAGTCAACCAGAGTGAGTGGAAGAGGTAACAACACTTTCAGCAAAAGAGCCCTTTCTAGTTGCAACAGCATATCCATCAGCTTCGACTCAGCAGCAAGTTCAGGCCAGGCGGGATGGTGCAATGGGAAGTACGGGCTAGGGGGATCCAGACACCTGAGGTTTCTTTCCAGCTGTTGGCTCCTCTCCATCCTACTGTCAACACTTGGTCCAGGCCATCACAGCTCCCAGGTATATTCCTCCAACTTTCACCTCCACTCTGAGCCTCTTTCCCTTCCAAACCACCCATGACTGTGGAGCTAATATTTTACAGATAAATTGAATCATGTCACTCTCCTGCTTAAACCCTTTAATAGCTTCCCATTTCACTTACAATACAACGCCTCTCTTTGAATTCTCACAGAAATAACTGAAGATAGGCAGGGCCTTTTTTTAAGATTAGGACACTGAGGTTTACAGAGCTTAAGTCACTTGCTCTAAATCACACAGGCAATAATGTTAAAACCAGGTGTCGAAGCTAGAACCCCCTCTGCTGTACACCTTCTCCCTGCTAATCAGTTGTCTCTTGAAGAAATCTAACATGCTAATGCTTCTCTCTTCTTCCTTTATCGGAATCAGCCTACAGAAATGGCAAAATCCTATGAAGCAATGGGCCTAGAATAAACAGCAAACACTAAGCTGTAGTTAAAGCTTTTGATACCTCATTACAAAAAAGAATAAAATAAAATAAAGTGAGGGGGCAGTATAGATACTTCCATGCATCCAAAATAGTCTTCTGCAATAACAGGATCCTTGCTTGGCATAGGAAAATCTTCTCTGTTAATCTTAAGGCCTCTTTCACACAGACATATCTTTTGGCACCAGAAATAAATGAACAGGGCAGCAGGCATGACAGTTCCCTGACATCAGAGGAGCAGCACCATGGGACCTGTCCTCAAACTGTCGTGTGTCTCAGAGGAAATCTTTTCATCCAAACTGGCAAGCCTGGGGAATTCCCTCATATACCACAAATCTAAATTACCTGCAGGTAAAATGCCATTGTTGTAAAATGTGATCTTTGTCATCTTTTTTTATAGCATCCACCAAGAAAAATCTGCAGAGTCAACCAGAGTGAGTGGAAGAGGTAACAACACTTTCAGCAAAAGAGCCCTTTCTAGTTGCAACAGCATATCCATCAGCTTCGACTCAGCAGCAAGTTCAGGCCAGGCGGGATGGTGCAATGGGAAGTACGGGCTAGGGGGATCCAGACACCTGAGGTTTCTTTCCAGCTGTTGGCTCCTCTCCATCCTACTGTCAACACTTGGTCCAGGCCATCACAGCTCCCAGGTATATTCCTCCAACTTTCACCTCCACTCTGAGCCTCTTTCCCTTCCAAACCACCCATGACTGTGGAGCTAATATTTTACAGATAAATTGAATCATGTCACTCTCCTGCTTAAACCCTTTAATAGCTTCCCATTTCACTTACAATACAACGCCAAACCCTTTGCATGGCCTGGAGAGCTTTGCACCATTTGGCTCCTGTCTACCCTTCCATTATCATCGCAATTTGCATTCTCCCTGGCTCAGGAAGCTCTAGTCACAAGCACCTTCCTTTCCTTCAAACCTAAGGATCTTTGCACATGCATTTCCCTCTGCCTGAAATGATTTTGTCCTAAGATAAACTCAGGTGTTAGCTTAAATATCCCTCCAGAGGTCTTGTCTGAGCCCCCAAACTAAACCTGCCCTCATACTCAATGTTAACACATTATCTTTTCCTTCATAGCATACATCCCAATCTGTAATTAGGTATCTTTCTTTATTTGCTTAATAGCTATTTACTCCTCTGTACCATCCATGAAAATGAGGCCTTGTTAGTTTTTCTCATCACATTATACCCAGTACTCAGTGCCACTAACACAATGTAGGAAGCCAGCACATATCTGTTTTACGTACAGGTTTCCTCTCCTTTGCCTTCAGATTTCATCTAGAAAATGAAGTTTGGGAACAATTCAATGGCTGGAAATTTAGAATTCCAGAAACCTAAGGGACTCATAAGTAGAAACAGAGACTACAATCTATTTGCAATGAATTACAAGGAAACACGGAGAAAATATTTTCAACAGATTTTTGAGAAATTATATCACAATATATATAATAAAGACTATTAAAATTCCATTTAAAATATAATCACAAAAACTATCAATGCAATTATTATATGATACAATATATAAAAAGAAGAAATAATTATCAAATGCAGATGGTGTGCTTGTGATGTAAATACTATACTATACTGATTATATGCTATACTTCAAATTCATCTTGGGAGGCTCTCAGGGACAACCTGAAAGAAACTAAAACAGAAGTTCGAGGAACTGTCACTGTGACTGATTATGAGAGGTCATCACAGGCACTTGAGGATGAATACTTCGATGAAAACTTCCGCGGACAAAGATAGGAATCCATGGTTTCAGGCAAGAGGGTCAAGACAAAATTTTCAAGAGTGGTCCATTCTAATGACCCTTTCCCCCTTTTTTTGTTTGTCACTCTCCTGCTTAAACCCTTTAATAGCTTCCCATTTCACTTACAATACAACGCCAAACCCTTTGCATGGCCTGGAGAGCTTTGCACCATTTGGCTCCTGTCTACCCTTCCATTATCATCGCAATTTGCATTCTCCCTGGCTCAGGAAGCTCTAGTCACAAGCACCTTCCTTTCCTTCAAACCTAAGGATCTTTGCACATGCATTTCCCTCTGCCTGAAATGATTTTGTCCTAAGATAAACTCAGGTGTTAGCTTAAATATCCCTCCAGAGGTCTTGTCTGAGCCCCCAAACTAAACCTGCCCTCATACTCAATGTTAACACATTATCTTTTCCCTTCATAGCATACATCCCAATCTGTAATTAGGTATCTTTCTTTATTTGCTTAATAGCTATTTACTCCTCTGTACCATCCATGAAAATGAGGCCTTGTTAGTTTTTCTCATCACATTATACCCAGTACTCAGTGCCACTAACACAATGTAGGAAGCCAGCACATATCTGTTTTACGTACAGGTTTCCTCTCCTTTGCCTTCAGATTTCATCTAGAAAATGAAGTTTGGGAACAATTCAATGGCTGGAAATTTAGAATTCCAGAAACCTAAGGGACTCATAAGTAGAAACAGAGACTACAATCTATTTGCAATGAATTACAAGGAAACACGGAGAAAATATTTTCAACAGATTTTTGAGAAATTATATCACAATATATATAATAAAGACTATTAAAATTCCATTTAAAATATAATCACAAAAACTATCAATGCAATTATTATATGATACAATATATAAAAAGAAGAAATAATTATCAAATGCAGATGGTGTGCTTGTGATGTAAATACTATACTATACTGATTATATGCTATACTTCAAATTCATCTTGGGAGGCTCTCAGGGACAACCTGAAAGAAACTAAAACAGAAGTTCGAGGAACTGTCACTGTGACTGATTATGAGAGGTCATCACAGGCACTTGAGGATGAATACTTCGATGAAAACTTCCGCGGACAAAGATAGGAATCCATGGTTTCAGGCAAGAGGGTCAAGACAAAATTTTCAAGAGTGGTCCATTCTAATGTCAAACACCCACAGATAAACAAAAGCACAAAAGCCTGCCTCTCTCCTGGCCAAAGCTAAGAAGCACATACCTCAGGGTTCAGTGGTACAGGACTGATCTATGCATAGCCAGTGATTCTCCTCAAAGCAGAGGAGGCCAGCTTTGACTGTAATAACCACCATCTACTTAAAAAAAAAAAAATTACCAATGGTTTCCCACTGGTATGCAATACATTCTAGTAACAAAAGGCATCATCTGTCAACAAGTAAAATTTTAAATGGCCATATGTTGGTTTGGAAAAACAAGTAAACATTAAAACATACATTAAATTTTATCTGTGTGCTATGGAATTAAAAATTTGGTTTTTTCCACAGGAAAAAAAAATCATTTTTATTTGACGCTTCAAAATCCTGTACTTTGTTCTATAAAAAAACAGGCTTAATTTTAGAATCTCTGTGTTTCCTTTCTGAATGACAAGTTAGGAGAATAAATGTGAAGCTCTTTGCAAGTACTCACATAAAACCCATTCTGCACGCGGATCATCTTTATTATCATAAAAGAGAAACCAAATTAGATAGAATGTTCACAAGACTTTCTCTTTAAGTTTCCATTCAGGCTCCATAAACTTTCTGATGTGTAGAAGAATTGCGATCAGTGATTTTAATTTAAGTTTTGGTGAAGTTTATCTTGATTACAATTTTACATACTCATTAACACATTTCTTTGAATTCTCTTTTTAACATGAAATAAATATTTCAAATATGTGAAAAATAGATCATAATAGCTCTCAGTAAACGAGGTAACATGACCCAGGGACTATCAAATAGTTTCTATTCAAAGTATTTATTTATTCAACCTTTACAAAAGCCCTACAAGGCATGAAGGCCTGTACTATCATAAGTGAAGAAAATAGCTATAGTTATTGCTCTGTGAGAAAAGGGGATCCTTTAGGGGTGCTGTGTGATGGTTGGGAGGGGTGGGAAGGGGGAGGATATACATATGACTAATCTGGGAACATACATATCTGTAAACAACAAAACTCTGTAAAAGTTAAAAGCAAAATAAAGGTTTAAAAAAAATAAAAATAAAATGCCTGGTATACTGTGAACACTTAAAAAAAAAAAAAAAAAAAAAAGCCCTACAAGATGATTTGATTTGGTATTTGTTTTGGTTTTGTGTCTCATCATTTTACAATGATGAGATTTAGCCACAAAGAAATAAAGAAACTGCCCAATTTTGCACATTTCATAAATCAAATGGCTTTTAGGATTTGAGCTCAGGAAGTCTGGATCCAGAACCCACAGTGCAGGCTACCATTCTCTATTGTCTTCAAATATTCATGAATGTACCATCCACATTTAACGAATACTAACGTTTTCCATAATTGCATCAAATCTTTCTATATAATTAAAATATTCTAAGCATCTCCTTAATTCCATTCCATTACCTTCCTACCCACACCCAATCACATTTTTGAATTTGGTATGTGTAGCTTTCTTGTTCATATGTTTGTTCCTTTACTTCCTCTTTCTGTATCCACTAAAAATAGTTAGTGCTATTTTGTGGATTGTACATTCTTACCTAAAAAGAATCATGCTGTCTATCTACCGTCCAACAACTGCATTATCTCAAACATTATATAAACATTACAAGTTTGGATTTTAAATTTTCATCTGATTCAAAAGTTCCTTAATAGTTCCTATAACCACTTTCCATTCACTGCAATTTCTGATTTAGTTGACATTATTTCTATCCTCTTTGTTTGTGTTTCCTTTTTACATTGCATTTCTTTCCTTTTTACTTGTCCTCACATGCGTGCATGCTAAGTTGCTTCAGTCATATCAACTCTGGGTCACTCTATGGGCCGTACCCGCCGGGCTCCTCTGTCCATGGGACTCTCCAGACAAGAATACTAGGGTGGATTGACACGCCCTTCTCCAGGAGATCTTCCCGACCCAGGGATCAACCCCTGTCTCTTACATTTCCTGCAGTGGCAGGATGGGTTCTTTACCACTAATGCCACCTGGGAAGCCCTTACTTGCCCTTACATTCTATGAATTGGATTGATTTAGTTTTCTTTTTTCACTTTCCAATTTGCTCCCCCCAACCCCCAGCTATATTTGGAAAGGACAATTTATTCCTATCAATTTAATAGTAGGTCTTAAATATTTAACATAAATTTGTAATTTAGCAAAGTCAAGTATAACTGTTACCATTAAGCTCCTACAAAATAACATAAGCACCTTCCAAATCTGAAATCCTCCCACTGCTATCACTGAATAGACTTCTAGCTTATTTTTAAGCCTTTTGAAGGTTTGCCATAGGATCTTTTTCAATGATTACATATTAGATATACCAACACATTTTCCATATTTTTTGCTCATCACTGTATTTTCAACCCCTTCCCTCTGCATTCAACCTTGTCATTGTAAGCCACTAAGAAGAATCTGTAAATGGTAAAGTTTCTCACTCTATTCTACGAGAATTGTTTATTTTCCCTCTCTTCTGAATTGTAATTAAATGGATATGCTGTATCAAAGAATGGCTATTTTTCCTCAGCATTCTGAAAATACTGTCTTCCAGAAACCACTATTGTTGATGACAAGTCTGCAGTAAATCAACCTGTCTTTCATCTGTAACAGGTCTGTTTTTTCTCTGGTCACTTTTAATATGTTTTATCTTCACTGTAATATGGTTTTACAACAATTCCAAATGAGAAATTTTTTAAGAACTTGATGGGATATAGTAACATGAATTTTTCAATTCTGAATATTGTTTTATAAGTTCAGATGATCTAGTATCATCTTTCTTATTTTCCAGAATTCCTATGCCATGCATATTGGAACTTCTCATTACATACCCAAAATACCTGAAATTCTCATTCACTGGTTTCCATCTCTTTGATTCTGAGTGTTTTCTCTGAATTAATTTCCAATTCAAATAATTTATCTTCTCTTGTGTATAGTCTGCTTTTGAATACATGCATATTTTTCCTACCACTGCAATTACTATAAAGTTAATTTTATATTTGAAGTCTACTTTTTTCCATATTGCTCTAATCCTACTTATGATTTCTGCTTCGTTTAATTATTAAACATTTAAAACTGTCTTAATTTAAAATTTAGTTCAGACTGATTTAGTATCTAGAATTTAGGGATATAAATTCTTCAGTTGTGTTCTATCCTTGTGTGGTTTCTATTCCTTGACAAGAAGATGCGCTTTAAATAAAGTTGTTTTGGACTGCCATGGACTATGAAACTATGAGGAAGGGTTTACACTGGTCTCTCACAATACTTTGTAGATTTCTCCAATTGCAGAGTCGCTTTTACATTAAATTCTCAGACTGGAATTCCTGCTTAACAGAGAGATATTAATATTTTACAATTTGACTTTGGACCTCCCTGCAAGAAATGGTCCCAGTCACATTTTCTAATTCCTTACAGGTTTTCCAGTAGTCATGTATGGATGTGAGGGTTGGGCTATAAGAAAGGCTGAGCACCAAAGAACTGATGCTTCGCACTGTGGTGCAGGGGAAGACTCTTGAGAGTTCCTTGAACTGAAAGGAGATTAAACCAGTCAATCCTAAAACAAATCCATCTTGAATACTCACTGCAAGGTTTGATGCTGAAGCAGCTCCAATACTTTGGCCACCTGGCCATCTTCTGAATTGTAATTAAATGGATATGCTGTATCAAAGAATGGCTATTTTTCCTCAGCATTCTGAAAATACTGTCTTCCAGAAACCACTATTGTTGATGACAAGTCTGCAGTAAATCAACCTGTCTTTCATCTGTAACAGGTCTGTTTTTTCTCTGGTCACTTTTAATATGTTTTATCTTCACTGTAATATGGTTTTACAACAATTCCAAATGAGAAATTTTTTAAGAACTTGATGGGATATAGTAACATGAATTTTTCAATTCTGAATATTGTTTTATAAGTTCAGATGATCTAGTATCATCTTTCTTATTTTCCAGAATTCCTATGCCATGCATATTGGAACTTCTCATTACATACCCAAAATACCTGAAATTCTCATTCACTGGTTTCCATCTCTTTGATTCTGAGTGTTTTCTCTGAATTAATTTCCAATTCAAATAATTTATCTTCTCTTGTGTATAGTCTGCTTTTGAATACATGCATATTTTTCCTACCACTGCAATTACTATAAAGTTAATTTTATATTTGAAGTCTACTTTTTTCCATATTGCTCTAATCCTACTTATGATTTCTGCTTCGTTTAATTATTAAACATTTAAAACTGTCTTAATTTAAAATTTAGTTCAGACTGATTTAGTATCTAGAATTTAGGGATATAAATTCTTCAGTTGTGTTCTATCCTTGTGTGGTTTCTATTCCTTGACAAGAAGATGCGCTTTAAATAAAGTTGTTTTGGACTGCCATGGACTATGAAACTATGAGGAAGGGTTTACACTGGTCTCTCACAATACTTTGTAGATTTCTCCAATTGCAGAGTCGCTTTTACATTAAATTCTCAGACTGGAATTCCTGCTTAACAGAGAGATATTAATATTTTACAATTTGACTTTGGACCTCCCTGCAAGAAATGGTCCCAGTCACATTTTCTAATTCCTTACAGGTTTTCCAGTAGTCATGTATGGATGTGAGGGTTGGGCTATAAGAAAGGCTGAGCACCAAAGAACTGATGCTTCGCACTGTGGTGCAGGGGAAGACTCTTGAGAGTTCCTTGAACTGAAAGGAGATTAAACCAGTCAATCCTAAAACAAATCCATCTTGAATACTCACTGCAAGGTTTGATGCTGAAGCCGAAGCTCCAATACTTTGGCCACCTGAGGCAAACAGCCAACTTATTGGAAAAGACCATGATGCTGGGAAAGATTAAGGCAAGAGGATAAGGGGACAACAGAAGACAAGATGGTTGGATCGCATCACCAACTCAGTGGACATGAATTTGAGCAAGCTCTAGGAGATGGTGAAGGACAGGGAAGTCTGGCGTGCTGCATTCATTGGGGTTGCAAAGAGTTAGACATGACTGAGCAACTGATCAACAACAACACTAACAACCTTATGTAGGTGTCAACATTCTTTCAGTTTTCCGTAGATGGAAAATATTTCTAACCTTATGTAGGTGTCAACATTCTTTCAGTTTTCCGCAGGTGGAAAATATTTCTAACTCACCCCTTTCCAGACAGAGCAGTGTTTCAGTTACATCCCAGTTTGCCTAATACAGATCTAGGCATCCCAATTTGCCTAATACAGATCTGAGGTGCCATCCCCTGTGCCTTCATGTGGGCTAAACCCAGTGCCCAATTTATCGATGCCCATGCCTGGTTCTACAATCCCCTTGATGCACATGAAATCAGTTCCTGTTCATTTCCATGAATAAAAATACCTCCTCATTTCTGGCAGCTGAAGGAGTTCCCCTCTTTGGTTTTCAGCTCAACTATGCATTTTCATTTTTTCTGTTGTTGTTATACTCTCTCCAGCAGAACCATCTATTTTTAAATGAGAAGCAGAGTCCTTTTGTAACAGCTCAGATTGTAATACTCAAAGTCTTATCATTTCAACATCCCTGTTTCCTGTGCTTCCTCGCTTTAACACATGGTACATAATGGGGATAACACAGAAAGTGTGTAATCTTCAAAACTATCACTGTATTTGTGCAATCAAATTAAGAAAACCAAGAGACACCTTTAAGGACTAAAAGCACAAGCACACGTTTGGACCCAAGAAATGGTCCCAGTCACATTTTCTAATTCCTTACAGGTTTTCCAGTAGTCATGTATGGATGTGAGGGTTGGGCTATAAGAAAGGCTGAGCACCAAAGAACTGATGCTTCGCACTGTGGTGCAGGGGAAGACTCTTGAGAGTTCCTTGAACTGAAAGGAGATTAAACCAGTCAATCCTAAAACAAATCCATCTTGAATACTCACTGCAAGGTTTGATGCTGAAGCCGAAGCTCCAATACTTTGGCCACCTGAGGCAAACAGCCAACTTATTGGAAAAGACCATGATGCTGGGAAAGATTAAGGCAAGAGGATAAGGGGACAACAGAAGACAAGATGGTTGGATCGCATCACCAACTCAGTGGACATGAATTTGAGCAAGCTCTAGGAGATGGTGAAGGACAGGGAAGTCTGGCGTGCTGCATTCATTGGGGTTGCAAAGAGTTAGACATGACTGAGCAACTGATCAACAACAACACTAACAACCTTATGTAGGTGTCAACATTCTTTCAGTTTTCCGTAGATGGAAAATATTTCTAACCTTATGTAGGTGTCAACATTCTTTCAGTTTTCCGCAGGTGGAAAATATTTCTAACTCACCCCTTTCCAGACAGAGCAGTGTTTCAGTTACATCCCAGTTTGCCTAATACAGATCTAGGCATCCCAATTTGCCTAATACAGATCTGAGGTGCCATCCCCTGTGCCTTCATGTGGGCTAAACCCAGTGCCCAATTTATCGATGCCCATGCCTGGTTCTACAATCCCCTTGATGCACATGAAATCAGTTCCTGTTCATTTCCATGAATAAAAATACCTCCTCATTTCTGGCAGCTGAAGGAGTTCCCCTCTTTGGTTTTCAGCTCAACTATGCATTTTCATTTTTTCTGTTGTTGTTATACTCTCTCCAGCAGAACCATCTATTTTTAAATGAGAAGCAGAGTCCTTTTGTAACAGCTCAGATTGTAATACTCAAAGTCTTATCATTTCAACATCCCTGTTTCCTGTGCTTCCTCGCTTTAACACATGGTACATAATGGGGATAACACAGAAAGTGTGTAATCTTCAAAACTATCACTGGATTTGTGCAATCAAATTAAGAGAAAACCAAGAGACACCTTTAAGGACTAAAAGCACAAGCACACTTATCTGATCTCTACTATGTGTCAGACAGCCATTCATTCAGTAATTGAGAGCCTAACCGAGCCAGGAACTAAGAAAGGAGATTGGAGTACAGTAGACAGCTTATTCTTGTATGTTTCCAAACTTCAAACCTTAAAGGAAAAATAATTTTTGAACCTCATATTCGATTGCTTTAAGGAAAATATACATATAGACAGATATCATTTTCCCTAGAGAACTATAAATCTTCAATTGAGAAAACAAATCTTATTCCCTGTCTTTATGTGAGGCGGTAGACTCTCAGTGCAAGAATGACTTACCCTACACATGCGTCAAAATTCAACCAGAGCCTTTTTCCTAAATATTAAAATAGCTTTTCTAAAAATTCAAAGACTTGGACATGCATGACTACTTTGTACTTAGGAACTGAACAGATCCTGACTCTTGATAAACATAATTTTAGTAAGCTTTAATTCAAAGTCTCTAAAAGTAATAGAGATGGCATTCATTGTATACATTTTAGCAAAATGGCTAAGAACATTCCATAACTGGTGTAGGTATACATTCTAATTCAAGTAAATAATATTAATTTGTTCTTTCTTGCATTTTTATTCTTTTTTCCAGCTCTGCAAAGTAAGAAATATTTCTTATCTAGATTCAATAATTCATTCCTACTTCTCATGCAGTGTTTGTTTTAGTCACTAATTCATGACCCCATGTCAAAGATGCACATGAAATCAGTTCCTGTTCATTTCCATGAATAAAAATACCTCCTCATTTCTGGCAGCTGAAGGAGTTCCCCTCTTTGGTTTTCAGCTCAACTATGCATTTTCATTTTTTCTGTTGTTGTTATACTCTCTCCAGCAGAACCATCTATTTTTAAATGAGAAGCAGAGTCCTTTTGTAACAGCTCAGATTGTAATACTCAAAGTCTTATCATTTCAACATCCCTGTTTCCTGTGCTTCCTCGCTTTAACACATGGTACATAATGGGGATAACACAGAAAGTGTGTAATCTTCAAAACTATCACTGGATTTGTGCAATCAAATTAAGAGAAAACCAAGAGACACCTTTAAGGACTAAAAGCACAAGCACACTTATCTGATCTCTACTATGTGTCAGACAGCCATTCATTCAGTAATTGAGAGCCTAACCGAGCCAGGAACTAAGAAAGGAGATTGGAGTACAGTAGACAGCTTATTCTTGTATGTTTCCAAACTTCAAACCTTAAAGGAAAAATAATTTTTGAACCTCATATTCGATTGCTTTAAGGAAAATATACATATAGACAGATATCATTTTCCCTAGAGAACTATAAATCTTCAATTGAGAAAACAAATCTTATTCCCTGTCTTTATGTGAGGCGGTAGACTCTCAGTGCAAGAATGACTTACCCTACACATGCGTCAAAATTCAACCAGAGCCTTTTTCCTAAATATTAAAATAGCTTTTCTAAAAATTCAAAGACTTGGACATGCATGACTACTTTGTACTTAGGAACTGAACAGATCCTGACTCTTGATAAACATAATTTTAGTAAGCTTTAATTCAAAGTCTCTAAAAGTAATAGAGATGGCATTCATTGTATACATTTTAGCAAAATGGCTAAGAACATTCCATAACTGGTGTAGGTATACATTCTAATTCAAGTAAATAATATTAATTTGTTCTTTCTTGCATTTTTATTCTTTTTTCCAGCTCTGCAAAGTAAGAAATATTTCTTATCTAGATTCAATAATTCATACCTACTTCTCTCATGCAGTGTTTGTTTTAGTCACTAATTCATGACCCCATGGACTGTAGCCTGCCAGGCTCCTCTGTCTGTGGGATTTCCCAGGCAAGAATACTAGAGTGAGTTGACATTTCCTTCTCTAGGGGATCTTCCCGACTCTGGGATCAAACCCATATCTCCTGCATTGGCAAACAGATTCTCTACCACTAAGCCACAAGGGAAGCCCAACTAGGTAATAAATACACGTGTACACAACTATCCATATAACATGTTAATAACTACAAATTATAGCATACATTCTGGAAGTAACTTAAGCAAAATGTCAAAAATGTTGCTTTGTAGTCTGATATCTGCACAAGAACATAAGGAACACTAAAAAAAAATAGCTCTTTTGAGAATACTCAACAAAGCAATGATATTTACAAGTGCCTACTTCCTGGAATGGCATGCTCTATACTCATAACACACTCATCACACATAAATAAATCATTGTGGGTTTTTCTTAAATTTCACATACCTAAGGATACTGCCTTATTTACTTAGTTTAACGATACTAGTTTCTGGTCATTACATATTGGCACCAATATACTCTCAACAGAAGTCAATAGAAAGAACACTGAGTTAGGAGTCAGAAGGCTTAAGTTCTAATCTTGGTTCTGCTACTTAGGCAATTCACTTCATTCTTCAGTTTTCTCAGGTGATATTAAAGGAGTGAGATTGTCAAGATTATTTCTAGATATTTTGTTCTATGGTTTTAATAATGGTGGTAAGTATAAGACTTTTGGTTTATGATTTTATTGTGCTTTTAGTTATTGGGTACTGCAAAATATGCAGATTTGAATTGATTCCTATACCACAGTGATGTGTAACAGAGATTTTTTACAGCATAGTGCTTGGGGAAAAAAACAGCCAGAAATTAATAACAAGATTTAAATTAAAGGCTGTGCCAGAAATCTGTAAGAACACTAAATCAGTTCCAACTTTAAGCAATAATAATTAATATCCACTAATAATTAAGTGGGTGATGTGTAGTTTCAGTTCCAGGTGTCCAAGCTTCCCTTTCTTGTCTCATTATTAAGAATTACAACCGACTGTGCTGCAGATAAACCTTTAAGCAAAGCATATTTCATCTGTTTGCTTAATGGACTGGCATCTTCTTGGAATTCAGAGTACTGAAACTTAATATCGGTTGTGAGATAATTTATGGTTGACTTCAATATCCTCTCTCTCACATTGGGAAAACTCTCCGTCTATTTCACAGTCTGAAACTTTATTAACTTTCATTTTCTTAAGTGAAAACATTCCAAATGACATTCTAGAATCTTGCAAAGGATATAGAGAAGGTGGCTATGAGGGTAGAAATCGGCCAGACAAAACTAAACAACTAAACTATAGACACTATGGAAAGGGAACAATGATGCTATTTCAAAAATGGTGTCTTGTCTAGGAATTAGTAGAGAGAAAAATAACCCAGGGCAATCAGGCCCTAACTGTGGAGGAAGGATTAAATAGAAGTCCTTACAAGCCTTAACACAACACTGTTGGAGGCAGTTACCTCCTTGCCAGAATGTCATCCCTCTCCCTAGTGGCAAGGGAAAGGCGGCTGTGTTGTGTAAGTCAGTGCTATCCAAAGATGATATAACTCAAGTAACATAGGTAATTTTAATTTTCTAGCAGTTATATTTAAGAAAGGGAAAAATGGCTGAAAATTACCTTAATAATATTTCTATTTAACCTAATATATCCAAAATATATACTCAACATAAGAAGTATTAATTATTTTTTTTCTTCATGCTAAGTCTTCAAAAGTCACTGTGCATTTTACAATCACAACACATCTCAACTTGAACCAGCCACTTTCAAGTGCTCAGAAGTCACATGAGTTAATGATTCCCATACTGGACAGCACAGCTCTAGATGGGTACTCATCTTAATAAACATATTTCCCCAAATAGCAACAAAGTACCTGATGTATAAAACAATACTTATCTCAGAGACCATATCATGATTTCTCAGAGTAACTAAAACCAGTAACAATAAACAAGATCGCATATGCTCAGGCACAAAAAAACACACCATCAATGGAGGATGCAAGACAAAAATTATATCTCAGGGTTGTTGCCTACCTGCCTGCCTTCTTTCCTTCCATTCTTACACTGGTCCTTTCTTCCACCAACACTCTGGCCTTGGTATTACGCCAAGAAATACAAATGTGAACAAGAGAGCTAAGGTCAGAGCCCTCAGAAAGCTGACTATATAACAGGAAAGACGGAACTTAATTAAGTAAGTCTATAATGAATTAATTACAAATAGGAGAATTCAGAGTACTGAAACTTAATATCGGTTGTGAGATAATTTATGGTTGACTTCAATATCCTCTCTCTCACATTGGGAAAACTCTCCGTCTATTTCACAGTCTGAAACTTTATTAACTTTCATTTTCTTAAGTGAAAACATTCCAAATGACATTCTAGAATCTTGCAAAGGATATAGAGAAGGTGGCTATGAGGGTAGAAATCGGCCAGACAAAACTAAACAACTAAACTATAGACACTATGGAAAGGGAACAATGATGCTATTTCAAAAATGGTGTCTTGTCTAGGAATTAGTAGAGAGAAAAATAACCCAGGGCAATCAGGCCCTAACTGTGGAGGAAGGATTAAATAGAAGTCCTTACAAGCCTTAACACAACACTGTTGGAGGCAGTTACCTCCTTGCCAGAATGTCATCCCTCTCCCTAGTGGCAAGGGAAAGGCGGCTGTGTTGTGTAAGTCAGTGCTATCCAAAGATGATATAACTCAAGTAACATAGGTAATTTTAATTTTCTAGCAGTTATATTTAAGAAAGGGAAAAATGGCTGAAAATTACCTTAATAATATTTCTATTTAACCTAATATATCCAAAATATATACTCAACATAAGAAGTATTAATTATTTTTTTTCTTCATGCTAAGTCTTCAAAAGTCACTGTGCATTTTACAATCACAACACATCTCAACTTGAACCAGCCACTTTCAAGTGCTCAGAAGTCACATGAGTTAATGATTCCCATACTGGACAGCACAGCTCTAGATGGGTACTCATCTTAATAAACATATTTCCCCAAATAGCAACAAAGTACCTGATGTATAAAACAATACTTATCTCAGAGACCATATCATGATTTCTCAGAGTAACTAAAACCAGTAACAATAAACAAGATCGCATATGCTCAGGAAAAAAAAAAAAAAAACACACCATCAATGGAGGATGCAAGACAAAAATTATATCTCAGGGTTGTTGCCTACCTGCCTGCCTTCTTTCCTTCCATTCTTACACTGGTCCTTTCTTCCACCAACACTCTGGCCTTGGTATTACGCCAAGAAATACAAATGTGAACAAGAGAGCTAAGGTCAGAGCCCTCAGAAAGCTGACTATATAACAGGAAAGACGGAACTTAATTAAGTAAGTCTATAATGAATTAATTACAAATAGGAGAAGTGTTTTAGAGGACTCCTGGCCATATGATAGATAGATGCAACCTAGTCTCAAGGGAGCTGCTGTGGACTGAATGAATGGACTCCCAAAATTTCTCAGTTGAAATCTGAACCTCCAAGGTAACATTAGGAGGAAAGGACTTTGGGAAGTAAACAAGTCATGAGGGCTCTGCCATGAATGGGATTAGTGTTCTTGTAAGAGGTTCCAGAGTGAGCCTCTCCCCCTTCAACCATGTGAGGTTACAGAAAGAAGACAGCCATTAGTAAGGAGGCAGGCCCTCATCAGACCCTGGATCTATGGACCCCATGATCTTGAACTTCTTGGCCTCCAGAATTGCCAGCAGTCAACCACTCTATGGAACATCTGTTATAGCACCCTGAGCAAACTAAGACAGGATTGAAACATAGCTTCCATCAGGGCATAACACTGATGACAAAGAAGTCCTCACAAACAAGGAAGAACTAGCTTGATGGAGCAGATGGGTAAGGAAAAATGTGGGAAGTGAAAATCAATAGCATTCTACACAAGGGAAGCAATAGGAGAGACTAGGTTCAAAGACAGAAATGACTCTGGTGAGTTTAAACAATTCAAACTCACAGCTGGAGTTCATAGACTAAAGGTAAGACATACGGTTCAAGATAAGTCCTGCTCATTCAGAACGCTGTAAACCATGCTGAAAGAATCATGGAGCTTTCTGAGGGGTTCTGGATTGAAAACGCAGAAGATATATGTGACACATAGAAAAGCCAGTTTAGGGTACACTTCTTTTTGTACTTATCCATCAATAATCCACTGATGTTGGATTGGTAGGTCTATGTATACCCAGGCTGGCCATCCCTTTCCCAGCTATGCCAATGGTGCAGAACTTCAAATAAAAGTCACTCAGTCGTGTTTGACTCTTTGTAACCCCATGATCTGTCCATGGGATTCTCCAGGCAAGAGTACTGAAATGGATAGCCATTTCTTTCTCCACGGGATCTTTACCATCAAAGCTATAAAAACCTAAACACCACTATACAAATCTAGCTTTGATTTTATGTACCTTTTGTCCAAAAATAATAGCCTTCTTTTCTTACAGATTATTAGTGTGGTCTCCAATACTGCCTATAGCAATAACAGAATGCGGTGCTACAAAAAAACAAAGCATAGACTACTCAAAGAAAGCAACTAGCTCACTCAAGCAATAGAGTGTCTTTTCTTCCTTTGCTATTACTAACCTAGAGCAAGTGATCAACTCAAATAAATTATAATTATGTAATATCTGTCATTCATAATTGTATAATGTATATGGATTGTTTTCCAACTGTAGTATTCCAAAACCTATAATTACAAAATTTGGATTGTAAAAAATGCCCTGTAGAAGGAAAGTCTGTATTTTAAACTTTCACAAAGAGTAATGGAAAAACACGAAAAATTTTGGATCATAAAGATGACATAATCCAGCCCATATTTTAAAGGCTCAGTAGAGATTGCAAGAAAAAGAACAGATAGAAGGCTAGGCAGGGAGACGAATGAGAAACTAACAACAGGAGACCAATCAAGGGATGACAGACTTGGATTACAGTGTTTGGAAACAGGTGCTTTAAGTTGTAAAGTTGCCTTGACATAGTTATTAATTGCCTGTAGGCAGAGAAGGAGATGCATGAGCATAAATAGAAAGTGTAAGTATGGAACCATGGCACCACCAGAATTTTCTTAAAATCAATAAAGTAGATCTTAACTGAAATACTTCCCGCAAATTAGCAATATGCTTCCCAGTATTGCATGAGAGACAAAACCCAGATTTTGCCTTTTCAGTAAAGATAAGTCCTGCTCATTCAGAACGCTTAAAAACCAAAAAAACCCTTTCTTTTGTACTTATCCATCAATAATCCACTGATGTTGGATTGGTAGGTCTATGTATACCCAGGCTGGCCATCCCTTTCCCAGCTATGCCAATGGTGCAGAACTTCAAATAAAAGTCACTCAGTCGTGTTTGACTCTTTGTAACCCCATGATCTGTCCATGGGATTCTCCAGGCAAGAGTACTGAAATGGATAGCCATTTCTTTCTCCACGGGATCTTTACCATCAAAGCTATAAAAACCTAAACACCACTATACAAATCTAGCTTTGATTTTATGTACCTTTTGTCCAAAAATAATAGCCTTCTTTTCTTACAGATTATTAGTGTGGTCTCCAATACTGCCTATAGCAATAACAGAATGCGGTGCTACAAAAAAACAAAGCATAGACTACTCAAAGAAAGCAACTAGCTCACTCAAGCAATAGAGTGTCTTTTCTTCCTTTGCTATTACTAACCTAGAGCAAGTGATCAACTCAAATAAATTATAATTATGTAATATCTGTCATTCATAATTGTATAATGTATATGGATTGTTTTCCAACTGTAGTATTCCAAAACCTATAATTACAAAATTTGGATTGTAAAAAATGCCCTGTAGAAGGAAAGTCTGTATTTTAAACTTTCACAAAGAGTAATGGAAAAACACGAAAAATTTTGGATCATAAAGATGACATAATCCAGCCCATATTTTAAAGGCTCAGTAGAGATTGCAAGAAAAAGAACAGATAGAAGGCTAGGCAGGGAGACGAATGAGAAACTAACAACAGGAGACCAATCAAGGGATGACAGACTTGGATTACAGTGTTTGGAAACAGGTGCTTTAAGTTGTAAAGTTGCCTTGACATAGTTATTAATTGCCTGTAGGCAGAGAAGGAGATGCATGAGCATAAATAGAAAGTGTAAGTATGGAACCATGGCACCACCAGAATTTTCTTAAAATCAATAAAGTAGATCTTAACTGAAATACTTCCCGCAAATTAGCAATATGCTTCCCAGTATTGCATGAGAGACAAAACCCAGATTTTGTACTTCTCTGACCAGATAAAGATCCCTCTCTCCTGTGGCTACATTGACCGCTGAGCTTGGAGTGCCTCTGTGAGGTATCAGGGAGGTGAGGGAGACCTATGCCTGGCAACTTGTATCCTTGTTCTTGTGTGTATGTCTTTGCACAGCTCATAGGCTGCTGTGAAAATTCACCAAAGGATGAAAATGCAATCCTAAAAGTGATCATTCTTACCAGTCTCTGAACACAGATACATCTTGGTGGTCAGACAAAGTTTACACGTCAATGATGAATCCAAAGTTTCTGATTTAAACAAGATAAATATTGGCACCATTTTTTGAGTAGACGAACATTAAAAAGAGAAATTGATTTGGGATTAAATCTTCAAGTTCAGTTTGGAATATTTTTAGTTTGAGGCACCAAATAGAACTCATATATATATAGATAGATTTAAAGCTCCGAAAAAAGGTCTTTCCTGAGGATATAAATGCGGTAGTAGTTGACTTTTGAGAAATAATGAGTACATTGTGAGTGTTTAGTACCTAGGGTTGAGCGTCATTTATTGGATTCCCAAGACAAAATAAATAAGGAAAAGCTAATTAAGGAGACTAAGGAGCAACCAAAATGATTAGAGCAAATGGTATTTCAAAGGGAAGGATTGGGTACTACCAAGAGGTCCTGGGAAGGAGGATTAGCAAATTACTAGATTTACTAAACTGGAGGTTATTAGTAACTACTGGAAGATGAGGGAGTTTTTTAGTATTGAGGGTAGAAGACAGATTAGAAAGATGTGAGGTGTGAGGAAGGAATGGAGCAAAGTTGCCAATAAATAGATTTTAAATTTGAACATGAACAAGAAGAAAATAATGACTTGACAAAGATTGGCGGTTGTGGTAAGGTTATCTGCCAGTTTTAGAAAGCCTATTGAATAGTAAATAATAAGAATTCAACAGAGAGAGGAGTTAAAGGTAAAGTACTCTTCCTATGAAAGTAGAAAGGAACAAAATTCAGAATAGAGGAGATTGGTCTCAGCTAGAAGAAAAAACTTCATTATAACAGAAGGAAAGAAGGAAAATGTCAATTTGCTTATTCAGATGCAAAACTCCCAGATACGATGGTGTCTCTTTAACCATAGATCTTAACTGAAATACTTCCCGCAAATTAGCAATATGCTTCCCAGTATTGCATGAGAGACAAAACCCAGATTTTGTACTTCTCTGACCAGATAAAGATCCCTCTCTCCTGTGGCTACATTGACCGCTGAGCTTGGAGTGCCTCTGTGAGGTATCAGGGAGGTGAGGGAGACCTATGCCTGGCAACTTGTATCCTTGTTCTTGTGTGTATGTCTTTGCACAGCTCATAGGCTGCTGTGAAAATTCACCAAAGGATGAAAATGCAATCCTAAAAGTGATCATTCTTACCAGTCTCTGAACACAGATACATCTTGGTGGTCAGACAAAGTTTAGCACGTCAATGATGAATCCAAAGTTTCTGATTTAAACAAGATAAATATTGGCACCATTTTTTGAGTAGACGAACATTAAAAAGAGAAATTGATTTGGGATTAAATCTTCAAGTTCAGTTTGGAATATTTTTAGTTTGAGGCACCAAATAGAACTCATATATATATAGATAGATTTAAAGCTCCGAAAAAAGGTCTTTCCTGAGGATATAAATGCGGTAGTAGTTGACTTTTGAGAAATAATGAGTACATTGTGAGTGTTTAGTACCTAGGGTTGAGCGTCATTTATTGGATTCCCAAGACAAAATAAATAAGGAAAAGCTAATTAAGGAGACTAAGGAGCAACCAAAATGATTAGAGCAAATGGTATTTCAAAGGGAAGGATTGGGTACTACCAAGAGGTCCTGGGAAGGAGGATTAGCAAATTACTAGATTTACTAAACTGGAGGTTATTAGTAACTACTGGAAGATGAGGGAGTTTTTTAGTATTGAGGGTAGAAGACAGATTAGAAAGATGTGAGGTGTGAGGAAGGAATGGAGCAAAGTTGCCAATAAATAGATTTTAAATTTGAACATGAACAAGAAGAAAATAATGACTTGACAAAGATTGGCGGTTGTGGTAAGGTTATCTGCCAGTTTTAGAAAGCCTATTGAATAGTAAATAATAAGAATTCAACAGAGAGAGGAGTTAAAGGTAAAGTACTCTTCCTATGAAAGTAGAAAGGAACAAAATTCAGAATAGAGGAGATTGGTCTCAGCTAGAAGAAAAAAAACTTCATTATAACAGAAGGAAAGAAGGAGAGAACAGATGTCAATTTGCTTATTCAGATGCAAAAACTCCCAGATACGATGGTGTCTCTTTATAGCAGGTAATTCTCACGCAAGATTTTCAGTACATACATGAGCGCCCTGGGAGAGAGTTGGGGGAAATACATGTATACATACATATACATATATCCACACACATATATATTCTCTTAACTTCACTGAGTATCTACTGAGTTATGATAAGTTTCCCACTGTCAAGTTCTAGGGGCATCATTCAGAGCCCCATCTGCACAGATAAACCTGGAAGACCAATTATCTATGTATTCCTATGGCAGGTTAGAAGAGCAAAACAGGATTTATTCAGGGACTTCCCTGGCGGTCCAGCAATTAAGACTCCACTCTCCCAATGTAGGGGGCTCAAGTCTGATCCCTGGTCGGGGAACTAGATCTCATGTGCCACAACCAAGAGCCTGTATGTTCCAACTAAGACCCAGTGTGGACAAATTTAAAAAATAATAATAATATTGGCAAAAATAATTCCAGAATAGGGACTAATTTGAGGGAGGGTCAGGAGAACTTGAATCTATTCCTCACTGTGATACTCTCCTTTTGGGTAAGTCACTTAGCTTCATTGTTTGATAATGTCCTCATCTGTATAGAGTAGCAACAGATAATAGATAATATATGGAGAGATAGGTAGATAGACAGATTCAGAGAAGGAAAAAGGAAGAGAAAATGGCTTCGCAGGAAGCCTGTGCAAAGACACAGATATGAATGGGCTTGACACACTTAATGAACTTCATTGTGGATGTAGCAATGAGTTCCTGAGCAGCATATACTGGAGTATGTACAGTGTCATGAATCTCACTACCATGGAGCTCCTTCTATTATTATTTATTTTTATATTATGGCATACTAGTAATATAGTCTATATGTGTATAGATTTTTCTAATCTAAATTTTATACATATATATATAGATAGATAGATAGATATATGATACCACTTTAATGGCAGAAAGCAAAGAGGAACTATAGAGTCTCCTGAAGGTGAAAGAGGGGAGCGAAAAAGCCAGCTTAAAACTCAATATAAGAAAAAAACCGAAGACCATGGCATCTGGTTCCATCACTTCATGGCAAAAGAAGGGGGAAAGGTGGAAACACTGACAGATTTCCTCTTCTTGGGCTCTGAAATCACTATGGATGGTGACTGCAGCCATGAAATTAGAAGACGATTGCTTCTTGGCAGGAAAGCTTGGCAGGAAAGCTACGACAAACCTAAACAACGTACGAAAAAGCAAAAACATCACTTTGCCAACAAAGGTCAGTATAGTCAAGGCTATGGTCATTCCATTAGTCATGTACAGATACGAGAGCTGGACCATAAAGAAGGTTGGACATGGAAGAATTGATGCTTTTGAACTGTGGTGGTAAAGAAGACTCTTGTGAGCTCCTTGGACAGCAAGGAGACGAAACCACTCAATCCTAAAGGAAATCAACCCTGAACACTCGTTGCAAGGCCTGATACTGAAGCTGAAGCTCCAGTACTTTGGCCACCAAATGTGAAGAGCTGACTCACTGGAAAAGACCCTGATGCTGGAAAAGATTAAAGGCAGAAGGAAAAGAAGGTGGCAGAGGATAAGATGGTTTGATGGCATCACCGACTCAATGGACCTGAGTTTGAGCAAACTCCAGGAGATAGTGAAGGGCAGGGAGGCATGGCGTGCTGCAGTCCATGGGTCCACAAAAAGTCAGACACGAATGAGTGACTAAACTGACTGACCAGGAAGCAGTCCAGAGTCAAGTTTAAAGTTCTTGCACTTCTCAGAGAACCTGTCACTCAGTTCACAGCTCAGACCTTCTAGGGTTCCACATCCTCAGAATGTGGTACAGAACAGGGAAGCATTAACCCTTTGGACTCCTGCTCCTCGAAGAAGGACAGAATAGAGTTCAAACAAAGGCTCTCTGAGAATTAGAAGATTCACTGTTATTCTTATTATATTATTTTATCATGAGGAGAACTGGAGCTCAGAAAAACTGAGGTAACTATTACTTACTCCAATCATTAGTACATGGTAGGCTTTTGTTATAAGCTGAATAAAATGAAGAATAAATTATACACACCTAGTCAGTGGCATTGGCTGAACACAGTGGACCTCTCTCCAGAGCTGATTCCTTGATTCCAAGCTGACTTAAATACATATTGCTATATGGGCTTATCAAAATTCTGGATACTCTATTTGATAGCTTGTGTGCTCACACGCTTGTGTTTATTAGTGTCTAAGTATATACCTGCCATTGCATGCATGTGTATGCATGCACACACACAAACACACTATCCGCTGGCTGCAGTCTTCCTTGGGACTGTATCTTAAATATGATTTGTGGCAATTACTCTTTGAATCCAATTTCATTATTTGATTTTTTCCCTAGACAAATTTCTCTGTCATAAGTTCTGACTGATTTATGATTCAAGGATGCCATATACATCTTACCCTTCAAAACAACATTTAAATCTTATCAAAAGTACTTTTCTCATTTTCTTAAATTCACTGTAGAAATAAAGTCCTATCATCCACTGTAATGCAGAAGAAAAGTGAATGTGAACGCTCAAAAAAGGCTCTGATATAATCAGTATTCAAGTGATTTATGTAGTTCTTATTTTTTCTACTTTTCTTTCTACATCCACAGAAATGCATGAGCAGAAACAAAGAAACATGTAAAGAATACAAACTGGAAATGACCAACTGGGTGGGTGCAAAAATAACATTATATCTGATCTACCCAATAAAAAGGCTACTGGAGGGAATAGAAAGAACACTGGAATTAAAGTCAAAAGCTGAGGGGCAAAAAGAAACTAAGAACTACCAAACATTTACCATGTTTTAGGCAAAGGGTTAGCACCTTTCTATATTTTACTCTCTTTCAAAGGGTTGATACTAAGTTTCCTGCTACTCTCTTATCTCTAAACATTGCAGATGGTTTTAGTAACTACTTATATGACATCACAGAATTCTGCAAAGGTAACATGCATAACAACGATGTGAATATGAAAAGGGGCAAATGTTAGTAGGGATCTGTACTGTGCTTGAAAAAAAGAATGCTGGGAAACATCCAGAGTGTTCCTGTCTTAGATACAGGTGCCTAAGCTGAATAAAATGAAGAATAAATTATACACACCTAGTCAGTGGCATTGGCTGAACACAGTGGACCTCTCTCCAGAGCTGATTCCTTGATTCCAAGCTGACTTAAATACATATTGCTATATGGGCTTATCAAAATTCTGGATACTCTATTTGATAGCTTGTGTGCTCACACGCTTGTGTTTATTAGTGTCTAAGTATATACCTGCCATTGCATGCATGTGTATGCATGCACACACACAAACACACTATCCGCTGGCTGCAGTCTTCCTTGGGACTGTATCTTAAATATGATTTGTGGCAATTACTCTTTGAATCCAATTTCATTATTTGATTTTTTCCCTAGACAAATTTCTCTGTCATAAGTTCTGACTGATTTATGATTCAAGGATGCCATATACATCTTACCCTTCAAAACAACATTTAAATCTTATCAAAAGTACTTTTCTCATTTTCTTAAATTCACTGTAGAAATAAAGTCCTATCATCCACTGTAATGCAGAAGAAAAGTGAATGTGAACGCTCAAAAAAGGCTCTGATATAATCAGTATTCAAGTGATTTATGTAGTTCTTATTTTTTCTACTTTTCTTTCTACATCCACAGAAATGCATGAGCAGAAACAAAGAAACATGTAAAGAATACAAACTGGAAATGACCAACTGGGTGGGTGCAAAAATAACATTATATCTGATCTACCCAATAAAAAGGCTACTGGAGGGAATAGAAAGAACACTGGAATTAAAGTCAAAAGCTGAGGGGCAAAAAGAAACTAAGAACTACCAAACATTTACCATGTTTTAGGCAAAGGGTTAGCACCTTTCTATATTTTACTCTCTTTCAAAGGGTTGATACTAAGTTTCCTGCTACTCTCTTATCTCTAAACATTGCAGATGGTTTTAGTAACTACTTATATGACATCACAGAATTCTGCAAAGGTAACATGCATAACAACGATGTGAATATGAAAAGGGGCAAATGTTAGTAGGGATCTGTACTGTGCTTGAAAAAAAGAATGCTGGGAAACATCCAGAGTGTTCCTGTCTTAGATACAGGTGCCTATGCTGCATATTCAAGAATGGAAATCAGATTCCATTATTATCAGTGAATCAGAAAATGTCCTGTCCTGCCTGCCTGTGGGAAAGCCCTACAGAGAAGTTGGTGAATATTTTATGATGGTATCTCAGAGGAAGAACTCAAATGACACCTCATAGCCGGCCTTTTTTTGATTTCACAGAAGAGATGTGACAAATGTAAGACCAGTTAGGAATTACTCAGAAGCTTCGAATTTTAAGGCTCTGTAAGTATTATCTAACTTATATTTTGCTAGATGATTAGACAGCCAAATGTGGTGTTTTTTCCTTAGGTGTAGAGAAAGAAATGACTTATTAATAAAACTAATTCAGAAAAGCTAGTCCTGCTTGAATGATCTTTGATAAATTAATAAAACTGATTTTATATCTTACTTCATTATTTCAGATAAATTAGGATACTTATTTTCAATAAGCAATAAAACAAAAATGGAATGACTTTAAAGTTTTATTGTAACTACTCAATTATTTTAGGTAATTAGAAGCACATATAATCTAAGTATTTATGAAAATAAGCAAATATAAAAACAATCTAAGTCATTATCATGGAATTTCAACTACAGAAAAGGATTTGTTATATTGGAGGGCATCAGAATTTCTATTGCATTTTACTTAGAATAAGTGAAGTTACAGAAACTGACATATGTTAGATGTCTTGTTTATTTGGTTCTTGTCTAGTGAAATATAATGTTATGCTAGATATTGTTCTAGATTTTGTGGGGCTACAATTACATGTCATGTACTAAAAAGAATTCAGTCTATTAAGGGAGATATATGACTTACGAATACATAAGCTCAACATCGTGATAAATGAAATGACTTTGAGATAAAGAGAGTATAGAAGGAAAAGCAATTTTTTTACATTAGTAGCATTTGTTTTTTAATCAAAACCATCATAACTTTATGTACATTTTTCAGATATTTTATCTTTTTGAAAGCAACTTGCTACATATTGCCAGACTGTGAAATACTACAAATAGAAGGAAATCAGATTCCATTATTATCAGTGAATCAGAAAATGTCCTGTCCTGCCTGCCTGTGGGAAAGCCCTACAGAGAAGTTGGTGAATATTTTATGATGGTATCTCAGAGGAAGAACTCAAATGACACCTCATAGCCGGCCTTTTTTTGATTTCACAGAAGAGATGTGACAAATGTAAGACCAGTTAGGAATTACTCAGAAGCTTCGAATTTTAAGGCTCTGTAAGTATTATCTAACTTATATTTTGCTAGATGATTAGACAGCCAAATGTGGTGTTTTTTTTCCTTAGGTGTAGAGAAAGAAATGACTTATTAATAAAACTAATTCAGAAAAGCTAGTCCTGCTTGAATGATCTTTGATAAATTAATAAAACTGATTTTATATCTTACTTCATTATTTCAGATAAATTAGGATACTTATTTTCAATAAGCAATAAAACAAAAATGGAATGACTTTAAAGTTTTATTGTAACTACTCAATTATTTTAGGTAATTAGAAGCACATATAATCTAAGTATTTATGAAAATAAGCAAATATAAAAACAATCTAAGTCATTATCATGGAATTTCAACTACAGAAAAGGATTTGTTATATTGGAGGGCATCAGAATTTCTATTGCATTTTACTTAGAATAAGTGAAGTTACAGAAACTGACATATGTTAGATGTCTTGTTTATTTGGTTCTTGTCTAGTGAAATATAATGTTATGCTAGATATTGTTCTAGATTTTGTGGGGCTACAATTACATGTCATGTACTAAAAAGAATTCAGTCTATTAAGGGAGATATATGACTTACGAATACATAAGCTCAACATCGTGATAAATGAAATGACTTTGAGATAAAGAGAGTATAGAAGGAAAAGCAATTTTTTTACATTAGTAGCATTTGTTTTTTAATCAAAACCATCATAACTTTATGTACATTTTTCAGATATTTTATCTTTTTGAAAGCAACTTGCTACATATTGCCAGACTGTGAAATACTACAAATAAGTAATCTAGTTTGGAAAATATGTATTTAAAATTCATTTTCTTAATTAGACACAGAAAAAGGGAAGAAAAAATAAGTGAAAACTTTTACTCATATTTTAGGAAATAAAACGCAGTAACAATTTTTTTCATTTATCTCCTGATACTGAAGTCTGTGATAACCAATTACCGAAAAACAAAGTCAAAAAATTAGAAGGAAACAAAGCCAATCAGTGAAAATAAATAAAAGGTAATCTTATAATGAAACAAGATTTAATGGCTAACAAGTGTGAAAAGACTTAATTTAACAACATCTAGCCCACAGTGTTCCCCTGAAATCTAGGACCATCTGGACTGACCATTTCCTCAAAGGGAAAGCTGAGAACCACTTATATGATTTATGATGGTATCTCAGAGGAAGAACTCAAATGACACCTCATAGATTTTAAAAAGGCACCTGAGCTTCCCTAGTGCTTAGTGTTAATTGATTTCATAAAGTAAAAAGAAGCAAAAAACAAAACTTTAGATTAATTCCAGTTTATTTAGATTCTAACTAAAATCAAGGATAAATCTTTACTTGATGTGAAAGGTTAATAGACAGTTATTCTCTTAAAAGTATATTAAGTATAAGCTCCACCATTCCAAATGCATTATTTCTATGTAAGTTAAAACCCAAGGTTCAGGTACAACCTACAATTAGCTACATGATGGCAGAAAATTCAACTCAAGGAATAAATGATGAAATAAATATGCTCAAAATCCTGCATGATAGGCTTTAGCATTACATGAACCAAGAGCTTCCAGACATCCAAACTGGGTTAGGAAAGTCAGAGGAACCAGAGATCAAACTGCCAACATTCACTGGATCATAGAATCAAATTCATGGTGGCTGGGGGAATCACAATATTCAAATTCAAAACGAAGAAGGTTCCATTTGAGCTAGCAGTGGAACCAGATGAAAGTAAATAATATGACATTGGAAATTTGCATGAGGAGTTCAGATGTTAACCTATGAGTCAGAAATATAGAGAAGACAGGTGAAGACAGTAAAGGTGAGTTCATCCAAAAAGAAACCACAGCAGAGAAAGAAGAAAATAAATACACAAACAACAACAAAATAGAAATACCTCAATTAAGGATGTCATTCAGCAAACACTAATATTTACCTACATAACCCTGGTTTTCTGGACTTGCTGTCAACAGGTTGAAAGTTTAGAAGAAAAATAAAAATTACAAAAATAAATTTTAAGAAACTGTTGAGTAGTATGACTCATGTCTCTACAACAGAAATGGGTTCATAGGGCTTCCCTGGTGGTCCAGTGGGTAAGGACACTGCCTTGCAGTGCAAGGGGCACTGGTTCGATCCCTGGCCTGGGAAGATCCCACGTGCCGCGGAGCGGCTGGACCGCTGTGTCCAATTACTGAGCCAGGGCTCTGGAGCGCATGCGCCCAGAGCTGGTGCTCTGCGACAACAGAGGCCACTGTGATGGGAGGCCCACACGGGCCAAAGAACAAAGATGGATGAAAATAGATAAATGAAAGACCAATAGAAGTGGCCTGCCCGCCCCTCTCCCTCCCCAACCCGCCCCCTCCCCACAAAAAAAAATGTTAAAAACAAACAAACAAAAAAAAACAGAAATGGGTTCATAAAGGAGATGGAGAATTTTACCTGGAAATAGGTGTGAATGATGAATGGAGCTTGCATGAGCACAGGAGACAGAAAAGAACCATTGTCTTGGGACTAGAAAAGTGTATATCCCTTCATTACACTGGTATACAGACTAAAACATTGAAATTGTAAACAAGGCGTGCTCAGAACTCTTAAATCTAGACACAGTAAGGCCTTTGAGCATATAGCTTCCTTGCTGGGAGAGCTACCCATGAAAGTGCCTGAATCAATTCAGGTGAGGTCTAGACTGACTGGAGACGCGGGCAAAACCACCTATGAAAAGACTAAGAACTTTGTTAACATTAAAAAATAATGAAATCCTTATTATGAAATGATAAGATCCTTTTCTCAAAGCACCTGAAAACCATCAGTTGCGAGAATGGTTAAGCAAATATTACTGTATAGAGGAATAAAGCCCTAGCAAAAATTTCCATCTAGACTGACTGGTTTAATCAGACCAAACCTGCATTGTGAAGTTTCATTCCAAGCAGCCCTTTCAACAGTGGTACTGATAAATAGGATCTTACCTCAGCAAACCACAGCAGAGAAAGAAGAAAATAAATACACAAACAACAACAAAATAGAAATACCTCAATTAAGGATGTCATTCAGCAAACACTAATATTTACCTACATAACCCTGGTTTTCTGGACTTGCTGTCAACAGGTTGAAAGTTTAGAAGAAAAATAAAAATTACAAAAATAAATTTTAAGAAACTGTTGAGTAGTATGACTCATGTCTCTACAACAGAAATGGGTTCATAGGGCTTCCCTGGTGGTCCAGTGGGTAAGGACACTGCCTTGCAGTGCAAGGGGCACTGGTTCGATCCCTGGCCTGGGAAGATCCCACGTGCCGCGGAGCGGCTGGACCGCTGTGTCCAATTACTGAGCCAGGGCTCTGGAGCGCATGCGCCCAGAGCTGGTGCTCTGCGACAACAGAGGCCACTGTGATGGGAGGCCCACACGGGCCAAAGAACAAAGATGGATGAAAATAGATAAATGAAAGACCAATAGAAGTGGCCTGCCCGCCCCCACTCCCTCCCCAACCCGACCCCCACAAAAAAAAATGTTAAAAACAAACAAACAAAAAAAAACAGAAATGGGTTCATAAAGGAGATGGAGAATTTTACCTGGAAATAGGTGTGAATGATGAATGGAGCTTGCATGAGCACAGGAGACAGAAAAGAACCATTGTCTTGGGACTAGAAAAGTGTATATCCCTTCATTACACTGGTATACAGACTAAAACATTGAAATTGTAAACAAGGCGTGCTCAGAACTCTTAAATCTAGACACAGTAAGGCCTTTGAGCATATAGCTTCCTTGCTGGGAGAGCTACCCATGAAAGTGCCTGAATCAATTCAGGTGAGGTCTAGACTGACTGGAGACGCGGGCAAAACCACCTATGAAAAGACTAAGAACTTTGTTAACATTAAAAAATAATGAAATCCTTATTATGAAATGATAAGATCCTTTTCTCAAAGCACCTGAAAACCATCAGTTGCGAGAATGGTTAAGCAAATATTACTGTATAGAGGAATAAAGCCCTAGCAAAAATTTCCATCTAGACTGACTGGTTTAATCAGACCAAACCTGCATTGTGAAGTTTCATTCCAAGCAGCCCTTTCAACAGTGGTACTGATAAATAGGATCTTACCCAGAGGCAGGTAATCAGGTTCATTAACACATCTACATATATGTCATGCAATTTTATGTAGTACAAATTCTAAAAGTGACCTTCTGGTAGACTTCAAATTCAAGGAAAAGGCCAAGTTTATTTTTGGTAAAATAATGTGATCAATGGTTGAAAAGATAAAATTGAATTTCCCCTATGTATACTGTAACCATACTTCATAGATAAAGTATTGGAAAAACTAATCAAGAAAAAAGTTAAATCATAATAATACCTACGAGAACAGACGAGACTGGTAATATACATTAATGAAACTCACAGAAAGAAATGCTGAAATCTCATTTTATGCAATATTTTAATTATGCTCTTCTCTAAATCTTATATTTTTACCACTAATGAGCATAATTTCACTAACTATCCATAATATAAATACGATTATTGCTAAGAGTATGTCAAGTTTTATATTCAATGTTGGTTTTTCCTTAATTGATGAAGTCTTGGTAGAAACATATCAAAAAGGTATGCCTTAAAGTCTGAAAAATCTAAAAGTTTGATAATTAAGGCATGACTTCTCTCTCTACAACCATTCCCATTCCAATGGTATATTTCCATTGCTTAATTTGAAACTGTCATGCAACATGATGTTTCATATTATCTTGTTCAAAAATTCATCTTCAACTTTCACTGAATTACATAGTTCCTTTTCCTGTCCATGTTTTACTGTTACCTTCTCTTTGAGGCTGCACTAGTAGTTAAGTAAATGTCATCTACATTAGGACAAAATCTAGTTCTCCCATCTAATTAATCCCTTACAGTGCCAAAGTCCAAACTAATGCAATAGTCTATTTTGAATGCCCAATGAAATGCTAAAAACTAAAATAATACAAAGAAGCTTTAGAAATACAGTCAATTTGTATTCAATTAAATGCAGAGACATCACTTTACCAACAAAAGTCCATATAGTCAAAGCTATGGTTTTTCGAGTCAGTAGTCATGTATGGATATGAAAGCTGGACCATAAAGAAGCCTAAGCAATGAAGCATTGCTGCCTTTGAACTGCTGTGCTGGAGAAGACTCCTGAGAGTCCCTTGGACTGCAAGGAGATCAAATCAGTCAATCCTAAAGGAAATCAACCCTGAATATTCATTGGAAGGAATGATGCTGAAGCTGAAGTTCCAATATTTTGGCCACCTGATACAAAGAGACGACTCATTGGAAAAGAGCCTGATGCTGGGAAAACTAAAAGGCAGAAGGAGAAGGGGGCAACAGGATGAAATGTTTGGATAGCATCACTGAGCCAATGGACATGAGCTTGAGCAAGCTCCAGGAGATGGTGGGAAGCCTGGAGTGCTGCAGTCCATGGGGTTGCAAAGAGTCAGACACGAATGAGTGACTGAACTGAACTGAAATTGGTGGATACAAGTACAAATAAAGACTACAGAGAAGAGCAACTAAATGAAAGTATATGGATATTTTGCAATTCCCTTAAAATACATGTCAAATCTTCTAGAATTTCATGTCCAACATATTGGTAAGCTACCTGACATCCAGATGTCTTGGAATCCAACAACTTATCCTCTGTAAGTCTTAACACCAGAAATACACAAGAATGATAAAACTGAAAGGGATCTCAGAAAATATATGATACAACTCCTTTATTTTGAAAATGAGGAAACTAATCTGAAGAGGAGAAAAAAATCAAAAAACTTGCCCAAAGCTCAAAAAGTCCAATGTCATTTTTATGATACTGCTACCTTAGACTGAATCAGAGGCCTCTTTTATTCATGTCTTAAGAAAAAGGCAGGGTTTCAAGCCAAGCAAAACAATAAATACAGAGAACTGCAGCATACATAGAAGACTTACTTAATGCTGCTATCAATAGCTTTAAGAGTAAGAGAAGAGGAAAGAAGAAAAGTCAATGAAGTAATAAAGAGTTGACAGAAAGAAGCTTTTTCATTAGACCCAATCAATACTGTATTCTCCCATCACTTACAGCTTCACCAGGGAAAGTGAAACCAGAGTAACTGTTCCCACAAGAGTATTTAACATTAAAATGACTTGTTGGTCTCAACTGTAAATGTAAGGACCAGGCATGACTAAATTTGAAATCAATGGTGAAGGTTATTTCTCATTAACCCAATGTTAAGAAACCAAAGTCAGTCAAACTAGAAATGGGTCTTTTTCCACACTGGCTATGCCACCCACTTCCCCTCCATTTCTGGAACAAAGAGATAAATTAATATAAAGATCCTCTCTCGTTTAGGATTTCCATAGAAACTCCCCCTATAAAAGTAGTTACTCTGCTGAGAAAAAGTATATAGTGAGTGAAACAAAAGTGGCAACTGGGAGCTGGGTTAGAAAGGAAAGGAAAGCATTAAGTGCTGAGTACTTATCCAATAGCTAACACCAAATGAAAGTGGATTAACACTTTTATATTGTAATATTAAATAAAATGAAATTAATATTAGTCTAAAATATTAATTCCTGCTCAGCATTTACTCATTTGTGCAGAACGTCCCTTGAAATATGACTAGTATCAATGTCATGAGCACACCAGACACCAAAGGAATTCATTTCGTTTGGATGAATTGTTTCTGGCCACCTACTATAGAGACAGCATTGAAATGATCTTGTCCTTTTTCTACAGGAACTCATGCTCCAAACACACTGACAGGCACTTCCACAGTAAAAGACAAGACAAAGTGAACTGCAGATGACAATATACCAAGTGAAGCCTGGGGCAGGCAGTGAATCATTCTACCTGGAAGGATCTGAAAAGATATGCCAGAAAAGCTGAGAGTTGGGCTGGGTTTGGAGTAACAGGCGGAACTGCAGCAGGGTGGGGAAGCTAGGGGCTGTGTCTGGGTAAGGGAAAGATTGGTGTGGAAGTTAATAGCATCCCTCGTGGGAAAAACAACTATAAACCATGGAACTGAAATAGACAGATGCTATAAGTGTTCTCTGTGTGCCAACAAGGCTGGGTCTGGCTAGAGTACCGTGAGAAGTCAGGTAGAGAAAGAACCTTGATTATGCAGCATATTCATATTGATAATATATATAATCAAATTGCATGCGCTAAGCCAGGTCTTGAGCCCATGTGCATTTTTAAAAGACACATTGAAACTAATTTTTAAAAATTACAGAATTATTGTTATTTTTCTTGAAATTTAGACATTACAGGAGAAACTGTCCAGAACACAGCAAACCTTACAACTTGGAACGCAGTAATACAAATCTGGCCAGAGTAAATGAATCTTAATTATAGAGTGCCCTACAGGAAAAAAACTGGTACTTCCTCATTATTGCCATATTCCATTCCCAAGCACAGCTATTCAAAAGGTGTCTGGTAATACAACTTGACTACAGATATTTAAAAACAGCTATCTGCATTTAAATTGCTCAAAACAAAGAACAGGTGGATAATCTTGCTACCAGCTGTGGGCAACATTCCATTGTTCTAACTATGGGAAAGCAGTAAGGCATAGACTTAAATTTATAGGTTTTACCTTCTATGCTTGCTCCACCTTTTGTAGCTATATGACCTAATTTACCTCTTTTGAGTATATTGTAATATTAAATAAAATGAAATTAATATTAGTCTAAAATATTAATTCGTTTTGGAATCCGAAATATGACTAGTATCAATGTCATGAGCACACCAGACACCAAAGGAATTCATTTCGTTTGGATGAATTGTTTCTGGCCACCTACTATAGAGACAGCATTGAAATGATCTTGTCCTTTTTCTACAGGAACTCATGCTCCAAACACACTGACAGGCACTTCCACAGTAAAAGACAAGACAAAGTGAACTGCAGATGACAATATACCAAGTGAAGCCTGGGGCAGGCAGTGAATCATTCTACCTGGAAGGATCTGAAAAGATATGCCAGAAAAGCTGAGAGTTGGGCTGGGTTTGGAGTAACAGGCGGAACTGCAGCAGGGTGGGGAAGCTAGGGGCTGTGTCTGGGTAAGGGAAAGATTGGTGTGGAAGTTAATAGCATCCCTCGTGGGAAAAACAACTATAAACCATGGAACTGAAATAGACAGATGCTATAAGTGTTCTCTGTGTGCCAACAAGGCTGGGTCTGGCTAGAGTACCGTGAGAAGTCAGGTAGAGAAAGAACCTTGATTATGCAGCATATTCATATTGATAATATATATAATCAAATTGCATGCGCTAAGCCAGGTCTTGAGCCCATGTGCATTTTTAAAAGACACATTGAAACTAATTTTTAAAAATTACAGAATTATTGTTATTTTTCTTGAAATTTAGACATTACAGGAGAAACTGTCCAGAACACAGCAAACCTTACAACTTGGAACGCAGTAATACAAATCTGGCCAGAGTAAATGAATCTTAATTATAGAGTGCCCTACAGGAAAAAAACTGGTACTTCCTCATTATTGCCATATTCCATTCCCAAGCACAGCTATTCAAAAGGTGTCTGGTAATACAACTTGACTACAGATATTTAAAAACAGCTATCTGCATTTAAATTGCTCAAAACAAAGAACAGGTGGATAATCTTGCTACCAGCTGTGGGCAACATTCCATTGTTCTAACTATGGGAAAGCAGTAAGGCATAGACTTAAATTTATAGGTTTTACCTTCTATGCTTGCTCCACCTTTTGTAGCTATATGACCTAATTTACCTCTTTTGAGTTTCACCCTGCTCCCCCATAAAGTGGATGACTGTAAGAAGTGCTGATGTTTTCTAATGCAAACACAAGACCACTTTGAGTCATATTCCCCAATATAAAGATCTCCCAAGGCTGATGTCAACTTACTCATTCTCAAGTGCAGACGTGTACTAACAAGAGATAAAAGCTTCAGACCGAAAGTGGTTGCTTAGAATGATAAAGAGAACAGGCAGGCCTGTGGTCAAAGTAACAGGAGTCAAGGATCAGCCATCTTCAGGTTCTCAACCAAGATGCTGGTCCTATTAGTAGAACCATGCTTGCGTGAAGTCACTTCGATCATGTCCAACTCTTTGCAACCATGTGGACTACAGCCTGCCAGGATTCCTCTGTCCATGGGAGTCTCCAGAAAAGAATACTGAAGTGGGTTGCCATTTCCTTCTCCAGGGGATCTTTCTGACCCAGGCATCGAACACATCTCCCATGTCTCCTGCATTGGCGGGTGAGTTCTTTACCACTAGGGCCACAGATAATTAAAAACAACTACCAGCAGAACCATGAGTGGAATTCAAACTCAAGAAAGCATGTTGTAGGCCAGAAATGTAGCTCAGGAAAGCCTCAAAGAAGGGAACTACATGGAAACACTCAGAAACACATGAGTTCAAAGTGCTGGTTTTCTCATGACCTAAAGGTGGGGAGGGAGGAGCAGATAAACCTCTCAGGATACCAGAGTTTCAAGATGTTACCAGATACTTTCCTGAGCAAAAGCTACAAAGGAGAAAAGCCTTGGCTCCTATCCAAGGAAAATAGGGTCAACAAGGAGGCGAACAGGAACCCTCTCCACCATTCTGAAAGGAAAGTAAATTTCCAAACTCTCAGAGTAGCATCCCACAAGAAGGCTGCAGACAGAACCAGAGGTACTACCAATATGACTTCTTTCTAGAATCCTGAGCTCATTTGTCATTTAGGCTTCACTTCGTGGTTACACTTGTTGCAAAAATCTACTGCAGTCCTCCCCAAAGTAATAAAGCATGACAATAACACTGCTTTAACTCTTTCCATCATGAGAAATCTGGGTTCCTTAGAGTTTGAGATCTTATTCATCAGTTTTTAAATTAATTACCAACAATGACCTGTCTTTTATTTTCTAGCCTCTTTAGGTAAATTTTGGGTGATTATCCTAGTCTTCTTCCCAACATAATATTACATATGCTATGGATAACATGTGGAGAGCTTAGCTATAGCTACTTATCTAAAAACAGAATCCGGGGCTTCCCTGGTGGTCCAGTAATTAAAAATCCACGTTGCAATGCAGGGGACACCGGTTCAATCCTCAGTCTAGGAAGGCCCCACATGCCCTGGGGCAACAAAGCCTATGCATCACAACCACTGAGCCTGCCTCCCTAGAGCCTATGCTCCACAAGAGAAACTCCAGCAATGAGAAGCCCCATTTACCCCAGCTAGGGTCAAGCCCTCACTCATCGTCGCCACTAGAGAAAGCTCACATGCAACAGCAGAGATCCAACGCAGCTGGAAATAAATAAGATAACATTTTTTAAATAAATAAATTTTAAAAGAACCTCACACTTATTCTACCTAGGCAAATATGGGTCCCTACTTTGGGTACTTATTCATTCTTAATTCCTCGAGAAGTAGCATGTGATTCTGGGGCACTGTAAAGGTGATCTGGGTTACTTTTTAAAATCCTACAATTAAAATAAAACTTTCCAGTCATCAGTAACAATAAAAAAAAATAACTTCTGGAAATTTTTACGTATTTTATTAAAAAAAAGACATCTTTTTCTTTTTAGAATAATTTATACACGCTCACAGGATTTCCCTTCTTGAATCTCATTCACATTTCATTTTAATCCCCCCTTTTACCTTAGGTCTAAAAAAAAGTCTGAAACACTACAGTACGCCGGATTTCATTCCTAATTTTATAAGGCCTAAAGTGCAGTAAAAAGAAATTAAGACTGATATTTTAGGCAAAGAGATGTTTAATAGAACATTTCAGGTAATTAAACCATGGGATATAGTTAGGAACATTCTAAACAGCACACCAGGAAAATGGTTTTTATATTTTCTATGTAAGTAGGAAGCTTGGATCAGATGAGTATTTCACGTCCCGGTCGTAAGTGTTCCTCCTGGGAAGAAGAGAGCTGTGTAATGACTTGCCAAGCTAAAAATGCCCTTAAGTATCCTTTAATATGGTACCATCATTTTTCAAAGATAGACACTGAGGCTCATTTCCAGTGTTACCAGCGTGGAAAGGAAAGTCGGCTAGGAAAAACAAACCTGACTTCAAATGCAGGATCTACTTCGAACTCATCTTGGGGATCTGAGAAGCCCCCGGCTTGCTGTATCTCAGCCTATGTGAGAACTGGAGACACTAACTTCAGCATCCCTCTTCCTCTGAGGTTTGCCATAAAGGTACGGTCCCATGAGTCCTGTATCACTTACTTATTTCACAGTGACTGAAGAATTGCAGGGACACAGGCAAGATGTTAGTGCCAAGAATTTAGTGATGCACAGGGTCCAGGTCCTGTCCTCAGGAACTCACATGCTGGTAAGGAAGATGAGGCACACAAATGCATACTGCATCTCAGGTTTTGGAAGCCATTAAACACAACAATACGCAAAAGGAAAGGATCATCGTTGTAATTAAAATTTGTGGGCAGTTTCCTGGCAGCATAGATGTATTCTTAGGGACTGAGCAATTATTGTCGTTTAGTAAATAACTGTTGTTTAGTCCCTAAGTTGTATCCAGTTCTTGTGACCCTATAGACTATAGCCCGCCAGGCTCCTCTGTCCATGGGATTTCCATCAAGTAACAAAAAAAAAATAACTTCTGGAAATTTTACGTATTTTATTAAAAAAAAGACATCTTTTTCTTTTTAGAATAATTTATACACGCTCACAGGATTTCCCTTCTTGAATCTCATTCACATTTCATTTTAATCCCCCCTTTTACCTTAGGTCTAAAAAAAAGTCTGAAACACTACAGTACGCCGGATTTCATTCCTAATTTTATAAGGCCTAAAGTGCAGTAAAAAGAAATTAAGACTGATATTTTAGGCAAAGAGATGTTTAATAGAACATTTCAGGTAATTAAACCATGGGATATAGTTAGGAACATTCTAAACAGCACACCAGGAAAATGGTTTTTATATTTTCTATGTAAGTAGGAAGCTTGGATCAGATGAGTATTTCACGTCCCGGTCGTAAGTGTTCCTCCTGGGAAGAAGAGAGCTGTGTAATGACTTGCCAAGCTAAAAATGCCCTTAAGTATCCTTTAATATGGTACCATCATTTTTCAAAGATAGACACTGAGGCTCATTTCCAGTGTTACCAGCGTGGAAAGGAAAGTCGGCTAGGAAAAACAAACCTGACTTCAAATGCAGGATCTACTTCGAACTCATCTTGGGGATCTGAGAAGCCCCCGGCTTGCTGTATCTCAGCCTATGTGAGAACTGGAGACACTAACTTCAGCATCCCTCTTCCTCTGAGGTTTGCCATAAAGGTACGGTCCCATGAGTCCTGTATCACTTACTTATTTCACAGTGACTGAAGAATTGCAGGGACACAGGCAAGATGTTAGTGCCAAGAATTTAGTGATGCACAGGGTCCAGGTCCTGTCCTCAGGAACTCACATGCTGGTAAGGAAGATGAGGCACACAAATGCATACTGCATCTCAGGTTTTGGAAGCCATTAAACACAACAATACGCAAAAGGAAAGGATCATCGTTGTAATTAAAATTTGTGGGCAGTTTCCTGGCAGCATAGATGTATTCTTAGGGACTGAGCAATTATTGTCGTTTAGTAAATAACTGTTGTTTAGTCCCTAAGTTGTATCCAGTTCTTGTGACCCTATAGACTATAGCCCGCCAGGCTCCTCTGTCCATGGGATTTCCCAGGCAAGAATACTGAGCGGGTTGCCACTTCCTTCTCCAGGGGATCTTCCTGATGCAGGGATTGAATCTAACTTTCCTGCATCTCCTGCATTGGCAGGCAGATTCTTTACGAATGAACCACCAGGGAAGCATTAATGAATAAAATAATTATTTTTAGTTTTAGGATCATAAGGTATGAAGTGATGGGACTTTGAAAGCTTAGTGGCTCTCAGCCTTGGCTGCACATTAGAATCTCCTTGGAGGTTAGAAACAAACAAACAAGCAAAACTGATGACTGATGTCTAAACCCTAGAGTAGACACAAGAGATCAGTATTTTCTGGTTGTGTGCCCTAAGCACATTATAAAGGCTCACAGGCGACTTGATTCTGCAGCTGGGCTGAGAGTCACTGGTGTATATAATCTCCAAGCTCTAGTGTTTTGTGACCTGACTACAGATTCTATTGTCCCATATCATTCTCTTCTAGGAAACTAGGTTTAGTCTTAGACTTTAGGGTTTCTCTAATGACCTCTGAGAAGTCATTACGAAAAGACTGTACACATGTTAACTTCAGAGGAGAGGTATTAACAGACGTATGACTAGAAGCAGGGAGCCCGGGGGTGTATAAGCATCACAAACTAATCCAATGGCTAACAAGAGGTGGACAAATAAGGAAAATTTTACAAAGTTTGTCTTATCAAAGTCACTCGATTATGCAAAGATCACTGAACTTAACTCAGACTCATGTATGAAATCCACATCTAGGTGCCACACGTATAAAAGCCATATTCAGAATATATGCATGACTGAACTAGGTCAGGTATCTTAAAAAGTTAGGCGTGGGGGCTTCCATGGTAGCTCAGAGGTAAAGAGTTCACCTGCCAATGCAGGAGACACAGGTTCGATCCCTGATTCGGGAGGATCCCATATGCTGTGGAACAACTAAGCCCATGAGCCACAACTGTTGAGCCTGCGCTCGAGAGTCTTGGAGCCGCAATTATTGGGCCCATGTGCCACAACTACGGAAGTCCAGGAGCCCTAGAGCCTGAGTTCTACAACAAGAGAAATCACCATAACAAGAAGCCTTCTCACCTCAATTAGGGAGTAGCCCCCACCCTCTGTAACTGGAGAGGAGACTGTGGCAGCAGTGAAAACCCAGAAAAGCCAAAAGTAAATAAATAAATAATTTTTTAAAAAAAGTAGTTACACGTGAAATACTTTGTTTCAATTTTAAAGGACTAAAAACTCAATTAAGGTTTTTTATCACTTTACTTAATATTCTCTGGTTCACTCCCTGGGTCTGGAAGATCTCCTAGAGTAAGAAATGGTAACCACTCCAGTAATCTTGATTGGAAAATTCCATGGAGAGAAGAGCCTGGCGGGCTACAGTCCATGAGGTCACAACGAGTCACATGTGATTGAGCCCACACACACGCAATATTTTTCTCTGCCTAAAACATATTTGCTTATAGGATTACTTTTACAAGGCAGTAGCTGTAGATCAATAGTAAGACCCCTAAAGAGTTCAAGAATAGGGACTTCTCTGGCGATCCAGTGGCTAAAATTTCACCTTCCAATGCAGGGGGTGAGGGTTCAATCCCTGGTCAGGGAGTTGAGATCCCACACACCTTCAGGCTAAAGCACTAAACCAGAAAATGGAAGCAATGCTGTAACCAATTCAATAAAGACTTTAAAAATGGTCCACCTCAAGAAACATCTTAAAAAAAAAAAAAAAGAGTTCAAGAACAAAATAGGCAGTCTTACATAGAGGGGGTACTCAGGATCTTCACTACATTGCAAAAGTATTAAACAACAGATAATACCATTACCCAGTTTTTCACCTTAGCATTTCCACAGTGCTTTGTAATTTGGAAAGGAAATGTATTATTTGACACAAACCAACTCTGCTTCTCCCCTAGTTTTCCCCTAGTTTGCATCTTAGCAAAGGCACCACTCACTACTGAATTGCTTACCCAGGCATCCATCATCCGGACACCGAACATGCTCTTGACTCATATCTACCTATTATCAGGTTCAGCTCTACGTCCATTCGTATCCATGACCACTGCACAATGTTTTGTGTCAATATTATCTATACCTTAGACAAGCTGTTCTCCAACTTTCTGGTTTCAGGATCCTTTCACACTCCTAAATATCTGTTTATGTGACCTGTATCTTTCAATATTTACCATGCTTATAAATTATGACAAAATCTTCCAAATATGCACTAATAACAAGCCCACCAAGCGTTAATATCAACAGAAGTTTTAATCAAACATAACTATATTTTCTAAAACAAACAGAATGAGTGAAAAGCAGCTGATATGTTTTTGAATTTCTTTCATGTCTGCCTTAATAGAAGTGGGCTGGATTCTCACATCTGCATCCTCATTTAATCTCTTGCAAGATGTTGTGGCTGAAGTGTATAAAGATACCCTGGTCTCACAAGGAAACAGCCTTTTCAGATGATGGTGGCTATACCATATAATCTCTGGAAAATTCCATCAGACCTTTAATGGCAGAACAAGTGAAAAAAAGGTGAATGATTAGTATTAGGAAATACCACTATGAACATAGTTTTAATCTTGTGGACCCACTGCAAGGTCCCCAAGGAGCTTTCCAGGGCCTGGGGACCACACTTTGAGAAGTGCTGGCCCAGACGGATGCCCTGGCCTCCTTATGATTCCTTAGCTTCCCCTCTTTCTCCTCTAAAGTCCTCTCCTTTCCAAAGCCAGAGTGTCCATTTAAATATACAGGCCACATGATACCACCCTCTACTTTTAACTCTCTGGAATGCCAGAGATCCCATATCTCTGAGGGCTTCCAACTCCTGCACAAGGCTGCCCTGCCATGCTTTCCAACATTACCTGGACCATTGGCTCCCATCACTCCAGCATACTTATAAAACACCGAATTCCTCCTCACCTAGATCTCATGAAAGCTCTTCTCTCCTGCCTTGCACATCTTCCACCCTTCTCCGCTTGCCTCAACCCTTCAGAATTTAGCTTAAATGATTCTTCCTCAGAGAGATGTTTTCAGACCAAATGCTACACACAATACTTTCATTTTACAAACCAGTACACTAAGGTTCAAGGATATTAAGAAACTTGCCTAATGTTCTCACAAATAGTACGTCCAGAATTTGGATTCTGATCCCGCACCAACATCTAGGTAAATCACTTTGCCACACAGCCCCTTAAATAGTCACTGTAAAAAATACATATTTTTTAATTTTAAAAAATTTTATGTAGGCTGAATCCTACAGGGCTCTCCTGAGTGTGTTATTAACCTCTTTACATTTGAAAACATCTGAAGCAATGGTTTCTGTTTACAGTCAAGAAAGTCTTCCCCTCTGGATCTAAGTCTCCCAGTGGATTCTCAGGTGCCCCAGGTGGCACCCCTTGACAGAGAGGAACATCCCAGCCAGAAGCCTGGGAACTGCACATAACATAACCACAGAACTGCCTCTGCAGTACTGAACCCCCACCAGCCTCCCCACTTCACTCCTTCTCCCAAGAGATCCTCCCTGGAGGCTCCAGGTCACACCCAGCACAAAGCAACATAGCACTCCATATTTCCTTGAACACTTTATCTGATTCCCTCCAAGCGCAGTGTCCCAACTTCAAATCACATTGAGTTCTTAAGATTCGCCTCCTTAGCTCCAGGCAGTGAGAAATAAAGACAGATAACCTGCAAGTTCGGGGCCAGAGGTCCTGGAGCAGTTTAGCCACTTCCTGACTCCACAAACCTGAACAAGTCTGTCTACTACTCTGAAGCTTAGTTTTATTATTTCAAAGATGGGATCATGTCAGTGGATGGCTATGAAGAATAAACAGGGCTGAAGTTCTGAAGAAATTCTGTAAATCATGATGTTATACAATCAAGGGAGTTGTTATTACATATGATTAATTTATAGATACTCTGCCTCTAAGGTGCCTCCCTCTCACAGAAGCTTAGAAAGAGACCTTGGAATCAGAGCCCCTTAAATGTGGTGCATTTCTCTTTGAATAATAGGTAAAGCTCTGAAGCCTGATAGGCAGGGTCATCAGATAGAATCCAAAATGAAGTATGTTAACTTGGTCTCCTATGTCTAATGAGGCTATTTCTGAGAGCTCTGATAAAATCAACAATAATTCCAGAAGGAAGTCAGAGTGAACACACATTATGAAAAAGTCCTCAAGAAACAGATGAGAAAAAAGTAATCACTATTCAAAAAACTTCTCAGGGCTTCCCCAGTGGTCCAGTGGGTAAAGAGTCCACCTTGCAGTGCAAGGGGCACCTGTTCGATCCCTGGCACTGCAAGATCCCATATGCCGCGGAGCGGCTGGACCACTGTGTTCAATTATGAGCCAGTGTTCTGGAGCACATGCACCCAGAGCTGCACCCTCTCTGCAACCAAAGAGGTCACTGCGATGGGAGGCCTACACAGGCCAAAGAATTAAGATGGATGAAAATAAATAAATGAAAGAACAGTAAAAGAGGCCAAAAAGAAAAAAAAAAAAATCCCATACCCAAGCAACAATGTAATATCTACTCAAAAATCTACTCTCAACAAGAATAAAAGCCATGTACTTGTTTACTAGTAAGCCCAGTATTTTCTCTACACTACACTTGTATGAGACAAAGTTTTCATTTCTAAAGATCCTCCAAAATATTCCTATTGCTTGTTCAAATCCAGAGTGCCTCACTGCCTGCAAATTGTTTTCCTCATTCTGCTCAAGAATATCAATTTCGTTAAAACTTAATATCCGAGTATGGCTTGACAATCAAACCTGCAAGTTCGGGGCCAGAGGTCCTGGAGCAGTTTAGCCACTTCCTGACTCCACAAACCTGAACAAGTCTGTCTACTACTCTGAAGCTTAGTTTTATTATTTCAAAGATGGGATCATGTCAGTGGATGGCTATGAAGAATAAACAGGGCTGAAGTTCTGAAGAAATTCTGTAAATCATGATGTTATACAATCAAGGGAGTTGTTATTACATATGATTAATTTATAGATACTCTGCCTCTAAGGTGCCCCCCTCTCACAGAAGCTTAGAAAGAGACCTTGGAATCAGAGCCCCTTAAATGTGGTGCATTTCTCTTTGAATAATAGGTAAAGCTCTGAAGCCTGATAGGCAGGGTCATCAGATAGAATCCAAAATGAAGTATGTTAACTTGGTCTCCTATGTCTAATGAGGCTATTTCTGAGAGCTCTGATAAAATCAACAATAATTCCAGAAGGAAGTCAGAGTGAACACACATTATGAAAAAGTCCTCAAGAAACAGATGAGAAAAAAGTAATCACTATTCAAAAAACTTCTCAGGGCTTCCCCAGTGGTCCAGTGGGTAAGAGTCCACCTTGCAGTGCAAGGGGCACCTGTTCGATCCCTGGCACTGCAAGATCCCATATGCCGCGGAGCGGCTGGACCACTGTGTTCAATTATGAGCCAGTGTTCTGGAGCACATGCACCCAGAGCTGCACCCTCTCTGCAACCAAAGAGGTCACTGCGATGGGAGGCCTACACAGGCCAAAGAATTAAGATGGATGAAAATAAATAAATGAAAGAACAGTAAAAGAGGCCAAAAAGAAAAAAAAAAAAATCCCATACCCAAGCAACAATGTAATATCTACTCAAAAATCTACTCTCAACAAGAATAAAAGCCATGTACTTGTTTACTAGTAAGCCCAGTATTTTCTCTACACTACACTTGTATGAGACAAAGTTTTCATTTCTAAAGATCCTCCAAAATATTCCTATTGCTTGTTCAAATCCAGAGTGCCTCACTGCCTGCAAATTGTTTTCCTCATTCTGCTCAAGAATATCAATTTCGTTAAAACTTTAGAGACTTAATCCTGAGTTATGGCTTGATGAGATCTTTGTGGGATGAAAGAAACCAAGAGATCACAGTACCTGCTATTTTAAGATGTTCTTACAATGGAAACATAATTGTTGATAAGAATGCACTGCAGTAGAAAAAAGAAGATTAAAACACACATACACACAGAATATCAGCGGAAACCCTAGGGTGGGTTTGTAAAAAGAAAAGCCTGGTATTTTTAAACAGGCATCCCAACACAACTATCATTTCATTAGGCTGATTCTGGATATGAGTCATACTTTTCAAAGAGAAAATACAATAAAACTACTTGCTGTATATATGGAAAGTATCACCTGTCATGTGAATGTCTTCTTGATCTATAGATTGACCGGAATTATTTCAATTTATAAAAATCTAATTTACATTCCTTAAATCACATGATTAAGCAGTTTCCCTTTTTTATCAGTTTTCTTCTTGAAGCTTCTATTTTGTGATATTTCCTTTGTCAATGTCAAAGGATATTTTGTATAGTAAAATATTGAATGAGTATGCTATTACATACTATAAATCCACCAAAACAAGTTGGAAAGATAGCAAAATATTTTGACTAACCACAATTATTGTAACAGAAACAAGCAGAAGCAAGGATTAGGAAAAATAAGACAAATGAAATCAACAAAATTTAGTAAAATTACCATCATTTCTTTGATTTATTTCATCTAGTCAGTATCAATATATTACATCATTCTTTAAAATGAAGGTAGCATAAAACTTAAGCTATGAAAACTACCTAATTTTTTTCAGGTGAGGAATTTTTCTGATTACTAATTCTTTTAATGCCCTGGTTAGAGGGAAGGAACTAAATTATAATTGAAAAATAATGAAAATACAAAATCACTTAAAATACATAGACTTAGGCTTATCAACTTATTCTGTGCACTCCAGAGAGGCTGCCACTTGAAAACTCAGAGTGATATCAAACAACCTCTGGTTGTTTGGTTCCCGGCCACTCCAACATTTAAAGATTCTCATAAACACCCTTCCCTTCCTGACGGTGAATGCTATCCATTACCTGCAGCAACTCCTGAGTCAAACCATCGATAATTCTCGAGTTAATCATCTGTCCAGGTGTTTCTATTCAAATGTACAACAAATGCTGGAAGTGAGTATGCAATATAATTCACATGGATATGTTAACAGCCTAGGTATAGCAAATTAAGTGTTATCAACATTTAAATACATAGTCTAGAAGTGCATACAGGTATTTCACATATAAATAATGACTCAAGGAATAAGGACCATAAGAAAAGGTTCCTTTTTAAACATCCCAACACAACTATCATTTCATTAGGCTGATTCTGGATATGAGTCATACTTTTCAAAGAGAAAATACAATAAAACTACTTGCTGTATATATGGAAAGTATCACCTGTCATGTGAATGTCTTCTTGATCTATAGATTGACCGGAATTATTTCAATTTATAAAAATCTAATTTACATTCCTTAAATCACATGATTAAGCAGTTTCCCTTTTTTATCAGTTTTCTTCTTGAAGCTTCTATTTTGTGATATTTCCTTTGTCAATGTCAAAGGATATTTTGTATAGTAAAATATTGAATGAGTATGCTATTACATACTATAAATCCACCAAAACAAGTTGGAAAGATAGCAAAATATTTTGACTAACCACAATTATTGTAACAGAAACAAGCAGAAGCAAGGATTAGGAAAAATAAGACAAATGAAATCAACAAAATTTAGTAAAATTACCATCATTTCTTTGATTTATTTCATCTAGTCAGTATCAATATATTACATCATTCTTTAAAATGAAGGTAGCATAAAACTTAAGCTATGAAAACTACCTAATTTTTTTCAGGTGAGGAATTTTTCTGATTACTAATTCTTTTAATGCCCTGGTTAGAGGGAAGGAACTAAATTATAATTGAAAAATAATGAAAATACAAAATCACTTAAAATACATAGACTTAGGCTTATCAACTTATTCTGTGCACTCCAGAGAGGCTGCCACTTGAAAACTCAGAGTGATATCAAACAACCTCTGGTTGTTTGGTTCCCGGCCACTCCAACATTTAAAGATTCTCATAAACACCCTTCCCTTCCTGACGGTGAATGCTATCCATTACCTGCAGCAACTCCTGAGTCAAACCATCGATAATTCTCGAGTTAATCATCTGTCCAGGTGTTTCTATTCAAATGTACAACAAATGCTGGAAGTGAGTATGCAATATAATTCACATGGATATGTTAACAGCCTAGGTATAGCAAATTAAGTGTTATCAACATTTAAATACATAGTCTAGAAGTGCATACAGGTATTTCACATATAAATAATGACTCAAGGAATAAGGACCATAAGAATGCTCCTTTCTCAATTAGAAACTGTGCAAAAAGAAATGTTCTAAAAGCTTTTCTATGGTTCAGTGACCTCAGTCAATGTGCCACTTCAAGGTCTCCAACATTTCACACTTCCAAAGCCCACGCAGTGCCTAAGCGGCTAACTATTCCTGCACCCTCTGTATGTCTTCACTATTGGATTTACTTCTCTACACATGGCGCTGTAGGATGGCCATTTCAGAACGCCAACGGCCTGACCTAGCTTATGTCTCCTTCTACCAGTTACCTCTTCACTGAGACCGCATTATTGTTCTAATTACAAAATAGTAATAATAAGCCTTAATGTAAAATTAAATAATGCATAAAATTATTTATAGCCTTTGACAGAGGACATCCAGTACATCACAGTACGTTTTTACAAAGTACGCAAGCAAGAAGAATCCACTGGATCGAGTTCTAGCCTCAATCTTACCACAATCAAGCTGTGCAATCTATAAACAACCAACTCATTCTGGCTCAAGGATTTCCTATCTAAGGAAGGTTTTTGTTACACAGTTCCAGGGTAAGCCACTGTTGTTCTCCAGGGATGGTATTTGCAATGCATCTGGGGTGTCCTATGGTCCTGGAATCACATGATGGGAGGAATTGCCCTGCCAATTCTCACATTTTCATAATGTAATACATGATTTTGAAATCTGAGACCTTTATGGAGTAATCTCAGTATTCCTTCTGTGTTTATGAGGTTTCAACATGATACGTATTGGAACTTCGTGAGCCAAGACAAGGATTGACTTTTCCATGTGTCAGCCCTGAAATCAGAAATACAACTGTGGCCTTTCCCATCTAACACCTGGCTTAGCTTCACTGTCTCAGATAGTCTTCCTGGCAAGTCTGGTCTAGGAAACCTGTGTCTCAGGGACAGAAATTCAGAGTGGAAATTGCCATGAAGAGTTATTCCATTTCACCCCTTTACCATTTGTGACTCAGGTTGTATTTCACAAGATATGGCTGAGAAGAGTTAGTGAGTTTAAAGCATAACCAAACATTGGAAAATCAAAAGCGTATAAATAAGTGACTTTTAAAAAAGGAATAAGGACCATAAGAATGCTCCTTTCTCAATTAGAAACTGTGCAAAAAGAAATGTTCTAAAAGCTTTTCTATGGTTCAGTGACCTCAGTCAATGTGCCACTTCAAGGTCTCCAACATTTCACACTTCCAAAGCCACGCAGTGCCTAAGCGCTAACTATTCCTGCAACCTCTGTATGTCTTCACTATTGGATTTACTTCTCTACACATGGCGCTGTAGGATGGCCATTTCAGAACGCCAACGGCCTGACCTAGCTTATGTCTCCTTCTACCAGTTACCTCTTCACTGAGACCGCATTATTGTTCTAATTACAAAATAGTAATAATAAGCCTTAATGTAAAATTAAATAATGCATAAAATTATTTATAGCCTTTGACAGAGGACATCCAGTACATCACAGTACGTTTTTACAAAGTACGCAAGCAAGAAGAATCCACTGGATCGAGTTCTAGCCTCAATCTTACCACAATCAAGCTGTGCAATCTATAAACAACCAACTCATTCTGGCTCAAGGATTTCCTATCTAAGGAAGGTTTTTGTTACACAGTTCCAGGGTAAGCCACTGTTGTTCTCCAGGGATGGTATTTGCAATGCATCTGGGGTGTCCTATGGTCCTGGAATCACATGATGGGAGGAATTGCCCTGCCAATTCTCACATTTTCATAATGTAATACATGATTTTGAAATCTGAGACCTTTATGGAGTAATCTCAGTATTCCTTCTGTGTTTATGAGGTTTCAACATGATACGTATTGGAACTTCGTGAGCCAAGACAAGGATTGACTTTTCCATGTGTCAGCCCTGAAATCAGAAATACAACTGTGGCCTTTCCCATCTAACACCTGGCTTAGCTTCACTGTCTCAGATAGTCTTCCTGGCAAGTCTGGTCTAGGAAACCTGTGTCTCAGGGACAGAAATTCAGAGTGGAAATTGCCATGAAGAGTTATTCCATTTCACCCCTTTACCATTTGTGACTCAGGTTGTATTTCACAAGATATGGCTGAGAAGAGTTAGTGAGTTTAAAGCATAACTCAAACATTAAGCGAACATAACATCAAAGAGCGTATAAAATAGATCTGCTGAAATAGTTTTTTCTTTTGGTGTTTAGCAACTTCCTCCAAAGCCAGCTAAAGAATCCCCTCTGGAATTCAGATGTGAAGGTGCTATCTATAAATAGGCTCCTCCCTTGCTACGTGAATCATGGTCGATGACAGCAAGTCAACAGATTAATTATTTGGCTTTGTTAGTAATGGTAATTGACACTATAATTTTCTCCAAAAGTTTTGCCGCACCCTACGCTTCCATTCTTCTAAACTAAGCTTCATAACAAACTTGGGTCCACGGGGGATAGACACATGCATGCTGCCCTGCGCTGGGCACCTCTTAACAAGTCCTCTCATCTCTCTGCCTGATTAATACTGTGACACTTCAGCTAAAGGAATTCACCAGTCATGATCCTCTTTGCCAAAATATACACTAAGTAGATGAAAAAGAGGAAAAGATTAAAGGAACACTGAAAAAACAATAAACTCAGCAATTTCCTCAAAGTCTCTATTTTCTAATGAGATGCCAGCAAAAAGGCCACAGGAAGCAATTTCCTTATGCAAAAGGAAGCCATGCAAATCACTTATCTCCAAATCAACTTCAACAAAGATCAGCTCAGCTTCTGTTATCCATTCACAAAACACAATCCACCTAACATTTAGATTATCTTGTTTAGAATTTAGGAGGCTGAGTAGAATCTATTTCGAAACAGCTAGAGTCCAAGAAGCTACTTCACAGACTGAGACATCAGAGTCACATGGGACTCAGAGCCTTGAAGTTCTCTGTAGACCCCAAAAAAAACCCAGAGATAAGATGAAAACATGATACGTATTGGAACTTCGTGAGCCAAGACAAGGATTGACTTTTCCATGTGTCAGCCCTGAAATCAGAAATACAACTGTGGCCTTTCCCATCTAACACCTGGCTTAGCTTCACTGTCTCAGATAGTCTTCCTGGCAAGTCTGGTCTAGGAAACCTGTGTCTCAGGGACAGAAATTCAGAGTGGAAATTGCCATGAAGAGTTATTCCATTTCACCCCTTTACCATTTGTGACTCAGGTTGTATTTCACAAGATATGGCTGAGAAGAGTTAGTGAGTTTAAAGCATAACTCAAACATTAAGCGAACATAACATCAAAGAGCGTATAAAATAGATCTGCTGAAATAGTTTTTTCTTTTGGTGTTTAGCAACTTCCTCCAAAGCCAGCTAAAGAATCCCCTCTGGAATTCAGATGTGAAGGTGCTATCTATAAATAGGCTCCTCCCTTGCTACGTGAATCATGGTCGATGACAGCAAGTCAACAGATTAATTATTTGGCTTTGTTAGTAATGGTAATTGACACTATAATTTTCTCCAAAAGTTTTGCCGCACCCTCGCCTCCATTCTTCTAAACTAAGCTTCATAACAAACTTGGGTCCACGGGGGATAGACACATGCATGCTGCCCTGCGCTGGGCACCTCTTAACAAGTCCTCTCATCTCTCTGCCTGATTAATACTGTGACACTTCAGCTAAAGGAATTCACCAGTCATGATCCTCTTTGCCAAAATATACACTAAGTAGATGAAAAAGAGGAAAAGATTAAAGGAACACTGAAAAAACAATAAACTCAGCAATTTCCTCAAAGTCTCTATTTTCTAATGAGATGCCAGCAAAAAGGCCACAGGAAGCAATTTCCTTATGCAAAAGGAAGCCATGCAAATCACTTATCTCCAAATCAACTTCAACAAAGATCAGCTCAGCTTCTGTTATCCATTCACAAAACACAATCCACCTAACATTTAGATTATCTTGTTTAGAATTTAGGAGGCTGAGTAGAATCTATTTCGAAACAGCTAGAGTCCAAGAAGCTACTTCACAGACTGAGACATCAGAGTCACATGGGACTCAGAGCCTTGAAGTTCTCTGTAGACCCCATAAACCCAGAGATAAGATGACCCCAAATGATCCTTGCATCCCAGTATGAGGAATGCTATTTTCCCCTAATATGAGTTATTTACTGTGCAGAGATTAACTCTAGCATTTTGCATCCATCTTCCCTTTATAAAACAAACAGTCCATATTCACTGGATATAGAATAACAGACTTTAGCAGCCCCTGCCTTCAGATCATAATTATTTTTGTTTACTCCTGAAATTTACTATTTCATCAACATCGCGGGATAAGAAAATGAGCCCACTATGGAATGAATAACGTCATGAAAACTCAATGGAAACATGAGCTGGGGCAGCTTCTTTGCAAGGCTTAATCACAAATTTCTAAACTAATGCTGAGCACTACCTGCCCAGACTTTCCAAGTGTTTTCTTCACCCAATAACCCTAGGCCATATGTTTCATTCCTGGAACCCAGAACATCATAATCAGAGCTGCAAATGCATAAACCTAAACGAGTCAACTGACGAGTGAGTAAGCTTTCTTTCTAAACAGTATCTGCTTTCAGCAGTCCACAATAAGGGTTGATCACCTGCAGATTAGATTGCAAATGACCCTGTGGGCCACACACAGGGAAGCACAGACCTTAGAAATCATGCTTTCTTTCTCTCAGGGTAACCTGGCTTAAACTGGGAATAATTGCCCTGAAATTCTGAGGTATTCAACTTCCCTTTGAAAACAGAGACAAAGCAATGATCCACCGTTTAGCTTTGGAGCCAAAGACAAGAATTAGCTTCAGAAAGGCTAGGAGGAGAAGATCTCTGACAAGCCTAAAGTTTTCTTTACACTCCCTGAGGCCAGACTGCAGGTACCATGTTGTTCCCTTAAGGTCCCAAAAGTGCGAGCATCCAAAGATGGGAGAAACAAGACTGAAAAGTTACTGAGCAGAGCCACTGGAAACAAGGAGGGAAGCAGCTGGAAGAGAACAGGAAAAGGAGGTCTGTGCAAAAGGAAGTGAAAGGGCATGGGTGAAAACTGGGGAGGTGAGAAACTGATCAGAATGTGAGAAAGATTCCCCATCAGGTGTTGCTAGAGAAACAGTTACAAAAGGGCAATAAATTTAAGTTCATCTTGTGTCTACTAAGTGTCTAGTCTGTGTTAAGAATTGGGGTGTGTTATGAGAGATGTAGGGAGGAAGGCTTATTTATATTTAGGTACCCAGTAGGTAGATTAAACACTGGATGGATGTATGGATGGATGGACAGACAGACAGACAAACGAAGGGTTGGATGAGAAAGAGAGATGGAGAATGAGGTGGCCAACTGCCGTCAAAGCACTCTGCAGGCTCTATGGGACCAAGAGCAAGTGAATATGTAGCTCTCATCCTAGTCCAACCGAGGTATCAAGTGTTTTCCTGAATATGGGACGAGAAGCTGCTAACAGAGGATGACTGAAACTCATCTGAAAATTGTGGGAGAACGCGGGCCAGAATGGAAGACAGGGATCCGGATCCTCTCCGTGGATATCTATCCCAGGTGCTTTGCAGAAGGGGTGGGAGGTGTGAGCCTCGAGGGAGCCCCCAGGCAGGGCTTCTACTGACCTGGTCTTCGCCTCACTGGCCTCTTGCGGCCGCTGCAGAAGCGCACTTTGCTGAATACCCCGAGGACGTGCCTCTCACACAGGGAGCGCCCGTCTTTGCTGGGGCTGGAACGGCGCTTGGAGGCCGACACCCGGTCGCTGTTGGACTCCCTCGCCTGTCGCTTCTGCCGGATCAAGGAGCTGGCTATCGCTGCAGCCATAGCTGCTCAGCGTGGGCCCCAGGCCCCGGGCTCCACTGTGCCCTCGGGATCACGCTCCGCCGGGGCGAGGGCAGGACCTCGGCGGCCGGGAGGGACAGGGCAGGCGCGGGGAGGCAGTGCTAAGATTTGAGAAGGCTGCAGTACCGAAAATCCGGCGCCCACAAGGTTAGTCAGAGTCTGGGCAGTGGCGACACAAAATGTGTGAAAATCCAGATGTAAACTTCCCCAACCGCTGGCGGCGGGGGGCGGGGCGCGGTCCCGGGCCTTCCTGTGAACTAGACTCTGGCACCCCAAAGTTGCACCCCAAGGCGATCCTCTGTCCAAGGGGCGGTGGGGACTTTGGTCACACTGCCTTCGGAGTACCAAGTGGAAAGGAAAGAAGGATGTCCAAAACAACAAGCCGTGCCCCTGTGGGAGAGGCGCAAGCGTTGCAAGGTGTCCAAAGTACAGCTACACACAACAGACATAGAAAACCCGTTTACAAAGCAGAGTCTGGGCCGCGGCGGGTCGCGTGCCCCCGGTAAAAAATACTAAAAAGTGAATAAAACGAACGTTCCTTTAGAAAAACAAGCCACCAACCGCAAGAGGCGAGAGGAAGGCAGCAAGTGAACTCCCTGCGGCCCGCAGCTCTGGAGATTAGGAGCTCCGTCCCGGCTGGGTGAGGTCTACGGAGCGCATCGCCCCGGCTGCGGTTCTCCCGGGGCCCGCCGCCCGAGTTCTGGAATTCCGAGAGGCGCGAAGTGGGAGCGTTTAGCCGGAGTCGGGGTAGGGGCGGCCGGCGGGGGCAGATGTTTCCAGCTGCGGCAAGCGCGACTCCCCGCCAGCAGCGCTGCAAAGAGAGCGGGAGACGAGGGAGGGGGAGGGCAGGGGGGACGGGGAGGGAGAGAAGCAGGGAAGGAGGGAGGGAGATCCTCCAGGGCCAGGCAGGCACCCTCCGGGAGAAACCCGCGAGAGGCGAGCGCAGCGGAGACGCGGGGTCCCAAAGAGCGGGCGCTCTTTCTCTTTCCGCTTTCTTGCTGGCACAAGACGGGCACAGTTGGTGATTATTTAGGGAAGCCTAAATCTGGAATGACTCAGTAGTTTAAATAAGCCCCCTCAAAAGGCAGCGATGCCGAAGGTGTCCGCTCCAGCTCGGTGCCCCCACGCCTTTAACTGGAGCTCCCCGCCATGGTCCGCCCGGGGCCGCCGCGCCGAGCCGCTCTCCGCACAGGCTCAGAGCGAGCGAGGGAAGGAGGGGGCGCCCTGGCGGGCTCGGGATCAGGTCATCGCCGCGCGGCCCGGGCCCCCCAGGCTCGCGCGCAGCCCGGCAGTCGGCGGCTCGCAGGGCAGCTGATCAGATGGGGATTACCCGCCGGACGCGAGGCCGATCACTCAGTCCCGCGTGGCCCATCCCGGCGGAGGAAGGAAGGGACCGGCGCTGCGAACCCCGGCGCGGAGGCTCGGGTGGGGCGGGGGCTGGCTGCGGGCGACGTCGGCTCGAGGCGGCTGCGGCTCCGCTTCGGAGCTGCCCACCATGGTCTGGCGCCCGGGGCGCAAGCGGGGCTCCTCGGCCGCTGGGTCTGGGGGGGCGGGAGGCGGCCAAGCGCACCGCCGGGGCCCTGGGGGCCGGACGCAGCGGACTCTGGGGCCAGGGCCAGGAAGCAGGTGCAGGCTGCCGCCAGCTCGCCCAACTTGCTGCGCGGGTGGCCGCTCAGAGCCGCGGGCTATCGGGGCGCCCCCCGCTGCAGCCTCCACAGCCCCAGAGGGGGCGCTCGGGGCGGAGTCCCATTCAGGGGCTGGGGCTCCTGGCGCGCCGAGCCGCACCGGCTCCTGGGCGCCGCCGTCGCCTAGCCGGCTCGCTAGGTTGGAGCGCTAGCTTCGCTGAAAGTCCGGGCAGGGACAACGCCACCGAGACGGAGGGTGGAACGGAGGGCGGGCGGCCTCCGGAGCACCTCTGGCACTGCTCGCCCACCCGCCACGAGCTCGGGAGCGCCCAGGTGGAGCCAGACTCCCGGAGCGCAGGGCGGCACAGCGAGCTCGGGTCCTCCTCTCCTCTCCTCGCGCCCTCGGCTCCCAGACTCTTCCCCCTCCCTCCCGTCACCCCTCTCCCCCTTCTCCGTCTCTCCCCTTTTCTCCTGTCTACGCAATCCTACGTGATTGAGGTTTGGATGAGAAATTCTCAGAGGCAGGGTGAAGCAACTGCAGCTCGGGTCGGCTCAGTCCCATCCCTCCCCGAGAGAGAAAACACCACCGACCGGTTAAAGGACCCGGGTGCACAAAGAGAGGTTGCGGGTGGGGGCAGGGTTGCGGGTGCATTCTCTCCCATAAGCTGGAGCACAAAGAATTCTCTGCTTAGAAAGGAAGGTAGGGGACACTGGGGAAGTAACGCTGGCCTCTTGGACCCTCATGTTGGGGCCCACCTTCAGCTCATTTGGGAAGAGGAAAAAGTGTCTCCATATTCTGGAAAGCGCCAAAACAGGCTCAGTCCCTAACACGAGGGACCGGGACAGCATTCTGCACAGAGGGGCTGTCGGAGGTGGAGAGAGAGGGTGATTGTGGGCAAGGGCAGTCAGCAATCAGATCTGGAGGGCACTCCAGGAGTGCTTGCCGTGACTGATGAACACTACAGAAAACTGAGCTGAAGAGATAATGTCACCCAAGCTAAAACGCTGCACGAAAAATTTTGGAAACATAAAGGAGTAGCCATGCTTAGGTCTGGACATGGCTATCAGTTATCCTGAGCATCATTCTTTAACCAGCCTTCAATTATCCTTAGTCCCTCCCCTTAACAGATATTTCGGTAAGTATCCCGAGTAGTGGCAAACGAATGAATGGATGATTTCCAAGCAGAAACAGGTGTATGCATGGAAATACCCTAATAGTGGGCAAGGAATATGAGGGCATGGAAACTACTGAGAATAGAGGTGGAGAAGGCCCAACTCCTCGAATTGTGGGCACAAGCCCCTGGGCCTAGCAGACTGAGAATCCAGGCCTCTTGAGGTTGCTTAGAGCAAGCTCTGTGTTAAACAGCCCTACTGCCTCTGGGCGCTTGGACTTTTCATGTTGCCGCTGGGTATAAGACAGGCAGATGGGTTTAGGAGGCAGACAGCTAGAGGAGGATGGAACAGGCAAGGTGCCTTAAAAGGGAGGAATCCCAGCTGTCAGCAGGGAGCACCCAGCTCCTGCAGCAGTTCAGTGTGTCTGCATCAGGGCAGTGAACTTGGGATCTTGACAATACATCACAGACCGGGGAGCTTCTATACAGGCACACCCAGCCCTCCTCCAACCGTGAAGCCAGCCAAATACATTTTCAAAAGTGCATCTGAATATGGTAAGGGAAATTACTGAAAATCAATTGGTCACACTGTCAATTAGGGAAATGCTCACATTTCACAGATAAAATGTGTTTCCCTGCCTCGGCTGCCACAAGACTTGTCCTGTTCTTGAGGAAGGCAGGCCCAGAGAGTACTGTCTGGCTCTGGGGGCTCCTTGCCTCTTGCAGTTCAACACCCAAAAAGAAAAAGGTCAGCTAAGGTGAGGAATCCAGAGAAATGGGCAAGAGAGGAGTGTAGAGTAAGGCCTCGAAGAAATCATTGCGAAACTGAGTTTTTTTCATATCCTCAAAATGGCAATAATCAGTCCCATCTACCTCCCAGAACTGAATATGTATGTGCAAGCATTCTGAGAAATGGAAAATGCCAAATGAGTAAAAGAGATGATGACTGTATTTATTTTTCTAAGACAAGACATGATATTCTTCTGAGATGCTTTTTTTTTTTTAATGTAGATTCCTGATGGTTTCTCAGAATGTGAATATGAGCAGAGCCTAGTAACTTTGAGTTTTTAACAACTTCTTCAGGAGTCAGCATTTGAGAGATATACAGATATATATAGATATATACATATATATATATGTATTGTATTGATAATATATAATCCAAGAAGGGAGAAATAAACTCAGACTCAAAAAATTAATACACTTCACTAGAAGTACAGCCCTATGCACACCCCACCTCCAAAAAAGGCTTGGAAAGAGAATGTGTGTTCTCTCATCTATGAGTGTGTTGTTTTGTTTTGTCTTTTCCTGTGGGTTTCTGAGACATGAAGATGTTTCAGCACAGAAGGTAACCAGTGTAGCCTTGGGCACTTATCATGTGGGCCGCTGGGCAAATGAGATGTTAGGCTTAGAGCAAGCTCTGTGTTAAACAGCCCTACTGCCTCTGGGCGCTTGGACTTTCATGTTGCCGCTGGGTATAAGACAGGCAGATGGGTTTAGGAGGCAGACAGCTAGAGGAGGATGGAACAGGCAAGGTGCCTTAAAAGGGAGGAATCCCAGCTGTCAGCAGGGAGCACCCAGCTCCTGCAGCAGTTCAGTGTGTCTGCATCAGGGCAGTGAACTTGGGATCTTGACAATACATCACAGACCGGGGAGCTTCTATACAGGCACACCCAGCCCTCCTCCAACCGTGAAGCCAGCCAAATACATTTTCAAAAGTGCATCTGAATATGGTAAGGGAAATTACTGAAAATCAATTGGTCACACTGTCAATTAGGGAAATGCTCACATTTCACAGATAAAATGTGTTTCCCTGCCTCGGCTGCCACAAGACTTGTCCTGTTCTTGAGGAAGGCAGGCCCAGAGAGTACTGTCTGGCTCTGGGGGCTCCTTGCCTCTTGCAGTTCAACACCCAAAAAGAAAAAGGTCAGCAAAGGTGGGGAATCCAGAGAAAGGGGCAAGAGGAGTGTAGAGTAAGGCCTCGAAGAAATCATTGCGAAACTGAGTTTTTTTCATATCCTCAAAATGGCAATAATCAGTCCCATCTACCTCCCAGAACTGAATATGTATGTGCAAGCATTCTGAGAAATGGAAAATGCCAAATGAGTAAAAGAGATGATGACTGTATTTATTTTTCTAAGACAAGACATGATATTCTTCTGAGATGCTTTTTTTTTTTTAATGTAGATTCCTGATGGTTTCTCAGAATGTGAATATGAGCAGAGCCTAGTAACTTTGAGTTTTTAACAACTTCTTCAGGAGTCAGCATTTGAGAGATATACAGATATATATAGATATATACATATATATATATGTATTGTATTGATAATATATAATCCAAGAAGGGAGAAATAAACTCAGACTCAAAAAATTAATACACTTCACTAGAAGTACAGCCCTATGCACACCCCACCTCCAAAAAAGGCTTGGAAAGAGAATGTGTGTTCTCTCATCTATGAGTGTGTTGTTTTGTTTTGTCTTTTTCCTGTGGGTTTCTGAGACATGAAGATGTTTCAGCACAGAAGGTAACCAGTGTAGCAGCACAAGATAGAAGAGGATGATGAGAGCAGAGATGAAAAAGCCGGTAGCACTTGCTGTTTGAAGTTTTCTCTGTCTTGACATGACAGCATCGTTAGGCATTTACAGAACAAAATGAAAACAATAAATGCTAGCTTTCTGAAAGCGACATTCCACATCTTTAGATCTCTACTAAAAGAATGTGTTTTGATTCAATTACACAGAAAGACTTCATTTCTTCCCTTGTACTACCTGCAGCTATTGTCAGGGTGCTTTTTAGCTGTTGAGCACTGTATCATCAGCATCACTGACTTCATTTCTCCAATGAGAAGAAGCAAATATAGGGAAATTTGAGAAGCTACCTTGGACCTAGGTACATGGCTCTTGAGATCAGAAGCAATATCCTACTTATTTTTTTATATTCAGAAATTCATTATTTCCTACCTAAGCCATGAAATCTTATAACTTTTCCTTCATGGTTACTAAGACATTTTTGATATATTTGCACTTGAGGTTTAATCAACCTACTGACAATTTAATTAGAACAATCAGGTCATTTTGAAGGATAAGATTTCAGAAAAAAACACCTAAGAATTTCCATTTACAATTCTGAAAACCTCCTAAGCAGTTGGATTACTTAGAGAAAGCTGGCAGCTACACACTGAAAGGATAATTTTATTTATATTTCTGACTTCCTTTCAAACAAATAAAAAATGGACAGTCTTAATAATCTCTATATTTTTAAATAATCTCCATATTTTAAAGGGAAAAAACAGAGAATATTGAATAATCTCCCACATATTCATAGGCCAAGTCTTTCAAACCCTAAATCGAACTATTAGGACCACTGCATTCATTCACTTGAAACCTTGACTTGGGCACAGATGGCATCCCGGGCCCTGTTTCAGTCATCAGGAAGAACTCTATACGTGTCTACATTCCCCCTGCCTTCCCAAGCTTATAACTCATTCCATCACAATCTTATCTGGCTCTTGTCTTAATCACCTACTTGCTGTATGCTACTGGACAAGCTATTCAATCTCCCAATGACGTCTGCAAAATACATCAATGATAATGACTTAAGTAGTTACTATCTCACGGGCTACTGCAAGGCTCAAAGAAGATGTGATAATAATGGAAAGTATTAGCATGAACACACTATCATTAAACATTTAATCAAGGCTCTATAAAATTCAGGCTTTGCAAGCCGGTAGCACTTGCTGTTTGAAGTTTTCTCTGTCTTGACATGACAGCATCGTTAGGCATTTACAGAACAAAATGAAAACAATAAATGCTAGCTTTCTGAAAGCGACATTCCACATCTTTAGATCTCTACTAAAAGAATGTGTTTTGATTCAATTACACAGAAAGACTTCATTTTTTCCCCTTGTACTACCTGCAGCTATTGTCAGGGTGCTTTTTAGCTGTTGAGCACTGTATCATCAGCATCACTGACTTCATTTCTCCAATGAGAAGAAGCAAATATAGGGAAATTTGAGAAGCTACCTTGGACCTAGGTACATGGCTCTTGAGATCAGAAGCAATATCCTACTTATTTTTTTATATTCAGAAATTCATTATTTCCTACCTAAGCCATGAAATCTTATAACTTTTCCTTCATGGTTACTAAGACATTTTGATATATTTGCACTTGAGGTTTAATCAACCTACTGACAATTTAATTAGAACAATCAGGTCATTTTGAAGGATAAGATTTCAGAAAAAAACACCTAAGAATTTCCATTTACAATTCTGAAAACCTCCTAAGCAGTTGGATTACTTAGAGAAAGCTGGCAGCTACACACTGAAAGGATAATTTTATTTATATTTCTGACTTCCTTTCAAACAAATAAAAAATGGACAGTCTTAATAATCTCTATATTTTTAAATAATCTCCATATTTTAAAGGGAAAAACAGAGAATATTGAATAATCTCCCACATATTCATAGGCCAAGTCTTTCAAACCCTAAATCGAACTATTAGGACCACTGCATTCATTCACTTGAAACCTTGACTTGGGCACAGATGGCATCCCGGGCCCTGTTTCAGTCATCAGGAAGAACTCTATACGTGTCTACATTCCCCCTGCCTTCCCAAGCTTATAACTCATTCCATCACAATCTTATCTGGCTCTTGTCTTAATCACCTACTTGCTGTATGCTACTGGACAAGCTATTCAATCTCCCAATGACGTCTGCAAAATACATCAATGATAATGACTTAAGTAGTTACTATCTCACGGGGCTACTGCAAGGCTCAAAGAAGATGTGATAATAATGGAAAGTATTAGCATGAACACACTATCATTAAAATATCCATTTAAATCAAGGCCTTGCTATAAAATTCAGGCTTTGCAAGACAGGGAAACATACCTTGTGATTCATACACGTCATTTGTGGACATAATGTATTTAACAAACGCTGGAAATCTACTTGAAATGAATGATTAACCTTGACATTATAATGGCAAACAAAACTTTCATTAGTGAAATATTGTCAATGTCCTTGCCTATTGGAAACACAAAGGTGTCTAGCTCTGCTCATATATCATCCTGCTCTGAGATCAGGCCCCTGACTCAAAGCTTGGTGAATACCAGCTCGCCAGCCTCTGATACCACAAGCTTAACAGGTAGACCTTTTCTCTGTGAATGTTATCCCATATGATGGCTGTACTTTCGTTCCTTTTTCTGCCAGATTGTTAGTTAAAATAGGTTGGCAACAGCAACACAAACAATCACTTTCTAATAACTGGTGAATTCCTTTATGGTGCCTTATTCAATAGTTCAACAATTACTACATGTGATATGTTTGTCTGGTTTTAGTCATCTCTCACAATAGGAAAGATAGTAGATTTAATTCTTCTTTATGACACAGATTAAAGGTGGTATCCTTATTGCCCAAGTAAAGAAATTATCGATAAGCATTTAGAGAATGTCTATTTTAATAAGAAGACATAAGCTATAACTGCTGTGAGCCAGGGCTAAACTTCGTGCATGGTTCTACATACCTTGCAGTTACTGATGCACGGAGTCCTCCCTATAAGGTATGTTGTCATTATTTTCAATTTATAAGTGAAGAAACTGCAACACAGAGAGGGTAAGTTGCTTAGTCAGTCACCCAGTAAAAAACGGACAGGGTTCAAATATAACTGATTTATTTCCAGAGCTCCTCTTCTATCCTCTATGTTACACTGTATGTCAACAGAAGCATGACTTGGGCACAGATGGCATCCCGGGCCCTGTTTCATCTAGGAAGAACTCTATACGTGTCTACATTCCCCCTGCCTTCCCAAGCTTATAACTCATTCCATCACAATCTTATCTGGCTCTTGTCTTAATCACCTACTTGCTGTATGCTACTGGACAAGCTATTCAATCTCCCAATGACGTCTGCAAAATACATCAATGATAATGACTTAAGTAGTTACTATCTCACGGGGCTACTGCAAGGCTCAAAGAAGATGTGATAATAATGGAAAGTATTAGCATGAACACACTATCATTAAAATATCCATTTAAATCAAGGCCTTGCTATAAAATTCAGGCTTTGCAAGACAGGGAAACATACCTTGTGATTCATACACGTCATTTGTGGACATAATGTATTTAACAAACGCTGGAAATCTACTTGAAATGAATGATTAACCTTGACATTATAATGGCAAACAAAACTTTCATTAGTGAAATATTGTCAATGTCCTTGCCTATTGGAAACACAAAGGTGTCTAGCTCTGCTCATATATCATCCTGCTCTGAGATCAGGCCCCTGACTCAAAGCTTGGTGAATACCAGCTCGCCAGCCTCTGATACCACAAGCTTAACAGGTAGACCTTTTCTCTGTGAATGTTATCCCATATGATGGCTGTACTTTCGTTCCTTTTTTTCTGCCAGATTGTTAGTTAAAATAGGTTGGCAACAGCAACACAAACAATCACTTTCTAATAACTGGTGAATTCCTTTATGGTGCCTTATTCAATAGTTCAACAATTACTACATGTGATATGTTTGTCTGGTTTTAGTCATCTCTCACAATAGGAAAGATAGTAGATTTAATTCTTCTTTATGACACAGATTAAAGGTGGTATCCTTATTGCCCAAGTAAAGAAATTATCGATAAGCATTTAGAGAATGTCTATTTTAATAAGAAGACATAAGCTATAACTGCTGTGAGCCAGGGCTAAACTTCGTGCATGGTTCTACATACCTTGCAGTTACTGATGCACGGAGTCCTCCCTATAAGGTATGTTGTCATTATTTTCAATTTATAAGTGAAGAAACTGCAACACAGAGAGGGTAAGTTGCTTAGTCAGTCACCCAGTAAAAAACGGACAGGGTTCAAATATAACTGATTTATTTCCAGAGCTCCTCTTCTATCCTCTATGTTACACTGTATGTCAACAGAAGCATGATGCCATGAATAATCATGTAATATAACTAATAAAATAAGAACGTAATCATCACTTGCATTGCTAGAGCCTTTTCCTATTTAGAAACCATCTTTCCATCTATTATCTCACTAAGGCTCTCAATAACTTTGTAAGGAAAATTAAGATAATAATGACCCAATTTTACAAATAGATATTCCAACAAGTGATGTAATCTCCCAAGATCACACAACAGATGAGTGAAGAAACATGAATTTAATCCAGGCCTTCTGGCCTTAGTATTTCTCATGTCTCAAAGGAGGTCACATAAAGAAAACATTGCCCTGTTGGCTCAGTCAGTGAAGAATTCACCTGCAATGCAAGAGATCTCCTTCAAGGCAAACAGGTTCAATCCCTGGGTCCAGAAGATGCCCTGAAGAAGGAAATGACAACCCACTCCTGTATTCTTGCCTGGAAAATTCTATAGACAGAGGATGCCGGTGGGCTTTTGTCCACAGGGTCACAAGAGAGTCAGATAAGACTAAGTAACTAAACCACCACACAGAAAAGATGGGAATGTTATATGTCCTTTCATTCACTGACTGCTACTTCTCCCCTAGCAGGGTTTCACATTGTGTAAATGATCTTGAAGTGATCATTCAGTGTTGGAAAGGAGTACAGGCCGCACGGGTCCCAAATCTCCTCCCCCTCCACAGCTTTAACCACTCTCTGCTCCTGGGAGCTAAGGTGGTGGTCTTCTTGAGAACACCTGGCTTAAGAGGGTTTCTTTGATTCTGAGATTGTGGCCTCCAAATACACCACTCCTGAGTTCAGTAATTTAAGCTGAGCTTCATCAGAAAACTACAGGGAAACTTAGTCAAAAGAGAAATTAGAGAAGAAAAAAGAGAGAGAGAGAGAGAGAAATTTATGAGGATGAAGTTACACTTCGCTTCTCATTCCTAAAAAATGTACTGCTGGTATGGCTTGAAATACATATCTGGCACTTGGTTATTTCCCTTCCTAGCTAAACTGAGGATGTTAAAAAAAAAAAAAAAAAAAAAAAACGGCCCCACTGATTCTCCATCATTTCAGCCCTTTCCTAATTTCCAGCACTCCTTTTCCAGTGATACTCTTTCCTTCTAGAGGAGGAAATGTAGCTTCAGGATCCTCATAAGAATGCAAAACCCATAAGGACAGTTAGACTGTCTATTTTATTTACTTTCCTATCTTCAGTTCCTAAAATATCATCTCATATATAGTAAATATTCAATAACTACTTTAATGAATTAATGAGTTTAATCATCCATTCATCCATCTTTTCAAATTAAAATGAAACCTTTCTTCTCGAACTACAAAGAAACAAATAGTTACTTCAAGGGTGGCTGCCACATTTCCAACTTGATTATTTTGCTTTATCAGTACTCTACCTAAAATCCAATCCATCGATTAAAACTGGATTTCCTTAGAGGGCACATGGTACTCAGATTCCTGCCCTGACCAACCTCCACTCCTTACATTTAAATGGATAGTTTCAGTTCGGATCTTTCTCTCTTCTCTCTCAATTTCCCCACCCATCTCTCTGATATACAAACACAAACCCACACACATTCAGAAGAGGAATAAAACAACAATGAAAAAGAGAGCAAGAAATCTGATAAAACAAGGAGCCAATTTTTAAAGTCTCAGAATATGATCAAAATGACCTTAAAATGGTTTGATAATCCTCCCATTCATGCTGTCACCCATCTGTACTGAGCTGCTTTCTCTGTGGACCTCGTTGCTCCATTTCTAAATTTAGATTCCAAATTTTCAGGGAATGGATCTTGTTGAAATAGCAGTCTCTTACAGCATCCAGCACATGACTGACACTCAAATTATATTATTAAAATTGTTATAAATTCATATTTTGTCCTCTGATGCACACAGCACTCGGCTCTGTGAAAATAACAATTAGTCAAAGACCTCCCTGTTCCAATTTGATATTGAATAAGTTTTTATTGGAAATAACTGAAATATACAATCTGGTGAGAGAAAACTGTCAGGGGATTGAATGGAAGCTTGGACAAGGTGACCAGTAAGGTCGCTGCTTAGTTGTAACTTTTTAGAATTCTCTAAAATTAAAATGTAAATTACAGGAATCCCTTGGCAGCTCAGTGATAAAGAATCTGCCTACCAATGTAAGAGACACAGGTTCAATCCCCGTTCTGGGAGAATCCCACATGCTGCAGAGCAGCTAATAAGCCCTGTGCCACAACGACCGAGCCTGTGACCTAGAGTCCGGGAAATGCAACTACTGAGCCCTTGCGCAGCAACTATTGAAACCCATGTGCCCTATAGCCTGTGCTCCACCACAAGAGAAGCCACCACAAGAACATGCACACTGCCACTAGAGAGCAGCCCCCACTCTGCAACTAGAGAGAAGTCCATGCAACAATAAGGCTCGGGCTTCCCTGGTGGTCCAGTGGGTAAGGACACCGCCTTGCAGTGCAAGGGGCGCCAGTTCGATCCCTGGCCTGGGAAGATCCCACGTGCCGCAGAACGGCTGGACCGATGTGTCCAATTACTGAGCCGGAGCTCTGGGTCGCATGCACCCGGTGCTCTGTGACAACAAAGGCCACCGTGATGGTAGGCCCACACGGGCCAAAGAACAAACATGAATGAAAAATGGACAAATGAAAGACCAATAGAAGTGACCCACCTGCTCCCCTCCCTCCCCACCTCAACCCCCAAAATAAATAAAAAAAACTAAACAAATGAGACCTAATTAAAGTTAGAAGCTTTTTTTGCATAGCAAAATAAATCATCAACAAGATGAAAAGATAAAACAAGAGAATAGGATAAAATTTTTGGAAATGATATACCTGACAAGTTAATATCCAAAATATATAAATAGCTCATACAACTCCATATCATAAAAAAAGGAACAACTCAATCTGAAAAATGACTAGTAAACTTGAAGAGACATTTTTCCCACAAAACCATACAGATGACTAATAAACATGCAATAAGATGCTCAGTATCACTAATTATTAGAGAAATACAAATTTAAAACTATCACCTCACACATGTCAAAATGGCTGTCATCAAAAGTCTCCAAATAACAAATGTTGGCCAAGAAGTATACTGTTGGTGGGAAGGCAAACTGGCAACAATCTGGTGAGAGAAAACTGTCAGGGGATTGAATGGAAGCTTGGACAAGGTGACCAGTAAGGTCGCTGCTTAGTTGTAACTTTTTAGAATTCTCTAAAATTAAAATGTAAATTACAGGAATCCCTTGGCAGCTCAGTGATAAAGAATCTGCCTACCAATGTAAGAGACACAGGTTCAATCCCCGTTCTGGGAGAATCCCACATGCTGCAGAGCAGCTAATAAGCCCTGTGCCACAACGACCGAGCCTGTGACCTAGAGTCCGGGAAATGCAACTACTGAGCCCTTGCGCAGCAACTATTGAAACCCATGTGCCCTATAGCCTGTGCTCCACCACAAGAGAAGCCACCACAAGAACATGCACACTGCCACTAGAGAGCAGCCCCCACTCTGCAACTAGAGAGAAGTCCATGCAACAATAAGGCTCGGGCTTCCCTGGTGGTCCAGTGGGTAAGGACACCGCCTTGCAGTGCAAGGGGCGCCCGTTCCATCCCAGGCCTGGGAAGATCCCACGTGCCACGGAGCGGCTGGACCGATGTGTCCAATCACCGAGCCGGAGCTCTGGTGCGCCTGCGCCCAAAGCCAGTGCTCTGCAACAACAGAGGCCACCGCGAGGGTAGGCCCACACGGGCCAAAGAACAAAGATGGATGAAAAAATGGACAAATGAAAGACCAATAGAAGTGGCCTGCCTGCTCCCCTCCCTCCCCACCCCACCCCCACCAAAAAAAAAAAAAAAACTAAACAAATGAGACCTAATTAAAGTTAGAAGCTTTTTTTGCATAGCAAAATAAATCATCAACAAGATGAAAAGATAAAACAAGAGAATAGGATAAAATTTTTGGAAATGATATACCTGACAAGTTAATATCCAAAATATATAAATAGCTCATACAACTCCATATCATAAAAAAAGGAACAACTCAATCTGAAAAATGACTAGTAAACTTGAAGAGACATTTTTCCAAATAAAACATACAGATGACTAATAAACATGCAATAAGATGCTCAGTATCACTAATTATTAGAGAAATACAAATTTAAAACTATCACCTCACACATGTCAAAATGGCTGTCATCAAAAGTCTCCAAATAACAAATGTTGGCCAAGAAGTATACTGTTGGTGGGAAGGCAAACTGGCACAGCCACTATGGAAAACAGTATTAAAGTTCCTCAGAAAACTAAAATAGCACTCCTATACAACCCAGCGATTCTACTCTTAGGTAGATCTCCACAAAAAATGAAAGCACTAATTCAAAAAGATACATCTACCCCAATGTTCATAGCGGCTCTACTTATAATAGCCAAGATATGAAAGCAACCCAAGTGTCCATCAATAGATGACTGGATAAAGAAGATGTGATATATATATATATGTGTGTGTGTGTCTGTGTGTGTATACATACGCATATATATAATAGAAAATAGCATCTATGTGTGTACTCAGTCACTCAGTCACGTCCAACTCTTTGCGACCCCAAGGACTATAGTTCTCCAGGCTCCTCTGTCCATGGGATTTTCCTGGCAAGGATACTAGAGTGGGTCATTATTTCCTCCTCCAGAGCATCTTCACAACCCAGGGATCAAACCCTCATCTCCTGCACTGGCAGGCCAATTCTTTACCACTGAGCTACCTGGGAAGTCCCATAATAAAATATCACTTAGTCATCAAAAAGAATGAAATTCTGTCACTTGTAGCAGCATGGATAGACCTTGAATGTTATGCACATGAAATAAATCAGAGAGCAAGACAAATACTGTGTGATATCATTTATATCTAAATATAATACAAGTGAATGTATACAGGAAAACAGAAGCAAATTCACAGATAAAGAAAACAAACTAGTGGTTATTGGTAGGGAAATAGGGAGGCACCCTGGGGTGTGGTATTAAAAGACACAAACTACTATAGGAATAACAGATCAAATTTATGCGGATTTAACGAATTAGGAAATACGAAAGAAATACCCACACCTGAAACTAATACGTTACAAAATATATAAATAGCTCATACAACTCCATATCATAAAAAAGGAACAACTCAATCTGAAAAATGACTAGTAAACTTGAAGAGACATTTTCCAAATAAAACATACAGATGACTAATAAACATGCAATAAGATGCTCAGTATCACTAATTATTAGAGAAATACAAATTTAAAACTATCACCTCACACATGTCAAAATGGCTGTCATCAAAAGTCTCCAAATAACAAATGTTGGCCAAGAAGTATACTGTTGGTGGGAAGGCAAACTGGCACAGCCACTATGGAAAACAGTATTAAAGTTCCTCAGAAAACTAAAATAGCACTCCTATACAACCCAGCGATTCTACTCTTAGGTAGATCTCCACAAAAAATGAAAGCACTAATTCAAAAAGATACATCTACCCCAATGTTCATAGCGGCTCTACTTATAATAGCCAAGATATGAAAGCAACCCAAGTGTCCATCAATAGATGACTGGATAAAGAAGATGTGATATATATATATATGTGTGTGTGTGTCTGTGTGTGTATACATACGCATATATATAATAGAAAATAGCATCTATGTGTGTACTCAGTCACTCAGTCACGTCCAACTCTTTGCGACCCCAAGGACTATAGTTCTCCAGGCTCCTCTGTCCATGGGATTTTCCTGGCAAGGATACTAGAGTGGGTCATTATTTCCTCCTCCAGAGCATCTTCACAACCCAGGGATCAAACCCTCATCTCCTGCACTGGCAGGCCAATTCTTTACCACTGAGCTACCTGGGAAGTCCCATAATAAAATATCACTTAGTCATCAAAAAGAATGAAATTCTGTCACTTGTAGCAGCATGGATAGACCTTGAATGTTATGCACATGAAATAAATCAGAGAGAGCAAGACAAATACTGTGTGATATCATTTATATCTAAATATAATACAAGTGAATGTATACAGGAAAACAGAAGCAAATTCACAGATAAAGAAAACAAACTAGTGGTTATTGGTAGGGAAAGGGAAATAGGGAGGGGCACCCTGGGGTGTGGTATTAAAAGACACAAACTACTATAGGAATAACAGATAAGCAACAAGGATATATTGTACTGCAGAGGGAATTATATCCACTATTTTGTAATAACTTTTAATGGAATATAAACTGTAAAATTAATGAATTACTACTCTCTACACCTGAAACTAATACTGTAAATCAACCATACTTCAATTTAACAAAAACATATTTGAGTGAAAGGAAGGATAGGCTAGGAAAGAGACGGGAAAATAAGACTTATTAGGCACCTGCTCTATATAGGTTCATTTACTTAATCTTCAGGACAATCACATAGAGCCAATATTTTTATCCACATGTACAATGAAAAAAATTGAAGTACAGGTCTGGTCAAGAATTCAAATTTAGCTTACCTGACACCAAACCTAAAGCTCTCCTCATGACTTTTTAAATGATAAACCCACAATATGAATTTATAAAGGGATCATTTATATCCTTAAAGTGTTAAAAAAGTTGAGATAACCCGTGAGTTAAGGCTACTCAGAATCCAAGCCGGAGATATTCACACTGTTTGTTCTCTGGGGATTATATCCATTTGAAGTACTAGTTTAATAACTAGAGCCAGGGATAGAGAATTGAGGCAAGCTGATGTCTGTTATCAAGTATCTGAAACTTTTTTATTGAAAAAACGATACTTATATGTTCAAAGTCAAACTTATATTCCATAAGCAGTTATATATAATTAAGTACAGACCAAACAACAAATAGGCTGTTTCACAAAATAAGAAAGTGAATTCCCCATCGTCAGAGACATTCAAGTCAAGATCAGGGGCAAAACCATAAAGGAAGGTTTCCAGAGCTGAAATGGGTATTCTTTAAAATGATTACAGTTAGCATTGTTGGGTTAGAGAATAAATCAAACTCACTATAAGCTACATCCAAGGCAAAACTTGGCAAACTTTTAAAGAAAGTAGAAGTATAAGCATTAATGCAAAACTAGTGGGAAAACTGACAGTCAAATTTCAAGGAGACAGTCAGAGGAAGCCTATCTAAATATAATACAAGTGAATGTATACAGGAAAACAGAAGCAAATTCACAGATAAAGAAAACAAACTAGTGGTTATTGGTGGGGAAAGGGAAATAGGGAGGGGCACCCTGGGGTGTGGTATTAAAAGACACAAACTACTATAGGAATAACAGATAAGCAACAAGGATATATTGTACTGCAGAGGGAATTATATCCACTATTTTGTAATAACTTTTAATGGAATATAAACTGTAAAATTAATGAATTACTACTCTCTACACCTGAAACTAATACTGTAAATCAACCATACTTCAATTTAACAAAAACATATTTGAGTGAAAGGAAGGATAGGCTAGGAAAGAGACGGGAAAATAAGACTTATTAGGCACCTGCTCTATATAGGTTCATTTACTTAATCTTCAGGACAATCACATAGAGCCAATATTTTTATCCACATGTACAATGAAAAAAATTGAAGTACAGGTCTGGTCAAGAATTCAAATTTAGCTTACCTGACACCAAACCTAAAGCTCTCCTCATGACTTTTTAAATGATAAACCCACAATATGAATTTATAAAGGGATCATTTATATCCTTAAAGTGTTAAAAAAGTTGAGATAACCCGTGAGTTAAGGCTACTCAGAATCCAAGCCGGAGATATTCACACTGTTTGTTCTCTGGGGATTATATCCATTTGAAGTACTAGTTTAATAACTAGAGCCAGGGATAGAGAATTGAGGCAAGCTGATGTCTGTTATCAAGTATCTGAAACTTTTTTATTGAAAAAACGATACTTATATGTTCAAAGTCAAACTTATATTCCATAAGCAGTTATATATAATTAAGTACAGACCAAACAACAAATAGGCTGTTTCACAAAATAAGAAAGTGAATTCCCCATCGTCAGAGACATTCAAGTCAAGATCAGGGGCAAAACCATAAAAGGAAGGTTTCCAGAGCTGAAATGGGTATTCTTTAAAATGATTACAGTTAGCATTGTTGGGTTAGAGAATAAATCAAACTCACTATAAGCTACATCCAAGGCAAAACTTGGCAAACTTTTTTTTAAAGAAAGTAGAAGTATAAGCATTAATGAACAGTGAAACTGATTACTAGTGGGAAAACTGACAGTCAAATGGAGCAAGATTCAAGGAGACAGTCAGAGGAAGCCTATCAGGGCAACCCTGAGAAGGAAGCACAGAGCTAAGACTTCTTTTTATGGCATGAACATATGTCACAAGGTCTGCATATCTGATCAAAGGTGTTACTTAACAACAATTGAAAGCGTATATGTTATTGTTACTCTGAGTTGTGGCATTCTAGATTAAGGGAAAGAAAATACATGAACCTATGAAAATGTGAGTGAGGAAAGCTCCTTAGGAAAGGCCCGCGTAAAAAACCCCCAAGGGAACTTCCCTGGTGGTCCAGTGGTTAAGAATTTGCCTTACAATGCAGGAGACACGAGTTCGATCCCTGGTAGGGGAACTAGGATCCCACATGCCACAGAGCAGCTAAGTGTGTGTGCCCCAACCACTGAGCCCACTTCCCGTAACAACTGAAGTCCAAGTACTGCAATTATTGAGCCTGCAGGTCACAGCTAGAGAGTTCCATGCACTGCAACAAAAGGTCCCTCGTGACACAACAAAGATCCTATGTGCTGTAACTAAGATCTAAGGCAGTCAAATAAATAATGAATAAATTTGTAATAAATAAATAAATAAAAGCCCCTAAGGTATGAGTCAAAACCACAGCGGATTCTGCAGAGGATGATCACTGACCCTTGTGGATTCCTCTCTCTGTAAGAAAGATGCTACATTGATGTAAGATACTTAGGTAAACAAAAGTTAATGAGCTTAACAAAGGATTAGGAGGGCAGAGAACAATGTTAGCAACTCATTGAGGTCCCTGCACAGAAAGGCTTCAGTAAGTAAACTTCATGGAGAAGGGCCATCATGGAGAGCGTGACACTACTTATTCCTCCTGAAGATGTAGTTGTCTCCTCCAAGATGGACAGTTTTTACCATGAGCAATCATATAGAAATCTGGAGGTTTAATTTATGGTGGAAAGAAGAAAATATTTATTATGTATATACATAAGGATTTCCAGAGCAATTTTTGATTACAGTTAGCATTGATGGGTTAGAGAATAAATCAAACTCACTATAAGCTACATCCAAGGCAAAACTTGGCAAACTTTTTTTTAAAGAAAGTAGAAGTATAAGCATTAATGAACAGTGAAACTGATTACTAGTGGGAAAACTGACAGTCAAATGGAGCAAGATTCAAGGAGACAGTCAGAGGAAGCCTATCAGGGCAACCCTGAGAAGGAAGCACAGAGCTAAGACTTCTTTTTATGGCATGAACATATGTCACAAGGTCTGCATATCTGATCAAAGGTGTTACTTAACAACAATTGAAAGCGTATATGTTATTGTTACTCTGAGTTGTGGCATTCTAGATTAAGGGAAAGAAAATACATGAACCTATGAAAATGTGAGTGAGGAAAGCTCCTTAGGAAAGGCCCGCGTAAAAAACCCCCAAGGGAACTTCCCTGGTGGTCCAGTGGTTAAGAATTTGCCTTACAATGCAGGAGACACGAGTTCGATCCCTGGTAGGGGAACTAGGATCCCACATGCCACAGAGCAGCTAAGTGTGTGTGCCCCAACCACTGAGCCCACTTCCCGTAACAACTGAAGTCCAAGTACTGCAATTATTGAGCCTGCAGGTCACAGCTAGAGAGTTCCATGCACTGCAACAAAAGGTCCCTCGTGACACAACAAAGATCCTATGTGCTGTAACTAAGATCTAAGGCAGTCAAATAAATAATGAATAAATTTGTAATAAATAAATAAATAAAAGCCCCTAAGGTATGAGTCAAAACCACAGCGGATTCTGCAGAGGATGATCACTGACCCTTGTGGATTCCTCTCTCTGTAAGAAAGATGCTACATTGATGTAAGATACTTAGGTAAACAAAAGTTAATGAGCTTAACAAAGGATTAGGAGGGCAGAGAACAATGTTAGCAACTCATTGAGGTCCCTGCACAGAAAGGCTTCAGTAAGTAAACTTCATGGAGAAGGGCCATCATGGAGAGCGTGACACTACTTATTCCTCCTGAAGATGTAGTTGTCTCCTCCAAGATGGACAGTTTTTACCATGAGCAATCATATAGAAATCTGGAGGTTTAATTTATGGTGGAAAGAAGAAAATATTTATATGTATATACATATTTACAGCTGTAGATATAGTATCTTTGATATCACATTTTAAAATGAAAAAGAAGAATCACAACTCTGAAAAACTTAAAACCAGTTTGAGAAAACATAAATCCTGAAATGACTTAGAAAATGACTGGAACTAACATACCAAAGCACAGGGAAGAAGATGAAGAAACCTCAGAAGGTGAATTGCTAGTTGTCACATTCTGAAGTGAGGAACTTGAAAAGACAACCTTCCCACTTCTTGCTTGACAATTTTTAATTTACTATATACAAAGTATCATCTTCAAACTTGGAGAATAAGCATGTGTCCTACCAGGAGCCATTTCTGAGAAGAAATTTGTGTGACCACAGAATGGCCATTTAAGCTTGGTGTCTCCATTTACTCATCCAGAAAATTAAAAAGGTTTTAAAGAACAACTGAGGACCATATGTTTTAAGTTCTCTAAAGGAAGATTACTTTTGGAAGGGTCTTTGGAACCAGGAATCACATTTAGTTTTTGATATTCTAAATGAGAAAATGAGCATGGAATATAAGGTACATCTGTAAGATGTAACAAGAAAACCAGAACAAAAGTTTTGGCCAGCCCAATATGTTCTATGGGATCACTTACTTGAAAAAGAAAGAATATTAGGAGCTGCAGCGAGGACTGTCATGAGAAAAAAAGACTCTGATGCCAATAGTACTCTCTGAAGCTGCTAGATCCTCCCAACTCTGGTTCAAAATCAGTCCCTCTATCTCTGAGTGCGCGCTGGTGGAGAAGGAATAAGAAATGAAGCAGTTAATTTCAAGAATGCCACCAAACAAAATAAAGCCATTCCCATCCTACGTGGACTTCAGAGGTTGTGGCTTTTTTTTTTTTTTTTTTTAACCTGTGTGCTCTCTTAGATGGCTGTTAAAAAGCAGGTTTGTAAATATGCAGATTGAAAAAAGAGATAATTGTAGACTGAGGAGAGTCAACAGAAGCAGTCTGTTCCTAGATTAAGCTGAAATCTCACTTTAATGTTATTTATTCAGTATAGAACCGTAAACAAATTACTCCTCCTCTTTAGGTCTCCTTTTTTTATATTTAAAATGAGGTTAACCAGATGAATACCAAGGTTCTCTCCTTCTCTAAAATTCTATGACTTCTTTACACTCACCCACATCATACTATTTAACTGAAACAAACAAGGATATTCCCTTTTATCTTCCTTTTAACTTCAGGGTAGTTAAGTAAAGTAAAAAGAGTAATCAGTTATCCTTTACTCCATGGCTTATAGCTAGGTTCCCTCAGTCCACAGAACTAAACCTTACTGGTGATCATATACCACACAGCACTTCCCTAAAACTCTGGACGAAGGCAGCAATAATTAAAGCAAATAAGTTAATGTGCTAATGATTTACCAGGAAATTAGTCAAAGCACTTTATATGTATCAACTGATTTAATTCTCACAACAACCTTATGAAGTAGGTATCATTATTATCAACAAAGAAGAGACGAGCAAAAAAGTTAAGCAACTTGGCGAGGGTTAGAAGCTTATAAAGGGAATGACCAGGATTTGAACACAGGGAGTCTGGATCCAGCCTTTTACTGATAGATCAGTCATCTCCCTGATGGTGCTGATGGTAGTGGGGGGAAGAAAACATCGTGGGGTGCTGGTAATAGCTGTTGGAGCTCTTCCTTTTTGTCCTAAATGGAAAAAAAAAAAAAAAAAAGATGTAGCTGGGCAGAGTGGGAAAACCTGATGTGAAAGATGTTCTCAAGTAAGAGTGGTTGGGAGCAGGCCCATGCTTTTTCCTTTCCTTCTCATTGAAGATATGCATGAACTGAGATATTGGCTTGAAAAAACGTCATACCAAGCTTGTGACTTAAGTGTTTTCAAACAGTTAATCCTCACAAAAATCCTGTAGGACAAGCATGATGGAGATGATTATTATTACAGAACAAAACACTGAAAGAGGCGTAATCTCATTAGTCAGGATGATAACTAAGAAGTCATGAAACTAGGACTTCAGCTTGTTGACTTCCAAGGGGAGGATGTCCTCTCACCTTTCTCACTTTTGTTCAAATGCCCCTGAAGGGTGGTGGAACCAAACTAATCTTCTATCTTTCCTTATTGCTCAACCCCGACATTCACCAGGGAGAGGATGCTAGCGACTCTGAGCCTGCTCAGGATGCCTTACCAGGATTTGGAGTATGGCTGCTTTTGGCCGACAAATACTAACTACCCCATATCACACTGTTGTCCTGCAGCCATCGGAAAGTAATCCTCAGTACTGAAGGCCACATGGTTTGTAGTCCTAACTGACCCCTGACATAGCACAGCATCTCACTTCGACTTCCTTGAAAATTGAAAGATTTATTTTGCTTCTGAAGCAGAATTAGGCCTAAATGTGTGCCTCACTATTTTGCTTCTGTGAAAGAGAGCCCCCTGTTGCATACTCTGTGTAATTAAAGTGTGTATGCCTTTCTAAACCAATTCTCCTAAAATCAGTAAAATATGTGTTTAAGAGTTAGAAAGAAGTATACTCGCGGTATCCATAAAATACCAGCATTTAATTTTCTTTCCAGAATATCCATTCTTAGGGAGCCACTTTAATAAGTATGTATCTAGAAGAGCAGCTGAAGACAGCATTAAGTCCCCAAATTCTGGCATTTTGCATTTTAATGCATGAGTGCTATTAACTTATTGAGAGAGCCTGGGCAAATAGTTTAACCTTTTTGTTCCTTAATTCATTAGGAAAAATACAAATGGTTGCCTTTTTTATGAAAATTTCGATATAGAACCACAGGACATAAGAACTGGAATGAAAAGAACCCTAGCCTAAGAATCATCCAAGCCACCGCACCCATTTTAAAGATTATGAAATAGAAGACTGGGAAAGGCATACTTTAGTTATTGGTAATTGAAGATAAAATACAGCTCAGGCTTCCTCCTTCTAAGATCAGTGGTATCTCTGGTGGTAAGACTTAATTTTTCAATTAAAGATGATAATTTAGGTTTTTTTAAAAAATGAAAACAACTATGAATAGCATGATTCCCATTCGATCCTCACAACCACCAGTTAAAACTGTTACTAATATTATTATCTACCTGATTTACACATGCATAAACAGAAGCTCAGACTGCTGAGGCAGTGGGTTAAGATGACATTCCTGGCAAATGACGGCATTGGTTCTGACTTTCTAAATTTGAAATTCTGTATTTATTTCTTTGGAGATTCTATATTTATTTACTTATATACTTATTTTATTTCCTCACCCTTGAATTTTTAAACTTCACAATTCCCGGTAGTGTTGTTGTACATGCTCAGTCATGTACAACTCCTTGTGACCCTGGGGACTACAGTCCTCCAGGCTCCTCTGCCCACGGGATTTTCCAGGCAAGAATACTGGAGCAGGTTGTGTCAACTACAAACTGGCATTTACCAATTACAGTGCCAGTGACTAGATGAGAACATTTGCCGTCTGCCTCTGCAGAGACCAGACCCCATGCTGTTGAGAGCTGCTGACCTTCAATACACCCTAGTGGAGATCAGGGTAGGGTAGAGGCACTCTGTGCTCCAGGTTATCTGGTGGGGCAGGTCTTTAGATAGGTGGATGTTTTTAGGAACAGATTTTACTATCTCAATCTTTGCATGGCCTCATATTTAGAAAAGCACTAAATCTCCTCATAGTGACATCAGATCCTCATGACTAACCGGGGGGCCCTTTGTAAAATGACTGTTTAATGATATTGAACTCCCCCCTCACCAATATCCTTAAATATTGATCCTCTTCCTGCTGCCTCTTTGGAGCAGTCTCTCAGTACTATCTGGGGTGCTGCCTCCTGGGCTGTAGTCCTAATTATGTCCCAAATAAAACTTAACCCACAGCTCTCAAGTTGTTCATCTTTTTTAGTCGACAGTTGCCATTGCCTCCTCCAGGGCATCTTCCTGACCCAGGGATCAAATCTGTGTCTCCTGCAGCTCCTGCACTGGCAGGCAGGTTCTTTACCACTGCACCCCTTAGGAATCCAATTCCCAGTAAGATCAAATTCATTATCAAATCTTCATTAAAGAGTATTAATGCTTTCAGAGGGAGGGGTGGGGGGTGGATGGAATGGGAGTTTGGTATTAGCAGATGCAAACTGTTGTATAGAGAATGGATAAACCACAAGGTCCTTACTGTATCACACAAGAACCTATATTCAATATCCTGTAATAGACCATAATGGAAAAGAATATGTAAAAATATATGTATGTGTACAATTGAATAACCTTGCTGCACATCAAAAACTAACATATTATAAGTCAACTATACTTCAATAAAATAAATTTGAAAGATAGATGAAAAAATATTAATGCTTTCCCCCAAAATGCCTGCCAGTTAGCATATATGGCAGGCATTTCTTCCATCTTGCTTCACTGCCCACTTCCCCTCATCCTCTTCATCCAACATTTATTTTGTAATGAAACAGAATTCTGTAGAACCATAGGAATTTCTCTTATTAGTCTATTGCATAGGACAAAAGATTCATAATTCTCTTTGTAACCACACAAGTATTACTGAAATATAGAGCGCAACTCCCAGTGGACTGTTGAGAGCTTCTGACCTTCAATACACCCTAGTTGAGATCAGGGTAGGGTAGAGGCACTCTGTGCTCCAGGTTATCTGGTGGGGCAGGTCTTTAGATAGGTGGATGTTTTTAGGAACAGATTTTACTATCTCAATCTTTGCATGGCCTCATATTTAGAAAAGCACTAAATCTCCTCATAGTGACATCAGATCCTCATGACTAACCGGGGGGCCCTTTGTAAAATGACTGTTTAATGATATTGAACTCCCCCCTCACCAATATCCTTAAATATTGATCCTCTTCCTGCTGCCTCTTTGGAGCAGTCTCTCAGTACTATCTGGGGTGCTGCCTCCTGGGCTGTAGTCCTAATTATGTCCCAAATAAAACTTAACCCACAGCTCTCAAGTTGTTCATCTTTTTTAGTCGACAGTTGCCATTGCCTCCTCCAGGGCATCTTCCTGACCCAGGGATCAAATCTGTGTCTCCTGCAGCTCCTGCACTGGCAGGCAGGTTCTTTACCACTGCACCCCTTAGGAATCCAATTCCCAGTAAGATCAAATTCATTATCAAATCTTCATTAAAGAGTATTAATGCTTTCAGAGGGAGGGGTGGGGGGTGGATGGAATGGGAGTTTGGTATTAGCAGATGCAAACTGTTGTATAGAGAATGGATAAACCACAAGGTCCTTACTGTATCACACAAGAACCTATATTCAATATCCTGTAATAGACCATAATGGAAAAGAATATGTAAAAATATATGTATGTGTACAATTGAATAACCTTGCTGCACATCAAAAACTAACATATTATAAGTCAACTATACTTCAATAAAATAAATTTGAAAGATAAATGAAAAAATATTAATGCTTTCCCCCAAAATGCCTGCCAGTTAGCATATATGGCAGGCATTTCTTCCATCTTGCTTCACTGCCCACTTCCCCTCATCCTCTTCATCCAACATTTATTTTGTAATGAAACAGAATTCTGTAGAACCATAGGAATTTCTCTTATTAGTCTATTGCATAGGACAAAAGATTCATAATTCTCTTTGTAACCACACAAGTATTACTGAAATATAGAATTCTTTGTGATGCTAATGAGGATTTTTTTCACCAGCTAGTTCTGCTTGCAAAACATCTGGCGCAGCATGCCAAGAATACATGTGAGCTGAAAGGCGGGACATTAACCTTGCCTGGGGATCTTCTCTGCCAGGTAACATCATGGCAGGCATTGCCTTTAATATATGTATTAGATGAGATTCACATAAGTGATTTCTTTAATTAGATCACCCTGTGTGCTTCTTTAGCTTCAAAGATTAAATTAAACGCAAAACGTGCAACTCATTGCTGGAGTAGTCATTAGCCTACAGGTCATCTTTAAAAACAATCACAGCTTAGGGGAAAAATTTTTTGAAGACATGATTTGCCTCTGTCTTGAACATATGTAATGTGCATCATGTGCCAGGGAAAGAGCCTTGCCATGTCTGTTCTCTGTAACAACTTACCTCCAGCGTATGTTTGTGCATGTTTGTGTGTGTGTATAAACTTTTAATTGCTAAGGGATGGAATGTGAGCTGTTCCCTGGTTTTCTACCAAAGCAACTATTTTCCTTTCCTTCTACATTTATTTGAACTCTATTTTTACCTGTCCATACATCTTATCCATCCCTCAGTCACTGGGCACTTACCACATACCAAACTGCCTGGCATGTCGGGGACATAGTGAAAACAAAGCATTGTTTATTCCCTTAGAAACATTACTATCTAATGCATGAACCCAAGGTTTGACGGGATAACCATGAGAATAAAATGCCTGCTGATGAGAGGTCGACTCTGGCTGAGATGTGTGGGAGAAAACAGGACTCTCCTCAGTTGGAAGAGACCGTGCAAGGTTTCATCAGGAAGTGATGTGAGAACTACCCGCCCTACAATAAGCAGGACGTGGCCTCCAGAAAAGGGGCTGAAAGGCCTCTGAAATGGAGAAGCTAGAAGAGAAAAACAGATGTCAGCCAGCCAGGTTCTGTCAGGAGGTGAAGTCCTCCGGGACAGGAACCCTGTGTCTCTTATTAGTCTATTGCATAGGACAAAAGATTCATAATTCTCTCTGTAAACATGCAAGTATTATCAAAATACAGAATTCTTCATCATGCTAATGAGAATTTTCTTCACCAGGTAGTTCAGCTTGCAAAACATCTGGCGCAGCATGCCGAGAATACATGTGAGCTGAAAGGCGGGACACTAACTTTGCCCTGGGATCTTCTCTGCCAGGTAATTTCATGGCAGGCATGGCCCTTAATATATGTATTAGATGAGATTCACATAAGTGATTTCTTTAATTAGATCACCCTGTGTGCTTCTTTAGCTTCAAAGATTAAATTAAACGCAAAACGTGCAACTCATTGCTGGAGTAGTCATTAGCCTACAGGTCATCTTTAAAAACAATCACAGCTTAGGGAAAATTTGTTGAAGACATGATTTGCCTCTGTCTTGAACATATGTAATGTGCATCATGTGCCAGGGAAAGAGCCTTGCCATGTCTGTTCTCTGTAACAACTTACCTCCAGCGTATGTTTGTGCATGTTTGTGTGTGTGTATAAACTTTTAATTGCTAAGGGATGGAATGTGAGCTGTTCCCTGGTTTTCTACCAAAGCAACTATTTTCCTTTCCTTCTACATTTATTTGAACTCTATTTTTACCTGTCCATACATCTTATCCATCCCTCAGTCACTGGGCACTTACCACATACCAAACTGCCTGGCATGTCGGGGACATAGTGAAAACAAAGCATTGTTTATTCCCTTAGAAACATTACTATCTAATGCATGAACCCAAGGTTTGACGGGATAACCATGAGAATAAAATGCCTGCTGATGAGAGGTCGACTCTGGCTGAGATGTGTGGGAGAAAACAGGACTCTCCTCAGTTGGAAGAGACCGTGCAAGGTTTCATCAGGAAGTGATGTGAGAACTACCCGCCCTACAATAAGCAGGACGTGGCCTCCAGAAAAGGGGCTGAAAGGCCTCTGAAATGGAGAAGCTAGAAGAGAAAAACAGATGTCAGCCAGCCAGGTTCTGTCAGGAGGTGAAGTCCTCCAGGACAGGAACCCTGTGTGTCTTGTGCATTATTGTATCTCATGTGCACAATTCACAGAACTAAACTGATCAGACAAAACAATAAGTGAATAAACAGTAAGAAGAGTGTTGATAGTTCAGTGGATTCCGAAAATAAGATGTAGGATGGAGACACTGTAGAAATCAGTTTTCAAAAGACTCCATGAGTAGAATGTAATCCTATGGAATTTGTGCCTCTCCTTGAAAGAAACAGAGAGCTACTAAAAATTTCTTTAAGTAACTGTGATACAATTTAAGTTCTCTAAAACTACATCTCAATGAACGTGATTAGGTAAGTGTGGTACAACAGAGTTAGTAGCAATCAGACGCAATTTATTACATTAAAATTTAATTACATTAAACTAAAACTCAATGCATTAAAATTATATGAGGATGGAAGTATTTTACCACAGCTTTCTTAAATGGATATAAATAGCACAAGATGAAGCTCCAAGAGACCAAGTTCTAAGGTGTTACTCTTACACCAAACTTAACAAGTTCTCTACAAATGTTATTGAAAAATCCCAGGTGGCCACATTTGTCTGTTTTCATAAGTAGAAAAATAGGTATAGATACCTGCAAGCTTTCCCAAGGTCATAAACAGCATAGGAGTAGCAGTGAAAGACCTGAATTTAGTTCTGCTTCTCCTATTAATTAATTTCTACCATTAACTTACCCTCAGACTCTGGGCCTCTTCCCTTTCCTGAACCCCAGACACCTAATATGTAAAAGGAAGGGACAGATTGCCCCCAACCCATAGTCTGCTTTAGCTCTGACGGTCTACGATTTTAACAAGGTGGCCAGGACAGGGACTGCAGGCATGGCCTCCAATAGCGTCCACACAGGGCGGCAGCAGGGTGGGGTATGCTCTGTCTAGTAATGAACCCCACAGCATTTTCTGAGGAAAAAAAATGCATCCTCTTTTTTGTTCATCTGAAAATAAACAGATGAAAGGTATAACATAAAAATGAGGCAGGTAGCTACCATCCACAGATGCTATAGTCTGAATGTTTGTGTACCTCTAAAATTCATATGTTGAATCCTAATGTCCAATGCGGTGGTATTTGGAGAAGGGGCCTGTGGGAAGCGATTATAATAGACATCCCAGGGAAATTCTTCACCCTTTCCTTCTACCACGCAAGGTTAGAGCCAGAATGCACCATCTATGGCACCAACCAGAGTGGACTGGCATCTAAAACTTGGGCTGTTTGGCCTCCAAAACTAGGAGGAATAATTTGCTGCGGTTCACAAGCTACCCAGTTATAAGCAATAGTGTTTTTCTTATAGCAACCCAAATGAACTAACATAATTGAAAGCACATTAGGCTTCAAATTTAGAAATTTGTGTAGCTATTCAAACAGACGCTTTATTGTACCCTAAAGATGACCCTATTTCAGAGGATGGCAATTCAGGCAATTCAGTATATATAGCAATATTCCTTGTTAACTTCCCAAATTATTTTAGAATTATAGGAGCTAAAAGGCATAATAGAAAAGTAAGAAAGTAACACCCTAGTAACTATATTAAGAGATGGGGAAACAGTACACACATTTGCTCTTCTTTTTTAGCTGTGTTTGAAAGAGAGACACTTATCTACGAAACAGCAGGATCAAAAGAACCAAATGTCTCAAGAGAAGAGTGTTTGACTTGTTATCAGAATCCTGACTTTAAATTTTAATTTTCTAACTAAATAGCTATTGAACCTTAGGTTAATTTCTGACTTGTTGTCCTTAGCTTGGTAGGCATCTTGGAAATGGGAATACAAATACTTGCTAATATGATAATTTTGTGAAATAAGTAAGAAAATAAAGTAGTTAATCAGCATGGTTCATGTCACATAGTAGGTGCTGAATAAATGGTAGCTACTTTTATAATGATGCAATTAACTTAGACCTTTCAATAACATTAGCAGAGAGCTATGAGGGGAGATACACACAAGTGTAACATTTTGGCATGATGTATGTGTTAGTATCTAACATATTCTACATACTCAATAAACATAAAAACACAATATTTTAAATCAGCATAACATTTTCAATCTATAAGTTGCAGTGGATGGAAAAACAAAATGTAGGGAAATCAGAAAGTTATTCTAATCAATAAAGTAAACAGTTTCTTCCTTTGAGAAATATGGATGAATAAGGCAGGTAGCTACCATCCACAGATGCTATAGTCTGAATGTTTGTGTACCTCTAAAATTCATATGTTGAATCCTAATGTCCAATGCGGTGGTATTTGGAGAAGGGGCCTGTGGGAAGCGATTATAATAGACATCCCAGGGAAATTCTTCACCCTTTCCTTCTACCACGCAAGGTTAGAGCCAGAATGCACCATCTATGGCACCAACCAGAGTGGACTGGCATCTAAAACTTGGGCTGTTTGGCCTCCAAAACTAGGAGGAATAATTTGCTGCGGTTCACAAGCTACCCAGTTATAAGCAATAGTGTTTTTCTTATAGCAACCCAAATGAACTAACATAATTGAAAGCACATTAGGCTTCAAATTTAGAAATTTGTGTAGCTATTCAAACAGACGCTTTATTGTACCCTAAAGATGACCCTATTTCAGAGGATGGCAATTCAGGCAATTCAGTATATATAGCAATATTCCTTGTTAACTTCCCAAATTATTTTAGAATTATAGGAGCTAAAAGGCATAATAGAAAAGTAAGAAAGTAACACCCTAGTAACTATATTAAGAGATGGGGAAACAGTACACACATTTGCTCTTCTTTTTTAGCTGTGTTTGAAAGAGAGACACTTATCTACGAAACAGCAGGATCAAAAGAACCAAATGTCTCAAGAGAAGAGTGTTTGACTTGTTATCAGAATCCTGACTTTAAATTTTAATTTTCTAACTAAATAGCTATTGAACCTTAGGTTAATTTCTGACTTGTTGTCCTTAGCTTGGTAGGCATCTTGGAAATGGGAATACAAATACTTGCTAATATGATAATTTTGTGAAATAAGTAAGAAAATAAAGTAGTTAATCAGCATGGTTCATGTCACATAGTAGGTGCTGAATAAATGGTAGCTACTTTTATAATGATGCAATTAACTTAGACCTTTCAATAACATTAGCAGAGAGCTATGAGGGGAGATACACACAAGTGTAACATTTTGGCATGATGTATGTGTTAGTATCTAACATATTCTACATACTCAATAAACATAAAAACACAATATTTTAAATCAGCATAACATTTTTCAATCTATAATTTGCAGTGGATGGAAAAACAAAATGTAGGGCAATCAGAAAGTTATTCTAATCAATACAGTAAACAGTTTCTTCCTTTGAGAAATATGGATGAATAAGGCAGAGTGATCCCCACATCGCTTATTTAATGTCCCAATAGTATGTGTTGTGAAAGAAGATATAAACACCACATGGAGAAAAAAAAAAAAAAAAACAAGCATTTTTTTTTCAAGAGGAGATACTGAGCACCACTTAAGTATACTTGCTGGAACAGTCTTGACAGAGCATGATTCTAACTAAGACTCAACAGCAGGGAGCAGAAGCCTTCTGTGTTATTCATCCAAAAAGCAGAGAGTCACACTTCAGCCACCTGCAGAGTAGCAGGTATGGGAAATGTAGCCTCTTTTTATGCCTGATGCCATCTGAACAAATATCCCTGCTAATTCCTGTTTGTTTGGATCAGAATGCGGAGCAAGGGCACTCAGATAATCAGACACCAAGAATGTCTTAGAATCTCAACTGTGATTTTCCAACAGAGAACAAAAGGATGTTAATCATGTAAAAAGTTGGGTCAGGTGGAAAATGTTTTCCTATTCAAGCACTTAAGATCCTTCATAATGGCAACTTATTTTGAAAACTCTTAACAGGACTTGCCCCTCTGCCATTTTACAAAGGTCAAGGGCACTTACCAGTTTTCTTATACCAAAGGCAGCATCTTGCCTTTCATTTTATGGATATGTGTGTTAGTCATACCTTAGCACCTCTGCTAGACTACTTCTTATAAGGCAGGGATTCTAACTTCCTCACTTAGAAGCAGGTATTTTAACTAAATACATGTTGGAAGAAAGGAAGCATTGGAGGAAGGATAAAGACATTCACATGTATGAAAATAAAATGGATTTCTACCAACTGGAAATAACCACTCTTATAATGATGTTGGTTTTTACACTTCTGAGTTGCCAAACAAATACTGCAGAGAGAGCTCTCTTTTAAAACTGTAAAACATTCATAATATGAGGAATAAAAAAGAAAAAGAAAAAAACACTCCTTGGAGTATTACCAACATATAAAGCCTCTAAAACTTGGCAATGAATGTTGTCTTTTGTTCTCATAATTTAGTGATGCCTCAGGAGATGGTGGAGGGAACTCCAAATCTGGATTTAATCTCACAGTTTCCCAACCTGGTAATGATGTCAGAGTTTGGAAATAGTAAAACAAGAGAGAAAAAAAACTATTAGCCAATACCTGTGTATTTTACAGATTCATAGGCCGTATAAGAAAGGATTTCAGGAATCAATTACTGTAGCACCTTAATTTTAGATGGAAAATTTGAGACTATTCCCTTAAATATTTCATAAACCTTGAAACCTTCACTGATCTTAACACATGAGTTGATCTTAACACATGAGTTAAGATAAATAAAAGTACTTATAGTTTGAGAGGATATCCGTTGATGCCATTCTGAAAAAGGAAAAAAAGTGTGTTGTGCCATAAACTACCATCAAGGGAAAAAATTAGGTACAGACATAAAAAACAAATAAGATTACTGAAGGTGAAAGGGCAGAAGGATAAATTGGGAGTTTGGGATTAACAGCTACAAACTGCTACATAAAAAAAAGGATAAATAATTTATCGCAAAAACTATGTTCAATATCTTGTAATAACCTATAATGAAAAAAAGTCAGAAAAAAAATACATGTACTCAAACATGTGATTTTGTAATCACTTTGTTTACAGCTGAAACTAATACAGTATTGTAAATCAACTATATTTTAATTTTTAAAAAGAAAACAGTAAAATATCAGGGCTTCCCTCGTGGTCCAGTGAGTAAAGAGTCCGTCTTGCAGTGCAAGGGGCACTGGTTCGATCCCTGGCTTGGGAAAATCCCACGTGCCCCACAGTGCATGCGCCCAGAGCTGGCACTCTGCAGTGAGAGAGGTCACTGCAATGGGAGGCCCATACAGGCCGAAGAATAAAGATGGATGAAAATAAATAAATAAACAAGCAAATGATAAAAGAGGACAAAATTTAAAGAAAAAGGAAAAAGTCAGATGAATGGCATTTAAGATGTTGCTTGCAACAAGTAAGCAAACAAATCAATATACCTAAAATATTCCAGAGGCCACCATCACAGCCACACACAGTGGGCTTTCCATGGTGATGAAATTATTGCCTCAAGTGCCACCATTTTTGTTAAGCCTTAACAATTTTAAGATAAACTCCTTTGGGGAGGTATTATAATTACTTTATGAATCAGGTCTTTTATTGCCCACCCACATTCCTAGCCGCAGTATTCACTATAGCCAAAAGACGGAAGCAGCCCAAATGCCCATGGATGGGTAGGTAAACAGCATGTGGTACATACATACAGGGGAATCTCACTCAGACTTAAAAACAAAGGAAATCCTGACACATCCCACAGCATGGATAAACTCTGAGGACATTACAGCAACTGAAGTAAGTCAGTTAGTCACAAAAAAAGTTAAAGCTACAGGATTCCTCGGAGATGAGACCCCTAGAGGTGTCAGACTTCTAGAAAGCACGAAGGTGGTTTGCAGGAACTGGGAGAAAAGGGGAAAGGAGTTGTTGCTAAGTGGGCATGGCTTCCATTTTGCAAGCTGAAAAAGCTCTGGAGTTCCACGCTCAACAATGTGGAAGTAGTTATCACCATTGAATTGAACAATTAAAAACAGTAAAGCTGATCAATATCACACTATGTGTGTTGTTTTTTTTTTTTAAGATTTATTTGTTTATTTATTTATTTTGGTGGGGGTAGGGTGGGGAGGGAGGGGAGTAGGCGGGCCACTTCTATTGGTCTTTCATTTGTCCATTTTCATCCATCTTTGTTCTTTGGCCCGTGTGGGCCTCCCATCACGGTGGCCTCTGTTGTCACAGAACACCAGCTCTGGGTGCATGCGCTCCAGAGCCCTGGCTCGGTAATTGGACATATTGGTCCAGCCGCTCCGTGGCACGTGGGATCTTCCCAGGCCAGGGATCAAACCGGCGCCCCTTGCACTGCAAGGCGGTGTCCTTACCCACTGGACCACCAGGGAAGCCCACATTATGTGCTTTTTAATCACAATTGACAACTTAACGAACATAATTGGACCTTCTTTGAAACAAAATGCCCGAATCTGTTTCGATCCCCTCCACACACGCACCATTTAGTTTTTGGCCGCCCTTAAAGAGTTACTGTACAATGTACAGGTATTTCCCAAAGTAATAGAGCAGTTGGCTAGAAAGTGTTCATTTATTTAGCTCCTGTGATGTGTAATGTAATGTATTTGGCACTGGATGAAAAGAAGAAAGAAGGAAAGCATTTTAGTAATTACTATTTTTTAATAGAAACCATCATCAGGAGAGCAGTCCTACATGGGTGTGAAGCACAAGTAAGGAAAGACAAGATTCATATTGATTCAGAATCAAGAAATTCCTTTGACAGTATGACCAGGATATTGGGGCATACTTGTTATCTGAATTTCTGAAAACCATTGCTGTTCAAATAGTTGAGACAGTGCTCAATATCAACAATTTCTAAATTCCACTGAACACTTTTTTTCAAGAGATATTAGAAGTTGACTGTTAGCCCCAACGTATGATGGAGTCAAATCACTTCCCCCAAGCACCATACATTTCATTTTACAAAAAAGAAATCTTAGGTTTCCCTGGTGGTCCAGTGGGTAAAGAGTCCGCCTTGCAGTGTATGAGGCATCAGTTCGATCCCCAGCCCGGGAGGATCCCATGTACTGCAGAGCAGCTGGACCAGTGTGTCCAATTATGAGCCCACAGAGCCAGTGCTCTGTGACAAGAGAGGCCACTACGATGGGAGACTCACACAGGCTGAAGAATAAAGATGGATGAAAACTAAACAAATAAAAAATCAATAAAAGAGGCCAAAATAAAAAAAAAAAAAGAAAGAAATCTTGTAAGCCAACGGACTGAAGGAACAGTGATGACATGAGTTATATTGAGAGCTCCAACCCAAACTGGTTCCAAATGGAGAAATTACTTGGATCACTCTGACAAACACTCCTTTTACCACCCATGATGAACCCCAAATAAACTCTCTACTTACATAGGAACTATAATTGAAATAGAGAAACTTTGATGGTACCTGTAAACAGTAAGAAGTAGGGGAAGCCTTTTGACTTAAAGTTCGTTATCAGGTTAATTTTCTCAGAAGTCAAAATAGAAAGGAGCTGATTAGATCTTTGCTAACAGGGAGAAGCAAAATAACTTGGTTCACTGATAGTAAAGCTGCATTAAAAGAGGGAAAAAAACGTGTGAAAGAGAATTTTAAAGGTATCTACCACTTTATTCTTATATTTCTATTGTGAACATGTCTAGAAAACTAATAAAACCAAGAGGCTGTTTTTACCACCATTATTCCACTTCCTATAATCAAAAATGACAGGAAAAGGTGACAAACAGGTTCAAAATACAAAACCTGCTGGAAGGAAAGCAATTCTGATAAGTATCACAGAATCCTGAGATTGGAAGTGCATGTCATCCAACTCTTCATCAAGTGACAAGCCTTTCTTGAAACTCTCCACAGAAGGACTGCCACAGCCTCCTGGGACCTCTCCTGCATCTTTGGTTCTCTGAAAACCATTGCTGTTCAAATAGTTGAGACAGTGCTCAATATCAACAATTTCTAAATTCCACTGAACACTTTTTTTCAAGAGATATTAGAAGTTGACTGTTAGCCCCAACGTATGATGGAGTCAAATCACTTCCCCCAAGCACCATACATTTCATTTTACAAAAAAGAAATCTTAGGTTTCCCTGGTGGTCCAGTGGGTAAAGAGTCCGCCTTGCAGTGTATGAGGCATCAGTTCGATCCCCAGCCCGGGAGGATCCCATGTACTGCAGAGCAGCTGGACCAGTGTGTCCAATTATGAGCCCACAGAGCCAGTGCTCTGTGACAAGAGAGGCCACTACGATGGGAGACTCACACAGGCTGAAGAATAAAGATGGATGAAAACTAAACAAATAAAAAATCAATAAAAGAGGCCAAAATAAAAAAAAAAAAAGAAAGAAATCTTGTAAGCCAACGGACTGAAGGAACAGTGATGACATGAGTTATATTGAGAGCTCCAACCCAAACTGGTTCCAAATGGAGAAATTACTTGGATCACTCTGACAAACACTCCTTTTACCACCCATGATGAACCCCAAATAAACTCTCTACTTACATAGGAACTATAATTGAAATAGAGAAACTTTGATGGTACCTGTAAACAGTAAGAAGTAGGGGAAGCCTTTTGACTTAAAGTTCGTTATCAGGTTAATTTTCTCAGAAGTCAAAATAGAAAGGAGCTGATTAGATCTTTGCTAACAGGGAGAAGCAAAATAACTTGGTTCACTGATAGTAAAGCTGCATTAAAAGAGGGAAAAAAACGTGTGAAAGAGAATTTTAAAGGTATCTACCACTTTATTCTTATATTTCTATTGTGAACATGTCTAGAAAACTAATAAAACCAAGAGGCTGTTTTTACCACCATTATTCCACTTCCTATAATCAAAAATGACAGGAAAAGGTGACAAACAGGTTCAAAATACAAAACCTGCTGGAAGGAAAGCAATTCTGATAAGTATCACAGAATCCTGAGATTGGAAGTGCATGTCATCCAACTCTTCATCAAGTGACAAGCCTTTCTTGAAACTCTCCACAGAAGGACTGCCACAGCCTCCTGGGACCTCTCCTGCATCTTTGGTTTGCTCTGACTATAAAAATGTCCTTCTAATATTAAAAGAAAATGCACCTCCCCTGGCCTCGGTTCCACCATTTGGGTGCACTGGGAATTTGTCTAGCATCTCTTCCTTGGGCCAGTCAGCCTTTCAGATTTTTGCAGAGAGCAATATTGTTCTTTCTGTTTCTTCCTGTCTCTGTTAACAAAACATGCTTAGTTCCTCCGGTCATTCCTCAAAAAATCAGCCTGTCCTCTCCTACTTGAATGCACTTGGTTTTCAATAGCTTTCTTAATTTAACATCTCTGTCATCCCTCAATAAGTTAGCATGGAGTTTGGTTCAATTTTAACTCTACTCATTAAAAGATGATTTAAAAATGTTCGACTTCATAAAGGTCATACATCACTTATTTGTGTATTTCAATGTGTATTACTATAAAATGTAACAATCTTTTTTATTCTCTAGAAATGCTGAAAAAAACATTAAACTCATTACGTCAGCTTGTCCTCTCACCTAGCAGGTTGCAGCATTAACTTCCACCTGGCCATTAAACAGGAACATTGGGCCCTCGCTTTGACTAGAACCGCTCCTTCATACACCCTGATCCACAGCACGTGCGCCCGCACCCGCACGCGCACACACACAGCCTGCACACAGGCACGCTCTCCTTGTAGGCTTCCATCAATACTCACGTGGGCAGTTCCTCAGACCAGGTCTGCCCAGGTGAGTGCTGATGGCCTCTCACTTTGACTTCCCATTCTTTATGGGACTTATCTCAATGATCAACGTTCAGTGTTTACCAACAACCGCACCCTGCTTTCCTTTTAGGGCTGGCATGAGATCACGGATGCATGGTTTTAATCTATAAACCTCTAAGTGATCTTCTGCCACAACACTTCGTTCAGGTAAGCCCCACAATCCTCTCCTCGTCAGACAGCACCCTCCTTCCAAGGGACACCTCACTTCTGTCAGCCCCTTCATCTGGATGGCCTCCCAGATCCCTCCGTCCATTTCTGTCCATTCAGATCACACTGCCCACTTCCTCCAAGATCCATTCCTTACACAAAACCTTTTCCAGGACCTCCATAAAGGAAATACATAGATAAATCTCCAGTGGCGTGCTGTAATACCATTTCCTATCAAAACAGAATAAAATACAGCCAGTTCTGGGTTTTTGTTTGTTTGCCTGCTTCTTGTATTTTGCTCATACATTAACACATTCTCTAACATGTAGTGATATCAGCTCTAGTATAAGTTGTGTTATTGAAAGGGAGAGGAGTCTTACTTATCGGCCACTTTACTAGGACCGACATTGCAAAGAGAAGAGGTGGATTTAAACTTGACTTCTTTGAGAAATAATTTGAGTTTGGAAATTGAAGAAACTGTGCTGGGAAATGTTGTGAGGGAGGGGCTCCCAAATTGAAAGTTGCTTAATTGATCATCACTCTAATGACTGTAAGGCACCCTCTGAATTTCAAGTAATTAAGTGGATCAGGGCTGCAGAGGAAACACAAGTCTGCAGTTCAGTGGAAATGACTCAACATCCATATATATTTCTATAATGTTGTCAAACTAAATAGTAAGCATTCCCTCCTGTCCCATATAACTCCCACTTTCTATTAAGGGTTTTGAAACCTACAAACAAGGCCCAGCTTAAATTCTACCTCACCCAAGAAAATTTCCAAATCCCCCAGTGAAGGATAATCCTTATTTTTTTGTGCTTCTGTGGTACTGTGAATAGCCAATAGATGGTAGCCTGTAAAACTTAAACTGAAGTAACATGATTGTACACATAGAAAAGATTTTCCTTAATCTATAGGTAAATACTAGAATTAGAAAATCAATTTACCAAGGCTACTGATTACAAGGTGATTAACATAAAATGCAATTGTACTTTCCTGGCCACAAGCAATAGGAAAATAATTTTTTTAAAAATAATACCACTTATGTTATTGTTGTTGTTCAGTCCAACACTGCAGCACCCCAGGCTTCCCTGTACTTCACCATATCCTAGAATTTGCTCAAATTCATGTTCACTGAGTCAAATTTTTAAATCTATAAACTAAATCTCCAGTGCGTCCCCTTGGTAATACTGGATGGCCTCCCAGATCCCTCCGTCCATTTCTGTCCATTCAGATCACACTGCCCACTTCCTCCAAGATCCATTCCTTACACAAAACCTTTTCCAGGACCTCCATAAAGGAAATACATAGATAAATCTCCAGTGGCGTGCTGTAATACCATTTCCTATCAAAACAGAATAAAATACAGCCAGTTCTGGGTTTTTGTTTGTTTGCCTGCTTCTTGTATTTTGCTCATACATTAACACATTCTCTAACATGTAGTGATATCAGCTCTAGTATAAGTTGTGTTATTGAAAGGGAGAGGAGTCTTACTTATCGGCCACTTTACTAGGACCGACATTGCAAAGAGAAGAGGTGGATTTAAACTTGACTTCTTTGAGAAATAATTTGAGTTTGGAAATTGAAGAAACTGTGCTGGGAAATGTTGTGAGGGAGGGGCTCCCAAATTGAAAGTTGCTTAATTGATCATCACTCTAATGACTGTAAGGCACCCTCTGAATTTCAAGTAATTAAGTGGATCAGGGCTGCAGAGGAAACACAAGTCTGCAGTTCAGTGGAAATGACTCAACATCCATATATATTTCTATAATGTTGTCAAACTAAATAGTAAGCATTCCCTCCTGTCCCATATAACTCCCACTTTCTATTAAGGGTTTTGAAACCTACAAACAAGGCCCAGCTTAAATTCTACCTCACCCAAGAAAATTTCCAAATCCCCCAGTGAAGGATAATCCTTATTTTTTTGTGCTTCTGTGGTACTGTGAATAGCCAATAGATGGTAGCCTGTAAAACTTAAACTGAAGTAACATGATTGTACACATAGAAAAGATTTTCCTTAATCTATAGGTAAATACTAGAATTAGAAAATCAATTTACCAAGGCTACTGATTACAAGGTGATTAACATAAAATGCAATTGTACTTTCCTGGCCACAAGCAATAGGAAAATAATTTTTTTAAAAATAATACCACTTATGTTATTGTTGTTGTTCAGTCCAACACTGCAGCACCCCAGGCTTCCCTGTACTTCACCATATCCTAGAATTTGCTCAAATTCATGTTCACTGAGTCAGTGATGCCATCCAGCCATCTCATCCTCTTCTGCCCCCTTCTTCTCCTGCCCTCAATCTTTCCCAGCATCAAGGTCTTTTCCAAAACCATCATATACTTATGAAAATAAACTTAAAATATAAGACCTCTGCATAGAAAACGATAAAGTATTACTGAGAGTAATTACAGATCTAAATAAATAAAGGGACATGACATGTTCATGATTTTGAAATCTCAATACTGAAAATATGTTCATTCATTGACCAAAAAAAAAAAAAAAAAAAGTCAAAGTCTTACAAGAAATTTGTGGCAAGAGTAACTTACGAAGTGGCTATAAAAGCGAAAAGGGGGCTTCCCCTGGTGGTCCAGTGGGTAAGGACATCGCCTTGCAGTGCAAGGGGTGCCGGTTCGATCCCTGGCCTGGGAGGATCCCACGTGTGGGGGAGCGGCTGGACTGATGTGTCCAATTACCGAGTCGGAGCTCTGGGGCACGTGCGCCCAGAGCCGGTGCTCTGCGACAACAGAGGCCACCGCGATGGGAGGCCCACAGGAGCCAAAGAACAAAGATGGATGAAAATGGAGAAATGAAAGACAAACAGAAGTGGCCCGCCCATCCCCCTCCCTCCCCAACCCACCCCCCCAAAAGATAAATAAATAAAATTAAAAAAAAAAAAAAAGTGAAAAGGACCAAGAACAGATAAGAAAATCTTCAAGATGGAAGTTGGGTGACATTATACTACAAAATAAAAATATCTATTGTAAAAGGACAGTAATTAAAACAGTGAGGGATTGGTACAAGGACAAATAGACATGTTGAACAGAACAGAGTTCAGAAACATCCCCAAACATAGGAGGCTACTGGATTTATGAGAAAGGTGACATTGATACGCCAAGGAGGAAGGAATGATGTTTTTAATAAATGGATCTAGGTCATTTGAATATCCATGTTGAAAACAAATGAGTCTTAATCCTTACCTTACATCATATGCAAAAACCAATCCCAAGGAAATTTTAAATTTAAATCTGAATGGCAAAACAGTAAAACTCTAGTACATAATAACTTTTAGGCAGATGTCTTCAGGACCTTTGGTTAGGTAAAGATGTCTTAAACAGGAAATAAAAAGCACTGATCGTACAAAAAATATTGTCAAATGCACTTACTAAATTTCATGTTATTAAAATTATGTTTATGATGACATAAACTTACATTCATCAAAATACATTATTAACTGAATTAAAAAGGCAAGCTCCTAAGTGGGAGAAGATATTTGCAATACGCATATCTGTGTTTAAAAAAAGCAGCTTGAGTTGTAATAATTTACAGCTTATAAGATGCTGTCTCAGAAATCATTTCATTTGATTTTCACAAATGTCCTTATATGACAAGTTCTATGAAAGGGAGAAACTGAGGGTTAGAAAGGAGAAGTGACTGGTAAATGGGTACTAGAGCCCAGATCTCCAAACTAGAGCAGGTGCTCGGGCCCCTCTACCACAGTGACCTTTATAAAACCTACCCTGTAGAACTGGTCTGGGCTTCCCAGATGCCCCAGTGGTAAGTAATTTGCCTGCCAATGCAGGAGTTGCAATAGACAAGAGTTCCATTCCTGGGTTGGGACAATCCCCTGGAGTAGAAAATGGCAGCCAGCTTCAGTATTCTTGCCTGGGGATTTCCATGGACAGAGGAGCCTGGTGGCCAACTTTCCTTAACAAAAGGACAAAATTACAGGCACATTGCTGTATGCATGCACACTATGTCATTTCAGTCATGTCTGACTCTTTGTGATGCTATCTAGCCCGCCAGGCTTCTCTGTCCATGGGAGTCTCCAGGCACAAATACTAGAGAGGGTTGCCATTCCCCCCTCCAGGGATCTTCCCGACCCAGGGATCAAACCTGTGCCTCTTAGGTCTCCTGCAATGGCAGGCAGGTTCTTTACCACTAGCACCTCCTGGGAAACCCCCAGTTACCTCTTTAGGTCTTTCCATTTAAGAAATTCTGTTTCCTAAAAAGAAGTGAAATAAACTATTGCTTTTGCTGCTGAAATGTATCAAGCCTTAATCAAAATAAGTTTTTCTTTCCCTTGGTCTATTTGGTCTGATATGATCCACTTTCAGCTGTTTACCCTTTACAGAGTACATTCGATATATTAATATTACCATACTAAGCTCTTAATCACATTTTAAGAAATACCAATGATAACATTTGCTTAAATGGGCTTTATTATTCTCTGCTGTTTTTAAAGAATATTTACTTTGCATATATTTCAACATTCTCTCTCAATTCATCCTGCTTTCTCCTCCCCTGCTATTTCCACAGGCCTCCTCTCTAAGTCTCTGTCTCTTGTCCTGTCCTGCAAATAGGTTCTTCAGGATCCTTTGTTCTAGAAGATCTCATATATATGTGTTAATATATGATACTTATTTTTCTCTTTCAGACTTGCTTCACTCTGTCTAACAGGTTCTAGGTTTATCTGCCTCAGTTTGGCTAACTCAGTTGTTCCTTTTCATGGCATGTGTATAACAGAAAGCTAATGGGAAGCTGCCATAGAACACAGGGGCCTCGGCTAGATGTTGTGGGACAACCTAGAGGGGTGGAATGGTGGTGGTGGGAGGCAGGTTCAAAGGTGAGGGGATATATGTGTACTATGGCCAACTCACGTTGTTGTACAGCAGAAACCAACGCCCCACTGTAAAGCAACTATCTTCCAGCTAAAAATAAAATTTTTAGAGTATTTATTTTAATGAATACTGTTAAAACAACACAATTTAAGGAAAACATATCACAACTAAAGCACCTACGTCTTTCAGTTGGCCTAAGTAACTCTCATATTTTTCTTCTGGCCCTTACTGAACACCTATTTCATGCCAGGCCCTGTGCTCAGTGATGGGATTCTGAGGGCAAGAGAGGAACACAGCCTCAGGATGGTATTATCATAGTTCCCATCTTTAGGAGGCTCAGTCTCCTTCTCCAGGGTGATCCCACAAAAACTGATAAGGAGGAGAAGCCCCATGGGCCCCAAATGATACACTCTATTGTCATGATAGTCCAGAGAGAAATACCTTCTTTTGTGTGTAGCTTTGCTCCGTGGGACACAATGGGAGCGAATCAGAGTTCATTCATTCACAATAGAATCACCTGAGGGCTTTCTAAAACAGAAGGCAGGACCTCACTCCCAGAGTTCTGATTCAAAAGGTATGGGGTTGGGCCAAGAGTCTGAAGTTCTAACAAGGTCCCAAGTGATGCTAAAGTTGCTGGTGTGGGGCCAACACCTGGAGAGCCTCTGTTGCAAGGGCTGATTATGAAGGGAGCTAATTAGTCTGGGATTGAAACTCCGACACAGATAGGCTTAAAAAGTTCCCCAGGTGTACTAACGTGGAGTAGGAGAGAAGAGCCCCTGGATTAGAGTAGATGGTGTTACTTTCCCAAAATAATTGCACCACATTAAGATACTTTAAAGATTGTGTCTATTTCTGAGCATCTTGCCTGATTAAAGCTGTCTTTCCCTGTCGGTTCCAACTTCTAGAGCTATGCTTAGGATGAAATTTTCCCAAAGAACAGAATGCAGCCCATATTTTTCAATTGCTTAATATATACTAGGTGCTGTGTCTTCCAACATTATATTGGGTGCTAGAGAACACAGGGATGGAGAGTCATCCCACACTGACAGGAACTAAGGGACAAAAGATTATGTATTACACATTCATTCAAAAACATGCTGAGTGCTCATGTTTTGCTGTCCACAGAGCTCAGGCTTTTCTCTTTAAAAATGAGAAGCTATAGAGGTTTTTAAGAATAAGAGTGATGCCATCTGAATTGCATCTTTGTTGTGTGCATCTTAAGTTCACTAGCAAGTCCTTGGAGCAAAAGAGGCTAGGAGAAAGGATGCTAATTAAATAAAGGGGGAAGAAAAAGGAGGATAATAAGAGTATTTATTTTAATGAATACTGTTAAAACAACACAATTTAAGGAAAACATATCACAACTAAAGCACCTACGTCTTTCAGTTGGCCTAAGTAACTCTCATATTTTTCTTCTGGCCCTTACTGAACACCTATTTCATGCCAGGCCCTGTGCTCAGTGATGGGATTCTGAGGGCAAGAGAGGAACACAGCCTCAGGATGGTATTATCATAGTTCCCATCTTTAGGAGGCTCAGTCTCCTTCTCCAGGGTGATCCCACAAAAACTGATAAGGAGGAGAAGCCCCATGGGCCCCAAATGATACACTCTATTGTCATGATAGTCCAGAGAGAAATACCTTCTTTTGTGTGTAGCTTTGCTCCGTGGGACACAATGGGAGCGAATCAGAGTTCATTCATTCACAATAGAATCACCTGAGGGCTTTCTAAAACAGAAGGCAGGACCTCACTCCCAGAGTTCTGATTCAAAAGGTATGGGGTTGGGCCAAGAGTCTGAAGTTCTAACAAGGTCCCAAGTGATGCTAAAGTTGCTGGTGTGGGGCCAACACCTGGAGAGCCTCTGTTGCAAGGGCTGATTATGAAGGGAGCTAATTAGTCTGGGATTGAAACTCCGACACAGATAGGCTTAAAAAGTTCCCCAGGTGTACTAACGTGGAGTAGGAGAGAAGAGCCCCTGGATTAGAGTAGATGGTGTTACTTTCCCAAAATAATTGCACCACATTAAGATACTTTAAAGATTGTGTCTATTTCTGAGCATCTTGCCTGATTAAAGCTGTCTTTCCCTGTCGGTTCCAACTTCTAGAGCTATGCTTAGGATGAAATTTTCCCAAAGAACAGAATGCAGCCCATATTTTTCAATTGCTTAATATATACTAGGTGCTGTGTCTTCCAACATTATATTGGGTGCTAGAGAACACAGGGATGGAGAGTCATCCCACACTGACAGGAACTAAGGGACAAAAAGATTATGTATTACACATTCATTCAAAAACATGCTGAGTGCTCATGTTTTGCTGTCCACAGAGCTCAGGCTTTTCTCTTTAAAAATGAGAAGCTATAGAGGTTTTTAAGAATAAGAGTGATGCCATCTGAATTGCATCTTTGTTGTGTGCATCTTAAGTTCACTAGCAAGTCCTTGGAGCAAAAGAGGCTAGGAGAAAGGATGCTAATTAAATAGCAGAGGGGAGGAGGAAGGACTCTCTGGAAAAAAGAGGAGGAGGAAATAGGAGTCATTAAGGAGGCTAGGTTTACAGCTACAAAGATCTTAGTAAAACATTGACAATCCCTGTTTTGAGATCATTAGGAAAATAGATACACTAGTTTAATTAAAAGAGAAAGGTACTACTTGTATAAAGACCAACTTGGGTAGCAGCATTGCCTTTGAGCCAGAAGTTTTGAGGAAAAGCCAGTGGAATTTATCAGAGTCAAGAGAGTATTTGCTAGTAAACTGCAATTTCAAATTTACTCATTTCTTCCCTCTCCCATAACTTGCAAATACCACTGAACAACCACTCTACTTAAAATCTTTGGCTTCCTTCAGCTTCAGGCACTGCTTCCTACTCTTTGTCTCTCCCTTGTTCCTTTCCTGTCTTTCCTTCTTTCTCCTGTCCCTGAATAAATGTATTCTCTACATACTACTCTTCTTTGACAGTCATATCACCTCAATTGACTAAAAAGACTTTTCTGTAGGGATGAATCTAGCCTTTTTCTTACCTACAATTATCCTGAGATAAAGCCTTTCATTTCCAGTGGCTTCCTGGGTGTATTTTCCAAATTATTCCTCAGACATCTCAAACTGGAGGATGCTATTGTATTCACTTTTCCCCTGCTGATGAGATCCTGCTGCTGCTGCTGCTTCGTTACTTCAGTCGTGTTGACTCCGTGTGACCGCATGGACTGCAGCCCATCAGGTTCCTCTATCCATGGAATTTTTCAGGCAAGACTACTGGAGTGGGTTGCCATTTTCTTCTCCAATGAGATCCTGCCATTCTTTAAAAAACCTCATATGGACTATGAAAACATCTCTGATCCTAGCTGGATATGATTCTAACCTCATACATCCTTCATTTGTCTACCAGTATAATGATGGCCCATGACTGTCTACTTTTACCTCTCTTTCAGATATTAAAATCATTTAGGACCACAAATAGGCCTTGTTCATCTGCATACCTGAGATATGCACTTATCATTTCTTAAAATGATTTGGGAGGATAAAAGTGCTCCAAAGGGTTTCTTCTATGCCTTCCTGAAAACTTACAGCCAATCTAAAGAAGCCATCCTCAGGAAAACAGGAGAACAGATGGGGTTCTTTCTATCAATCAAGAAACAGAACCAGGGACTCCAGGCTTTTTATTTACTGATGCCAATCAAATCAGATCACGAACTAGTAAGTCTCCATTGGCTCCAGCCTCCAAAGGGCAAAAACCAGAATAAAGTACCCAGAGAAGAGACAGGTTTGCTGCTATAATCATGCAGATATCACTACAAAGGGAAACAGTCACATCAAAGACAGACTATTTACCAGAAAATTGCAGCAAAAGAAGCTTATGCTTGACCAACACATCATCACAGTGACATTTGCTGTGTTACTAAGAAAATCAGTCTGCAGGGGCTGTAACATTTACTTCAGAGCTCCTTGGGCCAGAAGCCCTCTCTGGCTTGATAAAGCTTCCTAGTTTCAGAGAAATGGAGATTGACCGTGAGAGAAGCACCACCACAGGGCTGAATCTAAAACAAGAGAGTCACAAAGTGGGGCAACCCTCAGTCACCGTGTCCTGCACTGCGACACTGAGTATGTGGGTCCAGTCACAAGTGGGACTGCCCTTTGCGGTGGATCCTTGAGAATCATCCAAGACACAGTGACCCGACATGGGATTGCCTCCCTTTATTACGTTCCTATGGATATTTATTAGCAGCAATCAGACTCAGACTTTAGGTCTAGAATACAAGCGAGAACATAGAATTGTCTGAAGGTTTGTTTTTTTTTTTTAATAATAACTTTTTTCACTACAATAGCCCCTTCAGATCCAACTTTTATTCTTTCCTGTTAACACACATCCTGCCACTATCAATAGCCTTTATATAGATTTTAGAGCCTCCACTGTTGATACAGCCTAGTATTTCTTTACGTCCTACACTATGCAGAGCTCTTTCACCCATTCTCATCAGAGCTGAGAAGGACTTCAGACTTCTCAGTAGAATGCAGCTTCCAAGGAGAATCTCTTTTAAGACACACTTTAATCTTCCCTTCTTAGAATCAGAATAATCCAATTTTCTTAGACTGTTCATGCAACGAATATGTAATAATTTCCTTCAATGTGCTGGGCACTGTGTTGTGCTTGAGAATATCTTTTTTTTTTTTTTTTTTTTTTAAGAATATCTTGATAAGCAAGACCAGACCTGACTCTTGCTTCCACTGAGCAGACAATCAAGTGGTGGGAGAGACTGAGGGGAATCCAACAATCACACAAACTAAAGGAAAACTGCATCTGTGAAGAAAGAGAGGTGTGTGGTTGTTTGAGAGTATACTACAACGAGAGGGGAGTTGGCGAAATCTTAATTGGAAAGGAAAAGTTGCGCTCAAGTCCAAGGGGTCAGAATGGAATACTTTTTCAGGTAGGGGGAAAAGTATATAGAACAAGTCTATGGTGTGAGAGTATAAAGAATAAGATCATTTTGAAAATTGAAGCAAAAGAAGCTTATGCTTGACCAACACATCATCACAGTGACATTTGCTGTGTTACTAAGAAAATCAGTCTGCAGGGGCTGTAACATTTACTTCAGAGCTCCTTGGGCCAGAAGCCCTCTCTGGCTTGATAAAGCTTCCTAGTTTCAGAGAAATGGAGATTGACCGTGAGAGAAGCACCACCACAGGGCTGAATCTAAAACAAGAGAGTCACAAAGTGGGGCAACCCTCAGTCACCGTGTCCTGCACTGCGACACTGAGTATGTGGGTCCAGTCACAAGTGGGACTGCCCTTTGCGGTGGATCCTTGAGAATCATCCAAGACACAGTGACCCGACATGGGATTGCCTCCCTTTATTACGTTCCTATGGATATTTATTAGCAGCAATCAGACTCAGACTTTAGGTCTAGAATACAAGCGAGAACATAGAATTGTCTGAAGGTTTGTTTTTTTTTTTTAATAATAACTTTTTTCACTACAATAGCCCCTTCAGATCCAACTTTTATTCTTTCCTGTTAACACACATCCTGCCACTATCAATAGCCTTTATATAGATTTTAGAGCCTCCACTGTTGATACAGCCTAGTATTTCTTTACGTCCTACACTATGCAGAGCTCTTTCACCCATTCTCATCAGAGCTGAGAAGGACTTCAGACTTCTCAGTAGAATGCAGCTTCCAAGGAGAATCTCTTTTAAGACACACTTTAATCTTCCCTTCTTAGAATCAGAATAATCCAATTTTCTTAGACTGTTCATGCAACGAATATGTAATAATTTCCTTCAATGTGCTGGGCACTGTGTTGTGCTTGAGAATATCTTTTTTTTTTTTAAGAATATCTTGATAAGCAAGACCAGACCTGACTCTTGCTTCCACTGAGCAGACAATCAAGTGGTGGGAGAGACTGAGGGGAATCCAACAATCACACAAACTAAAGGAAAACTGCATCTGTGAAGAAAGAGAGGTGTGTGGTTGTTTGAGAGTATACTACAACGAGAGGGGAGTTGGCGAAATCTTAATTGGAAAGGAAAAGTTGCGCTCAAGTCCAAGGGGTCAGAATGGAATACTTTTTCAGGTAGGGGGAAAAGTATATAGAACAAGTCTATGGTGTGAGAGTATAAAGAATAAGATCATTTTTGAAAAGGACTGGAAATGTCATCTTTATAGACAACTTTTGTCTTTCTTCTTTGGAAGAAAAATATCTTTGTTAACCAAGTTATGAGAAATCTTTTGAAAGATTTTAAAGCATTGGTAAGATGAAATGAAGAAAAAAAATTCATTTTGAAAAGACTGTGACTGCAGTCTAGGAAAATATTAACCAAAGGGGGCATTTAGTTCCAGAGCACACGGGTTGGCAGTGTTTTGCAATAGTTTATGTGAAAGAAACAAGATTAAGATGGTGGCCGTGGAGAAGTTCATGATTGGTCAGATGGAGTACACGACAGGAACCACAGGATGAGTCAAGAGGGACCTCTAGATTTCTGCAATAACAGGAGAGTCTGAGCACTACTCACTGAATGCAACACTGCCAACAGACACTCTGTGAGGAATAAGATCCTAAGATTGAATTCTTATGTGTTGAGCTTCAAGATTTTCCTTCATTAACGCTCTTCTTTACCATAGCCTTTATGCATCTTTTAAATTAAAATCTCTATAAATTAAAAAGAAAGAGGAAATCTCTCATAAATCAGAGGGCACAAAGATATAGACGACATCTCTCTAAATCTTTTGCTTTGCAGATGGTAAGAGGATTTCAAACATCTGCTACATTTGAAAATCCAATGCAGTTTACTCTTCTAATATATGTTAATCACTCAACAAATTGAAAATGAAACCAATGATGCCTTGCTCACCAGTCACACAATCTAAAACTCACCAGTCACTAGGAGCATCTATCATGAGGCTGATAACATTTCTTCAGTTCATTGACTATTACACACTAATTTGACAATGACAATGGACTTACAGTTTTACTTACTTTTTAATATATATAACATCTCTCTCAAATTAAATGTGAGCTCACTGATAGTAGAAGCCCAAGCTCACATTTCTAAGTCATTGTAGAAATGCTTGGGGATGAAGTACCTCAATCCATATACAATACATACTAAACAGTTTCCAATTTTTTTTAGATTTCTTTCCCCACTACTTATATTTTTATTTTCATTCATCTTTTATTCTTTGGCCCGTGCGGGCCTCCCATCGCAGTGGCCTCTCTCGTTGCACAGCACCGGCTCTGGGCACATGCTCTCCAGAGCGCTGGCTCAAAATTGGACATACCGGTTCAGCCGTTCTGCAGCACGTGGGATCTTTCCAGGCCAGGGATCATACTGGTACCCCTTGCATTGCAAGGTGGACTCACTACCCACTGGACCACCAGGGAAGCACCCAGTTTCCAACTTTTGATACTGTTTTGAGCATTGGTAAGAGTAAATGGCAGAAAAAATGAGAATTATATTTGGGGTGTCTGTGCAAAGTCACTTCAGTCATGTCCAATTCTTTGCAACTCCATGGACTATAGCCTGCCAGGCTCCTCAGTCCATGAGATTCTCCAGGCAAGAATACTGGAATGAATTTCCATGCCCTGCAACCCACGTCTATGGCTCCTGCATTGGCAGGTACGTTCTTTACCCCTAGTACCACCTGGACTTGAATTCTAATACCAGCATTACCCTTTAACTAGCTATATAGGTAAAAGTGGGCAAATTATTTCACTCCCCTGGGCTTCAGTTGTCTCAATTATTAATCTCTGAAGATTCACTGGGGTCCTGTACCATAAAGCATAAGCATTTATCACTGAAGTCAAAACAGCTTTCCTTAGCCTGCCTGATTAAATGTTGACTCAATAAAGGTGTGAATAAATATATATCTGAATGAGTGAAGCTAATGGAGGATGTGGTGAGTAGAAAGGATATTAATGAGTTAGTCAGGAAACCAGGATCCTAATTCCAGTTCAGCCACCAACTCACTCCCTCTGGCCGTCTCTTCTCCTCTGTGCCCTGTCTTCCCCAGGAATCCTCTCACAGTGATGCACCACATTTTTCCCCAACACCCTACTGTCACACAGAGAAGCTCCTTACTCAAGGATATCTCTTCAAGAATGAAGAGAAGGGGCCTCCCTGGTGGTCCAGCGGGTAAGGACACCACCTTGCAGTGCAAGGTGTGCTGGTTCGATCCCTGGCCTGGGAAGATCCCACCTGCCATGGAGCGGCTGGACCGATGTGTCCAACTACCAGGCCGGAGCTCTGGAGCACATGCGCCCAGAGTCAGTGCTCTGCAGCGACAGAGGCCACTGAGATGAGAGGCCCACATGGGCCAAAGAACTGAAGATGGATGAAAATAAATAAATGAAGGACCAATAGAAGCGGCCAAAAAAAAGATAAAAAAAAGAAAAAGAATGAAGAGAAAGACAATACAAAAGTACTGTCCATTTCTGGTGTAAAAAGCCCTCTTCAAGTGGGAAGTGGCAGCACTTGGATTCATCCCTTAGTTCCTGCTTCCTGGGCAAGGGACAGCAAGAGAAATTCCACTTAAGGAGACACGATTGTTGAACCAATGAGTCCTCAGTGATTCTCACACCAGAATCTCATGGGACAGGGACAAGTGGATAGCAATTTCCTCCCAAAGGCTGGCCTGGGCTTCCAGCTCAGCAACTTCAGCCTCCACGAATTCCTCTGTTTGTAATTCAGAGGTGCACACTTGTACCGGAACGGTACTCTCTACATCCAATTAACTCAATACCATTTACTTTTCCTGGAGAAAGACAATTTTCAAAACTGCCTTTGCTGCTTGCTCATCTTAATTGCATCAACTGTACATGTATTTTAGAAGCTTCATTTCTACCTGTCGTTTATCAGACAGATCAAAGTTCCAGTGTCAGAGAACGGTGCCAAAATAACGGTACCAAAGTCATACTACAAGGTAATAGAGATGAGCCCTAAGGAAAGAATCCATTATTAGTATTATCAAAGAGAAACACAGAGACACACACTTCTTATTACTTAATGGGGCCTATCTAATGATTGCCTAATAGCTAAAAGGATGAGTTTTCCTTGAGAAAACTGGATTTTAGCTAAGATTTATTGCAGCGAAATTCAGATAACGGCAATGAGAGTCATCCTCTTTGTAACTTGTGTTAACCTTATAGTTACTCAGGAGTAATCTTAAGTCAGGTGTTCATTGCTCTGAGCATTTCTCAAAATTAGCTCCTAAATTCAGACTTGAATTAATACTGGAGTCTGATAGTCAGAACGGAATGTTCTTTGTCTGTCTTACATAAAACTCTTCAAAAATGTAGATAACCCTGCATAAGATATATATTTTACAAAAACATAAATGACAAGGAATATAGGAGAGTAGTAAGACAAAAGACTGGAAAGACTGGCAGAGAACTTTGAGTACTCAGCTTAGTACTAACTTTTATCTTTCAGGCTGTTGATTTTGAAAAACTGATGTAACATAATCAGCCTTCTTCTTTAGGAAATGCAGCTGAATAATTTGGCTTACTAATTCAAATAACATTTGTTTAGGACCTGAGTTCAAAAAGGTAGCTCCATATTCTTCATAGGCTTACTAAACAAAAACTGTTTTAAAGATCATTTCCATTTTAAAAAAAAATGAGATAAGGACCATTTTTGGGTCAGCTAAATGTATATTTTAGTGATGATTTTGCTTTACTCTTCCTTCTCACCCTTAAAGCCTTTATTTGCTTCACACCAGCTAAATCTGGAGGAAACTCCCTCTCATGGTTGAACATGGCTCCATGATGTGCAGGTGAGGCTCTGCAGCTTACAGGAATTCAGAGAGTAGCACTTGGAGCAGGGGGCAATGGGAGGGTTCAAGCCAGCGAGCTGAGAAGCATGGGTCCTAAGAGTGCAGCCCTGGCACAGGGTCAGGCGCCAGGCTCATCCAGGGCCTCGGCGTCTGCCCTCAAGCTCAGGAGCCAGACGACAGAGATCCAGAAGTCTCTACAGGGTTTCATAAAGAAGGAAGGTTTTACTGGATCATAGACATTGGCATGAACTTCAGCAAGCTGACTGTTGGAAGAAATAGAAAACGACCATTGACTTGGTTGCCTGGGGCTCTCGAGTCAAGCCCTGTATCTTGGACCGGTATGCCATGGCCCATGTTCTCTCCAGGGCCGTCCAAGCTGACCTTGAGAGCTGACCCTGAGGAAAAGGCAAGAAAGATTTGAGTTCACTGTCTTTGAACTTGGATTCACCATCGACCCCACTTTTCTCTTCTCTCACTTCCCAGTATTTCCCATTCAGTGTGTTTACTAGAGGAGTATGTTTTCAGACCTCGTGTCTTTTTTTTTTTTTCTTTTTTTGTCTTTTGTCTTTTTCCCCCTTGCCTTTATGTGAGGTGGTTTTTGTGTTTCCTGTTTAGTCAATTGATTCTAACACTGTTTCTGGAACAGGATAATATGACCTTCAGCATGTAGACGAGTAAGTGAGCAAACAGCACAGCATATTGCCATTCCTAATGTTCCAAGAATAATTCCCTCATGGTCCTTAGCAGTGCTGCACAGCATTCCAGCATTTTGAAAAACTGATGTAACATAATCAGCCTTCTTCTTTAGGAAATGCAGCTGAATAATTTGGCTTACTAATTCAAATAACATTTGTTTAGGACCTGAGTTCAAAAAGGTAGCTCCATATTCTTCATAGGCTTACTAAACAAAAACTGTTTTAAAGATCATTTCCATTTTAAAAAAAAATGAGATAAGGACCATTTTTGGGTCAGCTAAATGTATATTTTAGTGATGATTTTGCTTTACTCTTCCTTCTCACCCTTAAAGCCTTTATTTGCTTCACACCAGCTAAATCTGGAGGAAACTCCCTCTCATGGTTGAACATGGCTCCATGATGTGCAGGTGAGGCTCTGCAGCTTACAGGAATTCAGAGAGTAGCACTTGGAGCAGGGGGCAATGGGAGGGTTCAAGCCAGCGAGCTGAGAAGCATGGGTCCTAAGAGTGCAGCCCTGGCACAGGGTCAGGCGCCAGGCTCATCCAGGGCCTCGGCGTCTGCCCTCAAGCTCAGGAGCCAGACGACAGAGATCCAGAAGTCTCTACAGGGTTTCATAAAGAAGGAAGGTTTTACTGGATCATAGACATTGGCATGAACTTCAGCAAGCTGACTGTTGGAAGAAATAGAAAACGACCATTGACTTGGTTGCCTGGGGCTCTCGAGTCAAGCCCTGTATCTTGGACCGGTATGCCATGGCCCATGTTCTCTCCAGGGCCGTCCAAGCTGACCTTGAGAGCTGACCCTGAGGAAAAGGCAAGAAAGATTTGAGTTCACTGTCTTTGAACTTGGATTCACCATCGACCCCACTTTTCTCTTCTCTCACTTCCCAGTATTTCCCATTCAGTGTGTTTACTAGAGGAGTATGTTTTCAGACCTCGTGTCTTTTTTTTTTTTTCTTTTTTTGTCTTTTGTCTTTTTCCCCCTTGCCTTTATGTGAGGTGGTTTTTGTGTTTCCTGTTTAGTCAATTGATTCTAACACTGTTTCTGGAACAGGATAATATGACCTTCAGCATGTAGACGAGTAAGTGAGCAAACAGCACAGCATATTGCCATTCCTAATGTTCCAAGAATAATTCCCTCATGGTCCTTAGCAGTGCTGACGGATTTCCCGGTTCTCCTGTTTTAGACAAACACCCTCCCCAGGCCAGCTTGCGCACACGGAGGCCAGGAATGGTGAGCGAGCGCCACCTCGTGGGCTCAATGGAACATGCTTCACTCTTAAAAACCAGATGGAAAAAAAAAAAATAGATGGAGTTTCCCTTTGCCTCTCAAAACACGTTTAAGAGAAATGGATTCTAAAACGCCTTGAACACCTTTCAGTTACCGTAGCGAAGATGGAATTTATGAATTCTCTGTCCTAAGTATTCTGAGTAGCAGCAGAGATAATCTGTACTATGAATCTGTCCTTAGGTAAAATTCAAAGTGAAGGGCAACCTGGCTTCCCTTCTTTAAACAAAGGATTTGGAGCAGGCAGAAATTCAAAGAGAAAGGAGCACTAATTATGCAGATTACATGCAAATAAAATGTGCATAGTCTCTGAGCAGGAAAGTCCAACCCTGCTTTACAGCTGATCACTAATTACTACTCTGCCTTTACATCTTCCCTGAGGACAGCTCTCCTTCTCTTGGAATTATCACCTATCATACAAAATCCAGTTACTTTTCCGTATTTAACACCAGTGATCATCAAAGATGCTTTATGGACCACTTACACTGAAATCAACTATACTGTTTTCTTAAAGTGCAGCTTCTTGGGCCCTACCCGACATCAATCAAATCAGAATTTCTGGGGCTGTAGCTTAGGAACAACCTTTAAAGGTAGCACCCATTCTATGTACGACAATTAGAGACCCCAAAGCTCTCTGTGTTGCACCCCAAAATTAAGTAATTTACGAAGAGAACTACCCTGATTCCTGCATAATAGATTCCAGAACGCCTTGTCCAGGAAGCTTTCTCAAATTTCTTCCAGAAAATTCAAACAGACACCTCTTGCTCAGGGTCCTTGAGCCTAGTCACAAGGAGTCATTTTCCTCCATCTTTCTACTTCAGCTCCTCCGTGAGCTGTCTCTTTGCTGAGACACCCTGGAAGGCGGGGGCTCTTATTCATCTCTTAATGGAACCCCGAGATGCAGCAGTGTCTTGCATGTGGCTAGGTTCCAAAAGTTCAATTCAAACGACTTGAAATGGCACTTGGAATCTTCTGGCTTCAACTAATTAGCCAGAAAGAAAACTTGTAGAAAACAGCCTCCCATCCTAAAAGAAGCAGACCACTGCCCCCAATAAAATACTGCCACTCCTTCCTCCTCACTCAGGCACCCAGTCTGCACAGGCACCCAGACACATCACGCAAGCTGGATGTATCTGGCTCTTTGCAGCACCCTAGGATTTCTGAGTGACAAAGGAGACAGTCATCTGCTCCACAGCCCAGCAATCGTGTCATTAAACAGATTGCTCATAATGACAGGAGAGGCATTCTTTGTGACAGGCAAGGGATATGATCTGTTTTGATTCCAGACACTGGAAGCATCTGTCTAGAATACGTGCATCTCATTTGATTTTGCAGGTTTATCCACAGAAAACTGAGTCTACAGCCAAACACTGAACAGACGTGGACTACTTAAAAAGCCATAGTTTTGTCTTCTTAGAAGAAGTGATTGGAAACTTATTTTTCCTAAACTGTGTTGCTGTATGCCAAAAGGAAAAGAAACCAAAAAGTTCTGAGCAGGAAAGTCCAACCCTGCTTTACAGCTGATCACTAATTACTACTCTGCCTTTACATCTTCCCTGAGGACAGCTCTCCTTCTCTTGGAATTATCACCTATCATACAAAATCCAGTTACTTTTCCGTATTTAACACCAGTGATCATCAAAGATGCTTTATGGACCACTTACACTGAAATCAACTATACTGTTTTCTTAAAGTGCAGCTTCTTGGGCCCTACCCGACATCAATCAAATCAGAATTTCTGGGGCTGTAGCTTAGGAACAACCTTTAAAGGTAGCACCCATTCTATGTACGACAATTAGAGACCCCAAAGCTCTCTGTGTTGCACCCCAAAATTAAGTAATTTACGAAGAGAACTACCCTGATTCCTGCATAATAGATTCCAGAACGCCTTGTCCAGGAAGCTTTCTCAAATTTCTTCCAGAAAATTCAAACAGACACCTCTTGCTCAGGGTCCTTGAGCCTAGTCACAAGGAGTCATTTTCCTCCATCTTTCTACTTCAGCTCCTCCGTGAGCTGTCTCTTTGCTGAGACACCCTGGAAGGCGGGGGCTCTTATTCATCTCTTAATGGAACCCCGAGATGCAGCAGTGTCTTGCATGTGGCTAGGTTCCAAAAGTTCAATTCAAACGACTTGAAATGGCACTTGGAATCTTCTGGCTTCAACTAATTAGCCAGAAAGAAAACTTGTAGAAAACAGCCTCCCCATCCTAAAAGAAGCAGACCACTGCCCCCAATAAAATACTGCCACTCCTTCCTCCTCACTCAGGCACCCAGTCTGCACAGGCACCCAGACACATCACGCAAGCTGGATGTATCTGGCTCTTTGCAGCACCCTAGGATTTCTGAGTGACAAAGGAGACAGTCATCTGCTCCACAGCCCAGCAATCGTGTCATTAAACAGATTGCTCATAATGACAGGAGAGGCATTCTTTGTGACAGGCAAGGGATATGATCTGTTTTGATTCCAGACACTGGAAGCATCTGTCTAGAATACGTGCATCTCATTTGATTTTGCAGGTTTATCCACAGAAAACTGAGTCTACAGCCAAACACTGAACAGACGTGGACTACTTAAAAAGCCATAGTTTTGTCTTCTTAGAAGAAGTGATTGGAAACTTATTTTTCCTAAACTGTGTTGCTGTATGCCAAAAGGAAAAGACAAATTGTGATTTTCCAGACAAAACTGCTTGCAGAATAGGTAAATCAATGTGCCTCGACTGTTAGAACATAACAAGAGTTAGTTAAACACGGAGTTCAGTGAGCTCAACATGTCCGTTTCTAATGGTGATGCTTCATAGAAAGCACTGAATTTAGCAAATGTTCACTGAGTACCAACTCCTACAACGAGCCATTTGATGCTATGGATTCACAGGAAGGAAGGCATGTATCCAGCTGGGTAATGAGGGATGGTGTAATAGTCATGCCGTATGTGGGCCTTGAAGGATGCACAGTCTAGGAAGTTGAATCAGAGGAAATAGCACACACAGCAACCAATAAGCAGAGATGCTCCTCCATTTAGGCCCCAGCCCTCTGTCTTTCTCAATGAGGCATCCGCCTATAGAATCCACTCCCATCAGCCCTCAGATCACTGCCTTCTTACCTTGAATGATCTTTCCCACACCCGACCCAGCAGCCCAGTTCCACATCACACGTGGGCTTGTACCGCCTCTGAAATCTTCCACTCAAAATCCAACTCTAACTCACAGACTCCTATCATTCCCCCCGCATGGCTGCTCCAGAGCCCCTCAGTCTCACTGAGATCATAACCCATTGTTCTCACCACCATCCACCCTCAAAGGCCCTATCTTTCCACAGCTGGCAAACAATCTACTCATCTTAGCAGTCTTTGCTTAAACACAATTGCTTTTCTAGCAACAATCTTATCTCTTGAGACCAGATGTGGTTTTGTTCTTATACATACTGGCTTCCCAAGTGGCGCAGTGGAAAAAAAAAATCTGTCTGCCAATGCAGGAGACCCACATTCAATCCCTGGGTCAGGAAGATCCCCTGGAGTAGGAAATGGTAACTCACTCTAGTATTTTTGCCTAGAGAACCACGCGGTTGCAAAGAGTCAGACACAATTTAGCACACTCACATCCTGGATTCCTTTCTTCTTGAACTTAATCTTTAGGGCACACTACTCACCTTTAGCCTTTCCTGGTAAAAGGAAGGAAAGTTAAGATCGTCCTTTGTATCTGTTGGTATATACCTAGAGTGCTCAGCAAATAACTGATGTTTAAAATCTATCTGTTGAATCAATAAATAAAATAATAAAGCCCAAAGTGGTGAGGCACTGAGAAGCTTGGCGTAATCAGGAAATTTTAGGCTAAAAGTTCACTTTGGAACCATTTTCCAGAGTTGTTCTTGAGCATTGAGATAACTGAGTTTTATTGTCTAAGTAATGGAAAAATAATGGGGTCTTTACAGATGAAGAGGCACTCTGGATATTCATTCTTCTCCTTAACTATTATAGCTGATTATAAAAAGCATTTATTACAGGAAATGTTTTAAGTGTAGACAGGTAGAGAGAAGAAAAATCACCCATATCTATAGTTCTACTATTTGATGAGTTTTTTCCCTTGTAAATTTTCAGACATTGGCTTTACACACTGGAGATAATACAGTGCAGCCAAGCCTGTATTCTGTTTTCTTTCCACCCAGCATAGTAACGCAACCACTTTTTTTTTTTCTTTCATTTAAAAATATTCAATAAGCTTCATTCAGTGGCTATCTGACATTCAATCATAGCCCTTTTTTTCTTTCAATAGACCAGCAGCCCATTTCCCATCACACGTCACCGCCTCTGAAATCTTCCACTCAAAATCCAACTCTAACTCACAGACTCTATCATTCCCCGCATGGCTGCTCCAGAGCCCCTCAGTCTCACTGAGATCATAACCCATTGTTCTCACCACCATCCACCCTCAAAGGCCCTATCTTTCCACAGCTGGCAAACAATCTACTCATCTTAGCAGTCTTTGCTTAAACACAATTGCTTTTCTAGCAACAATCTTATCTCTTGAGACCAGATGTGGTTTTGTTCTTATACATACTGGCTTCCCAAGTGGCGCAGTGGAAAAAAAAAATCTGTCTGCCAATGCAGGAGACCCACATTCAATCCCTGGGTCAGGAAGATCCCCTGGAGTAGGAAATGGTAACTCACTCTAGTATTTTTGCCTAGAGAACCACGCGGTTGCAAAGAGTCAGACACAATTTAGCACACTCACATCCTGGATTCCTTTCTTCTTGAACTTAATCTTTAGGGCACACTACTCACCTTTAGCCTTTCCTGGTAAAAGGAAGGAAAGTTAAGATCGTCCTTTGTATCTGTTGGTATATACCTAGAGTGCTCAGCAAATAACTGATGTTTAAAATCTATCTGTTGAATCAATAAATAAAATAATAAAGCCCAAAGTGGTGAGGCACTGAGAAGCTTGGCGTAATCAGGAAATTTTAGGCTAAAAGTTCACTTTGGAACCATTTTCCAGAGTTGTTCTTGAGCATTGAGATAACTGAGTTTTATTGTCTAAGTAATGGAAAAATAATGGGGTCTTTACAGATGAAGAGGCACTCTGGATATTCATTCTTCTCCTTAACTATTATAGCTGATTATAAAAAGCATTTATTACAGGAAATGTTTTAAGTGTAGACAGGTAGAGAGAAGAAAAATCACCCATATCTATAGTTCTACTATTTGATGAGTTTTTTCCCTTGTAAATTTTCAGACATTGGCTTTACACACTGGAGATAATACAGTGCAGCCAAGCCTGTATTCTGTTTTGTTTCCACTCAGCATTGTAAAGCAAGCATTTTTTTTTCTTTCATTTAAAAATATTCAATAAGCTTCATTCAGTGGCTATCTGACATTCAATCATAGCACTATATTACTTTTACTTATTATTTTCCTATTTTTAAAACTTTTAATATTTTATTGAAATATTATGTGTCAAGTACATAAATATTAATGGCTCTGCTCTGTAAAATTTACAAATATCTACTCCCACCTAGGCGGCTTCCCAGGTGGTTCTGTGGTAAAGAGTCTGCCTACTAAGCAGAAGACATGGTTTCGATCCCTGGCCGGAGAATATCCCCTTAAAAGCAAATGGCAGGGCTTTCCTGGTGGTGCAGTGGGTAAGGACACCGCCTTGCAGCGCATGGGGCGCCAGTTCCCTGGCCTGGGAGGGTCCCACGTGCCGCGGAGCGGCTGGACCGATGTGTCCAATTACCGAGTCGGAGCTCTGGAGCGCATGCGCCCAGAGCCGGCGCTCTGCGACGACAGAGGCCACTGCGATGGGAGGCCCACACGGGCTGAAGAACAAAAAGATAAATGAATGAAACATCAATACAAGTTGCCAAGAAAGAAAGAAAAAAAAAAAAAAAAAAAAGGAAATGGCAGCCAACTCCAGTATTCCTGCCTAGAGAATCCCATGGACAGAGAGACCTGAAGCGCTGCAGTCCATGGGGTCGCTAAGAGTTGAACAGGGCTTAGTAACTAAACCACAACAACACCTTGCGCCTTAAACATGCCTCAAATGGCTGCAGCAATCTCGCACACTGAGGAAGATGGACTGTTCTTTCCTGATATGCCTTGTCCAATCATTCTGCACTCAGTAAATAAATCACTTTATTTTTTATTTAATTTTTATTTTTTAACACCCAAAACATTTTGTATTGAGGTACAGCCAGTTCACACTGTAGCAATAGTTTCAGGTTAAAAGTGAAGGAACTCAGCCACACATATACAGGTATCCATTCTCCCCCAACTTCCCTCCCATCCACGCTGGCACATTAACATAGATCACTTTCTGATGTGAAAACTTCAGACATTGGCTTTACACACTGGAGATAATACAGTGCAGCCAAGCCTGTATTCTGTTTTGTTTCCACTCAGCATTGTAAAGCAAGCATTTTTTTCTTTCATTTAAAAATATTCAATAAGCTTCATTCAGTGGCTATCTGACATTCAATCATAGCACTATATTACTTTTACTTATTATTTTCCTATTTTTAAAACTTTTAATATTTTATTGAAATATTATGTGTCAAGTACATAAATATTAATGGCTCTGCTCTGTAAAATTTACAAATATCTACTCCCACCTAGGCGGCTTCCCAGGTGGTTCTGTGGTAAAGAGTCTGCCTACTAAGCAGAAGACATGGTTTCGATCCCTGGCCGGAGAATATCCCCTTAAAAAGCAAATGGCAGGGCTTTCCTGGTGGTGCAGTGGGTAAGGACACCGCCTTGCAGCGCATGGGGCGCCAGTTCCCTGGCCTGGGAGGGTCCCACGTGCCGCGGAGCGGCTGGACCGATGTGTCCAATTACCGAGTCGGAGCTCTGGAGCGCATGCGCCCAGAGCCGGCGCTCTGCGACGACAGAGGCCACTGCGATGGGAGGCCCACACGGGCTGAAGAACAAAAAGATAAATGAATGAAACATCAATACAAGTTGCCAAGAAAGAAAGAAAAAAAAAAAAAAAAAAAAGGAAATGGCAGCCAACTCCAGTATTCCTGCCTAGAGAATCCCATGGACAGAGAGACCTGAAGCGCTGCAGTCCATGGGGTCGCTAAGAGTTGAACAGGGCTTAGTAACTAAACCACAACAACACCTTGCGCCTTAAACATGCCTCAAATGGCTGCAGCAATCTACGCACACTGAGGAAGATGGACTGTTCTTTCCTGATATGCCTTGTCCAATCATTCTGCACTCAGTAAATAAATCACTTTATTTTTTATTTAATTTTTATTTTTTAACACCCAAAACATTTTGTATTGAGGTACAGCCAGTTCACACTGTAGCAATAGTTTCAGGTTAAAAGTGAAGGAACTCAGCCACACATATACAGGTATCCATTCTCCCCCAACTTCCCTCCCATCCACGCTGGCACATTAACATAGATCACTTTCTGATGTGAAAACTAGACGACCAGCTCCAAATCACATACTGCTTACCTGCTCTGTACTTCTAGCACCAAATTCATGACTTGCTGAGGAGCAACCAAATATAACAGGACACATTCACCAAAACCACAGGGGTGAAGCATCATACCAGCATGGTAAGCAGTCCACAGACACTAAAAAGTAAATATACCTTTTACCCAAGTTACAGCACCCTGATAACTATGCTGGTCTGAGGAGTGATTTTGTTCTAAGTTAAATGCATTCAGTTCAGTTCAGTCACTCAGCTGTGTCCGGCTCAGTCATGTGACCCCGTAGATTAAAGATTTATTGAACACGGTCTTACCCACCAGAACAAGAAGCCAGCTTTCCTCACAGCCCGTCCCTTCCCATCAAGAAGTTTCCACGAGACTCTTAACCTCATCCATCAGAGAGCAGACAGAATGGACACCATAGTCACAGAAAACTAACCAAACTGACCCCATGGAGCACAGCCTTATCTAACTCAGTGAAACTATGAGGACCACCCAAGATGGATGGGTCATGGTGGGGCACTCCGACAAACGTGGCCCACTGGAGAAGGGGATGGCAAACCACTTGAGCATTCTTGCCTTGAGAAGCCCGTGAACAGTTAAATGCATGGATTCTGGAATAAAAAGAAGCTAGGTGTGAATTCTGGCTAAACTCCTACCTGAATGCTCATGGTAAATTACCTTATCTCCTTATTTTTAAATTTTATTTTTATTTTACTTTTACAGAGTTTTGTTGTTTACTACTATACATATGCCCAAATCAGTCACATAGGTATACATTGGACCCCTCCCCGCTAAACCTCCCTCCCACCTCCTTGCCCGTCCCACCCCTCCAGGTTGTTGCATAGCCTCTGTGCAAGTCCCCTTACAGAGGGGACTTGTGCAGAGGTTTTACAGCACATTGGTTGTCTCTTTTACATACGGTAATGTAAGTTTCCGTATTACTCTTGCCATACATCTCACCCATTTCTCCCTCCACGCAAAGCCCATAAGTCTGTTCTCTATGTGCATTTCTCCATTGCTGCTCTGCATATGCATTTATCAGTATCTTCTTTCTAGATTCCATATATATGTGCTAGTATACTATATTTATCCTTCTCTTCCTGACTTACTCCTTTGTTTAATAGATTCTAGACTCATCCAACTCATTAGAATTGATTCATATGCATTTTTCATGGCTGAGAAATATTCTATTGTATATATGTACCAAAGTTTCTTCATCCACTCATTTGCTGATGGACATCTAGATTGTTTCCATGTTCTAGCTATTGCATTGGGGTACATGTGTCTTGTTCAATTTTGAGTTCTTCAGGGTATTTGCCTAATGGTGTGTGGGGCTCTGAATTGAAAGAGGACTGTTGCAAGCACAGTGCTTGCAACACTTAAGGAAGCTTAAGCACATTGTTTCAGCTTGGAGCTAAGATGGCGCCTACAGGAAGAGACAGGGCGTGATCTAAATTGTTAATTGATGGTCAAAATTGCTGACTAACCCCTGGTTTCCGTGCTCGTGGATGACTGACCTTTAGCTTGATTGGTGTAATCTATAGGAAGTCCCGTGCAAAACCCCCTTCACTTGCCTATAAAAGCTGTGGATCTACACTAATAAAGTGGAACCGCTCTGACAGAACCCCTGCCATGTCTGATTGTCCCTGGCATCCACCGGCGGGCTGGAGGGGGCACTCTCTCCAAGATCTCCCGGTTTAGCCGGGGGCAATCCCGCTGCCTTCCTTTCTGCGGAAGGTCCCCGCAATGGTGGGATTGCTGGGTCATATGGTGACTCTAATCCTAGTTTTGTAAGGAATCTCGGTCTTCCATAGTGACTGTATCAACTTATATTCCTACCAATAGTGCAAAAGTGTTCCTTATCTCCCCATGTTTGAAATGGAGCTAGGAATATTAGTATTAGCAATATTAAATGCATTTGTAATACTTGCCATATAATTAGATTTCAACAAATATTACTTTGCATACTAACAGCTACCAACATGCAGAGTTACATTAAATAAATTTAATTTAATTGCAATATTAATCAAATGAAATATTGAAATACATTTCTGCTGTGAATTTGCAGATGGCCATTTATCCAATTCCGCTTTGGCAATGCAAACTATGTCAGTATCAGGTTTAACTACATGAAATCATACTGAAAGTAACAGTGCAGGTCTTCCCTGGTGGTCCAGTGGGTAAAGAGCCCGCCTTGCAGTACAAGGGGCACAGGTTCAGTCCTAGCCTGGGAAGATCCCACATGCAGAGGAAGGGTTGGGCCAGTGTGTCCAATAACCAGTGAGCACTCTGGAGTGCATCCGCCTAGAGCCGGTGCTTTGCAACAAGAGAGGCCACTGAGATGGGAGGCCCACATATGCCAAAGAATACAAAAGATGGATGAAACTAAATATAAATAAAAGATGCATAATGGGGAAAAGAAAAAAATGTTAAAAAGAAGGAAAAAAAACATGAAAAATAAACGATGACTTAGAGGCAAAAAAAATTAAAAAGAAATTAAACTTACAAAAAAAAAGTTAACTGCATTTTTGTATTCTGTTTGAGAGACGACAAAGCGCTTTTAAATTCAAAATTAATTTAATCACCTTGATACCTCTGGGGACAGATCCTTCTCTATTCAGGTTGTCCGTTTATTGTATCTTGGTTTAAGTCCAGTCTTTATTTGCTCTGTAATGGACTTGAATCCTTTTCTGTTCTTTACAGAAAGCACACTACTAAGCTTTGTCATTAGAGGGCGCTGGAGAAAGGCATTTTCCTTCTGGCTTCCAGTGTATTAATGGATTGATATTCTTATTCTTACTGCACAGAAGTCAGCAGCTATTATGTGAGAGAAATCTAGTGGTCCACTGTCCAATCAAGTGCCCAGAATATGCAGTCCCCTAAGTGAGCTTGTGCCTCTGGCTTTAGCCTCCTTAGCACCTTAGCATGGATCTGCCAATCAGATGCCACACACCACAGGCCTCACCTTCCCCTGCAGGTGAACAAGCTATCGACAATCTGTGTCTCTCTATGGACCTGCCAGAGCTCAGCTCCTACAAAATCTATACTTCTGTAGCCTCAGACTTCCATAGCATACAGGTACTCCAGTGCCCCATTCCTACAGAGGAGGGCTCCTCTAGCTCCTAGATCTTGCAGTGTCTGCTGTGGGCAGTGCCCAGAAGCAAGTCATCTCCCCCCGTACTATCTCAGGCTATTCTGCAGCAAGTCTTAAGGTTCAACTCTTCCTTGTAGATTGTTCTCCCATTACCCCAGGTGGCAGGTTTCTAACATGTCCCAGGAGTCGGGTACGTCACTGACTTTTCCATCATCCACTGAGCTACAGCCAAGCCTTCTCCAAAAAGAGCTGGATCTCTGCCAAGGATGGAGTGGAAGGGTCTTCCTTAATATTCCTCCTTATCCTGTGCACAGCAGCGTTCTTATAAATGCTATTTCTACTTTCATAGAACTCTCTTTCCTTCTTGCCAAGTCCCTGTTACCTTATGCATTACCGCCTAGAGCCGGTGCTTTGCAACAAGAGAGGCCACTGAGATGGGAGGCCCACATATGCCAAAGAATACAAAAGATGGATGAAACTAAATATAAATAAAAGATGCATAATGGGGAAAAGAAAAAAATGTTAAAAAGAAGGAAAAAAAACATGAAAAATAAACGATGACTTAGAGGCAAAAAAAATTAAAAAGAAATTAAACTTACAAAAAAAAAGTTAACTGCATTTTTGTATTCTGTTTGAGAGACGACAAAGCGCTTTTAAATTCAAAATTAATTTAATCACCTTGATACCTCTGGGGACAGATCCTTCTCTATTCAGGTTGTCCGTTTATTGTATCTTGGTTTAAGTCCAGTCTTTATTTGCTCTGTAATGGACTTGAATCCTTTTCTGTTCTTTACAGAAAGCACACTACTAAGCTTTGTCATTAGAGGGCGCTGGAGAAAGGCATTTTCCTTCTGGCTTCCAGTGTATTAATGGATTGATATTCTTATTCTTACTGCACAGAAGTCAGCAGCTATTATGTGAGAGAAATCTAGTGGTCCACTGTCCAATCAAGTGCCCAGAATATGCAGTCCCCTAAGTGAGCTTGTGCCTCTGGCTTTAGCCTCCTTAGCACCTTAGCATGGATCTGCCAATCAGATGCCACACACCACAGGCCTCACCTTCCCCTGCAGGTGAACAAGCTATCGACAATCTGTGTCTCTCTATGGACCTGCCAGAGCTCAGCTCCTACAAAATCTATACTTCTGTAGCCTCAGACTTCCATAGCATACAGGTACTCCAGTGCCCCATTCCTACAGAGGAGGGCTCCTCTAGCTCCTAGATCTTGCAGTGTCTGCTGTGGGCAGTGCCCAGAAGCAAGTCATCTCCCCCCGTACTATCTCAGGCTATTCTGCAGCAAGTCTTAAGGTTCAACTCTTCCTTGTAGATTGTTCTCCCATTACCCCAGGTGGCAGGTTTCTAACATGTCCCAGGAGTCGGGTACGTCACTGACTTTTCCATCATCCACTGAGCTACAGCCAAGCCTTCTCCAAAAAGAGCTGGATCTCTGCCAAGGATGGAGTGGAAGGGTCTTCCTTAATATTCCTCCTTATCCTGTGCACAGCAGCGTTCTTATAAATGCTATTTCTACTTTCATAGAACTCTCTTTCCTTCTTGCCAAGTCCCTGTTACTTCAATCCACATTTATAGTTAACAGTTTCCATATAATTCTCCTTTTTCAGTTACTGGGTGGTTTCGGTCTCTTGATTGGATCCTGACTGATACCCAGTCTTACAAGAGGGAGAAATTCAATGCAGCCCAGACAAAGCCAAGATCAAAATGCAAAACTTCAAATTCCAAAATCTCTTGATTTTTCCACTACACTAAAAGTCTTTACATGGGCTTCCCTGTGGCTCAGTGGATAAGAACCCATCTGCCAATGCAGGAGACACAGGTTCAATCCTTGATCTGGGAAGATCCCACATACCACAGAGCAGCAAAACCCACACATCAACAAAGACCCAGCACAGCCAAAAATAAATAAAGTTTTAAAAATAAATAAATTAAAAAATAAAAGTCTTTACATGAATAAAAGTGTATCAAGTAAGAAAAAAGATACTCTCTAAAATGATTAACATCAGTGTTAACTTTACTGCATTCCCCTTGCAACTCACTCTCTTAGATACCCAAAGACAAAAGCAACACACCATAGTACATGCCATATTTGGGGCTATCTACTACACAGAGTTAAGCTTGCAGGACCCTATTATGGAGAAAAAAAGTGAAGACTGGAAATATATCCAGTTTTAATCATAAAGCAAATTCTGGAACCCACACTCAATATTTAACACAAATAAAACTGAACAGGACACCAAGTATAACTTGACACCAATCAGATGGCACCAGTGGTAAAGGACCTGCCTGAAATGAAGGAAACAAGGCTCAATCCCTGGGTCAGGAAGACCCCCTGGAGGAGGGCACGGCAACCCACTTCAGTATTCCTGCCTGGAGAATTCCACGGACTGAGGCACCTAGCGAGCTACAGTCCATGGGGTCACAAAGAGTTGAGCAAAACTGAAGCGACTGAGCGTGCATACTTACAAAAGTAACCCCGGGGAGCTTCCTTGCCCCTATCATCATGTGAAGATATACTCAGAAGATGGCCAGCTATGAATCTGGAAGTGAGCATCCATCAACTACCAAAGCTGCCAGTACCCTGAGCTTGAACATCCCAATCTCCTGAACTAAAACATAAACTTCGTTTGTTCACAAGCCACCCAGTCTCTGGCACTTTGCTAAATGAAGACGCAAGTAGACATGTTCCTTCGTGTATCGGTGATGTCTTTCATCAACCCCAGGCAATTTTCAATTATTTTCTCAATTACGTATATTTTTTCCTTCTGGGATTCTGAGTATATCTAGATATGTATTGTCTCCTTCATATCATTTAACTTTTCATATTTTCCATCGTCTTGTCTCTCAGTGGACCCCGATATTAGCCTCCCAATCACCCACTCATATCTATCTTTGTCTTGATTGGTCAGCTAACCAAGTCCACTTGCTTAGATCAAATTGAGCTAGTTTTGGTTTAAATTCCATTTCTTTATCAGTTCTTTTTCTAAAAGAACAATATGACATCTGTATAAGTAAAACTTCTTTACAAAGCTGGAAACCCCAATCCGATAAATTAGCCTAATCACCAACTCATATCTATCTTTGTCTTTACATGAATAAAAGTGTATCAAGTAAGAAAAAAGATACTCTCTAAAATGATTAACATCAGTGTTAACTTTACTGCATTCCCCTTGCAACTCACTCTCTTAGATACCCAAAGACAAAAGCAACACACCATAGTACATGCCATATTTGGGGCTATCTACTACACAGAGTTAAGCTTGCAGGACCCTATTATGGAGAAAAAAAGTGAAGACTGGAAATATATCCAGTTTTAATCATAAAGCAAATTCTGGAACCCACACTCAATATTTAACACAAATAAAACTGAACAGGACACCAAGTATAACTTGACACCAATCAGATGGCACCAGTGGTAAAGGACCTGCCTGAAATGAAGGAAACAAGGCTCAATCCCTGGGTCAGGAAGACCCCCTGGAGGAGGGCACGGCAACCCACTTCAGTATTCCTGCCTGGAGAATTCCACGGACTGAGGCACCTAGCGAGCTACAGTCCATGGGGTCACAAAGAGTTGAGCAAAACTGAAGCGACTGAGCGTGCATACTTACAAAAGTAACCCCGGGGAGCTTCCTTGCCCCTATCATCATGTGAAGATATACTCAGAAGATGGCCAGCTATGAATCTGGAAGTGAGCATCCATCAACTACCAAAGCTGCCAGTACCCTGAGCTTGAACATCCCAATCTCCTGAACTAAAACATAAACTTCGTTTGTTCACAAGCCACCCAGTCTCTGGCACTTTGCTAAATGAAGACGCAAGTAGACATGTTCCTTCGTGTATCGGTGATGTCTTTCATCAACCCCAGGCAATTTTCAATTATTTTCTCAATTACGTATATTTTTTCCTTCTGGGATTCTGAGTATATCTAGATATGTATTGTCTCCTTCATATCATTTAACTTTTCATATTTTCCATCGTCTTGTCTCTCAGTGGACCCCGATATTAGCCTCCCAATCACCCACTCATATCTATCTTTGTCTTGATTGGTCAGCTAACCAAGTCCACTTGCTTAGATCAAATTGAGCTAGTTTTGGTTTAAATTCCATTTCTTTATCAGTTCTTTTTCTAAAAGAACAATATGACATCTGTATAAGTAATACATCTTTAGGACCAAGGGGATTTTGTTCTCTGTGTACATTATCATTTCCTTTCCAATCAAAATTTATCAAAAAGATAAATGTGAACATCGCCGCATTTCTTTGAACAAGCTTTCATATTCTAATTCCACAGTCCTCACACAAAAATACAGAGATTTTTCTGTTTCATCAGCAGACTAAAATGACCATGGAGAGTGCCTACAACAAATGTAGTCTAGGAACATCACACAATCAAAAAGAGAGATATCCATAAGAGAAAAAATAACTAAATGTCTCGTACAAGGAAAAGAAAAAGAAAAAGTTCACAAATTAATAAAGGTCTACTTTGAATGGTTATAAAGAAACAAAGCAGGGCTTCCCTGGTGTTCCAGTGGGTAAAGAGTCCGCCTTGCAGTGCAAGGGGCACCGGTTCCATCCCTAGCTTGGGAAGATCCCATGTGCTACGAAGTGGCTGGGCCGGTGTGTTCAATTACGAGCCAGTGCTCTGGAGTGCATGCACGCAGAGACAGTGCTCAGCAATGAGAGAGGCCACTATAATGGGAGGCCCACACTTGCCAAACAATAAAAAGATGGATGAAAAATAAATGATGACTTGGAGGTCAAAAAAAAAAGACTTAAAAAAAAAAAAGAAACAAAGCACAATCGTAAGGAGGGATATATTGGGACGTTGCATTTTCAGATTCAACAGGAAAAGTAGGAAAATTTCTTTTAAAGACAGAAACACAGCAAGACATGTAAAGGACATTCACAAGACTACATAGTTCGACTGCTTTTTATATGGTGAGGGAAGTAGAAACAATGAAGGGTATCAAACATTAGCCAGGACTTCAAGTTAAGAAATGGCACTGGTGGTTCACTACTGAAAACCTGAGGGGATGAGTCACTGTAGGAACAGGGGCAGTTGATACTCAGAAGATGTCTAGCACATAAGCAGACAATCAATATGAATTCCATGACGAGAAACAGTACAGGTGCACAAATAAATCCTATCTCTAATAAGACAGAATATATCAGTTGGTAATGAATCTGCCTCCAATGCAGGAGACTCAGGTGCTATTCCTGGGTCGGGAAGATCCCCTGGAGGAAGGGAATAGTAATCTACTCCAGTATTCTTGCCTGGAGAACCTTATGGACAGAGGAGCGTGTCAGGCTACAGTGCACAGAATCGGCAAGAGCTGGGCACGACTTAGTGACTAAACCATCACAAAATTAATCGTGTATTATTACTATTCTACAGATCAATCTGGTTATTCATTTCTGGTGTCCCGGGCTACCTATGAAATACTCTAGAAAACCAAATCCATCACCCTGTGGATCAGAGCACAGTTGGAATTAGGCGGCCGAAGGTTGCCTGAGACTTAGGGATTTCTCAACCATAAGCATGGTTCCAAGCAAAACTAGCAGAGAGTCTCATGTCAATTAGACAGTTCTAAAAAATGTATTAAAATATCTTCAGAAAATAATTCTGATTATAAATGTGATACAAGCTTATTGTAAAAAAATTAGTAGATGCATTTGAAAATTAAACGAAATTACTTAAACCCTATCATCTAGAGGTAACTAGTGCTAACATTTAACACTTAATGTATAGCCTTATAGTTTACCCACTTGACTTCTCTCTCCCTCTCGACCTCCTTCGCCTCTCTATCACTCACTTTCTATCTTCTTTAGCTTTATCGGTACCTCTCCCAGCAATAGGCAGTTTAATCAGCACTAACCATTTTCTTTGCCCCAGGTTAGCTAACTATATATACTAAAAATGGTATCTCTTTTATTTCCATATTTTTTTCTTTTCATTAAGAAAATGAGTATTTCCTGAGCACTTACTGCAGGCCAGAAGCCAGTTTGATCACCCCAGTAAGAAAGAGTCTGTCTTCCTAACTTCCCTGTGTGCTCTTCGTAAGGCTAAGTTGGCACTTACTGAGTCAGGCTTGTATTAGTAGGCATTCTCATTTCTCATTATCAGTCTCTGATTCACTGGCAAGGACTGAAGGCTAGCCCTGTGTCCTGAAGTTTCCACTCTAAGTCTTCGAAACTGTGCTTAGTAAGTATCCTGGGAATTTGGTTAAACCATACTCCAATGACAGAAACATCCTTGTGGGAAGGCATGGCTCCTGTACACACGAACTCTAGTCATTCTCTTCTAGATTACAGATATAAAATCTATGCAGGCAGGCTCCATCTCATTTATTTTTGTAGCACAATTTCCTGTACTCTGTAGGCATTTAGAATGCAGGTTTCAAATACTGTCACTGCTTGATTTCACTAACTCAGTTAAGTTAATGAACTTCCCATCAGATCTAAAAATTAAGCCTCAATTCTTGCTGCAAATGCTAACTGGCAAAGCCACGTAATTTGGCATTTTCTGTTTCTGATTCTCATTCATTTCAAAGGAATTTCTTAGTACTCAGGAGACCAAAGTTGGTCACATAAGGTTGTTTCATGCCTACTTATTATGAATGCCATATTCAAAAGAAAAGGGTTTGAAAATGCTACACAGTTGCAGCAATCACAAAATGATGACTCTTATTTCATCTCTTCCGTGTCTGTGGCCTGGTTCCCATGGGAACCAGACACATTTTTAACCTGTTTGTTTTAGGAAAAACAGGCACCATTCTACATGAGACTTGCACTGAGGCACACCATGTGCAGTGATTCAAATGTTAAAAGACATTAATAATAGAGCCAATTTTAGAATGATTGTATGGTTCCGAAAAGAAAAAATAAATTAATTTTGAAAATGTGTGTGCCTTCATTTGAATTGGTTAAAATATCATGATGCTTACATTTGTACTATATATTTTCAAAAATTCTTACTAGTCCTAAAAAGATAATCTGTTTGTATGCGTGTGTGTGCATTTTAACACTCAAGATATCTTTGATACTTCCTGTGTAAGGAAGCCTGTGTTAGACATTTAAGCTACAAAGACAAACTTGGTCAAATTTCACCCTTAAGTCCTATAGGATAAGGCAACACAAATGCATTTATGACATAATGACATGGAGACAACAGAAATAAGAGAATGTGAAATCAACTCTGCCTTGGGTGTTGGAGAAAGCCGGGGGCACTTTGGCAACTATTATGGAGCTGATGAAAAAGGAAAACAGTAAATCATTGGTCACATACGTAAAGGGAAAAAAATGTTCCAATCCTTTCTTCATTGTTGGACTTTCTTCTTTTCCATAAAGAAATAGCTCTATGTCAGCCACTAGGACTGTACAAATTTATTCCCAATTATCTCCAAATTGGGCAAAAAGAGAGAGTTCCTTCTGAATTCAGAAACCTGCCAGGACCGAGCTAGACGAATTTCACAAAAGCTCAGAATGTCCACTGAAAAACATGCAGGCTTGCTGGGCCACCTGGCTGGCAACAAAACCCAGAGCCTTCACAGCAGAGAGAAATTCTACCATCTGCGAAAAGGAGGCCTACAGATTGCAAGAGTTGACTTGAGTCATACATGGGGTCTTCCAGGTAATGTTTACATATATCACAAATTAAAACTTCACTATCCTGGTCAGATCTAAGCCATGCTTGACCACAGAAGACCTTTTAATGAGTGGGGTTTCTTTACGCTCCTAGGAGAACTGAACCTTTGCTGCTAGCAACTCTCAAGGATCCATGTTATTGGAAGAATAGCAACAGTTACCTTATATTTCTTAGACTAATAAGGAATGAATTCAATTTTCTGAGAAAGCATAATCCAATGATAGGCAGTTCTGCGAGCGCAGAATGCTGGGAGAAAAACCAGTTTACACATAAATATGTGCAGACAGGGGAAGCTTGATTCTAATAAGCTCTGCATTTCCTGCCCCATAACCATCCCACCTCTCCCAGGTTCAACAAAGTTCCTAAGATCTGCCGTTCCTGCATCACTTACAAGATCCCCTTTCCCACGGGGAAAGCTTGCATGGTTACCATGAACTGTCGCCAACAAAACCCTCCCAGGAGACCCAACATGTTCTCTCCTTTCAAGCCCTTTGATCACTTAACAGCGTTTTCTCTCCCCTACTCTGGGACGGGAGGTTTTCAGCAAAGTTAGTTGGAACTATAACAGGAAGTTGCAGATTCTTTCAATAAATTTATGAGAGATTTTTTGGTTGTTTAGTCTCTAAGGGGTATCTGACTCTTTTGCAACCCCATGGACGGTAGCCCACCAGGCTCCTCTGTCCATGGGATTTTCCAGGCAAGAATACTGAAGTGAGTTGCCATTTCCTTCTCCGGGGGATCTTCTCCACGTCTCCTGTATTGGCAGGTGGATTCGTTACTACAGAGCCACCAAGGAACACTTTTTTTTTTCTCAGTTTTGTTTTGGGGCAAACAACAAAAGTATGAAACAATTTCAAATCCATAAGAAATAGCCAGTGATACAAAACCCCTAAGACGTTATCAAAATAATATCTGTAAAAGCTGCTTTGGGAGGAGAAACATTTGTAAGCAGATACTATGATGATCAACTGGAAGAAATAGTTTTTTGGATTGAAATTTTTTCACTATTTTATATGTGTTATAAATTTTATAGAACATTTTATATAACCTTTATATAGCATATTTGCATATGTTATATTTTATAACAACAAGTGGCACACAAACATGTATCATGACCAGTAAGATCACTCAAATCTCAATGTGAAAAAAATCGGGGAATAAAAGACTAGTTTACGGGCTTCCCTGGTGGTTGAGAGGGTAAGACACCGCCTTGCAGTGCAAGGGGCGCTGGTTCGATCCCTGGCGTGGGAAGATCCCGCGTGCCGCAGAGTGGCTGTACCCATGTGTTCAACTACCAAGCTGGAGCTCTGGAGCGCATGTGACCAGAGCCGGCGCTCTGCAATGACAGAGGCCACCGTGATGGTAGGCCCACACAGGCCAAAGAACAAAGAAAATGAATAAATAAAAGACCAGTAGAAGTGGCCAAAAAAAAAAAAAAGACTAGTTCACGAGGCCTTTGGGGGTCCACCCTCAAACAAATGTCACATAAACCTACCGATGCTGGTCCCCAAAGTGGAGGGCACTCTCTGCAGCCAGCAAGCACCTCTGAGTCTCTGCAGTTATTACTTTACCAGGATCCCTGACCCTGTCTTTATAGCAAAAGCACGGTCCTCTCCCATTGGACTCTGGCCTCTCTGAATTCAGAGACTACGCCTATCGGACGGTTAGGTCCTCAGTCTTTCAATAAATTTATGAGAGATTTTTTGGTTGTTTAGTCTCTAAGGGGTATCTGACTCTTTTGCAACCCCATGGACGGTAGCCCACCAGGCTCCTCTGTCCATGGGATTTTCCAGGCAAGAATACTGAAGTGAGTTGCCATTTCCTTCTCCGGGGGATCTTCTCCACGTCTCCTGTATTGGCAGGTGGATTCGTTACTACAGAGCCACCAAGGAACACTTTTTTTTTTCTCAGTTTTGTTTTGGGGCAAACAACAAAAGTATGAAACAATTTCAAATCCATAAGAAATAGCCAGTGATACAAAACCCCTAAGACGTTATCAAAATAATATCTGTAAAAGCTGCTTTGGGAGGAGAAACATTTGTAAGCAGATACTATGATGATCAACTGGAAGAAATAGTTTTTTGGATTGAAATTTTTTCACTATTTTATATGTGTTATAAATTTTATAGAACATTTTATATAACCTTTATATAGCATATTTGCATATGTTATATTTTATAACAACAAGTGGCACACAAACATGTATCATGACCAGTAAGATCACTCAAATCTCAATGTGAAAAAAATCGGGGAATAAAAGACTAGTTTACGGGCTTCCCTGGTGGTTGAGAGGGTAAGACACCGCCTTGCAGTGCAAGGGGCGCTGGTTCGATCCCTGGCGTGGGAAGATCCCGCGTGCCGCAGAGTGGCTGTACCCATGTGTTCAACTACCAAGCTGGAGCTCTGGAGCGCATGTGACCAGAGCCGGCGCTCTGCAATGACAGAGGCCACCGTGATGGTAGGCCCACACAGGCCAAAGAACAAAGAAAATGAATAAATAAAAGACCAGTAGAAGTGGCCAAAAAAAAAAAAAAGACTAGTTCACGAGGCCTTTGGGGGTCCACCCTCAAACAAATGTCACATAAACCTACCGATGCTGGTCCCCAAAGTGGAGGGCACTCTCTGCAGCCAGCAAGCACCTCTGAGTCTCTGCAGTTATTACTTTACCAGGATCCCTGACCCTGTCTTTATAGCAAAAGCACGGTCCTCTCCCATTGGACTCTGGCCTCTCTGAATTCAGAGACTACGCCTATCAAGGTCTGTGGAATCTTTCTCTCCCCAGCTGTCACCAGTGCAGTGCGCAAAAGTGTTTGCTGAATCTAATATAAAAAGCGGAGGGGGAAAAAATGGCAGAGGGAACTGGAAAGGAATTTCTGTCTCTTCTGAACATTTGAAAAGATCTATTTTTTCTTACCCTAGAAAACACCCACCTAGCATTTAGGAAATATTTTATAATTAGCAATTTCCTCCCCATCAAGTATCTAACTTCCTTTCATATGAGAGCTTTTGAAGGTGGTTAAGGCAAGGTTTATGAACTTTATATACAATGTCGCACATGATAGTAATAAATACTAATTATCCACTTCATTGCCTTTTAAATGTAAACAATTTCAATAGCTAACTATATAGGAGAAGCACTTTACAAAACCCACAGTTATAACAGCTTATAAAAAATAAAGCCTATCAGGAGCTCATGAAGACACAAAATCATGCCCATTCTATTGTGTTAAATGAAAAGAGTCCAGTCACAGAACTGTAACTAATAAACTCCCAGGAATACAGAGAGACACAACATCAAAAAGACTAGGGTCAGACCGAACTGTTCCAAAGCATCACCTTTGAATGGCAGATTCTGTTGCAGGTGCTGTTGGAATTATCAATAGTCTCCACAGTGGAAAAGCAAACCTTGCTTCCATTAACAGAGAAGGATCCTACTGTCTTTTCTTCGGGAAATGGACTCTTCAAGTTCCCCTAGTCACTCAGGGAAGTTCACATCACCAGTTTTCAGCACAACACTTGTGACTTCGAGCCGGCTCTGCAATGACAGAGGCCACTGAGATGGGAGGCCCACACAGGCCAAAGAACAAAGAAAATGAATAAATAAAAGACCAGTAGAAGTGGCCAAAAAAAAAAAAAAGACTAGTTCACGAGGCCTTTGGGGGTCCACCCTCAAACAAATGTCACATAAACCTACCGATGCTGGTCCCCAAAGTGGAGGGCACTCTCTGCAGCCAGCAAGCACCTCTGAGTCTCTGCAGTTATTACTTTACCAGGATCCCTGACCCTGTCTTTATAGCAAAAGCACGGTCCTCTCCCATTGGACTCTGGCCTCTCTGAATTCAGAGACTACGCCTATCAAGGTCTGTGGAATCTTTCTCTCCCCAGCTGTCACCAGTGCAGTGCGCAAAAGTGTTTGCTGAATCTAATATAAAAAGCGGAGGGGGAAAAAATGGCAGAGGGAACTGGAAAGGAATTTCTGTCTCTTCTGAACATTTGAAAAGATCTATTTTTTCTTACCCTAGAAAACACCCACCTAGCATTTAGGAAATATTTTATAATTAGCAATTTCCTCCCCATCAAGTATCTAACTTCCTTTCATATGAGAGCTTTTGAAGGTGGTTAAGGCAAGGTTTATGAACTTTATATACAATGTCGCACATGATAGTAATAAATACTAATTATCCACTTCATTGCCTTTTAAATGTAAACAATTTCAATAGCTAACTATATAGGAGAAGCACTTTACAAAACCCACAGTTATAACAGCTTATAAAAAATAAAGCCTATCAGGAGCTCATGAAGACACAAAATCATGCCCATTCTATTGTGTTAAATGAAAAGAGTCCAGTCACAGAACTGTAACTAATAAACTCCCAGGAATACAGAGAGACACAACATCAAAAAGACTAGGGTCAGACCGAACTGTTCCAAAGCATCACCTTTGAATGGCAGATTCTGTTGCAGGTGCTGTTGGAATTATCAATAGTCTCCACAGTGGAAAAGCAAACCTTGCTTCCATTAACAGAGAAGGATCCTACTGTCTTTTCTTCGGGAAATGGACTCTTCAAGTTCCCCTAGTCACTCAGGGAAGTTCACATCACCAGTTTTCAGCACACATGAGCCATCTTCTTGGACCACCATGGCAGGTGACTCAAACCTAGATGGGGCTTGCGGACTCTGCTTGTAGAAGCTGTGGGCCTGATAATGAATCCCCGGAAAGGATGACGGATGCGGGACAAGAGCCTGGGCATAGGGCTAAAGGTCCTAAAGGTCTTTGACTCCCTTCAGCCAGGGCAACAACCACACATCTGTTTTGTCGCTTCCTTTAGTCGAAATATTCTGCTGTCTACATCTCGATCACAGCTCTCTCCAGCGGACTGGGAACAGGCGGTGCAAGTCTGTCTGAATGTGCTAAAGAAACAGAGAGCGGTGTTGGGGGAGACGGTGGGTGCTGAAAACACCTCTCAGAGGTTTAGATGCAAAGAAGGGAAATGCCCTGTGGCTGAAAGAGTAAGTGCAAAAGAAAAAAGATACAGTGTCTAGTTCATTTTCATAGTCCTGAGGTTAAAGAGAAAAAGGATTCTTCAGTGACTCTTATTATGGGCTTCGTTATTACACATTGCATATATAAGAATTAATATGGCATATTGCAACTTTGCTTTAATATAGTAGCATTTCGGTGTATATTAATATTCAGTGTATATTAATATAAGTTCCCTTTGGGACTCTAAATTCAAAAAGATTAAGTCCCAGTTAAAGAATACCAACTTCTAAGTATAAGATAAAAAAGTTCTCGGGTTCTATTGTAGAGCATGGTGACTATAGGTAACAATCTTAATATTACATACTGGAAAGTTGCTAAGAGAGAAGATCCTAAATGTTCTCACCATAAAAAAGCAGTGGTTATTATAAGACAGGATGGAGGTGTCAGCTAACTCTATGGGGCTAAGTGTTTGCCACATAAAGTACATAAAAGCAACACACTGTACATCTTAAACTTACACAACGTTATGTCAATTATATCTCAATAAAGCTAGGGGAAAAGTCCCAGTTAGTCACTGAAGATTACAGGAGAATTTTTCTGTTAAGTTCTATTAGAACTTTCTGTTAAGATAAAATGCAAACTATCTGGTTAAGAGGGCACTATGCAAGTTCTCCAATGTGTGAGGAGTTTGCTGAAAACCTGAACTTCTCGAAGAAGTACTCTGCAGGGCAACAGAGAAAGGCTTAAATACTTTCCGAAAAACCGCAATTTTAAGATATATCATACGAATATACAAACAATACAAGCAAACGCTGAGTTAACATAGATACTGTGATCACATGAGGCTCCACGAGTGCTGATGAGGGCACAAGGCTAAGCGTTTGGGAACAGAGTGTGAAATTGGGAACAGAGTGTGAAATACGGTTTCTGCCCTTAAGATATTCATTGTCTCACAAATCTGAAGAAAGACAGAGAACACACCTTTTCAAAGCTAGAGAAATCATTGTTAAAAAGGGTCAGAACTGTATAGCAGCTATCTTGGGATCCAGGCTTCTAAGCACACCTCGACATGATCTCTCTCTTCTGTACTGTCTGTAGTCAATGAATATATTATCCTACCAACTCACTGAAGGCTTGTTGTTTAGTCCTTAAGTTGTGTCCAACTCTTTTGCGACACCATGGATTGTAGCCCTCCAGCTCCCCTCTCTGTGGGATTTTCTAGGCAAGAACACTGGAGCTGGCTGCCATTTCCTTCTCCAGGGGATCTTGCCAACCCAGGGATGGAACTTGTGTCTCCTGCATTGGCAGATGGATTCTTTTACCACTGAGCCACCAGGGAAGGCCTAGGTTCTGTGACAATATGGATCAATTAAACTCAAGACTCTCTCTGCACCCAGCATCTGTCACAGCAGTCCTGGCGAGGCGGTTCCAGTTTGGGGCACTGTATAGAAAATGTTAATAAAACAGGCCCGAGGCTGCTGTCTCTCGAGAGACTGGTCTGTAAGGCTGGCCCTTGACTGGCATCCAGGACTCTGGCCTTAGGAGGGTTCCTGATAAGGATGGTTCACTGAGCAGAGAAGCAATGCACTTATATTGAACATCTACTTCTTTCCAGGAAGTGTAGAGTTTGGGCAGTTGTTCCACAGAGGCGGCCCATGTGACCAGCCCCACAATACAATCCCTCGATACTGAGCATGGAATCGACTTCTCTGGGCAGAAACATGGCCACACGGTACTTTGTTTTTCTCTGCTGAGAGAGAAGCACTCTTGTGCGCCCCTGGAGGAGAGAAGAGGTATGAGAGCCTGTGCATGGATTTCTACAGACTCTGCCTATCTGCCCCCCAGGTCCCACCCCGTGTCCTTTCCCTGCAGCACGCGCTGGTGGTGAGCACACCCGGAGGTGTGCTCCCCAGGGGCCTCAGGGGTGCGGAGTCTGCCTGCCAAAGTTTGATCCCTGGCCAGGAAGACCCCCTGGAAGAGGAGACGGCCACCACTGCAGCAGTCTTGCCCGGAAGATCCCATGGACAGAGGAGCTTGGCGGGCCACAGGTCGTGAGGTCCCAAAGAGCCCGACACGACTGGGTCTGCACGCACAGACACAACCGTAGGTCACACGTACCCCAACCCTGTGTCTCTCCGGCAAATCACAGAATGCATGGGTCGTGCTGAGGACCCCAGAAACAGGCACCTGAACCCACCCATGTGCACTCAGAGGCAAAATCAGGCACTAATAACTTCACGGGTGTACCAGAGCCCAACACGCCCTGTGCATCCATCTGTGTGAGACAAACACGCTTCCCTGACCAGAGCCCCTCCTAGGAGCAGCCCCGAGGGCCTGTGTGTCATCCAAGGGCTTCTGCCTCATCTCCATTCAGTCCCGATTACAACCAAATAAGAAACATCTTTACTGTGCTGTATGGTTTACAGCCCATTGTACCTTCATCTCCTTAGTCTTTCACAAAGCCCTGTGAAGAAGGTATATGCAAATAGATGAGTAAATGGAGGACCAGAAGCAGGAAGTCAGTGCATTTACATTCTCTGAGTGTGACCCAGAAATCAGCCCCAGTTCTTAAATTCCTGGCCCCTGCCTTCTCTGCCCATCGCCCCCTCAAATGTACTTGGCACATGGGCATTTATACCCCAAAGAAGCTGCATTCACCCTCCATGAAAGGAGAGGGAAAAAAATAAACTTGTTACATAAAAGAAGTGTCATATATCCATCATGAGTTATTGTTCCGCCTTATTAGAGCTAAAATATCTATTCTGTTGGAAGATTGTACAAACACCAGTGGCCGTTTCCAGTCACATTATTAGTATTTTGTCTGTGTGTCACGTTTTCATAGATCAAAAGAAAAAGAGGGCAATATTATATAGACCTGGCCAGAAAAGATTATAGAATTTTTTTCAGTTATTTATATTTTAAAGTCTTAGAATCTTTTTCCCCCTATCACATATGCCTGACAAATTCATTTCCATCCGCACCGGCCTGGGTTCTGAATTTAGTTATGTCATGGTCACTACGTATCACAGAGATTCATTGTCCTTCTCTGGGAATCAATTTCCTTATTAATGAAGGCACTCACGTTGGTGAATTCTGAGGATCTTCTACCTCTTAGTTTATGACCCTGTTCTGGAACTGCTTCCTTTTTAAAAGTTTTCGGCTGTGCAGTACCTAGAATTAGCCACTAGGTGGAAGCAGGGTATTAATTTAGCAGATATGAGCTTCGTGGGTGACACCCAGAGCGCTGTACGGAATGGAAAAAACACAGGTTATGTTGCAATTACGTACCTTACTTAAGTAAGAAGCATTCGCCAGTGAGCTGCTCCCACACGTTGTGTCCGAAAACACAGTTACACAGAGGTTTCTTTTTCTTTTCTAACTTAAAACCACGTGACTGTAAATTCGTAATAGAAAGATGACTGTAACTTCAGAGAAACAACTAAAAATGCCTCTAATGATGATGTAATTTTCTTAAACAGACACTCTGTTCTAATAATAAAACATCTTTACTGTGCTGTATGGTTTACAGCCCATTGTACCTTAAACCCCAAAGCCCTGTGAAGTAGGAATATGCAAATAGGTGAGCAAGTGGAGGACCAGAAGCAGGAAGTCAGTGCATTTACATTCTCTGAGTGTGACCCAGAAATCAGCCCCAGTTCTTAAATTCCTGGCCCCTGCCTTCTCTGCCCATCGCCCCCTCAAATGTACTTGGCACATGGGCATTTATACCCCAAAGAAGCTGCATTCACACTCCATGAAAGGAGAGGGAAAAATAAACTTGTTACATAAAAGAAGTGTCATATATCCATCATGAGTTATTGTTCCGCCTTATTAGAGCTAAAATATCTATTCTGTTGGAAGATTGTACAAACACCAGTGGCCGTTTCCAGTCACATTATTAGTATTTTGTCTGTGTGTCACGTTTTCATAGATCAAAAGAAAAAGAGGGCAATATTATATAGACCTGGCCAGAAAAGATTATAGAATTTTTTTCAGTTATTTATATTTTAAAGTCTTAGAATCTTTTTCCCCCTATCACATATGCCTGACAAATTCATTTCCATCCGCACCGGCCTGGGTTCTGAATTTAGTTATGTCATGGTCACTACGTATCACAGAGATTCATTGTCCTTCTCTGGGAATCAATTTCCTTATTAATGAAGGCACTCACGTTGGTGAATTCTGAGGATCTTCTACCTCTTAGTTTATGACCCTGTTCTGGAACTGCTTCCTTTTTAAAAGTTTTCGGCTGTGCAGTACCTAGAATTAGCCACTAGGTGGAAGCAGGGTATTAATTTAGCAGATATGAGCTTCGTGGGTGACACCCAGAGCGCTGTACGGAATGGAAAAAACACAGGTTATGTTGCAATTACGTACCTTACTTAAGTAAGAAGCATTCGCCAGTGAGCTGCTCCCACACGTTGTGTCCGAAAACACAGTTACACAGAGGTTTCTTTTTCTTTTCTAACTTAAAACCACGTGACTGTAAATTCGTAATAGAAAGATGACTGTAACTTCAGAGAAACAACTAAAAATGCCTCTAATGATGATGTAATTTTCTTAAAAACAGACACTCTGTGCACATGCATAATAATTTATTGGTGGTAATATCAGAGTGCGAGCCAGAAAACAGCTCTTCAGACTCCCAGGCAAAGATCCTGGATGTAACACACAGCAAAGCTTTCCCAGAAAATGCATTTCAACTAAAAATTCAGATTCACAAAGAAATTCTAGGCCTTCGGGCACTGTATTTGAGGTTCAGTGAGGACACCAAGTACAAGTGGCTCATTCTGGAGAGTGGGAAAACCTTGACCCAGAGATTTCAAATACCCACTTTCATATGAGTATATGAGACAACTGCAGAGTTCAAGCTCTCCTGTCTCTCCGTGGCTCAAGGGCTATCCTCTGTGTGTGTATATATATGTGTGTGTGTGTGTGTGTGTGTGTACAGTACATATATGTGTATATGTACATATTTATATACTTTCACTGAGCTAATTTTAGATTTATAATGAAGTTGAAAAATTAGTGTAGAAGGTCCCTATATACACTTTGTCCAGCTTCCCCTAATGGTAATGACTTATACTCCCATGGTACATGGCCACAACCACCACATGAACACTGGCGTGGGTGGGTGTGTGGGTATGGGTGTGCGTGTCATCTTCTTTATTCACTCATCTCTTGAGGGACACTTAGGTTGCTTCCGTATCTGAGCTACTGTAAATAGTGCTGCAGCGAACACTGGGGTGCATGCATCTTTGCAAAGGGGTGCCTTGGTTTTTTCACATTCATGCCCAGGAGTGAAACTGCTGGGTCCTATGGTAGTTCTATTTTTTTTTTTTTAGCTTTTTAAACATCTAAAAATCTCCATACTGATCTCCATTGAAGAAGGAAATGGCAACCTATTCCTACTCGCCTGGGAAATCCCTTGGACAGAGGAGCCCGGTTGGCTATATTGTCCATGGGGTTGCAAAGAGTCGGACACAACTGAAGCGACTAAGCATACCGTTCTCCATAGCGGCTGCATCAATTTACATTCCCACCAACAGTGTAAGAGGGTTTTCTTTGCTGCATACCCGCTCCAGCATTTATTATCAAACTGCATTTAAATGCAATTTAGTTATATCTCTTCCATTATGTAACAGTGTCTCAATTTTTGTCTTTCATGATCTCGATACTATTGAGTACTGCTCAATAATTTTGTAGACTGTCCCACAGTGCAGTCTATCTGCTGTTTTCACAGGAGTAGATTGGGTTTACAGATTTTGGGGAGAAGAAAAACCACAGAAATGTGTGTCCATCTTATTATATCAAGGAGCTCATGACATTAATGTCTTATAACCAGTGTTGTTAACTTTAATCACTTGGTTAAGGTGACATCGGAGTTTTTCAACTGTAGCTGATGTCTTGGGGAAGATACTTTGAAACTATGTAAACACCCTGTTTATCCCAGGACATTGACCCACTGATTTCAGCAGCCATCAGCCACCTTAGCTGCAGCCTGCATTACTCTGGGGTCTGTCTAATAATGATTTTTCCATTCCCACTTTGCCTCTACATTTATTACCCAGAATTTTTCTATAAGAAAAAGCAATCCTTTCTCCCTCATCTATTTACTTAGTTGATCATTTACATCTGTATGGACTTGTGGATATTTATCTTATGGATTAAAATCTAATACTGTATTTTCTTGCTTTACTATATTTATTTTCTTGCTTAAATTATCTCAACGTTGACCATTAAAAGAGTCCTATCAGGCTGGCCCCTGTGTGCTTCTCATAAGCCTTTATCTCTTTACAAATACTTCCATGTTTTTTGGTATCACTAACATCAAAGGCTCAACTTATAAACCGCCTGCCCCTGTCCTGGAATCAAACATTTCTCCAAGGTGTCTTGGCTCCTTTCATTGGAGAATGTTGTGAGGAAACTAAGATGGGGAGGGGGGGAGTGGCTACGGGTGCTCACCACAGCTGGGTGCCTTTGTTTTGAAAATCCCTTAGTTAACAGATCTAGGAAATATGTGTAGATATATTAAGACATGCATATTTACACATCTGTACTACATCATCTACGATATGTACAGTAAACAACATGAGCCCCCGTCAACCCCTCGAAATCCGACTGACCGCCGTAGGTGTGTGAGCCTTCCTTCTTTATTTGTAACTTTCCTTTCCAACGATGATGACCTGGCTATCAGAGGACAATCAACTGCAGAGTCTGGCCTCCACCAATCACCTATTCGTCCAAGACTAAAGAGTGTGTGTGGACAAAGTTTGTAGAACTGTATACGATGGAAACTAGGCTAAGTGAAATTAAGTAAGGACATGCCTCGTGACTCAGAGAATCCACTGTGTGTTACATGCCCAGGTCTAGAAAAGAGCATGTGTAATAATGGTCACTATAGTACTGCTTGTAGTTGCTAGAAGTGAAGGCAACCTAGGTATCCATCACTGGGTTGGGAAAGGAAAATGTAACAGAATCAAAATGTAGGCTACTGTGCAAGAAGCTAGGCACACAGCAATGTGGGTAGACACTGACTACAGTGCTGAACGAAAAACCAGGAGGAAATAAGAATGCCCTTTATATACATTAAAGATACATGCCTACATTAAACATTATATACTAAAAATTTAATTAAATTTTTATTATTAATATATATTTTATAATTACATAATAGTATATATAATATATATGTTATATAACATTATATGTTTTATATTTTATAATTAACACTGTATATTAAAATTATAATTTAAATTCTTTCATATATTAAAAGAATATGTATATATTTTTCATGCATCGGATCCTGCACCTTATGGTGGGAAAGAAAATGGGACTGGAAACTGGATTGAAAGGGAAAACGTATCTTAGGATAAAATAAAATGAGAGATACATTTTCATTGAACTTAGGTAATAATGTGTGATGAACTGAAAGGTGTAATTAATTCCAAGTTCCTCACTTGAGGTAAAAATAAAAATAGGCAATGTACCCAAAGTCTGTGAAATAATCAAAAGGCTAACAATACACAGAACTTCCTGGGGCCCGGCCTCTGCTCCAAGCTTCAGAAGCCAGGCAGCGAGGGGACCAGTGCACTTGACCCTCGGGGAAGATTACATTCTGCAAAATGTCCCTCTGATAAGCCATAAAATTATTTTTGGAATTGGTAGTGAAAAAACTTGCAAGGGGTAAAAAAATGTATTTTATTGTCCTATGTGTATACTCAAGCCAATAACAATCCACTCTTTAGACCCAGGAACACAGACACACATACAGCGCCCAGAGTCAACTGAAATCCTCTGAACTGTTACAAACTTATTCTCAAATTCACAGGTATATAAGTTTACATGCATCTGAGGACTGACTGTATTCTTGAGAAGTTTCCAGGTGAATATCCATGTTAAATACAGTGTTTTAAAAGATAGTAATTTTCAATTATTTTATATTGGAATATAGCCAATTAACAATGGCTATGTTTTCTCCAATTCCTGCCATCTCCTATAGTCCTAAGATCCCTCAAGACCCACTCAGCTTAAAGGTCTCCACAACAAAAGCATGAAGAACTATAATCTCCCAGAAACTCCGCCAAAGCATAAATATCTAAAGATCTTCCAGGTGTCCCAAAAAAGAAACAGGAGAGGGGAGGGGACATAATTCACACTCTCTTTTCTCCAGGAAGGAGACTGACCTCATTCTCTCTAATTCTCTTGCTCTCACAGGTATTAAAAACAAATAAACAGTCTGTGTCTCTGTGACTGTAAGTTGTACCTGCTATTCCTACTACATGGTCCTCCTAAGCATGAATTCAGTTTCTTCCTAAATATTTCCTATTCATTGTTCACAATTCTGTTCAAGTATCACTTGTTCTAGGAAGTCTCTCCCAATCTCCATGACTGCCATCTCTTGCCGGAATCAAGAGCAATTTACTTTTTTTTCTTTTTCCCCAGCATGCCTCCTTCATCCATATTCACCTTCATCCATCTTTACTCTTTGGCCTGTGTGGGCCTCCCATTGCAGTTGCCTCTCTCGTCACAGAGCACCAGCTCTGGGCACATGCACTCCACAGCGCCAGCTCACAACTGGACACACTGGTCCAGCCGCCCTAAGGCACGCGGGATCTTCTGGGGCCAGGATAGAATCGGTGCCTTGCACTGCAAGGAGGACATCCCCCCAGTGCACTTGACCCTCGGGGAAGATTACATTCTGCAAAATGTCCCTCTGATAAGCCATAAAATTATTTTTGGAATTGGTAGTGAAAAAACTTGCAAGGGGTAAAAAAATGTATTTTATTGTCCTATGTGTATACTCAAGCCAATAACAATCCACTCTTTAGACCCAGGAACACAGACACACATACAGCGCCCAGAGTCAACTGAAATCCTCTGAACTGTTACAAACTTATTCTCAAATTCACAGGTATATAAGTTTACATGCATCTGAGGACTGACTGTATTCTTGAGAAGTTTCCAGGTGAATATCCATGTTAAATACAGTGTTTTAAAAGATAGTAATTTTCAATTATTTTATATTGGAATATAGCCAATTAACAATGGCTATGTTTTCTCCAATTCCTGCCATCTCCTATAGTCCTAAGATCCCTCAAGACCCACTCAGCTTAAAGGTCTCCACAACAAAAGCATGAAGAACTATAATCTCCCAGAAACTCCGCCAAAGCATAAATATCTAAAGATCTTCCAGGTGTCCCAAAAAAGAAACAGGAGAGGGGAGGGGACATAATTCACACTCTCTTTTCTCCAGGAAGGAGACTGACCTCATTCTCTCTAATTCTCTTGCTCTCACAGGTATTAAAAACAAATAAACAGTCTGTGTCTCTGTGACTGTAAGTTGTACCTGCTATTCCTACTACATGGTCCTCCTAAGCATGAATTCAGTTTCTTCCTAAATATTTCCTATTCATTGTTCACAATTCTGTTCAAGTATCACTTGTTCTAGGAAGTCTCTCCCAATCTCCATGACTGCCATCTCTTGCCGGAATCAAGAGCAATTTACTTTTTTTTCTTTTTCCCCAGCATGCCTCCTTCATCCATATTCACCTTCATCCATCTTTACTCTTTGGCCTGTGTGGGCCTCCCATTGCAGTTGCCTCTCTCGTCACAGAGCACCAGCTCTGGGCACATGCACTCCACAGCGCCAGCTCACAACTGGACACACTGGTCCAGCCGCCCTAAGGCACGCGGGATCTTCTGGGGCCAGGGATAGAATCGGTGCCCCTTGCACTGCAAGGAGGACACCCTACCCACTGGACCACCAGGGAAGCCCTAGTTACTTTATTTTTAATGCTACTCTTGTCCTTGAATTTTTTTCTATAGTTTACATGTGTTTCACTCTACTTACTGTGATTTCTTTGAGTGCAGAACCTATGATTTTACTCATCTTTGTAATCCTCACTCTTACTGTGTGCTCAATAAATGAATAATTGTTTGACAGAATTGAGGATTGAGGGTGGAGGACACAGGGTATGCTTGGGGACCAACTGAAAGTTAGTATCAGAAATTCTAAACCACACCTCACCCTTCAAATCGCTGAGGTCTGACTTAACCTTATATATGTTTTTACTGATTTACTCCCATACTTAACTTCCAATAAGCTTTTTAACACAGCTGACATTATTTGAAATTATTTATCATGAGTAGATGGTTAATATGGGGCAACAAAAGACACAGTGGTCATCAAAGCCTACATACATGGGTGGGGAATCCAGATACTGAATGGAGTGGTGAAGTAGGTAGGCTAACCACACTCTATCTAATCTCCATCTATTCAAAACAAAAGTAATGACAGCTGTTAAATATTTACCAAATGAATAAGAGTGAATGAGCAAGAGTGAAAATCCAACACTGTTTTGTAAACTGTAGCAGTATTGTCCTCAAAGATCTGTTCCCTCTCTATTCACTATCCTGCAACTTGTCATATATTCTTCGGGAAAAGACCACATTCCCCTCTCATTGATGTTGGGCTTGGCCATGTGACACATGCTGGCAAAAGAACTACGTGTGAGCAGATGTCTGCTCTGGTTAAACAGAAGTTCTCAACATGAGGCATGGTTTGGCTCAAGCTTTCTTGCTCTTGTCCTCCACCATGAGAACATCCTGTCTCAACAGGGCTGACCCTTTCACCATGAATTCCAGAATGAAAATGTAAATGAAACAGACCTTTCCTGACTCCAGGACTCGTGACGTATAGCACTCATGGAATGCAAGTATGATTAAATATTCAGTTATAAGCCACTGAAGTCTATGGTTGTTACATAGAACATGGAAGAAAACCTGGCAAATAACATACTTATTTTTAAGAATAGGGAAGGTATCATATGTCTTTTGGGGGGGGGGGATGGGGATGGAGGGGAGCAGGCAGGCTAGTTCTGTTGGTCTTTCCATTTGTCTATTTTCATCCATCTTTGTTCTTTGGCCCGTGTGGGCCTCCCATCGCAGTGGCCTCTGTTGTCACAGAGCACCGGCTCTGGGCACATGCACTCCAGAGCTCTGCTCGGTGATTGGACACATCGGTCCAGCCACTCCGTGGCACGTGGGATCTTCCCAGGCCAGGGATAGAACTGGCGCCCCTTGCACTGCAAGGCGGTGTCCTTACCCACTGGACCACCAGGGAAGCCCTCATATGTCTTTTTTTATGACCTAGTACATTAACTACTAAATAAATATTTTTGAATGAATGGAATTCGGCAATAAGATAAAACAGGTTTTGTTTAATGATGTAGAAATTAAAGCTTTAAAAGTTAGTTTCCCTTTGTGTCTCAGACATCTGTTGTTTTTGTTAGTTCAGAATTTCTTCCCTACTTCCAATAGCAACATCCATCCCTCTTTAGGGACAAATGATTTTTATAAAGTTTTCAACCACAAAACACTGGCCTCCCGGGCCACAAGAGTAGGCATATAACTCAGAGTTGGTCAATCATGGCATCCCATTCTCTCTGTCACAGTGAGTGGTACACAGGCAGGAATATAATTTAGGATGATAGCCCTTCTGTATCTTCATACATTGAAGTGTTCAGACAAAACTCTCAAATTTTATGTTCTACACTCACAAGTCTTTACCATGCTCAGATGGCATGCAGAGAAAGAGAACCAACAGAGAGAACAGGAGTAACAGAATATTCTGAAGACTCTTAAGTCCTATGCCCAGTCCCTAAAATTCCTCATCTAACCTCATTTCATGTAGCTTTTTCTGTGAGTAATCCTGGTATTCTTCTAAAAATTCCCTCTTAAGTAAATTCCAATGAGGTTCTGCATCTATAACTAAAGAAATGCTATTAAATACAGCTCAAGTTAAAGTAGCTTTAACCCACTGGTTTTATAAACAGAAACAAAGCAAAACATTAAATTGATCCAGTCCAAAACTTTAGCTGTAAAACAGGATGCTCTTGTGAGCTGGCCTGAGAACCCTAAATCAGTGGTCTGTCTTGGCTCAAAGTAAGTGATGGCCAAGGAGGGGTTGTTCCCAGGCTTTTCCAAAGCTTACATTCACACCCCGAGAAGACCCTCTCTCCTCAACCTGTAAAAGGTGATCAGGTAAATGATGAACCCTGAAACAGACAGCTTTTTAGATGTCCATAAAGTCTATTCGTGAGTACAAAGAACATGATGCAGACCTCACAGGACCTGGAATATCAGATTATTCCTCAATTTTGTTTCTAGAACCACTGAAATAAATGCAGAAAATATGAATAAGGCACAAAAGCAAAAATACTTTCACACATTGATAGATGGTAGTAAAGCCGAAATAATGGAAAAAAGCCAGAATCCATAAAGTGGTTATGGAGACACAACAGTCTCATATCATGACTTTTCAATGACAAAGGAATGGAAAGACTAAAAATCACTGTAGGAGCTCTTCTTGTGACAGAGAAGTCTGAAGTGACAGGTCAGAGCCTCTGTGTATCTAAATATGATCCTGATTGAATAGCCATAACACATGCTTCCAGAGTTCACCACTTGCAGGCCTAAAATCATTATAGTCAAATAGCTAGATAGCTAAAATTCAGCTAAAAAAATAGCCTAAGGAATCCAGAAAATATTGTTACAACTTACGAACTCCCAAAACCATCATCAAAAAGCCAGGAAATAAAATTATTTAATCCCCATGCAAGCCCGAAGCTCAAGGTGAGGCAACATCCAATACTGAACATTGAGAGAGACCCCGGAAACTCACATAGACTAAGACTTTGCATGTATGGACTAAGTATTGCCTTCAGGGTTCACATGGGAGCAGGAAAACAGAGTAGGAAAATAGAAAAGTAATAATGATAGCCACAATTTTGATACATTTTGGGGGGGAATAGGCAGGTTGGGGGTGGGGGCGAACTGGCACCCCCTGCACTGCAAGGCAGTGTCCTTACCCACTGGGCCACCAGCGAAGCCCTGATACCTTTTTTCTATATCCATTTATCTAAAAGGCTGGGCACAAAGCCTATCTCATTTACTCCTCATAGTACCCTGTGAGGAAAATAATCTCTTTGCTTAAACATGAGAAAATGGAGCTCTGAGGTGCTAACTGATAAATGATAGAATCCAGATATGAGGCGGGGGGGGGAGAGGGGGGAGGGTTCCCTGGTGGCTCAGACAGTAAAGAATCTGCATGCAATGTGGGAAACCTGGATTTGAAACCTGAGTTGGGAAGATTCCCTGGAGAAAAGAATGGCTACCCACTCCAGTATTCTTGCCTGGAGAATTTCATGGACAGAGGAACCTGGCAGAGTATAGTCCATGAGATCACAAAGAGGTGGACACAACTGAGTGACTAGCACTTTTCCAGATAAGAACCTTAACTGTTCAGATCCAAAGCTTGACTCTCATCACCACCCTCCATGACCCCTAATGAGTTACTCATCATTTTATAACAACATACAGGAGCCCAGTTCAGTTCAGTCACTCAGTTGTGTCCGACTCTTTGTGACCCAATGGACTGCAGCACACCAGGCTTCCCTGTCCTTCACCATCTCCCAGAACTTACTCAAACTCATGTCCAGTGACTCAGTGATGTCATTCAACTATCTCATCCTCTGTCGTCCCCTTCTCCTCTAGCCTTCTATTTTTCCCAGCATCGGGACCTTTTCCAGTAAGTCATCTCTTCGCATCAGATGGCCAAAGTACTGGAGGTTCAGCTTCAGCATCATTCCTTCCAATGAATATTCAGGGTTGATTTCCTTTAGCTTTAACTGGTTTGATCTCCTTGCAGTCCAAGGGACTCTCAAGAACCTTCTCTAACACCACACTTCAAATGAACTGCTTAAAAATTATCCAGTGAACCAACAGTATTAAGTCTAAAATCCTCAAAGCCATTTGCAATATGCTCGCTATTTTAATGCCCCTACGCACCCTTTCATGGAATTACCACCACACGTGCCACCATCACAAGAAAGTTCTGGAAAAGAAGCTTAAAATTTAGGATCTGAGAACACAAAGTTAAAGTGACTTTCCCAGAATGACTTACTAAGGATTGTAGAAGTACTGAACTTATAGGTTTGTTAGAAGAGAGGATATCTGGAGGATTTGCTAAGGAGAGAGAAGAAAAGGTTGACTAGAGCCAAATTATAAATGAACTTGGATGATCTTTCTCCTAAAAGTAATAATAAGACGTTGAATGGGTCCGGAGTGAAGGAGTAACACGACTGGAGTCATATTTGAGCAAATGTCCAATAAAGGTTTTTGAATGAGATTGGTATCAGAATTTAGTAGGGTTTATTTACAAAAACCCTTCTGATTACAGAAAGGGGAGCCAAGTGTAAGGAAGGTGGAAAGAGAGTGGAGGCATTCAGGGCTAGTACTAGCAGAGCTCTTCTACCTTGAAGGAAGGAGGAGTTATTCAAATCCAGAGGGAGCAAAAGTTGTGCAACCAGTGTTACCTGGAAGTGAGCTGTGACCTTCTGTTCCAGGCGGCTCAAGGTGGCCTATCAAGAACAAACACTCTAATCTCACTCTCTCTCCCTTCCACCTCCTGCCAAGGCTCCCCACCAGACAAACCAACCAGACAGTCAGAGTATATAGGAACCCCTTGGAGAATTCACACAGGTCAGCCTCCCAGGTAGAAAATAGAGATAAAAGAGTAGAGAGGGGGCCTGAAAATACTAACAGAAGATTATCCATCTTCCAAATAATGGAGAACATTCTATTGTAGTAAGAGTGTACAATTTTAATTGTCTGTATTAACAGTCAATAAAAAGTGAGCAGAAACAATGATAGAACAATTGAAAGTACTAGTAGTGTACATGGAACAATGGACAATTTTAATTGTCTGTATTAATCAGCTTTAACTGGTTTGATCTCCTTGCAGTCCAAGGGACTCTCAAGAACCTTCTCTAACACCACACTTCAAATGAACTGCTTAAAAATTATCCAGTGAACCAACAGTATTAAGTCTAAAATCCTCAAAGCCATTTGCAATATGCTCGCTATTTTAATGCCCCTACGCACCCTTTCATGGAATTACCACCACACGTGCCACCATCACAAGAAAGTTCTGGAAAAGAAGCTTAAAATTTAGGATCTGAGAACACAAAGTTAAAGTGACTTTCCCAGAATGACTTACTAAGGATTGTAGAAGTACTGAACTTATAGGTTTGTTAGAAGAGAGGATATCTGGAGGATTTGCTAAGGAGAGAGAAGAAAAGGTTGACTAGAGCCAAATTATAAATGAACTTGGATGATCTTTCTCCTAAAAGTAATAATAAGACGTTGAATGGGTCCGGAGTGAAGGAGTAACACGACTGGAGTCATATTTGAGCAAATGTCCAATAAAGGTTTTTGAATGAGATTGGTATCAGAATTTAGTAGGGTTTATTTACAAAAACCCTTCTGATTACAGAAAGGGGAGCCAAGTGTAAGGAAGGTGGAAAGAGAGTGGAGGCATTCAGGGCTAGTACTAGCAGAGCTCTTCTACCTTGAAGGAAGGAGGAGTTATTCAAATCCAGAGGGAGCAAAAGTTGTGCAACCAGTGTTACCTGGAAGTGAGCTGTGACCTTCTGTTCCAGGCGGCTCAAGGTGGCCTATCAAGAACAAACACTCTAATCTCACTCTCTCTCCCTTCCACCTCCTGCCAAGGCTCCCCACCAGACAAACCAACCAGACAGTCAGAGTATATAGGAACCCCTTGGAGAATTCACACAGGTCAGCCTCCCAGGTAGAAAATAGAGATAAAAGAGTAGAGAGGGGGCCTGAAAATACTAACAGAAGATTATCCATCTTCCAAATAATGGAGAACATTCTATTGTAGTAAGAGTGTACAATTTTAATTGTCTGTATTAACAGTCAATAAAAAGTGAGCAGAAACAATGATAGAACAATTGAAAGTACTAGTAGTGTACATGGAACAATGGACTGGTTCCAAATTGGGAAAGGAGTACGTCAAGGCTGTATATTGTCACACTGCTTATTTAACTTATATACAGACTACATCATGCGAAATGCCAGACTGGATGAAGCACAAGCTGGAATCAAGACTGCCAGGAGAAATATAAATAACCTCACATATGCAAATAACACCACCCTTATGGCAGAAAGCAAAGAACTAAAGAGCCTCTTGATGAAGATGAAAGAGGAGAATAAAAAAGCTGCCTTAAAACTCAAGATTCAAAAAGTGAAGATCATGGCATCTGGTCCCATCACATCATGGCAAATAGATGGGCAAACAACGGTAACAGTGACAGACTTTATTTTCTTGAGTTCCAAAATCACTGGGGATAGTGACTACAACCATGAAATTAAAAGATGTTTGCTCCTTGGAAGAAAAGCTATGACAAATCTAGACAGCATATTAAAAAGCAGAGACATTATTTTGCCTACAAAGGTCCACACAGTCAAAACTACAGGGCTTCCATGGTGGTCCAGTGGATAAGGACACCGCCTTGCAATGCAAGGGACGCCGGTTCGATCCCTCGCCTGGGAAGATCCCACGTGCTGCGAAGCAGCTGGACCCATGTGTCCAATTACCAAGCCGGAGCTCTGGAGCCGTGATGGGAGGTCCACACGGGCCAAAGAACAAAGATGGGTAAAAAAAATAGATACATGAAAGACCAATAGAAGTGGCCCACCCGACACCCTCCCACCTCAACCCGCCAAAAAAAAAAACTATAATTTTTCCAGTAGTCATGTATGGATGTGAGAGTTGGACCATAAAGAAGGCTGAGTGCCAAAGAATTGATACCTTCGAACTGTGGTGTTGGAGAAGATTCTTTAAAGTCTGCTGGACTACAATCAGATCAAACCAGTGAGTCCCAAAGGAAATCAACCCTGAATATTTGTTGAAAGGACTGATGTTGAAGCTGAAGCTTCAATACTTTCACCATATGATTCAAAGAGATGACTCATTAGAAAAGACCTTGATGTTAAGAAAAATAGAAGGCAGAAGGAGAAGGGGATGACAGAGGATGAGATGGTTGGATGGCATCACTGAGTAAAATTTTGTGAAAATAGAACAATTGAAAGTACTAGTAGTGTACATGGAACAATGGACTGGTTCCAAATTGGGAAAGGAGTACGTCAAGGCTGTATATTGTCACACTGCTTATTTAACTTATATACAGACTACATCATGCGAAATGCCAGACTGGATGAAGCACAAGCTGGAATCAAGACTGCCAGGAGAAATATAAATAACCTCACATATGCAAATAACACCACCCTTATGGCAGAAAGCAAAGAACTAAAGAGCCTCTTGATGAAGATGAAAGAGGAGAATAAAAAAGCTGCCTTAAAACTCAAGATTCAAAAAGTGAAGATCATGGCATCTGGTCCCATCACATCATGGCAAATAGATGGGCAAACAACGGTAACAGTGACAGACTTTATTTTCTTGAGTTCCAAAATCACTGGGGATAGTGACTACAACCATGAAATTAAAAGATGTTTGCTCCTTGGAAGAAAAGCTATGACAAATCTAGACAGCATATTAAAAAGCAGAGACATTATTTTGCCTACAAAGGTCCACACAGTCAAAACTACAGGGCTTCCATGGTGGTCCAGTGGATAAGGACACCGCCTTGCAATGCAAGGGACGCCGGTTCGATCCCTCGCCTGGGAAGATCCCACGTGCTGCGAAGCAGCTGGACCCATGTGTCCAATTACCAAGCCGGAGCTCTGGAGCCGTGATGGGAGGTCCACACGGGCCAAAGAACAAAGATGGGTAAAAAAAATAGATACATGAAAGACCAATAGAAGTGGCCCACCCGACACCCTCCCACCTCAACCCGCCAAAAAAAAAAACTATAATTTTTCCAGTAGTCATGTATGGATGTGAGAGTTGGACCATAAAGAAGGCTGAGTGCCAAAGAATTGATACCTTCGAACTGTGGTGTTGGAGAAGATTCTTTAAAGTCTGCTGGACTACAATCAGATCAAACCAGTGAGTCCCAAAGGAAATCAACCCTGAATATTTGTTGAAAGGACTGATGTTGAAGCTGAAGCTTCAATACTTTCACCATATGATTCAAAGAGATGACTCATTAGAAAAGACCTTGATGTTAAGAAAAATAGAAGGCAGAAGGAGAAGGGGATGACAGAGGATGAGATGGTTGGATGGCATCACTGAGTCAATGGACATGAGTTTGAGCAAGCTCTGGGAGATGGTGACAGACAGGGAAGTCTGGCGTGCTGCAGCCCATGGGTTTGTAAAATGTTGGACACAACTGAGCAACTGAATGATGAAAAGCGTGGACAAGGAATTTCACTCCTAGGTATATACAAAAAAAGGTAGAATATATATTCATTGTACCCCCCCCCCCCCCCACACACACACACCACATAACCCAGTGCTGGATCTGTGCCTCTTCCAGCAAGCTTCACTTTCCTATATGGAGAGTGTTTTTTCCCTTCTGAATCTGCTGGTGTAGGAAGGGCCTCTTTTTTTCACTTGTTAGAGAAAAACATTGGCCTATATTATTTCTAAAGGTCATTTCCTTTCATAGTCTTAAAAATGTCAAAGCCATTCAGGAAAGTTAAGTTGTCTTAACCAACATTTTTATGTTTCTTTATTCTTTGGTCCTGTCATTTTGCCAGCAAAGGTCAGTATAGTCATTTAATCCATTTTAATTGAGTGCTTCCTGTGTGTGTGTTCAGTGCAGGGATTAAAGAATCTAAAATGCATCCTCATTCCCTAGAATATTAAGGTGTATAATGTTTATAAAAGAGCAACATGGATGAGGCTAAAATATAAAATCATGAATGATGAAGACTCTCAAGATGATAGCACATAAATTTAGAAAACAGCCCTGAGTATCAGGGAAGGGATTTCACCACATGTATGTTCCAACTTGGGTTTAAAAGATAAAATTTGGATTGGAAAAAGGGATAAAAATTTTCTGGGTTGTCATGCAGATAATAAAAAGATAACAGCAGAAAGCCCATCATCACTCAAGTAGAACTTCTGAGGATAAAGGAAGGGAATCATAGAATCAAGTGATGACCCAACTGAAATAATCTCAGTGCTAAATCTTGATAATGAGAGAAACAGAATAGAGGAAATAAATAATAACAAGACTTTGCTGCAAAATAACCTCACCATTCTTCTGACTCTTGCCTCTAACATCCATTCTTTCTTTGATAAAACCATTACTATGGCATCCTAAGACTCCACGTGGTATGGTCACACTGTCAACATTAAATTTCAACATTAAATTCGTTCCTCCTCTTCCAGATGCAATTAGGATGTTCAATGTCAGTTTGAGAGTCCGTAACTGATCCTAGCAGGTCACACAGTGTAGAAAAGATGTGTTTTCTGTGCTCACAAATGAGAAAAAGAATATGCTGTTTAACAGAGAAAAAATAGTCCTCTTTTCCAAGAGGAATTTGAGGCAAATAGGGATTTTATGTATAGAAACAACAAAAGAATAAGGTATTTTTAAAGTGATGTTGCTAACTTGAGCGGAGTAATTACTAAATACAGGAAGCAAACACGTCAAAATGGTGAAACATTACAAGCTCTTCCAAATCTCCCTAAAACTAAATCAACATAAAAAGTTTCTGTCCAAAGCCCTGATCACTGGCAATATGAGACACAGTAAAAGTCATCAGGAGCCATAGCATAGTTAATGTACTCTATGTTGTTTGGTTTTTTTTTTTAAAGTCATTCATTTTGAAACTTAGAAGGGAATCTCTTTTGACATTTGCCAATTGCTACTGATTGATCAATGTATTTTCTTTGTCCGCATGTTGAGCTAACACAGATTAATTACTCCAATATGCACTTAAAATTAAATCAATGGAGATGGCATTCTGATTGGTTAGATCTAATCAGAGAAGCAGGGAAGAGCAGCACTGTTTAATGCTTAATTTGTTTTTCTAAAACAACATGCTGAATTTAACCTCCTCTACAAAATGGAATAACTGTAAAGCTGCCAGATGAAATTTTTCATACACTGCTTATCTTACTCAGAATAACATATATAAAAGAAATTTCACTTCAAAGGCCTCTAGGGTTTGCTGAGTAATGACTTCATCAGCAGCCTCCAAAACAAATTTCATATAAAGGTATGTTGACATGCTGAAGATAACAGCAGAAAGCCCATCATCACTCAAGTAGAACTTGAGGATAAAGGAAGGGAATCATAGAATCAAGTGATGACCCAACTGAAATAATCTCAGTGCTAAATCTTGATAATGAGAGAAACAGAATAGAGGAAATAAATAATAACAAGACTTTGCTGCAAAATAACCTCACCATTCTTCTGACTCTTGCCTCTAACATCCATTCTTTCTTTGATAAAACCATTACTATGGCATCCTAAGACTCCACGTGGTATGGTCACACTGTCAACATTAAATTTCAACATTAAATTCGTTCCTCCTCTTCCAGATGCAATTAGGATGTTCAATGTCAGTTTGAGAGTCCGTAACTGATCCTAGCAGGTCACACAGTGTAGAAAAGATGTGTTTTCTGTGCTCACAAATGAGAAAAAGAATATGCTGTTTAACAGAGAAAAAATAGTCCTCTTTTCCAAGAGGAATTTGAGGCAAATAGGGATTTTATGTATAGAAACAACAAAAGAATAAGGTATTTTTAAAGTGATGTTGCTAACTTGAGCGGAGTAATTACTAAATACAGGAAGCAAACACGTCAAAATGGTGAAACATTACAAGCTCTTCCAAATCTCCCTAAAACTAAATCAACATAAAAAGTTTCTGTCCAAAGCCCTGATCACTGGCAATATGAGACACAGTAAAAGTCATCAGGAGCCATAGCATAGTTAATGTACTCTATGTTGTTTGGTTTTTTTTTTTAAAGTCATTCATTTTGAAACTTAGAAGGGAATCTCTTTTGACATTTGCCAATTGCTACTGATTGATCAATGTATTTTCTTTGTCCGCATGTTGAGCTAACACAGATTAATTACTCCAATATGCACTTAAAATTAAATCAATGGAGATGGCATTCTGATTGGTTAGATCTAATCAGAGAAGCAGGGAAGAGCAGCACTGTTTAATGCTTAATTTGTTTTTCTAAAACAACATGCTGAATTTAACCTCCCTCTACAAAATGGAATAACTGTAAAGCTGCCAGATGAAATTTTTCATACACTGCTTATCTTACTCAGAATAACATATATAAAAGAAATTTCACTTCAAAGGCCTCTAGGGTTTGCTGAGTAATGACTTCATCAGCAGCCTCCAAAACAAATTTCATATAAAGGTATGTTGACATGAATTTTAAAAACTCTTTGAAAATAAAAAAAAACATACATGGCTTGAATGGCTTAGAAGATATCTTTTATCCCGATGTTTAGCAGACACTATTTTTTCTTTTTAGTATCAGCAAAAAGTTTGTTTTGATAGGATTTGCTATTATCCCCCAGTTTAGGGATATATCCTAATAATCTATATCAAAGTAATCTTACCTATTTTGTTTGTTTAAGATAAACTATAGCAATTGATGAATAACAATTCTCCAGTCACAGAGTTTGTTGTTGTTGTTGTTGTTGTTGTTCAATTATACAAAAACTGTTCCACTGGATAAAGTCCCAGTTTGCTTCAGGCAGTATCCTATCTATATCTTATCTATAACTACAAGTGGAATCAGCCTAAGAATGAAGGCATCAACACTGTAGATGGCTTGTCCATCTAAGCAAGAAATGAGAAGTCAAGTTCCTGATGAGAGAGTTTTATATCACTAGACCAATCAATCCTAAAATCTAGTCTACCTCTGAATTTTTCAGTAGAATAAGCCAGATAAATATAATGTAGCTTGTATGGAGAGCTTGTATCATAGCTACATTGACACATATTTCCTACGAATTCTCGTCAAAAGCACCCCTATCATTTGGTTATGTGTGATGCTCAATTATTCTCAAAATCTATACTTCATCAGAGACCAAGAAAATAAACCTTAGAGTCCGCTAAGCATATTTTTATTTTTTTAAATATGAAGAGGCAAAGAGGCCATTTGAAGAAGGTAGGATGATTTCGAAGTTGCAACTAATGGGGTCTCCTGCGTCCAAGATTTTAATACTATGTCATTATCACAAGTCAACCTTACCACTGCTGAGAATGGTTAGCACACTGCACCTCAATAGAGGGATCATTGTGAGTTTCCAAATTTGGATCTGGAATCCCAATCATAGAAGATACCACATCCTTAGTGTTTTAGGTACCAAGGAACTAAGCAAAATGAATATGATAAAAATAACATATATAAACACATTTGCATACTATATAATCTTTTTTATTAATGAGGATCTGGGAGCCTCATTTAATGGAAGATTAAAAACTCACTTGAGAAGAGGACAGGTACCATTACAAAAAAGAAAAGTCTGGAAGACGAATCTTAAGATGTGGTTAAATTCCTGACTCTTCCTTCACAGTCACAGCCTGTGACTGTGTACAGATTACCCAACCTTCTGATATTATTTCCTTCAGCAGTGAAAAAAAAAAAAAAAAAAGAAAATTTTCAAAAGTTACTAATAGTTATAAAGAAGAGGTACACACACACATGCAATGGAATACTACTCAGACATAAAGCAGAATGAAACAATGCCATTTGCAGCAACATGAATGGGCCTAGAGATTATTATAGTAAATGAATTAACTCAGAAAAAGACAAATGCCACATGCTGTCACTTGCATGTGGAATTTAAAATATGATACAAATGAATTCTTTTACAAAACTGAAACAGACTCACAGACAAAGAAAACAAACTTGGTTACCAAAAGGAAAAGTGAGTGTAGGGGGGATGAACTAGGAGTTTGGGGATTAGCAGATATAAATTACTATATATAAAATAGACAACAAGGCCCTACTGTATATTATAGGGAACTAGTCAATATCTTGTAATAACCAGAATGGAAAAGAATATGAAAGAGTTTGCATACAGTGCTAGTGGCAAAGAACCTGCCTCCCAATGCAGGTCACGTAAGAGACGCAGGTTCCATCCCTGGGTCAGGAAGATCCCCTGGAGGAGGGCATGGCAACCCACTCTAGTGCTCTTGCCTGGAGAAGCCCATGGACAGAGGAGCCTGGTGGACTACAGTCCATAGAATCACAGAGAGTGAGACACAAATGGGGTCCATGTTGAAGAAGGTAGGATGATTTCGAAGTTGCAACTAATGGGGTCTCCTCCCAAGATTTTAATACTATGTCATTATCACAAGTCAACCTTACCACTGCTGAGAATGGTTAGCACACTGCACCTCAATAGAGGGATCATTGTGAGTTTCCAAATTTGGATCTGGAATCCCAATCATAGAAGATACCACATCCTTAGTGTTTTAGGTACCAAGGAACTAAGCAAAATGAATATGATAAAAATAACATATATAAACACATTTGCATACTATATAATCTTTTTTATTAATGAGGATCTGGGAGCCTCATTTAATGGAAGTTTAAAAAACTCACTTGAGAAGAGGACAGGTACCATTACAAAAAAGAAAAGTCTGGAAGACGAATCTTAAGATGTGGTTAAATTCCTGACTCTTCCTTCACAGTCACAGCCTGTGACTGTGTACAGATTACCCAACCTTCTGATATTATTTCCTTCAGCAGTGAATGGAAAAAAAGAAAATTTTCAAAAGTTACTAATAGTTATAAAGAAGAGGTACACACACACATGCAATGGAATACTACTCAGACATAAAGCAGAATGAAACAATGCCATTTGCAGCAACATGAATGGGCCTAGAGATTATTATAGTAAATGAATTAACTCAGAAAAAGACAAATGCCACATGCTGTCACTTGCATGTGGAATTTAAAATATGATACAAATGAATTCTTTTACAAAACTGAAACAGACTCACAGACAAAGAAAACAAACTTGGTTACCAAAAGGAAAAGTGAGTGTAGGGGGGATGAACTAGGAGTTTGGGGATTAGCAGATATAAATTACTATATATAAAATAGACAACAAGGCCCTACTGTATATTATAGGGAACTAGTCAATATCTTGTAATAACCAGAATGGAAAAGAATATGAAAGAGTTTGCATACAGTGCTAGTGGCAAAGAACCTGCCTCCCAATGCAGGTCACGTAAGAGACGCAGGTTCCATCCCTGGGTCAGGAAGATCCCCTGGAGGAGGGCATGGCAACCCACTCTAGTGCTCTTGCCTGGAGAAGCCCATGGACAGAGGAGCCTGGTGGACTACAGTCCATAGAATCACAGAGAGTGAGACACAAATGAAGTGACTTATCATGTACTCATATATAATTCAGTTACTTTGCTGTATACCAGAAACAAACACAACTTTGTAAATCAACTATACTTCAATAAAAAAAAAGTCTATCAATAGGATGATATGAGATAATGTGAACGAGCTTCCTAAACTCATTATTTACATAGTATGATTTCCTCTAAACAAGTAGCATTTAACCTGGTTGAAAAGACGAAATGTGCATTGTAAAACACTGATGGACTCATTTCCATGCTCAAAGTTTTCAACTTCCCATGGTCTAAAGAATGAAGTACTAAGATTTTAGAATAGGATTTATTGTCTTGTACAACCTACAACCTGGCTGCAATTTATGATTCCAGTCTCATCTACTATTCACTTTTATAAGCTCTAATAGCCAAGGAACTTGCAGTCCTTCACTTCTAAGCACCCCATTATTCTCTGCCTTCCTCATATACAGCCACATATATTCTTTTGTTCTTGTGATTCCTCCACTAAGGATTCTCCGTTTCTGCCTACATAAAATCTGCCCATGTCTTAAAGTCCAGTTCAAATGCTACTTCCTTCATCAGACTTCTAGGCACTCAGTCGTTTCGACTGTGACTCTATGGACTGTAGCCCGCCAGAATCCTCTGTCCATGGGATTTCCCAGGAAATCATACTGGAGTGGGCTGCCATTTTCTACTCCAGGAGATCTTCCTGATGCAGGATCAAACCTGTGTCTCTGGCATCTCCTCCTTGGCTGTCACTTGCATGGAAAAAAACAAATGAATTCTTTTACAAAACTGAAACAGACTCACAGACAAAGAAAACAAACTTGGTTACCAAAAGGAAAAGTGAGTGTAGGGGGGATGAACTAGGAGTTTGGGGATTAGCAGATATAAATTACTATATATAAAATAGACAACAAGGCCCTACTGTATATTATAGGGAACTAGTCAATATCTTGTAATAACCAGAATGGAAAAGAATATGAAAGAGTTTGCATACAGTGCTAGTGGCAAAGAACCTGCCTCCCAATGCAGGTCACGTAAGAGACGCAGGTTCCATCCCTGGGTCAGGAAGATCCCCTGGAGGAGGGCATGGCAACCCACTCTAGTGCTCTTGCCTGGAGAAGCCCATGGACAGAGGAGCCTGGTGGACTACAGTCCATAGAATCACAGAGAGTGAGACACAAATGAAGTGACTTATCATGTACTCATATATAATTCAGTTACTTTGCTGTATACCAGAAACAAACACAACTTTGTAAATCAACTATACTTCAATAAAAAAAAAGTCTATCAATAGGATGATATGAGATAATGTGAACGAGCTTCCTAAACTCATTATTTACATAGTATGATTTCCTCTAAACAAGTAGCATTTAACCTGGTTGAAAAGACGAAATGTGCATTGTAAAACACTGATGGACTCATTTCCATGCTCAAAGTTTTCAACTTCCCATGGTCTAAAGAATGAAGTACTAAGATTTTAGAATAGGATTTATTGTCTTGTACAACCTACAACCTGGCTGCAATTTATGATTCCAGTCTCATCTACTATTCACTTTTATAAGCTCTAATAGCCAAGGAACTTGCAGTCCTTCACTTCTAAGCACCCCATTATTCTCTGCCTTCCTCATATACAGCCACATATATTCTTTTGTTCTTGTGATTCCTCCACTAAGGATTCTCCGTTTCTGCCTACATAAAATCTGCCCATGTCTTAAAGTCCAGTTCAAATGCTACTTCCTTCATCAGACTTCTAGGCACTCAGTCGTTTTCGACTGTGACTCTATGGACTGTAGCCCGCCAGAATCCTCTGTCCATGGGATTTCCCAGGAAATCATACTGGAGTGGGCTGCCATTTTCTACTCCAGGAGATCTTCCTGATGCAGGATCAAACCTGTGTCTCTGGCATCTCCTCCTTGGCAGACAGATACTTTACTAATGCACCACCTGGGAAGCCCTAACCTCTTTCACCGGAAATCATGTATCATCACTAATTACAATTCCTCATTCTTTTATTTATTTTTTTCAATCCCTCATTCTTTAAATTCCTATTATCCTTTATTGTTTGAGAACAACATACTTGTCCTCAAAGCCAAAAAAAAAAAAAAAAAAGTGAAATAAACAAATGACAAATTTTATATAATGGTTTCATGTGAAAATACCTTATTTCTCTTAGTAGACTATGAATCCCTTATGGGCAGAATATTTCTCATTTGGTTCTATCTCCTTGAAATGCTAAAATGAAACCATTCACAAATAAATATTTAGCAAATATCAGTTCAGTTAACATACACATAATAGAAATGACTTAAAATACAGGAATGAATTAATGCTATAAGCTGCATATGTTAATGCTGAAAATAATTCACACTGGTAATCACTGCAGGGTCAACTTCCAACAAGCAGAAGTGTGGTTAAAGTATAGCTTGAGAGAAGGATAGTATCTGTGTTTGACTCTTTGCAATCCTATGAAGACGAATTTGAAAGACTTCCTCTTCAACCCTGCAGAATATTGCAGCCACATTGTAGATTGTACAAGACAATAGATCCTATTTCCAGGTAGAAATATATATATATATATATATATGTATATATATTTATATACACACACACACACACACATATATATAAACAAACACATACAGTATGAGTTTCATATGTGGTAAAGGCAATCCACGCAACAATCATAAGGGCTATGCTAAATAGCAATAGGAAATAAGAATTGTTGTAAAGTCAAACTAGGAATAAACTCAAAGCTTAAGGCTTTGGGTTTTTTTCACTTTGGATATGAGGGAACCATTACATTCTCTCTTTATTTTTTCTTTAAGAATACATGATGGGGCTTCCCTGGTGGCCCAGTGGGTAAGGACACTGCCTTGCAGTGCAAGAGGCGTCTGTTCGATCCCTAGCCTGGGAAGATCCCACGTGCCGCGGAGCAGCTGGACCGATATGTCAGATTACTGAGCCGGAGCTCTGGAGCACATGCACCCAGAGCCCATGCTCCACAGTGACAAAGGCCACTGCGGTGGGAGGCCCACACGGGCCAAAGAACAAAGATGGATAAAAAAATAGATAAACGAAAGACCAATAGAAGTGGCGCGCCCGCCCCCCACCAAAAAAATAAAATAAAATAAAAATAAAAAAGAATACATGATGGTTTATAGCAAGTGATTCACTCAGCTATTATTGTCCAAAATCTGGAATCTTTTTCTTTGCTAACAGTGTGTTTAAGCCAAACACCAAGCTTTGTTTGTCCAAAGAGCATAAAAATTTAAGAAAATAACAATTACAATTTTATATGGTGCTCTGAAGATGTTTTGTCCTCTCCTCATGTTCAACCCATAAACCTCTCACAAATCGAACTGATGAACTGATCCTGAGAACTGTTTAAATGACATGGCTCAAAGAAGGGTCTCTAGAGAAATACTCAAGATCAAGTTTAAATCCAGTAGCTTCAGTCTCTAGACCTACAAAATCATAAAAAGTAATACTAACATTTCTGTGAAACAGTATGATTACAGAAAGAAATATCAAGATATTGTTAATATTTACATGTTTATTAGAATGACGTAAGCATTCTAAACTTTAACATGACTATACATTTTTCTTTTTCGAAAGTCAAATTAGAAAGGGGGGGATGTATGCAGTATATGATACACATGGTATACAGAAATGACTCATGGGCAGTCTTTGATGCTTATACGTGCTCAATAAATGATAGCTATTTTATAATCATCAATATATCAGATTGCTTCAGGTATGTCTAGAGTAATGTCTGCATACACATGACTATGAAACAGACATAAAGCTCCTACAGAATATGCGTCATCATAGAAAGGAGAGGAGTCAGAGACCATCTTTCTGCAGTCAAATTCTGCAATTTATAGAATCTTTATATCTTGCTTTCTTTCCTCTTGGTTTAAATTGCTCTTAGTGCCTATTTTGTGCTCAGCTCTATCTGTATTTGGCATAAGAGGCAGTGTTAGTCGCTCAGTAGTGCCTGACTCTTTACCACGCTATGGACTGTAGCCCACCAGGCTCCTCTGTCCATGGGATTTCCCAGGCAAGAATATTGGAGTGTACATTCTTAAGAAGTCGCAAGTAGCATAACACACATTATAAGGAAAAATGTTTTAATAATATTTATCAGCAGCAAATAAAGGTAAAGTGAAGAATTAAAGGTTCCCAGGTAGTGCAGTGGTAAAGAATTCACCTATAAAGCACAGGACAAAAAAGACGCAGTTTCAATCCCTGCAGGAAGACTCCCAGGAGAAGGGAATGGTAACCCATTCCAGTATTCTGGCCTAGAAAAGCCCACGGATAGAGGAGCCCGGGGCCTACAGGTCCATGGGATCACAAAGTGTCAGACACAACTGAGCACACACACACACATTAAAAGTTAATCCAAGACTTTGAGACTAGAAGATTGAAGAACTGATTATATCCCTAATATAGACGAAGACTATCCACAGGTATTCTAGGTAAGTAGATGAGATACCAAACTCTAGCTTGATCTCACTGAGTCAAAGAGGAAGCGCATCTAGGAGAGAACTGATACTGTTAAAAGCCCGTGTGTCCCTGAGGGAGCTCTGTCATCACCACCGGTGTGTAAAGATTCTCATTTCCATGCAAAAGAACACCCAACCATCAGACACAAAAGCTCATTCCACTTCCCTAGAAAAAAAAAAAAAAAAACACATCTGTTTCTATTGATCTAGAACTTGCTCTAGCACTTGCTGAAAATATAGTATCTGCAACACCACACAGACTTTTCAATCTAGGTTCACGTATGATGTAAGTATAAGTGATGCTGAAATCAACCCTGACTCTTCACTGGAAGGACTGATGCTGAACCTGTAGCTCCAGTACTTTGGCCACCTGATGCTTAGAGATGACCGGTTGGCAAAGACCATGATGCTGGGAAAAATAGAAGGCAGAAGGAGAAGGGGACGAGAGAGGATGAGATGGTTGTGTGGCATCACTGAGTCAACGGACATGAGTTTGAGCAAGCTCCCGGAGATGGTGAAGGACAGGGAAGTTTGGCGTGCTGCAGTCCATGGAGTCACAAATAGTCGGACACGACTGAGCAACTGAACTGAACTGATCCCCTACCACATGTTTCCACAAAAAAAAAAAACACAGCTTGCTGTCCTACCTTCATTATCTTCTGAAGTAAAATGTTCCTTTTACAAAAAACTATATTTTCTAGAATGTGAATGTCTCTTTTAAACTAATATCGAAGGCAATGGTTGGCTAAGAGAGTTGAAATGGGAAAAGTGCATATTTCTCTGTATGGAGGTAAAGGATGCTTGCCACAGAAGAGGCTACATGAAATGGTTAAGCACTTTCTCACAGTGAAATGAACCAGGTCCCTCTTAAACAGCTCTAGGGGATACTATTCATACTGTATTGATATTGACGCAAATAGCATCTCCTGGAGCACAATTCCAGAACACACTGCCAAGTGTTCCCAGAACTGTTGCTACTTCACCAGACCAAAGCTCAGTTCAAAGACAAGTATTTACTAGAGAATTGCATCTTTACAATTTTTTTTAAGCCTATATGATTCAAGAATTTATCCAGGGGCTTCCCTGGTGGTCCAGAGGGTGGAGAGACCACCTTGCAGTGCAAGGGGCATTGGTTTGATCCCTGGCCCAGGAAGATCCCATGTGTCGAGGAGAAGCTCCACTGGTATGCCCAGTTGGGAGCCAGCGCTCTGGAGCACACATGCCCGAAGCTGGTGCCCTGCAGCAGGAGAGGCCACTGCAATGGGAGTCCTACACAGGCCAAGGAATAAAGATGGATGAAAATGAATGGATGGAAAATCAATGAAAAGAGGCCAATTTTTTTTTTAATAGCAAAAAAAAAAAAAAGCATTTGTCTAGAATGCCATCTTCCATAGTCAATACCCAGTATTCTGGAAGTTGAAACATAGTTGGATCTTCTGGTATATTGTTCCATAAATTAGGTAAGGGGTAAGGTAAGGAGTGCTCATGAGAATTTAAATTTTAAATGTATCCATGGACTGTAGCCCACCAGGCTCCTCTATCCATGGGATATTTTCAGGCAAGAATACTGGAGTGGATTGCTATTTTTTCCTCCAGGGATCTTCTCAACTCAGGGATCAAATCCAAGTCTCTGGCATCTCCTACACTGGCAGGTGGATTCTTTACCACTGAGCCACGCAGAAAGTCCATATCTATCTATATATATATAAAATACGGTTTTGTGCATATATATGTGTATGTGTCTATATATTTGCAGGTAGACAAATTCTGTGGCATCTGATTGATGACTTACTTTATAACTGATTATTGACACAAAATTTTAGGGCAAATGTTTCTAGTTTTGATTATGATCTGTTTCACTCAAAGTAAAGGTCAAATGAAATCACCATGCAGCAAAAAAAATTGTTTGCGCTAATTCAAATAGATAAAATGGAGTAATTATCTGACTTTGAAAACTCAAAAGCAGTCGTGTCTCAGCAGTAAGAAGATGTTTTATTTTGCCGGCAGATGTATTACATAAATTCTAGCTCTGAGCATACCATTATTGCGACAACTCATTCACAGCAAGAATAAATAGCAAATGTGCAATAAGAATTTCTCTCTTCCCAATTCCAACTGGTTCACATAAAATAATGTAGTTTTCAGTAACATTGCCTTTATTTGCAAGTGGAAAAAATTTGGAGTGATACATAACCCCAAGTTGTCAAGCAGCCACTTCGGGCAGAGAAGATGCCCATTGGTTTGATCCCTGGCCCAGGAAGATCCCATGTCGAGGAGAAGCTCCACTGGTATGCCCAGTTGGGAGCCAGCGCTCTGGAGCACACATGCCCGAAGCTGGTGCCCTGCAGCAGGAGAGGCCACTGCAATGGGAGTCCTACACAGGCCAAGGAATAAAGATGGATGAAAATGAATGGATGGAAAATCAATGAAAAGAGGCCAATTTTTTTTTTAATAGCAAAAAAAAAAAAAAGCATTTGTCTAGAATGCCATCTTCCATAGTCAATACCCAGTATTCTGGAAGTTGAAACATAGTTGGATCTTCTGGTATATTGTTCCATAAATTAGGTAAGGGGTAAGGTAAGGAGTGCTCATGAGAATTTAAATTTTAAATGTATCCATGGACTGTAGCCCACCAGGCTCCTCTATCCATGGGATATTTTCAGGCAAGAATACTGGAGTGGATTGCTATTTTTTCCTCCAGGGATCTTCTCAACTCAGGGATCAAATCCAAGTCTCTGGCATCTCCTACACTGGCAGGTGGATTCTTTACCACTGAGCCACGCAGAAAGTCCATATCTATCTATATATATATAAAATACGGTTTTGTGCATATATATGTGTATGTGTCTATATATTTGCAGGTAGACAAATTCTGTGGCATCTGATTGATGACTTACTTTATAACTGATTATTGACACAAAATTTTAGGGCAAATGTTTCTAGTTTTGATTATGATCTGTTTCACTCAAAGTAAAGGTCAAATGAAATCACCATGCAGCAAAAAAAAATTGTTTGCGCTAATTCAAATAGATAAAAATGGAGTAATTATCTGACTTTGAAAACTCAAAAGCAGTCGTGTCTCAGCAGTAAGAAGATGTTTTATTTTGCCGGCAGATGTATTACATAAATTCTAGCTCTGAGCATACCATTATTGCGACAACTCATTCACAGCAAGAATAAATAGCAAATGTGCAATAAGAATTTCTCTCTTCCCAATTCCAACTGGTTCACATAAAATAATGTAGTTTTCAGTAACATTGCCTTTATTTGCAAGTGGAAAAAAATTTGGAGTGATACATAACCAAGTTGAACATTTTAGAGCTTCCAGCAAGCCGAGATCTGGTTAAGTATAAAGTCAAATACTTTCAATTAACAAATAAAATCAAGAAATTATTAATTCTATTTAATACACTTAAGTGAACAGTTATTATCAGCATAAGTATTACTGAAATAAAAGCACATAAACATTTAATATTCCATGTGAGGCAATTTTATGTCACAAAATATCAACTATAACATTAAATAATCTTACTCATTTGAACTGAACTGCTTTTGTATAAACTTGTTTACAACTTGATCTTTAAGCTAATTGTATAATCTTATAAGAACTATAAACAAAAGACATTTATACTATGTGTATGATTACATTATATTTTTTCCATATCATATATATATACATTTAATGTAATACTAACTTAAATTGTACTGAATGGCCATCAATATAATTCTGCAGTCTAGGAGAGCACCTCACTTAAATTTGAGAAACACCACTCTAGATGAGACAGGCCCAAAGAATTCAGTACCAAATCCACGTATGAAAGACACAAATTTTTCCAGTCTTCTTAGGCAATGTATTTTTATTTCATTTATTTCATATTTCATTCATATTTATTAAATGTCTACTGTGTGTTAGACATCTAAGTTCTGCCAGTGATTGAGATAGACGTATTTCCTATCCTTAGGGAGGTTTAAAATCAAATGAGTGAGACAGGTAATTACTATGGGAACAAGTAATTTTTAAAAGCTCATATTGCCTCCACTTTATGGTATGAATGAAGAGAAGCCTGCAGTCAATAGAGTAACCTGGAGAATCAGTCTAGATTAGAGGATAACCGGGGGCCCCTTTAAGATGAGCTCTAAATGAAAGCACGTACCTTTTAAACGAAGAGTGGACATGGGCAGCAAGCAGAATTACTCAAGAGGAGGAAATTAAAATGTATAAAGCTCTGCTAAAGGAAAAGTTTGGCATGTCCAAAGGAGTACAAGAAGAAGACTGTGTCTGAGAGAGTGTGAGCTGGTGAAGGATGGGATGAATTTCTCTCCTTCCCCCAATTCCAACTGGTTCACATAAAATAATGTAGTTTTCAGTAACATTGCCTTTATTTGCAAGTGGAAAAAAATTTGGAGTGATACATAACCAAGTTGAACATTTTAGAGCTTCCAGCAAGCCGAGATCTGGTTAAGTATAAAGTCAAATACTTTCAATTAACAAATAAAATCAAGAAATTATTAATTCTATTTAATACACTTAAGTGAACAGTTATTATCAGCATAAGTATTACTGAAATAAAAGCACATAAACATTTAATATTCCATGTGAGGCAATTTTATGTCACAAAATATCAACTATAACATTAAATAATCTTACTCATTTGAACTGAACTGCTTTTGTATAAACTTGTTTACAACTTGATCTTTAAGCTAATTGTATAATCTTATAAGAACTATAAACAAAAGACATTTATACTATGTGTATGATTACATTATATTTTTTCCATATCATATATATATACATTTAATGTAATACTAACTTAAATTGTACTGAATGGCCATCAATATAATTCTGCAGTCTAGGAGAGCACCTCACTTAAATTTGAGAAACACCACTCTAGATGAGACAGGCCCAAAGAATTCAGTACCAAATCCACGTATGAAAGACACAAATTTTTCCAGTCTTCTTAGGCAATGTATTTTTATTTCATTTATTTCATATTTCATTCATATTTATTAAATGTCTACTGTGTGTTAGACATCTAAGTTCTGCCAGTGATTGAGATAGACGTATTTCCTATCCTTAGGGAGGTTTAAAATCAAATGAGTGAGACAGGTAATTACTATGGGAACAAGTAATTTTTAAAAGCTCATATTGCCTCCACTTTATGGTATGAATGAAGAGAAGCCTGCAGTCAATAGAGTAACCTGGAGAATCAGTCTAGATTAGAGGATAACCGGGGGCCCCTTTAAGATGAGCTCTAAATGAAAGCACGTACCTTTTAAACGAAGAGTGGACATGGGCAGCAAGCAGAATTACTCAAGAGGAGGAAATTAAAATGTATAAAGCTCTGCTAAAGGAAAAGTTTGGCATGTCCAAAGGAGTACAAGAAGAAGACTGTGTCTGAGAGAGTGTGAGCTGGTGAAGGATGGGATAAGATGACGTGGCAGAGCCAGGCAAAGAGCACCATTCAGAAAACCGTCTTAGAAGTTATTATAAATGAAATAGGAAGTCACTAAGGAGCGCAAGCTGTGGAAAATATGATCCAATTTTTAAAGTATCAAGCTGAAGTAGGCAAAATAATAAAATATCAAGCTGAAGTATGCTATTGATGAAGCACCAAAGACTCACAGGTGGACAAGGATGCAGCCTTTTTCACTTGGTACCAAAATTGCCTTAAAAGAATGAGAACCAAAGTCACGTTTACAGGTATGGTTTTTGTTTTAATTTTGAGTTGCCAAAATTATAAAAATTATGAGATGTTATTTAAAATATCTGAATGTTCTGCAACTCTGGAACTGAGTTATAGTTTCTGGAAAATCCAGTAACATGAAGCCTGCATTCCTGATAAAACTAATTGGCTGCTCCATTTCTCCATTTGGAAAGTTCTGTAATTCCCTGTTTGTCACAGTTCTCCCTCACTGCCTAACTACTAGCCTATGTCATTCACTTTTCCCACCTGTTAGATGTATCTGGAGGTATTTGTCACCTCCTCTTAGATACTATAGTGACTACCAGGCTTCATGCTTGGGGGCTGTCTTTAGGGCTGAGTCCCTTTGGTATAGTTCATACCTAACCTGATCTTTTTCCAAAACCTGATCTTTGTTCATTTACCAACTCCTGACATTTTGTCCATTTGTCTCCTTACTTAGACATGAAATACAAACTTTTCCTATCTTTGTGCTCATCCACTGGCTAGTCCTTAGCTTCAGCTCTGCAAGCCTCTACCCTAAAACTCAAGTTCAGTTGTTCGACCACACTTCTCTCTCCAGACATTCACACCTGGACTCTGCACTGTTTATATCTATTGTTCAAGTCATTGCTGGGCTCTTGGAAGGGTGTTGTACAACAAGTGTGATAGGACTGCTTAAAGCTTCTGCTAAAGGAAAAGTTTGGAGGAAATTAAAATGTATAAAGCTCTGCTAAAGGAAAAGTTTGGCATGTCCAAAGGAGTACAAGAAGAAGACTGTGTCTGAGAGAGTGTGAGCTGGTGAAGGATGGGATAAGATGACGTGGCAGAGCCAGGCAAAGAGCACCATTCAGAAAACCGTCTTAGAAGTTATTATAAATGAAATAGGAAGTCACTAAGGAGCGCAAGCTGTGGAAAATATGATCCAATTTTTAAAGTATCAAGCTGAAGTAGGCAAAATAATAAAATATCAAGCTGAAGTATGCTATTGATGAAGCACCAAAGACTCACAGGTGGACAAGGATGCAGCCTTTTTCACTTGGTACCAAAATTGCCTTAAAAGAATGAGAACCAAAGTCACGTTTACAGGTATGGTTTTTGTTTTAATTTTGAGTTGCCAAAATTATAAAAATTATGAGATGTTATTTAAAATATCTGAATGTTCTGCAACTCTGGAACTGAGTTATAGTTTCTGGAAAATCCAGTAACATGAAGCCTGCATTCCTGATAAAACTAATTGGCTGCTCCATTTCTCCATTTGGAAAGTTCTGTAATTCCCTGTTTGTCACAGTTCTCCCTCACTGCCTAACTACTAGCCTATGTCATTCACTTTTCCCACCTGTTAGATGTATCTGGAGGTATTTGTCACCTCCTCTTAGATACTATAGTGACTACCAGGCTTCATGCTTGGGGGCTGTCTTTAGGGCTGAGTCCCTTTGGTATAGTTCATACCTAACCTGATCTTTTTCCAAAACCTGATCTTTGTTCATTTACCAACTCCTGACATTTTGTCCATTTGTCTCCTTACTTAGACATGAAATACAAACTTTTCCTATCTTTGTGCTCATCCACTGGCTAGTCCTTAGCTTCAGCTCTGCAAGCCTCTACCCTAAAACTCAAGTTCAGTTGTTCGACCACACTTCTCTCTCCAGACATTCACACCTGGACTCTGCACTGTTTATATCTATTGTTCAAGTCATTGCTGGGCTCTTGGAAGGGTGTTGTACAACAAGTGTGATAGGACTGCTTAAAGTGCTTTGTTTAGAATTTAATTGCAAATTTTAAAGTTTCTTAATGTATTTTATGTCACGTGCAACCTCTTCATTTGAGATTAGTTGAAGCCTGCTTCTAATTTTATCTCCTCTTACTTCATCTGCTTAGAAAGCCCAGCTATTCCGCTGCCATGAAAAGCTCCATGAATAAAACCTTCTATAAAAATGTAGAAGCATTACATCAGACACTTTAATGTGTTCATTGCTCTACCTCCAGTACCCGTAACAGTGGTGCACGGTAAGCTTCTCAGTAAATACTCTGTTAAACTGGTGAATGTATGTTAGGGTTCTGGGCTCTCAGACTAGAACTGTTCTTTGGACACATAAGGCTACAAAATGGAAAAATATGGTTGTACTCTGTGATAAAAATCTCTAAATTAATAGGAGTATAGTCTGTAACACTAACGTCCATGATTACCCCCAATTACCTAACTATGAGGTATAGCTTTTAGCTCATATGTTGTTTTCCTATGCCTATTTATATTCTGGATCTGTATAATGAAATCTGTGCACCAATTATCTCTTGATAACAGTAACCCTTCCTTTGATTCTACACCTAATCTTGAAACCAACCAACAGACAGCATAATTGTGAAACAATGTGGGGAGCATGTCCTAATATGGAAGTATTACATTCACCGCTAATAATCACGTATGAGAATAGAGTTACTCAAGAAACTCTACTCAATGCTCAATGGTGACATAAGTGGGAAAGAAATCCAAAAGACGTAATATATGTATATGCATGACCTTCCCTGGTTGCTCAGTGGCAAAGAACTGCCTGCCAATGCAGCAGATGCAGGTTCCATCCCTGGGTCAGGAAGATCCCTTGGCGAAGGAAATGACAACCCACTCTGGTATTCCTGCCTGAGAAATCTCATAGACAGAGAAGCCTGGCGGGCTACAGTTCATGGGGTCACAAAGAGTCAGACATGACTCAGTGACTAAACAACAATGGTGGATTCACTTTGCTGTATAGCAGAAAATGACACAACACTGTAAAGCACCTACACTCCAATAAAAATTTTTTTAAAGAAAATAGAGCTACCCAAATATTGTTCAACACAGATCTGAACTGTGCCTTCCAACCACACTCATCATCTCTCTTCTTTCTCTCCCTGAGCAGATCTGCTTGGACAGAGCAGATATTCACCACACTCAATGTGAAATGACAGTCTCTCAGTCCATTGGCTCTACTGTATTAGTATCACATTGGAGATAGCACAGCTATGATCCTGTTCTTCCTCTTTGGTTGTACCCAAAACAGAAAACTTTAGCCCTTGCTAAATTAATAATGCTGCCATATCACCCAACAAAATAATGAACAATCACTAAAAACAGAAATACATGCTGTGAACCTTAATTGAATAAGTACTTTATTTTGTTGCTATAAATTGTCAGGGAACCAATTTATAGACTGACCTTATTTCTAAGACTTGCTTAAAACAAAAAGAACCTCATATGAATATTTTTCTCTTTTTACAGCAACACATACAAGTTTTCAAAACAACATCTGAATCCATGTTCTGTCCTTCTGTGCACTAACTCAACTGATTTCAGGACAAATTAATTTGTCAGAAATCAACAACTGCAGATTAGAGATAGAAATAAAATCACATGCAAGACCAAATTAGGGCTATTTTGGGCCTGTTAGCCTTATGATGGGATGTTTTAATTTATGCATCTTAGAAATCTCTTTACACCACTCTGCCTGTAATTGCAACAGCTCACAATGCTTGCTCTTTAGTTTCACTTTATTCTAGAAAAGCTGATAAAAATCTGCTTGTCTGGTAACTGAAAAGTTGCAAAGGCAAGATTACTTTAAGGGTTATTATCTGATATTATTACAACAGTAATAACAAAAAGCTTTGGTGAATTTCAAATCATCAAATGGAATGATACACTAATTTTCTCTATAAAATGTCCAGTTTTCATATGTGAGCATAAAAATTGTTTGTTACATTCCATTCCTTCCTCTGAGGCCAGTATCACTATGGAAGACTCGTTTAATTGCCTAGTTAATATCCATTTCCTCTTTGCTAAGAGAGCTCCAGTGTTTTCAAGGCAACAATATGCCAAGTCTCAGGCAATGGATAGTAATCAGTATAAGATAATCTTAATACTAGGCCCCAATTTCCTTGCCTCACTTTCAGCTGGGGTAACCCACTTTTACTAACTAGTGGGAGTCTTTGTTGGGATGTTTAGGAAACTTTACTCCCTGGATGAAAGAGAACTGATGTGGCTCTACTGTATTAGTATCACATTGGAGATAGCACAGCTATGATCCTGTTCTTCCTCTTTGGTTGTACCCAAAACAGAAAACTTTAGCCCTTGCTAAATTAATAATGCTGCCATATCACCCAACAAAATAATGAACAATCACTAAAAACAGAAATACATGCTGTGAACCTTAATTGAATAAGTACTTTATTTTGTTGCTATAAATTGTCAGGGAACCAATTTATAGACTGACCTTATTTCTAAGACTTGCTTAAAACAAAAAGAACCTCATATGAATATTTTTCTCTTTTTACAGCAACACATACAAGTTTTCAAAACAACATCTGAATCCATGTTCTGTCCTTCTGTGCACTAACTCAACTGATTTCAGGACAAATTAATTTGTCAGAAATCAACAACTGCAGATTAGAGATAGAAATAAAATCACATGCAAGACCAAATTAGGGCTATTTTGGGCCTGTTAGCCTTATGATGGGATGTTTTAATTTATGCATCTTAGAAATCTCTTTACACCACTCTGCCTGTAATTGCAACAGCTCACAATGCTTGCTCTTTAGTTTCACTTTATTCTAGAAAAGCTGATAAAAATCTGCTTGTCTGGTAACTGAAAAGTTGCAAAGGCAAGATTACTTTAAGGGTTATTATCTGATATTATTACAACAGTAATAACAAAAAGCTTTGGTGAATTTCAAATCATCAAATGGAATGATACACTAATTTTCTCTATAAAATGTCCAGTTTTCATATGTGAGCATAAAAATTGTTTGTTACATTCCATTCCTTCCTCTGAGGCCAGTATCACTATGGAAGACTCGTTTAATTGCCTAGTTAATATCCATTTCCTCTTTGCTAAGAGAGCTCCAGTGTTTTCAAGGCAACAATATGCCAAGTCTCAGGCAATGGATAGTAATCAGTATAAGATAATCTTAATACTAGGCCCCAATTTCCTTGCCTCACTTTCAGCTGGGGTAACCCACTTTTACTAACTAGTGGGAGTCTTTGTTGGGATGTTTAGGAAACTTTTTCTCCCTGGATGAAAGAGAACTGATGTGGCTCTGTCACCCTTTGCTTTGAATTTGGACTTGGTATCTGGAGGTATAGCAACTATCTGAAGAGTTTATGAGCTAGTACAAATATAAACGGCAACATGCTAAGGATGCCACATAGCTCCTAGATCCTAAGAGGCTTTGTTGAGTTTTGGGTGGAAGCCAGCAATATGCCTACTTCCAGACTTCTTAGAATTTGAGAAAAATCAATCTTCACAATGCTTTTTTAACTATACACTTATCTTTCTGTAAAATATCTCAGGGGTTCTCAACCAATATCCTCCTTCTCCTCGCTCTCTCTCCAAATCCACATTCCATTAGGGCTCTCATACACAATATATTCCAGTCACCTAAACTGCTCATCACTCTGCAGCCCATCAGACATGGGTCTTTGTAAATTGTTCCTCTTCTATCATTGAAGACTTTAGTCATTGTTATTTGTCTCATCAAAAGCTATGTTAGTATAGGTGTATTCCATGACTCAGAAAATCCACTCTTAGGACTATTTCCAATAGAAAGTTATATATACGTTCACAAAAAGAGACACAAAATTGCTGATAGCAGCACTGTTCACCATGACTACAAGCTGTAAACAACCCAAATGGACCACCAACAAGAAAGTAGAGAATAAACGTGTGATATATTTATAGCAAAGAAAAAAGGAAAGAACAAACTAGAACTTCAGCTACAAGCAACAGTTGATGTCTCTGGGAATTCTCTGGTGCTCCAATATTTAAGACAGCGTGATTTCAATGCTGAAGGCCACAGTTCGATCCCTGGTCTGGGAAATTTAAGTCCAGTTTTCATATGTGAGCATAAAATTGTTTGTTACATTCCATTCCTTCCTCTGAGGCCAGTATCACTATGGAAGACTCGTTTAATTGCCTAGTTAATATCCATTTCCTCTTTGCTAAGAGAGCTCCAGTGTTTTCAAGGCAACAATATGCCAAGTCTCAGGCAATGGATAGTAATCAGTATAAGATAATCTTAATACTAGGCCCCAATTTCCTTGCCTCACTTTCAGCTGGGGTAACCCACTTTTACTAACTAGTGGGAGTCTTTGTTGGGATGTTTAGGAAACTTTTACTCCCTGGATGAAAGAGAACTGATGTGGCTCTGTCACCCTTTGCTTTGAATTTGGACTTGGTATCTGGAGGTATAGCAACTATCTGAAGAGTTTATGAGCTAGTACAAATATAAACGGCAACATGCTAAGGATGCCACATAGCTCCTAGATCCTAAGAGGCTTTGTTGAGTTTTGGGTGGAAGCCAGCAATATGCCTACTTCCAGACTTCTTAGAATTTGAGAAAAATCAATCTTCACAATGCTTTTTTAACTATACACTTATCTTTCTGTAAAATATCTCAGGGGTTCTCAACCAATATCCTCCTTCTCCTCGTCTCTCTCTCCAAATCCACATTCCATTAGGGCTCTCATACACAATATATTCCAGTCACCTAAACTGCTCATCACTCTGCAGCCCATCAGACATGGGTCTTTGTAAATTGTTCCTCTTCTATCATTGAAGACTTTAGTCATTGTTATTTGTCTCATCAAAAGCTATGTTAGTATAGGTGTATTCCATGACTCAGAAAATCCACTCTTAGGACTATTTCCAATAGAAAGTTATATATACGTTCACAAAAAGAGACACAAAATTGCTGATAGCAGCACTGTTCACCATGACTACAAGCTGTAAACAACCCAAATGGACCACCAACAAGAAAGTAGAGAATAAACGTGTGATATATTTATAGCAAAGAAAAAAGGAAAGAACAAACTAGAACTTCAGCTACAAGCAACAGTTGATGTCTCTGGGAATTCTCTGGTGCTCCAATATTTAAGACAGCGTGATTTCAATGCTGAAGGCCACAGTTCGATCCCTGGTCTGGGAACTAAGATCCCACATGCTGTGGAGCCGAAAATAATCGATGTCTCAAAAGCATGACATTAAACAAAATATCTAAACAGAAAAAAAAATCAATGTATTACTTTAGCGTTTTAATACAGGAAGACTAATCGATAGTATCAAAACAAGATAACTGCTGTTCTTAGGGAAGTTAGTGACTGGCCGGAGGCACAAGACAGAGTTACAAGGATGCTGGTAATGCTTGGGTTCTAGTCTCCATGATGGTTACGTGGGTGTGTTCACTTTGTAAAATCATACCAAGTTACATATTTGTACTCCTCTATAAGTAATACTCAAGTAAGTTTTCCAAAACAAATAAAAGTTTACCCATGGTAAATGTAATCAGTTGTATTTCTCCCTTTATCTGGTTTCCTCTGTTTCAATTTAACCTTATTTTCTTATTCCTCCATAGAATTTTGTCTCTACCTACTTTTTTATAGCAAGTTTATTTTTTCCTGATTTTAAAATTTATTTTTAAAGTATAATTGCTTTACAAGGTCGTGTTAATTTCTGCTGTGCAACAATGTGAGTCAGCCATATGTACACCTATATCGCCTCCCTCTTGAGTCTCCTTCTCACTACTTCCTCGCCATCCCAGCCCTCTAGGTCAGCACAGAGCACTGAGCTGAGCTCCCTGTGCTATACAGCAGCTTCCCGCTAACTATCTGTTTTACACACGGTAGCATACATATGTCCTTGGTTTGGAGGATCCCCTGGAGAAGGGATAGGCTACCCATTCGAGTGTTCCTGGGCTTCCTGGTGGCTCAGACAGTAAAGCATCTGCCTGTAATATGGGAGACCTGGGTTCGATCCTGGGTTGGGAAAATCCCCTGGAGGGGGGATGGCAACCCACTCCAGTATTCTTGCCTGGAGAGTCCCCATGCACAGAGAAGCCTGGCAGGTGGCAGTCCATGGGGGTCGCAAAGAGTTGGACACGACTGAGCGACTGAGTACAGCACTTCAAATCTCCCTGTTCGTCCCACCTCCCCTTCCCCTTCTGTGTCCACAAGTCCATTTCCTATGGCTGCGTCTTTATTTCTGCCTTTGTCTCCACCTACTTTATAATACATACCCTAGGCTGCTTTGTATTAAACTGTGTATATATGTAACTCCCTCCAGCCCCAGAAGACCGTGACCTGTCAGAAAACAAGGATCACGTCTGTGTCATCTAATCCTGCAATGCATAAATTAGGTCAGGAGGCATCTTTGCATGGTATTTTAATTCAAAACAGCTTCTCATGAAATATATGTAGCAAAGATCCTTTGTGTTTCTAAGTTTACATAATCTAATAATATGAAAATGTGAAACTCTGAAGGCATTGGCAGTATCACCACAGAATATTCATTGAATTAAAAAAGAGCCACTGCATTTGTAAATCTTCACTTGCCACTCATTTAAATTGTGATCTGTGCAAGTAACTTTGCCTCTCAAATCTGCAAGTCTCCTCACCTGAAACATGGGGAAAATAATGTCTGCCTCACAGAAACACCATATCTCAAGAGAGATGATGCACATAAGTGTTTTCTAAACTGTACAAACTCACCGTTAGCCACTTTATTCCTCCATAGAATTTTGTCTCTATATTATTTATTTTTCCTGATTTTAAAATTTATTTTTAAAGTATAATTGCTTTACAAGGTCGTGTTAATTTCTGCTGTGCAACAATGTGAGTCAGCCATATGTACACCTATATCGCCTCCCTCTTGAGTCTCCTTCTCACTACTTCCTCGCCATCCCAGCCCTCTAGGTCAGCACAGAGCACTGAGCTGAGCTCCCTGTGCTATACAGCAGCTTCCCGCTAACTATCTGTTTTACACACGGTAGCATACATATGTCCTTGGTTTGGAGGATCCCCTGGAGAAGGGATAGGCTACCCATTCGAGTGTTCCTGGGCTTCCCTGGTGGCTCAGACAGTAAAGCATCTGCCTGTAATATGGGAGACCTGGGTTCGATCCCTGGGTTGGGAAAATCCCCTGGAGGGGGGATGGCAACCCACTCCAGTATTCTTGCCTGGAGAGTCCCCATGCACAGAGAAGCCTGGCAGGTGGCAGTCCATGGGGGTCGCAAAGAGTTGGACACGACTGAGCGACTGAGTACAGCACTTCAAATCTCCCTGTTCGTCCCACCTCCCCTTCCCCTTCTGTGTCCACAAGTCCATTTCCTATGGCTGCGTCTTTATTTCTGCCTTTGTCTCCACCTACTTTATAATACATACCCTAGGCTGCTTTGTATTAAACTGTGTATATATGTAACTCCCTCCAGCCCCAGAAGACCGTGACCTGTCAGAAAACAAGGATCACGTCTGTGTCATCTAATCCTGCAATGCATAAATTAGGTCAGGAGGCATCTTTGCATGGTATTTTAATTCAAAACAGCTTCTCATGAAATATATGTAGCAAAGATCCTTTGTGTTTCTAAGTTTACATAATCTAATAATATGAAAATGTGAAACTCTGAAGGCATTGGCAGTATCACCACAGAATATTCATTGAATTAAAAAAGAGCCACTGCATTTGTAAATCTTCACTTGCCACTCATTTAAATTGTGATCTGTGCAAGTAACTTTGCCTCTCAAATCTGCAAGTCTCCTCACCTGAAACATGGGGAAAATAATGTCTGCCTCACAGAAACACCATATCTCAAGAGAGATGATGCACATAAGTGTTTTCTAAACTGTACAAACTAGAGACATTGCTCTTCATTGTTTAGTATTTCCTAGCCTTTTCATGTCATGAACACAGGATACCTACACTGGAGCAAAATGACAAGGCTACTTAGAGCTGGAGGATATAAACATGCACACGGGCTGGGAAGCTGTAGTCTAGAAAACCATTAGTTCATTAGCATTAATTCATCTGAATTAAAAATTCTCGGTCAAGAGCAATCAATATTTTTAGTCTCTCAAGAAATAAGGGTATTTCTATTGGTAAATTGAGCTCAGTCACAAAATATATGTCTATGAGACAGACTATCCCAACCGCCATCTGAAACCAAACAGGAATATGATCCATCCTATAAAAGCAACCACACCACAAATTCAAATTCGCAAAAGTGAATTTACAATGCTGTGTTTATCTATGTTTATGTGGACCTTTGGGTGGCACTGCAGGAAGAGAAACTCTAAGCAGCTTTTATTTATGCCTCACATCTCAAATGAGAAGTAGTCAACAACTGATCAACAGTTTAGCAGGAAAGAAACACTTATTTCCACACACTTTCTTAATCCCATCTTTAGGTCAAGAGATCCTTAGAATCACTGGTTAATGCGCGCGCGCGCGCGTGTGTGTGTGTGTGTGTGTGTGTGTGTGACTTGGTGTTTTCTCTCTTAAATTATTGAGACATCAGTAGTGGGATGGGGTGGGTGGAGAGGAAGAAATGACTATCTTCCATCATTAGATTAGCAGAGTCCGTTGAAAAAGTCTCACTTTCTCAACATTTGCCAAAGCATAAGGAATACATTATATACATACACATGTATACATATATATAACATATATATATATGTATATAAAATATTAAAATAACTATTGTTATATTAAGAAAAAACAGCACATTAAACTGTGATTTTACTGATATAATTGCTGAGACACGGTTAAATTGATTTAAGTATGTTGCCAAAGCAATGATAGGGAGGACACAGAGTGAAATTACACAGGAGGTGTACGGAGGTCTAGAGATTTGGGCTACTAGAGAGTTGAAATCTGTTCCTGACATATCACTCATGCTCAGCTGCTCAGTCAGGTCTGACTATTTGCAACCCCCTGGACTATAGCCCACCAACCTCCTCTGTCCACTGGATTCCCCAGGCAAGAATACTGGAATGGTTGTCATTTCCTTCTTCAGGGGATCTTCCCGACTCATTGATCCAATCTTTATCTCCTGTGTCTCCTGCAATGGCAGGTGGATTCTTTACCACTGAGCCACCTCTATCACCAGATGTGGAAAAAGTCACTTTAAGGATGCTGCCCTCTGGGTCAGTTCTAAAAGAAGTACTCTAATTTATATCAAGGACAGCAGAGACACAAAGTGACCCTGTAAGATAAAATGCCTTCCAGTCTAACTGAAAACTAATCATCTCAACATGTGCTGATGGGAACTACAAACCTAGGAGACATGCAAATGTCAGGAGTTACAGGCCACGCCAGACAACGGGCAGCAAGGGTCCAAGGCCCCAGTCCCTGTTCTGAGACTGGATGCCTTTTAGCACACACACACCCCCTCCTAGAACCTCAGCTTGCTCATCAGTAGGAGGATTAAACTGTCTCTCTGGTTCCTTCCAACAACATCAATCTAGGAGTCACAATTTAAAACATTAACTCGGCATTAGGAGCACAGTTAGCTGTTAAGCATGACAAATGGACTTACTGTTAACTAAGTGGCCCATAAATTAAATTGTGGCTTCTTCCACTCAATTTATCCACTTAGTCAGAGCTCTACATTAAAGAGCTTTGTTATTTTACAGTAAATTTTACCCCATCAAAGAAAGATACGAAGAGTCCTTAGAACTAACTGTTTTTTCCTGTCATTTAGTAGAGACCAAGTTACACACCAGTGACATGGTTCTGACCTCCTGGATCAGAACAGAGTGACAGAACAACATGGACTCAGGGATTGACCTAAAGGTCTGAGAAGCAAAGGAGCAAGTTCTGTGTTCCCAGGCACCTTGGGCACTAAATTCCAGATCTTTTCCACTGTATAGCCAACCAACCACTATCCACATCTCTGTAACCTTCCCTCAACCTCCATTAGAACTCTGGAAATAGACTAACTCTTCCTCTCAGAAAATCTTGGATTGGACACAGAGTACCAGAGATGGACAAGACTGCCTAGGTCATCTATTTCTGCTTCATATCTGATGTTCAAATCCCTCTGCAATGTCTCCATAGCCATATAGCACATGTTGGTACAGTAAGAACAACAGGAAAGTCATAAGCAGACAAATCGTTGTGTGTTCTCTACACCTGCATTCATTGTTCTTCAAACTCAATCATCCCCTTCTTGCAAATCACCAGAATATCAGAGCTGCTCTTGGGAATATCAGAATATCAGAGGAGCCTATTTTGGTCTCCTCTTCTCTAAGCTAAATATCATTATGGCCTTTACCTGCCCCTTTCAAGTCACAATTTCAAACCTTATTAATACCCTGGTCAGCATCTCCTGGATGTACTCTAGTGCAGCACTGCCCTGCCTCTTGGGGACCAGGGACCAGTTTCATGGAAGACAATCTTTCCATGGACAGGGGATGGTTTTGAGATGATTAAAGAGTGCTGCCTTTATTACATATTTTATTTCTATTATTATCTTATCAATTCTACCTCAGACCATCAGGCATCAGATCCTGGAGGCTGCGGACCCCTGCTCTGGAGTAATAATTTCTCTTGGGAAACTTGCCTCCCAAGATCAATTATAATTTTCTCTCTTGGGAAATCTTGCCTCCCAAGCTGTTAACTAAGTGGCCCATAAATTAAATTGTGGCTTCTTCCACTCAATTTATCCACTTAGTCAGAGCTCTACATTAAAGAGCTTTGTTATTTTACAGTAAATTTTACCCCATCAAAGAAAGATACGAAGAGTCCTTAGAACTAACTGTTTTTTCCTGTCATTTAGTAGAGACCAAGTTACACACCAGTGACATGGTTCTGACCTCCTGGATCAGAACAGAGTGACAGAACAACATGGACTCAGGGATTGACCTAAAGGTCTGAGAAGCAAAGGAGCAAGTTCTGTGTTCCCAGGCACCTTGGGCACTAAATTCCAGATCTTTTCCACTGTATAGCCAACCAACCACTATCCACATCTCTGTAACCTTCCCTCAACCTCCATTAGAACTCTGGAAATAGACTAACTCTTCCTCTCAGAAAATCTTGGATTGGACACAGAGTACCAGAGATGGACAAGACTGCCTAGGTCATCTATTTCTGCTTCATATCTGATGTTCAAATCCCTCTGCAATGTCTCCATAGCCATATAGCACATGTTGGTACAGTAAGAACAACAGGAAAGTCATAAGCAGACAAATCGTTGTGTGTTCTCTACACCTGCATTCATTGTTCTTCAAACTCAATCATCCCCTTCTTGCAAATCACCAGAATATCAGAGCTGCTCTTGGGAATATCAGAATATCAGAGGAGCCTATTTTGGTCTCCTCTTCTCTAAGCTAAATATCATTATGGCCTTTACCTGCCCCTTTCAAGTCACAATTTCAAACCTTATTAATACCCTGGTCAGCATCTCCTGGATGTACTCTAGTGCAGCACTGCCCTGCCTCTTGGGGACCAGGGACCAGTTTCATGGAAGACAATCTTTCCATGGACAGGGGATGGTTTTGAGATGATTAAAGAGTGCTGCCTTTATTACATATTTTATTTCTATTATTATCTTATCAATTCTACCTCAGACCATCAGGCATCAGATCCTGGAGGCTGCGGACCCCTGCTCTGGAGTAATAATTTCTCTTGGGAAACTTGCCTCCCAAGATCAATTATAATCTCCTCCTTCTCACCTTGTGTCTTGTAACCAGCATGGCATATCATGGTACAACCTGCTGTATCGTTCTATTCCATCTCTCATCTGTGATTTATTTCCCAAATTTACGGGACACAAATTGAAAAAAAGTTGTAGTGAAGAGAGTATCAGCAGAGAAGTTCTAGGGCTTATCTCCATATTTAAAACTGCTGTGGGAAAAATTCAGAGGTTCAGGCTAACATATATTGTCTAATTATAACTTTAATGCAATACAAAAATATAATTCAGTTCAATAAGTATATTTCAAAACTCATAATCCCTTACAAAAACTAACAAAACAATACTTGAACAAAGTTAGACAAATATGCATTTATATATGTGTACATACATGTAAACAAATACATTTTAATCTGCCTTATGTTTTAATCATCAACGTCATCACAAATGAGGGTGGACAGCAAATGATCGCTTTTCCTAGATATTTGTGTCATGTAGTATAAGACCGTATTTAATAAAACACAACTGAAATTCACAACTAGGTATATCCTCTATGCAGACGGTTTAGTAACTAGGTCGTGTCCGACACCTGTGACCCAATGGATTGTAACCTGCCAGGCTCCTTAGTCCAGGGAATTCTCCAGGCAAGAATACTGGATATATTTAATACAAATACTCTATAAATACACACATATATGGTTGCAAGCCTTTATCAGTCATGAAATGTTTTTCCAGTCATTTGATCTTTGTAACTCTAGGATGAAGGCAGAGAAAGGTTAGCACACTCACGACCATATGAACACAAAAAACTCCCCCAAATTCATACAGTTTGTAAACTACAGACCCAAAAATACACCCCAGGCCTTTGGATTCTGGATCCCATTTCACTTTACGGTATGATTTTCCCTTTATCAAGTATCTGAGCATCTAGTTTGCTTCTAAGACTCAATATATCAGGTACAAACCTTAATGGTTCCCTTCGACCCAAATTCTTGACCATGCTTGCGCTGGATTTGGCAGTTTTATGCATCTTTCAGATTTTACCTCCCCCAAAAAGACCATCAGGCATCAGATCCTGGAGGCTGCGGACCCCTGCTCTGGAGTAATAATTTCTCTTGGGAAACTTGCCTCCCAAGATCAATTATAATCTCCTCCTTCTCACCTTGTGTCTTGTAACCAGCATGGCATATCATGGTACAACCTGCTGTATCGTTCTATTCCATCTCTCATCTGTGATTTATTTCCCAAATTTACGGGACACAAATTGAAAAAAAGTTGTAGTGAAGAGAGTATCAGCAGAGAAGTTCTAGGGCTTATCTCCATATTTAAAACTGCTGTGGGAAAAATTCAGAGGTTCAGGCTAACATATATTGTCTAATTATAACTTTAATGCAATACAAAAATATAATTCAGTTCAATAAGTATATTTCAAAACTCATAATCCCTTACAAAAACTAACAAAACAATACTTGAACAAAGTTAGACAAATATGCATTTATATATGTGTACATACATGTAAACAAATACATTTTAATCTGCCTTATGTTTTAATCATCAACGTCATCACAAATGAGGGTGGACAGCAAATGATCGCTTTTCCTAGATATTTGTGTCATGTAGTATAAGACCGTATTTAATAAAACACAACTGAAATTCACAACTAGGTATATCCTCTATGCAGACGGTTTAGTAACTAGGTCGTGTCCGACACCTGTGACCCAATGGATTGTAACCTGCCAGGCTCCTTAGTCCAGGGAATTCTCCAGGCAAGAATACTGGATATATTTAATACAAATACTCTATAAATACACACATATATGGTTGCAAGCCTTTATCAGTCATGAAATGTTTTTCCAGTCATTTGATCTTTGTAACTCTAGGATGAAGGCAGAGAAAGGTTAGCACACTCACGACCATATGAACACAAAAAACTCCCCCAAATTCATACAGTTTGTAAACTACAGACCCAAAAATACACCCCAGGCCTTTGGATTCTGGATCCCATTTCACTTTACGGTATGATTTTCCCTTTATCAAGTATCTGAGCATCTAGTTTGCTTCTAAGACTCAATATATCAGGTACAAACCTTAATGGTTCCCTTCGACCCAAATTCTTGACCATGCTTGCGCTGGATTTGGCAGTTTTGTGGATATTTCTGTGTATCTCACAGAAAAAGAAAGCATATGGCTGCCACTTTTTCAATGGGTAACTATTTGCTTAAAATCTTAATCAGAGGGTTTCTAATCACAGACTGTGAGAGCCAGATGCTTCCATTAATATTCCCATGGAGAAACCACAAGGGCCCCAGAAACCATTAGCTGCCTTCAGTGCCCCATGCTAAGAGCGTTTTTAGGAAGGGGAATCCACAAACAAAACACCAAAGCTAAGACATTAAAGATTTATAAAAACTCAAAATTTACAGCCTCATCTTCCGCCACCCCAAGTCAATGGACTCTTGCCACCACTGCAATGCATTAAACAAAACAAAAACTTCTATCTGGTGCTCTGTGACAACAGAGAGGGGTGGGATGGGGAGGGAGGCAGGAGGGGGTTCAAGAGGGAAGGAATGTACATATAACTGTGGCTGATTCATGTTGATATATGGCAGAAACCAACACAATATCATAAACCAATTATTCTCCAATTAAAACAAAGTTTCCAAATCTCTCTCCCCACTAGAGTCACTGGAGGAGCTTTTTAAAATATAAGCACATGGGATCTTTCAAACAGTGAAGTGTAGGACAAGGTATGCTGTTGTTTTGTTTTTTAACAAGAGTTTGATGTGACTGTGATGTATCTGATCCAAGCACGGAATGTGTTAATCATAGGAAGCCAATTACTCTTGCAATGTTCCCAATCTCTCTCCTGTGACAACAGCTTTCCTTTTCCTCGTCAATCATTCTCATTGGCATATAAATATGTCATAATATTTTCATAACAACAATGTTCCCTTTGACCACACATTCCCTCATTTCTCTACACAACTTTACTGCAAAACTCTTTGATTTTCTAGGCTCCTCCTAGCCACTCTCTCACCTTCTAGTCTCTCGAGGCCATTCTACTCAGACTTTCTCACACCCATCTCTCCACTGAAACTGCCGGACGAGGTCCACGGGGTAACCTCCACACTTCCCAATTTAAAGATCCATTCTCAGTTGGAACCACACTTATTTGACCCAATTGGTCATTCTTTCTTGTCATCTTCTTCACTTAACTTTTATTACCACACTCTCCTGAATTTCCTTCTCTTCTCAGACTAGTCCTTCTGAGTCTCTTTGGTAGCATTTAGCTTATTATGGCTAAGGACTGGAGTATTGCAGGCTGAGTCCTCAGATCTTTTCTGTATCAACACTAACTCTTTACATTACTGAGCACAGTTCTGGGATTCTAAATACCATCTGCATGCTGAGTATTCATATATTCATGTCTTCAGCCCTGGACTCCCCTAAATTCCATATTTTTCACTCTATTCAGTGTCTATCCTTTATTTTATATCAAAATGAACACATTCAAAACAGAACACTTGAGTTTTTCTCCCTAAAGTACTCGTGTTTCCCAGCTCAATGAAGAACATCACTCTTCATCTACATGCTCAGGCATAATTCTTTGAGTCACTTCTGATCTCTCTTTTTCTCTCAATTAGCAAATCCCATCAGCTCTACCTCCAAATATATCCCAAATTAGACCATGTCTCACCGCCTAACACATTTTGACTCTATTCCAAGCCTCTCACCAGAAATACTGTAATAGCCTCCTAAACAGCCCCCTGATACAGTCTACTATCGTACTGCAGCCAGCGTGAACCATTTCAACTATAAATGGCTTTTCACACTCCTGTTCAAAACCCTTTTATGAGTTTGCATACCCTCAAAATACATTCCAAAATACTGCCACAGTCTACAATACCGTAAGTAATATTCTTTCTTACCATTTTCCCTCATCTTTCTCTTGACATGCTGCCCTTCTCCCTCATCTTTGAATATGTCAAGCCTATTCCTACTTGGGGGTTTCCCAGGTGTCTCAGTGGGAGACGGGTTCTCCTGTCAGTGAAGGAGAGATGGGTTCAAACCCTGGGTTGGGAAGACTGCCTGGAGAAGGAGATGGCGACCCACTCCAGTATTCTCTCCAGCATAAGTCCATAACAGAGAGGGGCTACAGTCCATGGGGTCACAAAGACATGATCTAGCAACTGAGCACACAGCATGCTTGAAGATTTTCTAGGCTCCTGAATTCTCCTGGTCTCTTCTAAAATTGAACTGGAGAGTCCACGGGTAACCTCCACACTTCCCAATTTAAAGATCCATTCTCAGTTGGAACCACACTTATTTGACCCAATTGGTCATTCTTTCTTGTCATCTTCTTCACTTAACTTTTATTACCACACTCTCCTGAATTTCCTTCTCTTCTCAGACTAGTCCTTCTGAGTCTCTTTGGTAGCATTTAGCTTATTATGGCTAAGGACTGGAGTATTGCAGGCTGAGTCCTCAGATCTTTTCTGTATCAACACTAACTCTTTACATTACTGAGCACAGTTCTGGGATTCTAAATACCATCTGCATGCTGAGTATTCATATATTCATGTCTTCAGCCCTGGACTCCCCTAAATTCCATATTTTTCACTCTATTCAGTGTCTATCCTTTATTTTATATCAAAATGAACACATTCAAAACAGAACACTTGAGTTTTTCTCCCTAAAGTACTCGTGTTTCCCAGCTCAATGAAGAACATCACTCTTCATCTACATGCTCAGGCATAATTCTTTGAGTCACTTCTGATCTCTCTTTTTCTCTCAATTAGCAAATCCCATCAGCTCTACCTCCAAATATATCCCAAATTAGACCATGTCTCACCGCCTAACACATTTTGACTCTATTCCAAGCCTCTCACCAGAAATACTGTAATAGCCTCCTAAACAGCCCCCTGATACAGTCTACTATCGTACTGCAGCCAGCGTGAACCATTTCAACTATAAATGGCTTTTCACACTCCTGTTCAAAACCCTTTTATGAGTTTGCATACCCTCAAAATACATTCCAAAATACTGCCACAGTCTACAATACCGTAAGTAATATTCTTTCTTACCATTTTCCCTCATCTTTCTCTTGACATGCTGCCCTTCTCCCTCATCTTTGAATATGTCAAGCCTATTCCTACTTGGGGGTTTCCCAGGTGTCTCAGTGGGAGACGGGTTCTCCTGTCAGTGAAGGAGAGATGGGTTCAAACCCTGGGTTGGGAAGACTGCCTGGAGAAGGAGATGGCGACCCACTCCAGTATTCTCTCCAGCATAAGTCCATAACAGAGCCTAGGGGGCTACAGTCCATGGGGTCACAAAGACATGATCTAGCAACTGAGCACACAGCATGCTTGAACGCATTCCTAATTAAGGATCTTTGTGTTTGCTGCTCTTTGCAGCTAGAGCAAGCTCTCCCTGAGTAATTGCAAGCTTGATCTCTCACTTCCTTTGGTCTCTACCTAAGAGCCATTCCCTCAGAGAAGACGGCTGTATCTAACGAGATCTTCCTTTCTCCCGCTAACCCCTTAATGTGTCTATTTCTCTTTACAGCACTTACTGCCACCTGACACTATATTATATGCATGTTAGTTGTTTATTTATTTATTGTTTTACTTCTGCACCAGAAAGTCAGCTCTTAAAATAGAGACTGTTACCCGCACCACTCTATCTCCAGCAATTAGAATAGTACCAGCAAAGAGTAGGTCGTTGATAAATGAGTGAAGGAATGAAGGAAAGAAGGAGCAAATTTAGCCTGAAACACATGCTCTTTCTTGGCCTTCTGCCTTAGCGCATATTTTCCCCTTTACCCAAAATGCCCTTCCTCATCATTTTCTATGCAAGGTAGATGCCTATTTATTCTTTAAAATGCATCCCGGTACTATATTTCCCTGAAGCCTTCCCAGATAAGCCTCCCTGACTACACACACACACACACACACACACACACACTCCACTAAGCAGAAGGATCTGCTCTCACCTCTCTCTGTTTCCAAGATACATTGATCCTACCTTTAGTCTAGCACCTACCCATGAAGATATGTTTTTTGCATATATCTTCTCTCCCTTGCCATATTACAAATTGCTTAAGGCAGGAGCTGATTTATCTCCATAGGTCCAATGACAAGCACATAGTAGGAACCCAGTTATGTCTAGAATATATCTGATTGCTAGGGCTCACATGAGGCTTTATTATTTCCTCCTGTCTGGGCTAAGTTATTTTTATTAGAATCTGCCATTAATTAAATGTGATTACTCACCCTAAAAGTAGTTCACTTATTCTGCCTCACAGACAAAAGTGCCTGTAGATGCCAGGAATTAAAGTCTAATATAGTGTTGATTTGCTCACTATTGACTGAGAACTAAGTGACATGAGTTCTCCAAATAGAAATTAATCTAGATCCTGGAGTATATTACCACACCCTAGTTAGCAGTCATGGATAAAAGAGTCTAAAGTAAGCTTAAATCAATAAAATGCCTTCACCGCCATCCTATTGCCCCACTTAACAATGCAGACTGAAAAGGTTCTATATTCTTGATGGGAATAGCATCCTTTTCACAGAATCAGAACAGGGTAGACCAGAAAAATTCTTGTGCGCAAGACGTGAAAGCTATGATGGGAAGACACAAAATTCTTATGTCAAAGGAGCTATAAATTTCATGTTGATAAAATTGGCTTCTGCCATTAACTTCCTCTCCAAGGCAATACACAACAGAGGTTTATCTCATCTCCCATATAGCCTTTTGTCATGAATGCACTGAATGCAATAAACTAGAAATGTTATGTCTCTATTATGTGTTTTAGATGTTGCCACTTCATGTGTACAATTTCAGTTAGGTTTGAAACAGTGCTTTGATGGAGGCAAGGATGATTCCTTATACTTTATACTGAAGAGGATCTTTGAGATTAGAAACATAACACAGAGGCTAAGAAATTAAGTCCATAAAGTGAGATTACGAATTAGTGTCCAAATTCCACACACTAAGAGTTGAAAATCCTGGATTCAAAGATCCAGTCACTCTACGCAAATATGGGGCTTCAAATATTTGTCTCAAGTTTGCTGGGACTGTATCTTCAGTTGTCAAATGAAAGTGTATCCTCAATTTCTAAAATTATTGCGAGCACCAAAACATTCCTAAATATTATGCTAGCACCATAATATTAATATTATGCTACATTTTGAGTCACTTATGTTCTGTGCATAATAAGGTGAATGGTCCCCCCTCATGAGAAGATGACAGACAGCACAGCAAGGCTCACTAGAGACACTGAAACTTGGTCACACGAAGAACCTCCGGAGGTCGAGAGATCAGTCAGCACAAAGCCTTACTCCATCTTAAGAGCTGCCTCAGAAACATACTCCTATCTTTTGAGGAAGCTGGCTATTTTCAGCTCTATCAAACCTGCTAAGGAGGCCCAGGTGGCTTGGAAAGTAGAGCTGACACAGATCTGAAGTCACTGGACAGTCTCAGCTCTAGCCCTGCTTTTATGACATTGACTGAGAACTAAGTGACATGAGTTCTCCAAATAGAAATTAATCTAGATCCTGGAGTATATTACCACACCCTAGTTAGCAGTCATGGATAAAAGAGTCTAAAGTAAGCTTAAATCAATAAAATGCCTTCACCGCCATCCTATTGCCCCACTTAACAATGCAGACTGAAAAGGTTCTATATTCTTGATGGGAATAGCATCCTTTTCACAGAATCAGAACAGGGTAGACCAGAAAAATTCTTGTGCGCAAGACGTGAAAGCTATGATGGGAAGACACAAAATTCTTATGTCAAAGGAGCTATAAATTTCATGTTGATAAAATTGGCTTCTGCCATTAACTTCCTCTCCAAGGCAATACACAACAGAGGTTTATCTCATCTCCCATATAGCCTTTTGTCATGAATGCACTGAATGCAATAAACTAGAAATGTTATGTCTCTATTATGTGTTTTAGATGTTGCCACTTCATGTGTACAATTTCAGTTAGGTTTGAAACAGTGCTTTGATGGAGGCAAGGATGATTCCTTATACTTTATACTGAAGAGGATCTTTGAGATTAGAAACATAACACAGAGGCTAAGAAATTAAGTCCATAAAGTGAGATTACGAATTAGTGTCCAAATTCCACACACTAAGAGTTGAAAATCCTGGATTCAAAGATCCAGTCACTCTACGCAAATATGGGGCTTCAAATATTTGTCTCAAGTTTGCTGGGACTGTATCTTCAGTTGTCAAATGAAAGTGTATCCTCAATTTCTAAAATTATTGCGAGCACCAAAACATTCCTAAATATTATGCTAGCACCATAATATTAATATTATGCTACATTTTGAGTCACTTATGTTCTGTGCATAATAAGGTGAATGGTCCCCCCTCATGAGAAGATGACAGACAGCACAGCAAGGCTCACTAGAGACACTGAAACTTGGTCACACGAAGAACCTCCGGAGGTCGAGAGATCAGTCAGCACAAAGCCTTACTCCATCTTAAGAGCTGCCTCAGAAACATACTCCTATCTTTTGAGGAAGCTGGCTATTTTCAGCTCTATCAAACCTGCTAAGGAGGCCCAGGTGGCTTGGAAAGTAGAGCTGACACAGATCTGAAGTCACTGGACAGTCTCAGCTCTACCTGCTTTTCATTTATTTTCCCTCTTGAATCTCTAGAGGGATTTGCTTCAGCCTCAAGCACCACTGTAGTTCCAGCTCACCCAAGAACTACTTCCACTCAGTTCAAGAGGAAAGATGACAAAGACACCCACTCACAGTTCCCGAGGGGCAGGGATGGCGTCACATACAAAGGGAAATAGAGTCAGACATTAGATCATTCTCAGGCGCTTCTGTAGCCCCACTGATACAACTAAGCCAAACCCCTAAATACCAAGGCAGATCCTGCCAATTTCTCTGACACCCATCCATTGGACAACAACTTGGATCCAAAGAGGATTCTTTCTCTTTTTTTTAACTTTTTATTTTATACTGGAGTACAGTTTATTAACCATGTTGTGTTAGTTGCAGGTGTACAAAAAAAGTGATTCAGTTATACATGTATCTATTCTTTTTCAAACTGGTTTTCCATTTAGGTTTTTTACATAATCTTAAGCAGAGTTCCCTGTGCTATACAGTAGGTCCTTGTTGATTACCCATTTTAAGTAAACCAGTGTGTACACATCAATCACACACTCCCCAAGACGACTGTGTCTTAGTGATTCACTAACCTGCCCATCTTAAGGACCTCTCATACTCAATACCCAATCACCTCTGACAGGAATCCAAGTCTGGATACAGGGGATTTTTCCTGGTTAGCTTGGTGCTAGATGTAAAATGAATCAGGAAATATACGTCAAGCAAGACTGCACCTCCCTCTATGAGTCACACATCCTCAGATAATAAATACTTAGGTTGTACTTAGAAAGTGTCAGAAGATATTCTAAAAGATTCATATATTGTTCATATATATTCATTAACTAATTTTTCTCCATGCCACACCCCTATGAGGTAGGTGCTACTCTGTTAGCACCATTTTACAAATGAGAAAAGTGAGGTCCTGAGGGATTAAGAAACCTGCCCAAGGCCACATAACTGTAAGTTTCAGAGTCAGGTCAAACCCAGGGCACCTGGCTCCATGGTCTATGCTTTCAGCTACAAACACAAACTTCCTCGCACTTGGCTTCAAGTTTCTAAACTTGATACATGTGGATTAACAGGGATAAATTTCAAAATCACATGACTGAGTGAAAAAACAAGATGCAAAGAGACGAGCACAGTTCAAGACCACAACTAAAAATTTTAAAAATACTCAAAACGACATCATACACGATACCTATTAAATCGGGCTTCCCGGGTGGCGCTAGTGTTGAAGAATCTACCTGCCAATGCAGAAGATGAGAGAGATGTGGGTTCAGTCCCTGGGTCCCCTGGAGGAGGAAATGGCAACCCACTCCAATGTTCTTGCCTTGGAAATCTCATGGACAGAGGAGTCTGGCAGGCCACAGTCCATAGGGTCACAAAGAGTCAGACACGACTAAAGTGATTTCATGCATACACACACCTATTATATTAAGGATATAAACACATGAACAGGGGGGACACACATGAAAGTCATTATCCCTGAGGAAGAAGGGATCCTGGAATAGCACTGGCGGTAGTTCTAAGTGATTTTAATTTTATCGGTAGTGTCTGACTTTTTCAAGACAATTCAAAATGCGTAAGGCATAATGCTAATAATTTGCTCATTCTGAGTCATAAGTATATTAGTGTGTATTATATTCATCTCTGGCTATTTCTGTACTTTAACCTTCAAAATAAACCACATATATTTTATCTCCTCTTCATTCTCATGCCCTCCCAATTCCAATTTCAGATGAAATAATAGAGCCCAGAGTACTGCATCTTGGAAAACAAAATCATAACGATGATCCATGCAGGGCTAGTTAGCCTAATGTAAACTACCACAAGAATAGTTCCAGCTTGATGAAAATAAATTCATGATCCACTAGAAGTTCAACTGAGCACATGTAATTATCAGAGAACATAACCTAAAAAAAATACTGAGGAGAGTCCGTCTCTACCACATACTTGGCAGTCTCTTCTAGAATAATGACAATGCTAACTGAGAACGACACCCTATACCTAGACTGCTAGACATCACTGGGACCTTAGCTGGGATAATTTGTGCACAGCTATAGAGCAGGGTTCATACAGACCCACTGATTGGCACATGGTGTGGGTCTCATTAAATGATGGATGAATAAATATTGAAAGGAAGTAGTATTCCATAATATCTTTGATTGAAATACTTCAAGATATTCAACTCTTTGAGCAATAGGGTGGTAAGTGAGGCTGAAGCTCAAAATTCGTGTAACTGGATAGACAGCATTTTAGGGGGATGTTAGTGATTTATATTCTCTAAGATAAAAATTAGAATTTCCCCTTGTCATAGGCATTCCTTTGTTTTCAGACATACTACCTTCTCAAACCTTTCTAATCATACAAATATGTCAACTTCTGAGTCTCTATCACTATAAAGTGGCTTCAACCACTGAAGCACATGCTTCTATCTGAGATATATTTTTTTCAGTCATTTAAATAGGATCTATTTTGAACAGATCCAAGTCCATAAAGAGTTAAAGAATTCTCCCCTGCATTTAGGCTGTGCTGTTTGAAAATCACTGTTCATTCTTAGAATACCCTGCAGGGCAAGATCCTGCAGGGCTGATGCTCTCTGCAATCTACTTTGAAAGTCAGATGGTGGAAAGGTGCAATGCTACCTGGGTTGACAGCTGCTACTTCTTATCTGGTGTAATTTACAAAAGAAGGACCCAAACATTTGAAAAGGTGTTGATACCTGCCATGTTTGCTTCTCCTGGACCAAGAGTGACCAGACCATGTCCTGTGCTGTGAGTGCTTCTCCTACAGGACACAGATACTTTACCCTCAGCCATCATGCAACAAAAAACCAGTGGGCTTCAGAAGAGGAATGAAAATACCCTTCTTGGGTCTCTGAAACCAAGAGGAGCAGTTCCTCATCCTGGGGGCAACAAAGAATATGCATTGTGCAGAAACAGGCTAGAAGCTAAATAGAGATGACCCCCAGAGAGCTCTCCCAAAGGAAGACGTGGACTTTCTTCACAGTGACAGTTAATGTCTGTCTACAGATTTCCATTCTTGGCACTGCTATACATCTCTGCTTTCCTAAAGAATTCAGTAAATTCTTCAGAAGCCTGACCGTCTGGTTTTCTTTAAAAGTGAAAGAGGAGAGTAACAAAGTTCCTGCATCTCAGTAGTTCAGAGTGAAGAATATAGGCAGAGACGTCAAAGGAACACCAGGACATGTTTGTGGAACACAGAAATACTCCTCAATATTTCTTAGAAATTACCTGGTAAGAGAAACACAATAAAGAAATGGAGAATGGAAAAACAACAATCTACTGAATAAGCCTAGCTGCCAGGACTTGAAAATAAATTAAAAATGAATTTACTAAGTGCTGAGAAGGGGAGGAATTTATTCAGTTACACTGATTCTACAGTATTAAAATGTAATGTGACTTTTGGCTACTTCTAGTTTTGCTCTTCTAAATAATCTACTAACACAACAGAGTTAAAGAATTCTCCCCTGCATTTAGGCTGTGCTGTTTGAAAATCACTGTTCATTCTTAGAATACCCTGCAGGGCAAGATCCTGCAGGGCTGATGCTCTCTGCAATCTACTTTGAAAGTCAGATGGTGGAAAGGTGCAATGCTACCTGGGTTGACAGCTGCTACTTCTTATCTGGTGTAATTTACAAAAGAAGGACCCAAACATTTGAAAAGGTGTTGATACCTGCCATGTTTGCTTCTCCTGGACCAAGAGTGACCAGACCATGTCCTGTGCTGTGAGTGCTTCTCCTACAGGACACAGATACTTTACCCTCAGCCATCATGCAACAAAAAACCAGTGGGCTTCAGAAGAGGAATGAAAATACCCTTCTTGGGTCTCTGAAACCAAGAGGAGCAGTTCCTCATCCTGGGGGCAACAAAGAATATGCATTGTGCAGAAACAGGCTAGAAGCTAAATAGAGATGACCCCCAGAGAGCTCTCCCAAAGGAAGACGTGGACTTTCTTCACAGTGACAGTTAATGTCTGTCTACAGATTTCCATTCTTGGCACTGCTATACATCTCTGCTTTCCTAAAGAATTCAGTAAATTCTTCAGAAGCCTGACCGTCTGGTTTTCTTTAAAAGTGAAAGAGGAGAGTAACAAAGTTCCTGCATCTCAGTAGTTCAGAGTGAAGAATATAGGCAGAGACGTCAAAGGAACACCAGGACATGTTTGTGGAACACAGAAATACTCCTCAATATTTCTTAGAAATTACCTGGTAAGAGAAACACAATAAAGAAATGGAGAATGGAAAAACAACAATCTACTGAATAAGCCTAGCTGCCAGGACTTGAAAATAAATTAAAAATGAATTTACTAAGTGCTGAGAAGGGGAGGAATTTATTCAGTTACACTGATTCTACAGTATTAAAATGTAATGTGACTTTTGGCTACTTCTAGTTTTGCTCTTCTAAATAATCTACTAACACAACAGAGTGAAAACCTGAGCAACATGAACTATTAAGAATAAAGTTAATGTTGCTTTGTTTAATTCCCGAAATTCAGCTATCAAAAGTCACTTAAAATAATACCATCTAAAGGACCAGTTAGACCCAAATTACTCTGCAATATCATTTTACATTTGTTTCGATGGATGAAATAAAATCCAGAATTTTCCTTAATACTGTGCATATTAAGATAATTATCAGTTCTAAGAAAGCCAGAATCTTCACAAATGAATGGACTAGATACAGACATCTACTGATTTTTACCAGAATAAAGGTCTGTCTTAAACAATAAAGAAAAGTTAAACATACAGATCAAAAATTTAGATATATTCTAAGATTACCTATGGCGCACATTTTTTATCTTAAATTCAGAGAAAGACAAAGACAGGATAAACCACAGATTAACAGCATGCACTTGGTATTTTATAACACCAGAAGGGATAAAAGGCAAGACAAAGAAGAGCAGGAAACACTAAACACCAAGTGCTCAGGATTTCACAGGCTAAGAACCTTATAGATATTGATGCTTTTAATCTTCAGAGCAACCCTACAAACTCATGACTACCATTAAGCCCCATTTTACACATGAGACACAGGGAACTGGCCCACAGTCACACAGGGCCAGGAAAATTTCATATGGCTGTTAAAAATGTAAGTAACTGGAGGACATCCCAACAACCTTTAAACATAGGTTTTTTTTTTCTTTAAAAGTGAAAGAGGAGAGTAACAAAGTTCCTGCATCTCAGTAGTTCAGAGTGAAGAATATAGGCAGAGACGTCAAAGGAACACCAGGACATGTTTGTGGAACACAGAAATACTCCTCAATATTTCTTAGAAATTACCTGGTAAGAGAAACACAATAAAGAAATGGAGAATGGAAAAACAACAATCTACTGAATAAGCCTAGCTGCCAGGACTTGAAAATAAATTAAAAATGAATTTACTAAGTGCTGAGAAGGGGAGGAATTTATTCAGTTACACTGATTCTACAGTATTAAAATGTAATGTGACTTTTGGCTACTTCTAGTTTTGCTCTTCTAAATAATCTACTAACACAACAGAGTGAAAACCTGAGCAACATGAACTATTAAGAATAAAGTTAATGTTGCTTTGTTTAATTCCCGAAATTCAGCTATCAAAAGTCACTTAAAATAATACCATCTAAAGGACCAGTTAGACCCAAATTACTCTGCAATATCATTTTACATTTGTTTCGATGGATGAAATAAAATCCAGAATTTTCCTTAATACTGTGCATATTAAGATAATTATCAGTTCTAAGAAAGCCAGAATCTTCACAAATGAATGGACTAGATACAGACATCTACTGATTTTTACCAGAATAAAGGTCTGTCTTAAACAATAAAGAAAAGTTAAACATACAGATCAAAAATTTAGATATATTCTAAGATTACCTATGGCGCACATTTTTATCTTAAATTCAGAGAAAGACAAAGACAGGATAAACCACAGATTAACAGCATGCACTTGGTATTTTATAACACCAGAAGGGATAAAAGGCAAGACAAAGAAGAGCAGGAAACACTAAACACCAAGTGCTCAGGATTTCACAGGCTAAGAACCTTATAGATATTGATGCTTTTAATCTTCAGAGCAACCCTACAAACTCATGACTACCATTAAGCCCCATTTTACACATGAGACACAGGGAACTGGCCCACAGTCACACAGGGCCAGGAAAATTTCATATGGCTGTTAAAAATGTAAGTAACTGGAGGACATCAACACCTTTAAACATAGTTATGCCTTTGCAAGTTACATGCTAGGAGGGTAAATTTTTTTCTCCCACTTTCCTCATTTACTTTTTGGCCCACGAAAGAACAGGCTTTTTGCCATTTCCAACAAATGGGAAGAAAGTCTTTGCCCTTCCATCCACTCTTCTCACTCCTTTCCAAGGAAGAGGAAAAACTTATCTGATCAATGAGACTGGGGGAAAAAAATCAGAACCAGTGAAGCTCAGCCTGTTTTGAGATCTGCCTGCTCACAGGCAGGACACATTCTGAGCTACCGATAGGCACAAACAGCTCAGGACCCAGACCTGAATTACAGGTAAATGCTGGCTCTTGCGCAGCACAATGGTAAAGAATCCACCTGCCAATGCAGGAGACACGCCTTCAATCCCTGGGTCAGCGGAGGCCCCCTAGAGGAAGAAATGCCAACCGACTCCGGTATTCTTCCTGAAGAATCCCATGGATAGAGAAGCAGGGCTGGCTACGGTTTACAGGGTCTCAGAGTCAGACACAGCTGAACGCATGTGGGCACGCACACACCACACGGACACACACACATGTCGAGTGCAAATCTCTCTGCTGTACTCTGAGATTCAACAGAGGTAAGTCTGGATTTCTCAGTAGGTGGGACCGCTGTACAAATCCAAACTTCCCTCTAGTGATTTGCATACATCAAGACTTAGTTTGAGAAGAAAGGTTTCAAATCAATTATGACGATTCTCTAATTCAATAGTCCAGCAATCCAGTAAGAAAGCAGATACATTAATAGCTATCTGGTTTTTTGTTTTGTTTTTCCTTTTTTTGGACCACTTTTATTGGTTTTTCATTTATTTTCATCCATCTTTGTTCTTTCTGGCCTGTGTAGGCCTCCCATTGCAGTGGCCTCTCCTGCAGCAGAGAACCGGCTCTGGGCACCTGCGCTCCAGGAGCACTGGCTCCGTAATTGGACGCACTGGTCCACCAGATTAAAAACCATTAATGCTTCAGAGCAACCCTACAAACTCATGACTACCATTAAGCCCCATTTTACACATGAGACACAGGGAACTGGCCCACAGTCACACAGGGCCAGGAAAATTTCATATGGCTGTTAAAAATGTAAGTAACTGGAGGACATCAACACCTTTAAACATAGTTATGCCTTTGCAAGTTACATGCTAGGAGGGTAAATTTTTTTCTCCCACTTTCCTCATTTACTTTTTGGCCCACGAAAGAACAGGCTTTTTGCCATTTCCAACAAATGGGAAGAAAGTCTTTGCCCTTCCATCCACTCTTCTCACTCCTTTCCAAGGAAGAGGAAAAACTTATCTGATCAATGAGACTGGGGGAAAAAAATCAGAACCAGTGAAGCTCAGCCTGTTTTGAGATCTGCCTGCTCACAGGCAGGACACATTCTGAGCTACCGATAGGCACAAACAGCTCAGGACCCAGACCTGAATTACAGGTAAATGCTGGCTCTTGCGCAGCACAATGGTAAAGAATCCACCTGCCAATGCAGGAGACACGCCTTCAATCCCTGGGTCAGCGGAGGCCCCCTAGAGGAAGAAATGCCAACCGACTCCGGTATTCTTCCTGAAGAATCCCATGGATAGAGAAGCAGGGCTGGCTACGGTTTACAGGGTCTCAGAGTCAGACACAGCTGAACGCATGTGGGCACGCACACACCACACGGACACACACACATGTCGAGTGCAAATCTCTCTGCTGTACTCTGAGATTCAACAGAGGTAAGTCTGGATTTCTCAGTAGGTGGGACCGCTGTACAAATCCAAACTTCCCTCTAGTGATTTGCATACATCAAGACTTAGTTTGAGAAGAAAGGTTTCAAATCAATTATGACGATTCTCTAATTCAATAGTCCAGCAATCCAGTAAGAAAGCAGATACATTAATAGCTATCTGGTTTTTTGTTTTGTTTTTCCTTTTTTTGGACCACTTTTATTGGTTTTTCATTTATTTTCATCCATCTTTGTTCTTTCTGGCCTGTGTAGGCCTCCCATTGCAGTGGCCTCTCCTGCAGCAGAGAACCGGCTCTGGGCACATGCGCTCCAGAGCACTGGCTCGTAATTGGACGCACTGGTCCAGCCGCTCTGCAGCACGTGGGATCTTCCCAGGCTAGGGATCAAACCGGTGCCCCTTGCATGGCAAGGTGGACTCTTTACCCACTGGACCACCAGGGAAGCCCCAGCTATCTGTTTTTACAACTTAATTTTCTCTATTGCATTAAACTCAAGATTAAGGCAGAAGGTAGAGAAAAAGAGAAGAATGAAAAGTTATCACTGATTACCATCCTCTAAAACCACCACACACAAAGATATTCATTAAAAATTTAGCTCTGAAACACATAGTTTGCCCTATGTAAAATAGATAGCTAGCAGAAAGTTGTTGTATAAGAGAGAGCTCAGCCTGGTGCTCTGTGACAACCTAGAGGGGTTGGACGGGGTAGGAGGCAAGAGGAAGGTACAGAAGGGAAGCAACATGTATACTTACAGCTGATTTGTGTTGTTGTAAGGCAGAAGCCAACTCAACATGGAAAAGCAATTTTCCTTCTATTAAAAATAAATTTAAACAGATATAATTTTTTAAGAATTTAAAGACTTAGTAAAAATAGATGTGAGCCAAGGGTAGGCAGATGATAATTACAGCCAAAACATGTGAGGTCATTCTAGAAAGTAATTTAAAGTCATGTTTAGAAGGATTTTTATAAAATAACACCTTTTAGTGTTTTTTAATACATATGACTCTGCAAAGAAGAAAGTATAGTTCACATTCAACTATATCCTGATTTTATATATATATATATATATATATATATATATATATATATATATAGTTAATATGTACAAATCATTATAAACAATGAAGAAATGCAAAAGCTAAAAAGAAGTCTCCTTACCTACTGCCCCCAAAGTATCTCTCTCCTACTATTAACAGATTGACTACTCACCATTAACAGCTTCTTGTAATTCATCTTAGGAAAAAATATTTTCCAAATATTTTGATAATGAGTATTTCTTTCTGTATTTAGAAGAACTGTATACGTTCATAGGAAAAGAAACAAAGCATAGAACTTTGGTGAGACAACTTGTGTTTTTAAAACTCACACACCAATAATTGAAAGGATTATATCAAGGTTGTGTCTGTATAAGTGATTTTCTTACTCTGAGGAAATTTTATATTTTCAAAGTTTTCTGCTATGAACAGAAAACTGCATAATCTAAAACACAAATCACTATATAGCTTTTAATTATAAACGGAACATATTTTCATTAAAATTCAAATAATATAGAAATATGAAAAGCAAAAAGCAATTCTCTGCCATCAAAACTCCCTCAAGGTAACTGCCATTAGCAATTTTGAATGCATTTAACCAAAGATGTAGACACACACACACACTTGCATAATTGCACAGATATTTTAAATAGATAGAGACACATTTATAAATTTAAATTTTTTTCAGGAGAAAATAAATTTACATAGACATATAAATCTTCACCTGGATAAAGCTTGGTTCTCAAATCTGTGTTATATAACTAAAAGAGGAATGCCATCCTACCTAGCTTTGTAGTGACGTTTAGAAGCCACAGGCCAAAAGTAGTGATTAATATTCTTCATTTTTCATACAGTACTAATTTAAGAAAATGTACCACCAACCTTTCACATTGTTTCTCCCAATTTCCAGGTCAACCAGGCTGGTACAGAACAGTACTCCTGGAAGTCCCTATTCCCAAGGAAACTGGTCCCAGTCTTTGGGTAGCTGGAGTCATAAATCTCCAGTCTATGAGTTACTTAGGGACTGCTAACATGGGGGGCGGGGTTAGTGAGTGGTTCATCACTATCATTTTGAGAATGGCTTCATGAAGGCGTTACCTATGCTATCTACCCACATATTCCTCTGTGCCAAGGTCAGACACGGAGTCAACTTGGCAGCTCGCTGATTCTCAAGTTCCTCCAAGTTAAGCAAATAATTAGTGCTTTAGAGAATGATCCAGCTAGAAACAACCCCTCTCCCTCAAAAAGAGATTCATTTTGTGTCACTAGGTTTTATTTAAAGACCATGCAATCGAATCCCAGCTGGCTTCATTGAAGCAGCAACGTGGGCAATCAGTGACACCAACTGCAATGCTATCGTTTCTATAAACAGTAATGAGAGGGGGTAGGACAGTCCTAGAGGCTTATGTATAAACGAGAAGAATTATTTCAGCAAGAGAGACTGGTCTTGGCAGATTCACAGTGTCTTTCTGATATTTACCCTAAGAAATGTAAATACCTCTGCAACACTTAATGGCAATAGAAACCATAGTCAGACATGACATTTATAATATTGTGCAATCAAAATAACACAGTGTAAAGGTAGCAATTTCATACACTAAATTGTGCAAAGGAAAGTTTCATTGTTTCAAGATATTCCAGGGAAACTGAGAAGCTAAATCTACACGTATTCCCTGGATGTCTCTTTCTAACTCTGATCCCACAGAATAAAACTTGATCCTTTCTTAGGAGCTGATGTCGTTACATACAGACTTCAACGGATTTTGAGTTAAACACATTTATAAATTTAAATTTTTTTCAGGAGAAAATAAATTTACATAGACATATAAATCTTCACCTGGATAAAGCTTGGTTCTCAAATCTGTGTTATATAACTAAAAGAGGAATGCCATCCTACCTAGCTTTGTAGTGACGTTTAGAAGCCACAGGCCAAAAGTAGTGATTAATATTCTTCATTTTTCATACAGTACTAATTTAAGAAAATGTACCACCAACCTTTCACATTGTTTCTCCCAATTTCCAGGTCAACCAGGCTGGTACAGAACAGTACTCCTGGAAGTCCCTATTCCCAAGGAAACTGGTCCCAGTCTTTGGGTAGCTGGAGTCATAAATCTCCAGTCTATGAGTTACTTAGGGACTGCTAACATGGGGGGCGGGGTTAGTGAGTGGTTCATCACTATCATTTTGAGAATGGCTTCATGAAGGCGTTACCTATGCTATCTACCCACATATTCCTCTGTGCCAAGGTCAGACACGGAGTCAACTTGGCAGCTCGCTGATTCTCAAGTTCCTCCAAGTTAAGCAAATAATTAGTGCTTTAGAGAATGATCCAGCTAGAAACAACCCCTCTCCCCTCAATAAAAAGAGATTCATTTTGTGTCACTAGGTTTTATTTAAAGACCATGCAATCGAATCCCAGCTGGCTTCATTGAAGCAGCAACGTGGGCAATCAGTGACACCAACTGCAATGCTATCGTTTCTATAAACAGTAATGAGAGGGGGTAGGACAGTCCTAGAGGCTTATGTATAAACGAGAAGAATTATTTCAGCAAGAGAGACTGGTCTTGGCAGATTCACAGTGTCTTTCTGATATTTACCCTAAGAAATGTAAATACCTCTGCAACACTTAATGGCAATAGAAACCATAGTCAGACATGACATTTATAATATTGTGCAATCAAAATAACACAGTGTAAAGGTAGCAATTTCATACACTAAATTGTGCAAAGGAAAGTTTCATTGTTTCAAGATATTCCAGGGAAACTGAGAAGCTAAATCTACACGTATTCCCTGGATGTCTCTTTCTAACTCTGATCCCACAGAATAAAACTTGATCCTTTCTTAGGAGCTGATGTGTTACATCAGACTGTGAACAAACGGATTTTGGTTGAAGGAGAGACAGAGGAAAGACATAACACAGGTTAACGAGGCAGGACGTTTGAATGTGAGAAATGACGGGCAGGCTTGAATTGAGTTCTAGACTAATTCTTTGTTTAAAAAAATGCTTTTTTTATATTTGTGTCTTATTTTATTCAAACACATTCTTCCAGAAAAATATAAAGAGATTCTATGCCTCTCCGTTAAAACCCCCATCTGTCCCTCCCAGCAATACCTTCTGAACTCTTACATGCTTTTTCAAGCTCAGGGAGATAAACACAAATCCCAGGCAGAAATAATTATTCCTTCCTTGGGATGACTCTCACCATAGACCATTGACTCAGGTAAGAAACTATTACACTATAATAAACAGAGGCTCCCAGGTAGTCCACTTTTGGCATGCACCACATACTGCCTATGACAGTTCTTACTTGTCCATCTCTCTCTCTGTCTCTCTCCCCCTCTCTCTTTCTCTCTGTCTCTGTCTCTCTCTGCTTGGTTTCCTATGTCTAACACCAAGCCCAGAAGCAATCGGGTCCTCAAAGTGTGTTTGCTAAATTGAAAAGATGGCAACCCCTGAAGTGAGAGACATGTTTCTTTAACTAACTACCCTATGATGGATAAAGACAGGAAAAGGGAGGGGTGCCAGCTATGGAGGGCTATGTGGCATGACACACATATCCTAGGCTTCTGGGACAGTCCTGCAATGCTATCGTTTCTATAAACAGTAAGGGGGTAGGACAGTCCTAGAGGCTTATGTATAAACGAGAAGAATTATTTCAGCAAGAGAGACTGGTCTTGGCAGATTCACAGTGTCTTTCTGATATTTACCCTAAGAAATGTAAATACCTCTGCAACACTTAATGGCAATAGAAACCATAGTCAGACATGACATTTATAATATTGTGCAATCAAAATAACACAGTGTAAAGGTAGCAATTTCATACACTAAATTGTGCAAAGGAAAGTTTCATTGTTTCAAGATATTCCAGGGAAACTGAGAAGCTAAATCTACACGTATTCCCTGGATGTCTCTTTCTAACTCTGATCCCACAGAATAAAACTTGATCCTTTCTTAGGAGCTGATGTGTTACATCAGACTGTGAACAAACGGATTTTGGTTGAAGGAGAGACAGAGGAAAGACATAACACAGGTTAACGAGGCAGGACGTTTGAATGTGAGAAATGACGGGCAGGCTTGAATTGAGTTCTAGACTAATTCTTTGTTTAAAAAAATGCTTTTTTTATATTTGTGTCTTATTTTATTCAAACACATTCTTCCAGAAAAATATAAAGAGATTCTATGCCTCTCCGTTAAAACCCCCATCTGTCCCTCCCAGCAATACCTTCTGAACTCTTACATGCTTTTTCAAGCTCAGGGAGATAAACACAAATCCCAGGCAGAAATAATTATTCCTTCCTTGGGATGACTCTCACCATAGACCATTGACTCAGGTAAGAAACTATTACACTATAATAAACAGAGGCTCCCAGGTAGTCCACTTTTGGCATGCACCACATACTGCCTATGACAGTTCTTACTTGTCCATCTCTCTCTCTGTCTCTCTCCCCCTCTCTCTTTCTCTCTGTCTCTGTCTCTCTCTGCTTGGTTTCCTATGTCTAACACCAAGCCCAGAAGCAATCGGGTCCTCAAAGTGTGTTTGCTAAATTGAAAAGATGGCAACCCCTGAAGTGAGAGACATGTTTCTTTAACTAACTACCCTATGATGGATAAAGACAGGAAAAGGGAGGGGTGCCAGCTATGGAGGGCTATGTGGCATGACACACATATCCTAGGCTTCTGGGAAAGTCCAGCTTCACTCCTCTTTTGCTTTACTTAACCCAAGAGCCAGGCAAATGGACTGCTGCTCCATGACCCAAATGGAGCATGCAGCCCAATCCCTTCACCATAAAGTACTGGCCTGGTTTTCTTCTCATGCACACAGCTCTTAGTTTATAAGCTGAGAGAAAAACAGTTTCACTTGCATTTTCAATTATCTGACCCAACTGCAGCAGAGATGAGACCTGCCACGTTTCCACTTTTTTCCAAGTAATATAACTGGTTCTTTATTTCCAGAAACTTGGGGGTAACAATAGGTATTGTAGGTTTCACATTGCAGAGTATGTAGAAAAGAGTACCTGAGTCCATAAACATCTTTAAGCTCAAATATCAGCAGAGCTTCACTGCATTTTGGGGGGGAAAGATGGATATCACTTAAGAAGCAATGCACCCACCAGTTTCAGAACAAGCACTAACTTACTAAATGACAAAACCCCACGCGTTTGGCCTGCTAAACTATTCAAAGATTATGAAAGGAAACCAACACATCGATTCATTATATAGTACAGATAGTATCACAGAGAAATCAAAGTGTCTGACAAGAAAGAACCTTACACAGAACCCGATCATCTTCCATTAATTTTTTTTTTTAATTTATTTGAGGAGGGTGGGGTGGGGAGGGAGGGGAGCGGGCGGGCTACTTCTATTGTTCTTTCATTTGTCCATTTTCATCCATCTTTGTTCTTCGGCCCGTGTGGGCCTCCCATCGCGGCAACCTCTGTTGTCGCAGAGCACGGGCTCTGGGCACATGCGCTCCAGAGCTCCAGCTCGGTAATTGGACACATCGGTCCAGCCGCTCCGCGGCACATGGGGTCTTCCCAGGCCAGGGATCGAACCGGTGCCCCTTGCACTACAAGGCAGTGTCCTTACCCACTGGACCACCAGGGAAACCCCCATTAAATTTTATTATGTGAAAACTGTACTTCTTTTCTATACGAATCTGGATACGCCAGATAACAAATGACCTTAAAAATCCAAGTTACTTACAAAGAGAAGTTTTAACTCCTCTAATGTCCTAAATGCCCACCGTGGGTCACACAGTGGAGTTCTGTTAGTACAGACACTCAGGGGCACAGACTGATGGAGCAGCCACCACCTCAACATCATCAGAAGGTCAGAAGCAAAGATGAATTGGGCGCTGGTAATTCAAACTTCCACATGGAAGGGAGGCGGGCCACTTCCATTCATGTTTCCCTAGCTAAGGCAAGTCACATGGCCTAAGTTCAAGGGAAGGTTACCACCATACTGCCATCCATCCTGCAGTATGCCCAAGAGAAGAACCCCAAATAGTGGGTAAACAGTGGTAATGCCAACTACACAGGCACTTAGCAAATTGCTTTTTTAAGTAACTGCAAGACAAATGAACTAATAATAAGCACTAACTTCTTGAAGTTAACACTGAAAATGTAAAAACAACAAAAATCCCTTTGAAAATGAAAAGCATAATAAACAATGATCATTTTGTACATTTTATGATTCACATTCATTTTACTCATTCAAACAGAATTTAAACAGTGAAGAATTTTAGACTTCTGACATAAATATCAGCTCAAAGATTCTATGACAAAGGTCCATATAGTCAAAGTTGTGGTTTTTCCAGAGCCATGCACAGAGGTGAGAGCTAGACCACAAAAACGTCTGCACACCAAAGAACTGATGTTTTTGAACTGTAGTGGTGGAGAAGACTCTTGCGAGTCCCTTGGACTGCAAGGAGATTAAGCTAGTCAATCCTAGAGGAAATCAATCCTGAATATTCAACCGAAGGACTGATGCTGAAGCTGAAGCTCCAATACTCTGGCCACCTGATGCAAAGAGTTGACTCACTGGAATAAATCCTGATGCTGGAAAAGGCTGAGGGCAGGAGAAAGGGGAAACAAAGGGTGAGATGGTTGGATGGCATCACAGACACAATGAATATGAGTCTGAGAAAACTCCAGGAGATAGCGAAGGGCAGGGAAGCTTGGAGTGCTGCAATCCATGAGGTTGCAGAGTCGGATACAACTGAGCAGCTGAACAACAACAAGAAGTAAAGGCAGAGTGGAACTGGAAACAGCTACATAATGCTATCTTTGTAGAGGACCCCTTTCTGGGAAGTGAATCTCAAGCAATATTCACCCTGCAATAGAACCTTCTTTCTGGGATCAGCTGGCCATCCTGTAGAGTAGTTAAAGTCTGTACCTCTTACAGACACATCCAGTGATGCAACCTGACTCTAAATGAGCAGTCTCAATTTAGATGTCAGCCCTATACCTGAAAAGAAGGGTCTGCCTGGGTTGTGGTTAGGTTTTTTATTAGGATGGATAAGTGTTTTTGCCTAGAGTGTTTCAATTCCCCATCAAGGCCACTTGACGTGAGTGGATGGCTCAGCCTCTAGACCTCTGATAATTCTCCATGCTATCAGGCTGAGTGGCCCTAACTGACCAGGTATCACAGAGGAGTTATGACTATACACAGAAGGAGGACAGATGAAGCGTGGATTTTCTGGAATTGCTTGGGCTAATAAGACAAGCACACTGCCTCCCCCTCTCTAGGTGTGCATGCATACTCACACGCACACACATTACTACTACCATAGGGACCAACTGCCAAGGTGCTGTTCTCCCCTGTGCGGTCGATGCCCACTGCAGCTTTCTCAGGCACCTCCTTCTAGGGCATTCAAATGGTCCTTCCTGCTGAAGTGATGAGAAAGCTGTAACCTCAACACCCCTCTTTGATAAAACTCTTCTGCTCTCCTCCCTTGAGAGGGATCTTGAGAGGACTGGAAATAGGCATTAAAGTTCTTGTTTTCATCTCTGAGTTTCTGTTTCTTTGTAAAGGTTCCATCTCTAGAGAAAAGTGAACTTGCCCTAGTCACCCTTTAAGCTGAAAATACAGTATTTTACCAAGTTAATAAAAATGCCATATACTCTGAGCAGAATTGTTTACAATTTTAAAGGTATAACCTGTCTTTTAAGATAGGCTCCCCATGAAACCAAAGAAACCAAAAAAAGCAAAAAAACCAACTTTTATTTTGAGAAATAGGAATAAAAGGATCATTACTGACTGGAAATAGTCTTAAACAACCCATTTAATCTTGTCCAGGACTGTCTTCTATTTGACAGTTTAAGCATCTCCATTCTACAGAAGTACAAAGGATTTGTAAACTAATATAATAGATAAATCAGAGAATGTGTTTATATTTTATATTGCAGAAGAAAGCTAAGAGCAATAAAATGTTTTTAGTTATACTAAAACACTCAAGAGTTAGTAATAAATATTTTGTATTTTCTTAATCCCCCTTATTTCATAAAACCTAAACAGAATATTGAAATATTTATAATTTCAAAAGTTCTACACTCCATAGGAGAAACTTTTAACCTGTTTTAACAAATTATGTTACTTCTTTCCTGTGGCCCTTAATCCCTCAACTGTAATGATGGAACACAAGTAGCTTGCATAAAACTTTTTACTCCATGTTAACATGGTTCAAAATATTATTGTATTTCCCTTTAGGTACATTTAAAAAATTAAAACGGTGCATTCCAGCTCTATTTATATAAACTTGCTCCATGAAAATGTATTTGATGTCTTTACCTCAATTTATATTTGTAAACTCGGCAGAACAACATATGCAGAATTGCTCATATTAAAGGTAAAAGTCAACTGAAAGAAATCACTTTAAAATGGAACACAATAATAATTATATCTAAAATACACTGAGTATGTTATATATGGTAGACTCAAAGTTCTTGGTGCTTACTTGCTCAGTCGTGTTCAACTCTTTGCGACCCCATGGACTGTAGTCCACCAGGCTCCTCTGTCCATGGGGATTCTCCAGACAAGAATACTGGAGTGGGTTGCCATGCCCTCTCCGAAAGTTCTTAGCACAATTCCTGACATATAGTAAAAACTCAATAAATCTTTAGCTGTTATTAATGCATTTGATCCTTCCCACAACCTATGATCAAACTAACTATTGACTATTATCAAACTAACTGACATTTCCACATAATCAAGGAACAAGTTCACGTAAATTATCCAAGATTATAAACTAAGAAAAGCCACAATTCAAACAAAAGCAATGTAGTTTCCAGAAACAATCACTTAGCAACTCTATATATTACCTCCCCATGAAACCAAAGAAACCAAAAAAGCAAAAAACTTTTATTTTGAGAAATAGGAATAAAAGGATCATTACTGACTGGAAATAGTCTTAAACAACCCATTTAATCTTGTCCAGGACTGTCTTCTATTTGACAGTTTAAGCATCTCCATTCTACAGAAGTACAAAGGATTTGTAAACTAATATAATAGATAAATCAGAGAATGTGTTTATATTTTATATTGCAGAAGAAAGCTAAGAGCAATAAAATGTTTTTAGTTATACTAAAACACTCAAGAGTTAGTAATAAATATTTTGTATTTTCTTAATCCCCCTTATTTCATAAAACCTAAACAGAATATTGAAATATTTATAATTTCAAAAGTTCTACACTCCATAGGAGAAACTTTTAACCTGTTTTAACAAATTATGTTACTTCTTTCCTGTGGCCCTTAATCCCTCAACTGTAATGATGGAACACAAGTAGCTTGCATAAAACTTTTTACTCCATGTTAACATGGTTCAAAATATTATTGTATTTCCCTTTAGGTACATTTAAAAAATTAAAACGGTGCATTCCAGCTCTATTTATATAAACTTGCTCCATGAAAATGTATTTGATGTCTTTACCTCAATTTATATTTGTAAACTCGGCAGAACAACATATGCAGAATTGCTCATATTAAAGGTAAAAGTCAACTGAAAGAAATCACTTTAAAATGGAACACAATAATAATTATATCTAAAATACACTGAGTATGTTATATATGGTAGACTCAAAGTTCTTGGTGCTTACTTGCTCAGTCGTGTTCAACTCTTTGCGACCCCATGGACTGTAGTCCACCAGGCTCCTCTGTCCATGGGGATTCTCCAGACAAGAATACTGGAGTGGGTTGCCATGCCCTCTCCGAAAGTTCTTAGCACAATTCCTGACATATAGTAAAAACTCAATAAATCTTTAGCTGTTATTAATGCATTTGATCCTTCCCACAACCTATGATCAAACTAACTATTGACTATTATCAAACTAACTGACATTTCCACATAATCAAGGAACAAGTTCACGTAAATTATCCAAGATTATAAACTAAGAAAAGCCACAATTCAAACAAAAGCAATGTAGTTTCCAGAAACAATCACTTAGCAACTCTATATATTACCTCTCTCTGGGGAAAGGGTATAAAAGGAACATCCATCTTCACTATTTGTGAATATATCATTTTACAAAAATTCCTCTAGAGCAAGAGATAGTTCCCTAAAATAACCAATCCCCCTGTTAAATAACAATGCATACATAGAGTGCAATAGCTTTCATAGGTTCACATGTTAAATCTAAGATCCAGTTAGAAATAAGAAGCAGGCTAGGGCTATCACTATTCCCATTTTTTTCAGATAAAAACATTCAGTTCGAAAAATTCTAAGTAATTTTATTGAGACTGTTTTATAACTAGGTCTTCTGACTCTAAGTCTCATGATTTTGCAACAACCCATGCCTCTCCATCACACATATTATCTCTTCTGTTTGGATCTGTTTCCATTTGAGAGACTGACTGTATGTAATTGAACATGTTATCTATTTTTATAGGAGATCTTTATCATACACCATATGTACTTTCAAACTTTTTACATCTAGGAAATGTATATCCAAGTTATAGTCTGTTCGTGTTTTACTTCATATAGACAAAGAAAGCTGAAAAATTATTAACATACATCCCTGTTGGCTTTCTGAAATAGATATTGAAAACACAAAACTAACATCAGACATCTTGGTTTAGAACATACTGATTTGATATTGTCCAGCACTTATAAATAGTGTGGCAAAAGATCATGTTTAAATCATCTTCTGAATGGAACAAAAGTCAAGATATGATATCTCATTGCTGATTTCATTTCAAAAGTGTATGTTCTCATATTTCACATGCAGTTAAAGTATCTAATTAATTCTTTTAAAACAGTTTTATTTTTCTTTTAGAGTGGTGAGTAAGCAGAAAGTCAAAGTTTTAGAAAGGATGAATGAAACCTATTTGAATGAAACCTATATTCTAATCTTTCCAAATATAATTTTCATAGCTCTAGCACAGACTGAAAATATGTACTTAACCAAATGAATCAGATCCCCCAGAATAACATATGAAGTTTTAAACCTGAAACCTATTAGAATATCGTTAAATTTGTGAACATTAAAGTTAACTTGAAATCAATACACCAAAAAATTGCTTTACAGAAACACTTGTTTAGACATGATAGGAGCAGCTTTTCTCTCTCCTCACACCCCACCCCCATTTTGTAAACTGAAAACCAAAAGTCACAAAAACTGGATTGAATATATCTTTTACAAATTCTGAGCAGATAGCCTAAAATAACCAATCCCCTGTTAAATAACAATGCATACATAGAGTGCAATAGCTTTCATAGGTTCACATGTTAAATCTAAGATCCAGTTAGAAATAAGAAGCAGGCTAGGGCTATCACTATTCCAATTTTTTTCAGATAAAAACATTCAGTTCGAAAAATTCTAAGTAATTTTATTGAGACTGTTTTATAACTAGGTCTTCTGACTCTAAGTCTCATGATTTTGCAACAACCCATGCCTCTCCATCACACATATTATCTCTTCTGTTTGGATCTGTTTCCATTTGAGAGACTGACTGTATGTAATTGAACATGTTATCTATTTTTATAGGAGATCTTTATCATACACCATATGTACTTTCAAATTTTTTACATCTAGGAAATGTATATTCAAGTTATAGTCTGTTCGTGGTTTACTTCATATAGACAAAGAAAGCTGAAAAATTATTAACATACATCCCTGTTGGCTTTCTGAAATAGATATTGAAAACACAAAACTAACATCAGACATCTTGGTTTAGAACATACTGATTTGATATTGTCCAGCACTTATAAATAGTGTGGCAAAAGATCATGTTTAAATCATCTTCTGAATGGAACAAAAGTCAAGATATGATATCTCATTGCTGATTTCATTTCAAAAGTGTATGTTCTCATATTTCACATGCAGTTAAAGTATCTAATTAATTCTTTTAAAACAGTTTTATTTTTCTTTTAGAGTGGTGAGTAAGCAGAAAGTCAAAGTTTTAGAAAGGATGAATGAAACCTATTTGAATGAAACCTATATTCTAATCTTTCCAAATATAATTTTCATAGCTCTAGCACAGACTGAAAATATGTACTTAACCAAATGAATCAGATCCCCCAGAATAACATATGAAGTTTTAAACCTGAAACCTATTAGAATATCGTTAAATTTGTGAACATTAAAGTTAACTTGAAATCAATACACCAAAAAATTGCTTTACAGAAACACTTGTTTAGACATGATAGGAGCAGCTTTTCTCTCTCCTCACACCCCACCCCCATTTTGTAAACTGAAAACCAAAAGTCACAAAAACTGGATTAGCATATGCCAGACTACCAGACCAAACCACTTTAAAGAGAACTTACACCTTAAAAAGAGAGATGGACAATGGAAAGTGTGGTAAACAGCTCACTTCATCCGCATGGCTTCAGCAGAAACGAATCCCACTTACTTGGTTGTAGGGGTTTTCTTTGATTAAAAATTTTAATCGTTTTTCTCAATATCACAGGTCATTAAAAGGGTCTGCTTTCCTTCCTTTCTCTCCCTGAGCTTTTCCTGAGAGACCTAGTTGGTTAAACCCAAACCTAACTGGGGCTCTTCTGTTTCAGCACCAGTTCAGAAATTGCTTCATCTCCAGGGCAAAACGTACTCTAACGACGGACATGTGTCCACTTTCCAGACAAAGCAAGAAAAATAAAAGATACCTGCCTCGCCAGCCACCTGTTTAAAAGTCCCCTCTCCTGTCGAACGCATAGGCAACTTCTCAGGAGGAGACTCTGAGCAACTCAAGTTGCACGCCGCCCTCGCAAGTCACAAGGAGAGATGCGAGCAAGTGCGAAAGCAGGTCACTGCAAGCATCCCTCGGAAAGAGACCCGCGGCTTCCAGCTCAGGCTCTGGGCGACAGAGACAGCGTTCTATAAAAACGGATGACTTCAGGGATTTAAGAAGGAAAAAAAAAAAAAAATCCAAAGACAGAACTGCCGAAGGGGTCATGATCTCAGCCACAAGGAAACGCCTTCCTTCCATCGTTTACTGCGCTCTTTCAAGGAAGGGGGTGGGTAGGTAGAGAGGGGACCGGAGGAAGGAAGAGGGGTGGGCATCGGCAGGTTTGGGGCTAAGGAAAGAACATTTTCTCACCACTTAGGCTGCTGCTGGACCTCAGGCTCCTTCCACAGAGACACTGCAGCATATGCACTGCTTTCTTCCAAGAAAGCTCAAGAATCTTCATGGAGAAGCGCGCGTGTGGGCTTGGTCAACTCCCCGCCCACCTCCGCTAATCGTCCAACCAAAAGGCGGCCTGCCTGGGGAAGCCGGGTCCCGAAGCCATGGTGAGCGCGTCCCGGGCGGAGCCGGGGCTGGAGTGCGGCTGGCGTGGGGCCGGGGCAGGGCTGGGAGGAGGAAGCGCCGCCCGGCTGGGGGCAGCCCCCGGGGGCGCGGCCACACCCCGGCGGGCTCGGCCGTGACACTTCGGGACTTCCCCAAAGAGGCGGCGGGGCTGCGGGCAGGAGCGCACCGGCGGAGCCGAGGACGTCACCGTGGGTTGGTGCCCCCTTCCAGGCGCAGGATCGCCAAGGGCCCTGGCCTTCTGGCCGGGAGTCTTGGGGCACCTCCTCCGCCCCTTGTCTCCGCGACAGGCGGTGAGCCCTGGGAGTCCGCCCCCCTGGGTGCCCACGCCGTGCGGGGCGGCGGGGCGCGGACAGGAGCTCCCGGGGCCGGAAGGCAGCGCTCCCGCGGGCTGCGCGCGGGCCGAGGGCGACTCCGGCGTGGGAATCCGGCGGAAGGGAAGCGCCCGCAGGAAGGGCTGGACCCAGGAGGCTGCCGAGCGTCAGAAGCGACTCCAGGGAACTGGGAGATGGGGGTGGGGAGGCGGGGATGTGGAATGAAGAAAGCTCAAGGGTTCGGGCGCGCAGAGCGAAGGGGTTCCTAGGCGTGGGCGGGGCACTGACGTGGGGAGTCTGGACACCTGGATTTTCTGACCAAGGCTCTGTGACCTTGGGGAAGTCTCATACCACCCTGGGAGTCACTTTTGCCCTCCGAAAGAGGGTGCAGAATCGAAAATTGGCAGCTGTTTGTTTGTCCCTGGGCCGCCAGGTCTCCTGGAAAAGCTGCATACAGGTGCCATGGGAAGGCGGGTGCAGGTGGAGGAAGGTGGGCCAGAAGGGAAGGCTAGCGTACAGAAGGAGAGGCAGATGAGGCGGGAAATCTGAAAACAGTAGCAGTGCTTTACTTTGACGCAGAGGCTCTGCTAGGCTCTGTCTATGCCAATTGGCCCCAAAGATGACCAGTGAGCTTTCCTGTGGATCTTTTTTTTTTTTTCCCCCCAGGAGCAACTCGTTTGGCTTTCCCTTCTCTTTCCTTTTTTTCTTTTCTTTCTTTCTCCCTCCTTCCTTCTCCCTGCTTCCTTCGTTTTCCTTCCTTCCTCATCCTCCCGCCTCTGAGGCTATCAATGACCTTTTGGAAGTCTGATGAGTGAGACATACCACGAATGCTGGCATTGGGACCAGACTCCCATCCTTTCTGGAATTTCAGGGGAAGAAGGGGCCTTAGAGGACCCAGTGATACTAAAAGCACAGACACTGCCAACCAGCAACCAAAGTGAAAATTCCTATTAACTCTGTGACCTTGAGCAACCCTTTTAACCTCCTGATGCCTCAGTTTCCAGATCTCTAGAAGAGTTACTAATACAATAGCATCTCCCTTCCATACCCTTTACTGAATGTTAAAAAAAAAAATGCAAATAAGTGCTATAATCATATTAGCCATTAGTATTACTTAGCTTCCAACCTGTAGGGTTTTCCATCACTCTCACTTTCCCGTGAATGACAGCTTCCATCCCAGTGTCCACATCTCAGCTTGCACAATTCAGGGAATAGAGGACTCACCAGCTGCCCAGGTAGCCCACTGCGCAAAACAGGTTCAAAGACTTACCCTAACATTGTGCCAAAAACTTACTTGACTTTCCTTCTACCCATTGTCTCCAGGCTACCTAGCTAGCACTAGCTGGTTAGCTCTTCCCAGCAAGGGAGTGAAAATGGTTTTCATCACCCTTTCCCTCTTTCTCTAGGCTGATTCTTCACAGTTTCCATGTGGGTCCCTGGAGATTGAAGCTTAAGGTTGTAATTGCCTAGAAAAAAAATTTATTTTTCAAGAAGTCTCCTCATCTTTCCTGTCAAAAGTGATAGACGAAAGCCAGAACGTCAGAAGGGTCTCTTGATCTCTCAGCTACCCGTGGCTTCACGATCTCTTTCAGAATTGAGCTCCAGGCCAGACCATTTGGAGTGGTTCCAAGATTCAAGAAGATACGTCCACCCCTTCCTTCCTGTCACCCTTTGTTCAGTGCAATCACCACTGTTACGTGGGCTCCACAGTCCTGGAAGAAGTTGCTAAAGCCACCATGCTGGAGAAGTTCTAAGGCTTCGGGGCAATCTGGGCCATGGCCGTTGCCTTTCCAATCTCTTCGGGAATTAGTGAGAAACTTGGCTCATCTGGGGATTTTACCCATAGAAATTCCCCACGGAGGGAGAGATAATTAGCAAAAGGAAAACATCTAAAAATAGTCCTTCCTGCTGCAGCAGAGGCAGAGAGCTTTCCGGTAGAGCTCTTCTGCTCTGGAACCCAGCGCCCAGAGCTGTTTCATACTTTATGAGAGAAAAGCTATTCCTTGAAACGTAACAAAGGAATGGCAAGTTGAGGAGAGCGAGCAAATCTCAGTCTGATTGAAAGTACATATGACCTCTGGAGCATCAACTTTCATATTTACCATAAGTCTCTCTGCTACCTGCAAGGTGTGAAACGTGAAAGAGCTTTGAAGATTCTAATTATCTTCGCCGGATAGGGTGCTCTTGTCAACTGCTCTTATCCTGGGTGCTTCTTAATGGTCTAACATAGTGGCTTTTTTATATGATTATAGGAAGACTTTACACATGAATCTTCTGTCTCCTCAACAGAGCTATAAATTCTTAGAAAACAGGGCAGGAAAGCCAACTCCATCACAATTAACATTCAGGTGGTCTGCTGTCTTGTTTAAGTGGCTATCAGTGATTCTTATGGACAGATGTACTCATCACAAAGAGAGTGGATCATCATAGTACTTAAAAAAAAGAACTGGAGGATCACATTTATAGTTTTTTGTTGTTGTTCTTGAACTCTCAAAGGGGTTCAAATTAAACCAAAGAAAATATATAACATCTCAATGCAAAATATTTTCTTACTATACATTATGGATATTTGATCAAGAAAGTGTTAGTCACTCAGTCACGTCCGACTCTTTGCAGTGCCATGGACTGTAGCCTGCCATGTTCCTCTCCATGGGATATTCCAGGCAAGAATACTGTAGTGGGTTGTTTCCCAATTTTCCAACCCAGGGATCAAACCCATGTTCCTCTCTCCTGAGCTCCAGGCCAGATCATTTGGAGTGGTTCCAAGATTCAAGAAGATACGTCCACCCCTTCCTTCCTGTCACCCTTTGTTCAGTGCAATCACCACTGTTACGTGGGCTCCACAGTCCTGGAAGAAGTTGCTAAAGCCACCATGCTGGAGAAGTTCTAAGGCTTCGGGGCAATCTGGGCCATGGCCGTTGCCTTTCCAATCTCTTCGGAATTAGTGAGAAACTTGGCTCATCTGGGGATTTTACCCATAGAAATTCCCCACGGAGGGAGAGATAATTAGCAAAGGAAAACATCTAAAATAGTCCTTCCTGCTGCAGCAGAGGCAGAGAGTTTTCCCGGTAGAGCTCTTCTGCTCTGGAACCCAGCGCCCAGAGCTGTTTCATACTTTATGAGAGAAAAGCTATTCCTTGAAACGTAACAAAGGAATGGCAAGTTGAGGAGAGCGAGCAAATCTCAGTCTGATTGAAAGTACATATGACCTCTGGAGCATCAACTTTCATATTTACCATAAGTCTCTCTGCTACCTGCAAGGTGTGAAACGTGAAAGAGCTTTGAAGATTCTAATTATCTTCGCCGGATAGGGTGCTCTTGTCAACTGCTCTTATCCTGGGTGCTTCTTAATGGTCTAACATAGTGGCTTTTTTATATGATTATAGGAAGACTTTACACATGAATCTTCTGTCTCCTCAACAGAGCTATAAATTCTTAGAAAACAGGGCAGGAAAGCCAACTCCATCACAATTAACATTCAGGTGGTCTGCTGTCTTGTTTAAGTGGCTATCAGTGATTCTTATGGACAGATGTACTCATCACAAAGAGAGTGGATCATCATAGTACTTAAAAAAAAGAACTGGAGGATCACATTTATAGTTTTTTGTTGTTGTTCTTGAACTCTCAAAGGGGTTCAAATTAAACCAAAGAAAATATATAACATCTCAATGCAAAATATTTTCTTACTATACATTATGGATATTTGATCAAGAAAGTGTTAGTCACTCAGTCACGTCCGACTCTTTGCAGTGCCATGGACTGTAGCCTGCCATGTTCCTCTCTCCATGGGATATTCCAGGCAAGAATACTGTAGTGGGTTGCCATTCCCTTCTACAGGGGATCTTCCCAACCCAGGGATCAAACCCAGGTCTATCTGCATTGCAGACAGATTCTCTACTGTCTGAGCTACGAGGGAAGCTGTATGTATATACTTATTACATATTTGGATATTTTATCAAAGTACATATAAAAGGGAATTGACCAATGGGAGTGTATGACTTAGACTTAGCTCTACACAGATAATAATAATAATAAAAAAGATTTTTGCCCTTCATCAGACTTTCATGTAGAGGCTTATTAAAACAACTTCTAAGGTGACCTCTAGTTCCACAGTCCGCAGTCAGGCCAGTAGAGGTACTCTTCCTAAAGTAATTTGGGCAGAATTTAAGAAGACTACATTTTTACCATATATGCCATACACTATACCATATTACCATAACATCCAAAAGAAAGACAAAACAAGCAAACAGTAGCCAGCCAGGAACACAGTGGAAGGTAGGAAAGAGGCACACTCTAGTCTGACCAAAACATGGAAATTTTCTGCTCTCTGTGTATTATTCCATAAGCAAAAATCAAAATTTTTACTGGTAACTATATTTTTAATTTTAAATTGAAGATACATAATGGTCAAATTTTAAATTATACTATCTGTCTCTAATTAAACATTTTTAAGTTAGATAGTCTTCCTATTTTCTTATTGACCTTGGAACAACTCTAGCAAGTGACTCACTGGTGTGATTTCAAAATGAAATCATTTATCACTTTCCAAGAGGGATTGGGAAATCTGGCATATAATGATGAGTGAATTTATTTAAATTCCTAGTATCTAAATTTTTCATTTTATAGAGTTATTTTGCCCACAGTTTGTAGAAATTAATAACTATATGAAAATGTCCTGAGATTTTTAATGGTAATCTGTCATAGATATTTCTGTTCATATTACACATAGAAATCTGGTTGACTCTCAGCATCAGCTATGTAATTAATCAGTGTATTTATCTGTTTGTAAGCCTACATTGAATTAGTAATAGCATACTCAGAATATTGCCAGGCCTGAAAAACTTTTAATGAGTATTTTAATGGCAAGAATGTCAATCAAAAGGAAAGAAACTTTAATTCACAAAGAAACCAAACTAACCCATAAACTGAAGGATGAAAACCCGTCTGGGCTTGCCTGGTGGTCCAGTGGGTAAGGACACCGCCTTGCAGTGTAAGGGGTGCCGGTTCGATCCCTGGCCTGGGAAGATCCCACGTGCCACGGAGCGGCTGGACCGATGAGTCCAACTACTGAGCCGGAGCTCTGGAGTGCATGCTCCTGGAGCCGGAGCTCTGCGGCGAGAGAGGCCACTGCAATGGGAGGCCCACAGAGGCCAAAGAACAAAGATAAATAGATAAAAGATGAATAGAAGTGGCCAAAAAAAAAGCCAGTCTGATAACTAATGTGGTATTTTTGTTCTGTGTGATATGTCTTGTCCACCACCTGCTAGGGTAAAATATGCCATACACTATACAATATTACCATAACATCCAAAAGAAAGACAAAACAAGCAAACAGTAGCCAGCCAGGAACACAGTGGAAGGTAGGAAAGAGGCACACTCTAGTCTGACCAAAACATGGAAATTTTCTGCTCTCTGTGTATTATTCCATAAGCAAAAATCAAAATTTTTACTGGTAACTATATTTTTAATTTTAAATTGAAGATACATAATGGTCAAATTTTAAATTATACTATCTGTCTCTAATTAAACATTTTTAAGTTAGATAGTCTTCCTATTTTCTTATTGACCTTGGAACAACTCTAGCAAGTGACTCACTGGTGTGATTTCAAAATGAAATCATTTATCACTTTCCAAGAGGGATTGGGAAATCTGGCATATAATGATGAGTGAATTTATTTAAATTCCTAGTATCTAAATTTTTCATTTTATAGAGTTATTTTGCCCACAGTTTGTAGAAATTAATAACTATATGAAAATGTCCTGAGATTTTTAATGGTAATCTGTCATAGATATTTCTGTTCATATTACACATAGAAATCTGGTTGACTCTCAGCATCAGCTATGTAATTAATCAGTGTATTTATCTGTTTGTAAGCCTACATTGAATTAGTAATAGCATACTCAGAATATTGCCAGGCCTGAAAAACTTTTAATGAGTATTTTAATGGCAAGAATGTCAATCAAAAGGAAAGAAACTTTAATTCACAAAGAAACCAAACTAACCCATAAACTGAAGGATGAAAACCCGTCTGGGCTTGCCTGGTGGTCCAGTGGGTAAGGACACCGCCTTGCAGTGTAAGGGGTGCCGGTTCGATCCCTGGCCTGGGAAGATCCCACGTGCCACGGAGCGGCTGGACCGATGAGTCCAACTACTGAGCCGGAGCTCTGGAGTGCATGCTCCTGGAGCCGGAGCTCTGCGGCGAGAGAGGCCACTGCAATGGGAGGCCCACAGAGGCCAAAGAACAAAGATAAATAGATAAAAGATGAATAGAAGTGGCCAAAAAAAAAGCCAGTCTGATAACTAATGTGGTATTTTTGTTCTGTGTGATATGTCTTGTCCACCACCTGCTAGGGTAAAATAATGCTCTGTATTTCATGTCTTTAGAAATACCCTCAAATTCAAATTTGATAGACAACGTCAGAGACTGAATATTTGTATCTCCCTAAAATTCCTATGTTCAGTTCTAGCACCTAAGGCGTTGGAAGTAGAGTCTTTAGGAAGTTTGACCCTCCTAAATGGGATTAGTGCCCTGATTAAACAGACCCCAGAGAACTCTCTCCCCCCTTTTACCATGTAAAGACAGACAAAATGACCATCAACGAGCTGGGAAGCAAGCCCTCACTGGACACTGGATCTGCCAGTACCTTGATCTTGACTTCTTAGGCTCCAGAACTATGAGAAATAAATATTTGCTGCTTAAGCCACCCTCATCTATGGTACTTACGTTATAGCAGCCTAAACAAAGACAGCGACAAAATCGATCTTATTAGATGTGACAAAAACAGTCACTGGCAGCAAACTGTTAATGACATAGATGGTTCAACTAAATTAAAATAACTTCTGTTTTCAAAAAAGGAAATGCATGAGTTCTTTTGTTATCTTCTTCCTTTTGTTCTTTTTTATTTGCTGTTCTTTTGTGTATTCTCCTTTAAATTTTTTATTTTGAAATAAACTGACTTACATAAAAGTTGTAAAACAATAGAGCTCATACACACTCTTCACCCAGCTTCTCTTGGTATTAACAACTCAAATAACCAGTGTACTATTACCAGAAAACGTATACTAGTACCATGCTATCAAATAAACTAGCAGCTTTATTGAACTTCCACCAGTTTTCTACCCTAATGTCCCCTTTCTGTCCCAGGATTCAACAAGATTCCACCACTTTGCCCTTAGTTGGGTATCCTTAGTCTCCTTCAGTTTTCAGCAGTCCCTCAGTCTCTTCTTGTCTTTCAGGACTTGAAACTTCTGATAATTACTGATCAAATGTTTTGTGGAGTGCTTTTCAGTTTGGCTTCATGTGATGTTATCTAATGATTAGTCTACCTTCACTGATTTTCAGCAAGAATACCACAGAAGTGATGATATTGTATCCTTTTCAGTACATCATTATCCAGAGCTGTGGTGGTGGTTAGTGGTTTAGTTGCTAAGTCGTGACCAACTCTTTGTGACCCCATGAACTATAGCCCGCCAGGCTATTCAGTCTATGAGATTCTCTAGGCAAGAATAGTCAAGTGGGTTGCCATTTCCTATTCCAGGGGTTCTTCCCAACCCAGGGATCAAACCCATGTCTCTTGCATTGTTGGTGATTCTCTCAGTGGAGAAAGCTATGAAATATATGCATGTATACAAACACACATATATACATACAGCACATTTATTTCTACATAGACTTCCCCTTATAGAGACAGGTATATGTAGATATATCTATGTGCAGATGTATCCATATGGAAATGTATAATAGAAAGATATCTATAGATAATAAGTATAGATACAGATGGCTAATACCTAGGATTATGATCCAACATTGCAAGTTTCATTTTAGTCTTTCCTCTTTCCTTACTTGTAGTTTCTGTTCCCAACAGTGAAAAATATCTTATTATTTACAATATACTCCCTTATTCATTCAACTGTAGTATACATGAAATGTAGATACAGAGTTCCTAAGAGAGAAACCGATTTATTACTATAATATGGATGCATTTTGTTACCATCTTTAGGCCTACAGTATACAGTCAAAATATAATTCTCCTTTAAATTTTTTATTTTGAAATAAACTGACTTACATAAAAGTTGTAAAACAATAGAGCTCATACACACTCTTCACCCAGCTTCTCTTGGTATTAACAACTCAAATAACCAGTGTACTATTACCAGAAAACGTATACTAGTACCATGCTATCAAATAAACTAGCAGCTTTATTGAACTTCCACCAGTTTTCTACCCTAATGTCCCCTTTCTGTCCCAGGATTCAACAAGATTCCACCACTTTGCCCTTAGTTGGGTATCCTTAGTCTCCTTCAGTTTTCAGCAGTCCCTCAGTCTCTTCTTGTCTTTCAGGACTTGAAACTTCTGATAATTACTGATCAAATGTTTTGTGGAGTGCTTTTCAGTTTGGCTTCATGTGATGTTATCTAATGATTAGTCTACCTTCACTGATTTTCAGCAAGAATACCACAGAAGTGATGATATTGTATCCTTTTCAGTACATCATTATCCAGAGCTGTGGTGGTGGTTAGTGGTTTAGTTGCTAAGTCGTGACCAACTCTTTGTGACCCCATGAACTATAGCCCGCCAGGCTATTCAGTCTATGAGATTCTCTAGGCAAGAATAGTCAAGTGGGTTGCCATTTCCTATTCCAGGGGTTCTTCCCAACCCAGGGATCAAACCCATGTCTCTTGCATTGTTGGTGATTCTCTCAGTGGAGAAAGCTATGAAATATATGCATGTATACAAACACACATATATACATACAGCACATTTATTTCTACATAGACTTCCCCTTATAGAGACAGGTATATGTAGATATATCTATGTGCAGATGTATCCATATGGAAATGTATAATAGAAAGATATCTATAGATAATAAGTATAGATACAGATGGCTAATACCTAGGATTATGATCCAACATTGCAAGTTTCATTTTAGTCTTTCCTCTTTCCTTACTTGTAGTTTCTGTTCCCAACAGTGAAAAATATCTTATTATTTACAATATACTCCCTTATTCATTCAACTGTAGTATACATGAAATGTAGATACAGAGTTCCTAAGAGAGAAACCGATTTATTACTATAATATGGATGCATTTTGTTACCATCTTTAGGCCTACAGTATACAGTCAAAATATAATTTTCGATTTGGTTTTTGATAGATTTTTCTCTTCTCCACTCTTTCCAGTGTAGTTTTGTGATTAATTGGCAACCCTGTTAGACTCATTTATTATTATTGTCTATATTGATTGATTTTAATGAATTAAAATTAATTATGTTTAATTGCTTTATTATTTGAGTATGTAAAACATGGCATGTGCTAAGGGTCAAAACTGCAAAAAAGTATACTTCGATAAGTTTTACACTCTCATCCCTGCTGTTCTATCCCCGTTTCCCCTTCTTTCCTCTCTTTTGCCAACAACCACTTATAGGTAACTGGTCTCTTTAATTTCTGATTTGTCTTCCATAGGTTTCTTTTGCACAAAAGCACACACATGCCGCTAAGTTTTGGCATTTGGTTATTTTCAATAGTTTGCAATTACAAATAATACTCCAATAAATAACTTGGGTAGCGTTTTCATATTGCTCAAGGTGTATCTTTAAAGAGCTTCTAGAAATGAGAAGTCTGAGCCCAACAGTAAGTATGCAGGTTGTTTTGTTAGTTGTTGCCAAATTTCCCTTCAGAAGCTTGTGTGAGGGGCCAGCTCCCCCCCCCCCCAGCACACTACAGCCGCAGCTGTGGCCCTGCCAGAAAAGGAAGGTTGATGCTGCTCATGGAGGAAACAGCCCTTAAGAATCCAGCTCTGGTGACCAGGCAGGGTTGAGCTTCTGAGTCCTACAGACACCTCCTATATAACGCCACACCTTCAAGAATGGAAGAGGTAGCTGAGTTCCCTGATATATGGAAAAAGGCAGAGAGAGGGAGGGAAAATGCAGAGAAAGAGGAATGCATTCCTACTGCAGTTTATTCCTACTAAACTTTAGTAAAACAGCTAAAGATAAGCAGCCTACCTGATAGAATTCAAAGTAGTCATCACAGAAAATGCCCACCAAACTCAGAAGAAAACTGAATAGACTCTGAGAACTGCAACAAAACCTAAGAAAGTACCAAACAGAAGTGATAATCGAACAGAAAAATACACACAGCTGTTTGGATGAGGCAGACGGACGAATAAACTTGCAAGAAGACAAAGCAGTACAACCCAACTAGACACAGAACAAAATAAAAACAAACATAAAAAAGTAAAAACACTTCAGGGATGTTTGTGACTTCATTGAGCAGAATAATACTCACATTATAGGGTCCCAGGAGGAGAAGAGACAGGAAAGGCCCATAAAAATTATTTGAAGATGTAGTGACTGAAAAGTTTCTTTAGAAATCTAGGTCTAGGAACCCCAAGAGTTCCATTAAGATCAAGACAAAGAGACATAAACCAAAGACACGTTATAATTAAAGTAGTAAAAGTCAAGAATCAAAGGAGAATTGTAAAAGTATCGAGAGAGAAATTTGTTACATACATGGGAAGTCTCATAAGGCTATCAGAAGATTTTTCTGCAGAAACTTTACAGGCCAGAGGGAAGTGGTGTGGCTGAAAGGAAAAAAACTTCAAACCAAGAATTCTCTACCTAAAAAGGTTAATATTCAGAATTGAAAGAACAGTTAAGAATTTCCCAGATATGCAAAAGCTTAAAAAGTTCATTAGCACTAAACCTGCTTAATAAGAAATGATAAAGGGACTTGTTTAATCTGAAAAGAAATTGTAATATTAATAAGAAAACATGAAATTAAAAATCTCACAGGAAAAAATAAATAATGGTAGTGGATCAATGATGGATAAAGCAAGCATGAAGGTTAAAAGACAAAACAGGTAAAATTAACTAAAATATAATAATCAGTTAACATCTGCATCAAATAACAAGATATAAAATGTGTCATCAAGAGAATAAAATGTGTATGAGGACAGAGAATTAAAATATAAAGCTTTACTATGCTGTGCTCAGACTCTTTGCAATTCTATGAACTATAGCCCACCAGGCTCCTCTGTCCATGGGATTCTCCAGGCAAGAATGCTGGGGTGGGTTGTCATTTCTTTTTCCAATAAAGCTTTGAAATGTGTTCAAATTTTGGTTGCTACCAACTTAAAACAGAATGTTATTTAAAAAGGATATTGTATATGAGCCTAACAGTAACAATAAGGGAAAAACATACAGTAAATACACAAAAGAAAAGGAGAAAGTAATCTCAACATAACACTAAAGAAAATCACTAAAACACAAGGGAAGAGAGAAGGAGAAGAAAGGAACAGAGAGGAGCTATGAAAACAATTAACAAAATGGCAATAGGTACACACTTATAAATAATTACTTTAGGGCTTCCCTGGTGGTCCAGTGGGTAAGGACACCGCCTTGCAGTGCAAGGGGCGCCGGTTCGATCCCTGGCCTGGGAAGATTCCACGTGCCGTGGAGCGGCTGGACCCATGTGTCCAATTACCGAGCCAGGGCTCTGGAGCGCATGCACCCAGAACTGGTGCTCTGTGACAACAGATGCCACCGCAATGGGAGGCCCACATGGGCCAAAGAACAAAGATGGATGAAACTAGACAAATGAAAGACCAGTGGAAGTGGCCTGCCCACCCCCTCCTTCCCCACCCCCGCCAAAATAAATAAATAAATAAATGCTTAAAATAAAATAAAATAATTACTTTCAATGTTAATGGGTTAATTCATCAATCAAAAGTCAATGAGTGGCTGAATGGATAAACAAGACTTATCTATCTGTTGCCTTTGACTGACTCACTATTAAAGTTAGGGCACACACAAATCAAAGTGAAGGGATACAAACAGATACTCCATGGAAATACTCTTATCAGGTAAAATAAACTTTAGAACAAAGACTGTAATAAAAGACAAAGAGGGGCATTATATAATAATAAAGGGGTCAATATAGCTAGAAGATATATCATTTACAAATATAGATGCACCCATTATAGGAGGACCAAAATATAGAAAGCACACATTGATACTTAAGAATTTCAAAGAAGCAATGTTTGTTTATTAATCAAAGCCCATTACCAAAAGAGGGTCACATTTCCAGATAGGTGTCCTCACTCCTAACACCTGAACACTTCTCTGATCCTAAAAATTCCAGATTCCCTTCAGACTTAGCACAAATGCCAGAGTGTTCTCTCTGGAAATTTTCTCTGATGTTCCCTCCCTTCTTCCTCAAATCAATCACAATTCCCTTTGAGCTCCTAGCACATTATAGTCCCTCTACCATAGAATTTATTTTATTCTGCATGCAAAATATATATATATATATAAATTCCCTAAGAGATTATGGGCCCCATTACCTAGACATTTCAGTATCTATATCTGTAATTATTTTATATCTTAGTTCTTAGAACATGTAGTAAATAATTTATGTATTAAATATTGATGAAATAAAACTAAATTAAGTTAAAGTTGATACCAAATATTAATGTCTATTAATATTGATGAAATAACATAGAATACCATAAACTTTCCACTTGGGAAAAATATTAAATTTTAAATATTAAAATTAGAAAATATTAGAGAACAATAACCTATAAAGAATTTAAAGATATGAGCAATGCAAGAGATATAATCCACTTTTAAACATGGGAAAAGTCATAAAGAGTCACTCATAATAGAGAACTAGAGGGGAGGAGATCAAAATCATGGAGTGAGAGGACACTGAGCTCATCTCCCCCCATGAACATATCAAAAATACATCTATATGCAGAGCAGTTCTCACTGAAAACAAACAGAGGACTGGCAAAAAGACTCTGCAACAGCCAAGACATAAAGAAGATATCAGAGAGTCGGATAGGAAGGACCCATGTCTCTTGGAGGGGACACAGTAGAATAGAGGGATACAAACAGATACTCCATGGAAATACTCTTATCAGGTAAAATAAACTTTAGAACAAAGACTGTAATAAAAGACAAAGAGGGGCATTATATAATAATAAAGGGGTCAATATAGCTAGAAGATATATCATTTACAAATATAGATGCACCCATTATAGGAGGACCAAAATATAGAAAGCACACATTGATACTTAAGAATTTCAAAGAAGCAATGTTTGTTTATTAATCAAAGCCCATTACCAAAAGAGGGTCACATTTCCAGATAGGTGTCCTCACTCCTAACACCTGAACACTTCTCTGATCCTAAAAATTCCAGATTCCCTTCAGACTTAGCACAAATGCCAGAGTGTTCTCTCTGGAAATTTTTCTCTGATGTTCCCTCCCTTCTTCCTCAAATCAATCACAATTCCCTTTGAGCTCCTAGCACATTATAGTCCCTCTACCATAGAATTTATTTTATTCTGCATGCAAAATATATATATATATATAAATTCCCTAAGAGATTATGGGCCCCATTACCTAGACATTTCAGTATCTATATCTGTAATTATTTTATATCTTAGTTCTTAGAACATGTAGTAAATAATTTATGTATTAAATATTGATGAAATAAAACTAAATTAAGTTAAAGTTGATACCAAATATTAATGTCTATTAATATTGATGAAATAACATAGAATACCATAAACTTTCCACTTGGGAAAAATATTAAATTTTAAATATTAAAATTAGAAAATATTAGAGAACAATAACCTATAAAGAATTTAAAGATATGAGCAATGCAAGAGATATAATCCACTTTTAAACATGGGAAAAGTCATAAAGAGTCACTCATAATAGAGAACTAGAGGGGAGGAGATCAAAATCATGGAGTGAGAGGACACTGAGCTCATCTCCCCCCATGAACATATCAAAAATACATCTATATGCAGAGCAGTTCTCACTGAAAACAAACAGAGGACTGGCAAAAAGACTCTGCAACAGCCAAGACATAAAGAAGATATCAGAGAGTCGGATAGGAAGGACCCATGTCTCTTGGAGGGGACACAGTAGAATAGAGGGAAATCACAGACTCTGAGATCATCATCCCCAAGGAGTGACGTGTTTGAGCCACATTTTGGGCACTCCAGCACCAGGACCTGAGCAGGAAGATGAATCTCCTTAGCGAGTTTGAAAACCAGTGGGGCTAACAGCAGAGCTGTAAGAAACCTAGACTTCATTTGTGGAGTGTGCACATACTTGTTTACTTCTGGGAAGAAGGTGGAGGAGACAGATTGAACCTGCCCAAGGCTCTGGCCAATGTCCCTCGACTGCCCCAGCGTGTACTCTGGTGCCTTTAGATCTGGCTCAGCTCCCGGATAGGGCAGTAGCTTTCCGCCTTGCTGAAGAGGCTGCACATATGAGGGGTACAGAGCCAGCTGGACCCAGAACTTCATCTGAACAGGGTGAGGGCAGCCACTGCTGGCGTCCCTGGCGGCAGTGGACTGGAAGCTCTCTGGAACTCTGCTGTGCAGGACCATGCCCACAGCAGGCACCTGATCAGGCCCCGCTAGCTCTGGGAAAGCTCCCCTCTGGACCAAAGGTGTCACTGCCAGGAAGAGAGGAAGTGCACATCCAGAGAAAATAGAATGAGATCAAGGCTTCTGCTCCAGCACCTCAGGACCTTCCTCCTCCCCTTACAGGATGGTAACAGTCACTAAGAATAGGAGGAACCCAGCTCACAATGGGTTCTGGCTTGCATTGCTTCGTCTCCCAGCCCCACCTCCCAGCAAAGTGAAAGCTGCATCACAGCCCAGGGGGAGATGTGATCCATGCTCACTCCTGATCCATCTCTCCCACAGAAGTCACCGGGCACACACAGACTGCATAGGATGCTCCCACACAGAACACCCCTTCAAGACAGGAATGGGTAACTATTTCACCAACTTTATAGGGACAGAGAAAGTTAAACAAAATTATGAAGCAGAGGAGTTTATTTCAAACAAAAGAACAGGGCGGGGGGACCTGAAAAAATAACTAATAAAACAGAGATAAAGAGGGCAAAGCCTTCGTAATAAGTATACTCACTGAACTCGGAAAGGAAAAATGAACACAGTGAGAAGTTTAACAAGAAACTAGAAAATATAAAGAGGAACCAGTAAGAATGGATGAATAAAATCATGGTAGAAGGTGTGAACAGCAGACAAAGTGATGTTGAGGCAATGCATAAGTGACCTGGAAGGTAGAATAATGGAAATCACCTAACCAGAAAAGCAAAAAGAAAAAAATAAGGACAGTTTAAGAGACCCTCTGGGATAACATCAAGCATATTAACATTTGCATCATAGTGGTCCCAGAAGGAGAAGAGAGGAAGAAAGTGTTAAAAATGTATTTGATGATATTATGGCTGATAACTTCCCAGATGTGAAGAAGAAAACAGATATTCCAGGTACAGAAAGCACAGAGTCCAAAACAAGATAAACCCAAACAGCTCCATATCAGAAGCTATCCTAATTAAGATGACAAAAGTTAAAGAGGAAATTTTAAAGGCAGCAAGATCAAAGTCTCCCATACAAGGGAAAACCTTTGCAGCTGATAGAAACTTTGTAGGATAGAAAGGAGGGGGATGATATATTTAAAGTGCTGAAAGGGAAAAATCTACAATCTAGAACACTCTACTTAGCAAGGTTATCATTCAGAATTGAAGGAGAGACATAGGACTTTGACAAGCAAACTTAAAAGAGTTCATCAATATTCAAAAAAGTGGACAATCTAGAAGAAAACAGGTGATGCTAGTGGTAAAGAAACCCCCTGCCACTGCAGGAGACATAAGAGACTCCGGTTCTACTGACAACGTACTCCAGTATTCTTGCCTGGAGAAACCCATGGACACAGGAGTGATATGGTCCATAGGGTGGCAAAGAGTCAGACATAACTGAAGTGATTTTGCATGCTCACACATGAAAACCAGGCAGCTGCATGTACAAGAAAGAAATCAGAACATTTTCTCACACTAGTATACAAAGTAAACTCAAAATAGAGACCAAGTGTAAGACCAAATCCCATGAAATTCCTAGAAGAAAATATACGAGAAAACGCTTGGACAAAAATCATTTTGGACCTGCCTCCTAAGCCAAATGAAACAAATGGGACTTAATTAAAGACAAATACTATATGGGATCTAGTAAGATGGTCATGATAACACACGCAGTGAACTCATGAAAAAACAGAGAATAGACATAAAGACATTGTGGAAACCAAACAGTGGGAGGGAGGCATGGAGGGAGTAACATGGAAGCCTATACTGTCATGTGTAGAAAAGATAGCTATTGTCATTGTGCTAGGGGAATAGGAGTACCTACAACCACTTGGGGCGATGGTCTGGAGGGATGGGAGAGGGGGAACTGGGTGGGGGGAGGGTCCAGGGATATGCATATGAATGATCTGGGATAACATCAAGCATATTAACATTTGCATCATAGTGGTCCCAGAAGGAGAAGAGAGGAAGAAAGTGTTAAAAATGTATTTGATGATATTATGGCTGATAACTTCCCAGATGTGAAGAAGAAAACAGATATTCCAGGTACAGAAAGCACAGAGTCCAAAACAAGATAAACCCAAACAGCTCCATATCAGAAGCTATCCTAATTAAGATGACAAAAGTTAAAGAGGAAATTTTAAAGGCAGCAAGATCAAAGTCTCCCATACAAGGGAAAACCTTTGCAGCTGATAGAAACTTTGTAGGATAGAAAGGAGGGGGATGATATATTTAAAGTGCTGAAAGGGAAAAATCTACAATCTAGAACACTCTACTTAGCAAGGTTATCATTCAGAATTGAAGGAGAGACATAGGACTTTGACAAGCAAACTTAAAAGAGTTCATCAATATTCAAAAAAGTGGACAATCTAGAAGAAAACAGGTGATGCTAGTGGTAAAGAAACCCCCTGCCACTGCAGGAGACATAAGAGACTCCGGTTCTACTGACAACGTACTCCAGTATTCTTGCCTGGAGAAACCCATGGACACAGGAGTGATATGGTCCATAGGGTGGCAAAGAGTCAGACATAACTGAAGTGATTTTGCATGCTCACACATGAAAACCAGGCAGCTGCATGTACAAGAAAGAAATCAGAACATTTTCTCACACTAGTATACAAAGTAAACTCAAAATAGAGACCAAGTGTAAGACCAAATCCCATGAAATTCCTAGAAGAAAATATACGTAGAAAACTCTTGGACAAAAATCATTTTGGACCTGCCTCCTAAGCCAAATGAAACAAATGGGACTTAATTAAAGACAAATACTATATGGGATCTAGTAAGATGGTCATGATAACACACGCAGTGAACTCATGAAAAAACAGAGAATAGACATAAAGACATTGTGGAAACCAAACAGTGGGAGGGAGGCATGGAGGGAGTAACATGGAAGCCTATACTGTCATGTGTAGAAAAGATAGCTATTGTCATTGTGCTAGGGGAATAGGAGTACCTACAACCACTTGGGGCGATGGTCTGGAGGGATGGGAGAGGGGGAACTGGGTGGGGGGAGGGTCCAGGGATATGCATATGAATGATCTGGGAACATACATGTTGGTGAACAACGAAACTCTGTAAAATCTTTAAAATAAAGGAAAAAAAAAAGAAAAAAAAAAGACAAATACTGTACATTATCACTTTTATGTTGAACCTAAAATAATGAAATACATGAATAAAGATTACTAAACAGGGCTTCCCTGGTGGTCCAGTGAGTAGAGAGTCCGCCTTGCACTGCAAGAGGCACTGGTGTGATCCCTGGCCCAGGAAGATCCCATGTGCCACGGAGTGTCTAGACTGGTGTATCTGGAGTGCATGCACCCAGAGCTGGTGCTCTGCAACGGGAGAGGCCACTGTCATTGGAGGCCCACACGGGCCACAGAATGAAGATGGATGAAAATAAATAAATAAAAAATCAATAAAAGAGGCCAAAATTAAAAAATAAATTACTAAACAAACAGATTTACACAGAAAAAGAACAAACTAGTGGTTACCAGTAGGGAGAGGGAAGGTGGAGGGGATTAAGAGGTACAAACTAGGGCTTCCCCTGGTGGTCCAGTGGGTAAGGACACCGCCTTGCAGTGCAAGGGGGGCCGGTTCGAGCCCTGGCCTGGGAAGATCCCACGTGCCATGGAGCGGCTGGACTGATGTATCTAATCACCGAGCCGGAGCTCTGGAGCGCATGCGCCCAGAGCTGGTGCTCTGCAACGACAGACGCCACCGTGATGGGAGGCCCACAGGAGCCAAAGAACAAAGATGGATGAACAGAGAGAAATGAAAGACCAAGCTCCCCTCCCTCCCCAACCCGACCCCCACCCAAAAATAAATAAATAGATAAATCTTTAAAAAAAAAAAAAAAGGTACAAACTACTACATATAAAATAAATAAGCTGTAAGTATACATTGTACAGAGCAGGAAATAGAGCCAATATTTTATATTTCTAAGTGGAGTATATATAACCTATAAAACTATTGAATCACTATCTGAAATTGACATAACACTACAGAACAACTACACTTCAATAACAAAGAGAGAACTACAAAATATACCAACAATAAGATACTATTTCCCAATTACTCAGATATCAAAGATGCCAGAGTTTGATAATCCAGTGCACAAGAGAGAATGGAAAAAAAAGAGATTGTTCTGAGGTTTATTCACCATGAAATACCACCTTCCTCCATACACAGACTCTGCTCAAAACATAGGGAAGGTCAATAAAGAGCTGCTGAATTGAATGAGATTTCACTCAGAGTTGCAGGTTAGTCACTTTCAAGACTGAGCTAAATGTAGACTGTAGTTCATCTGGAGATGAGTTCTTAATCAAATTTATTATAAATGTATATAGCAATTACACACAGAACCAACACGTGTCATGCATTCTATCTTTCCTGAAAATAAATTTCATACCCACCTGAAGATGTCAAGTATGAGAAAAATAAAGGAAGTCTTGGTAGGAATGAAAAGAAACTCAGGCCGAAAGAAAAGCAGCCTCCCATCCTGTAGACCCACAGAGCAAGAACTAGGAGGAGAGGTTTCTACAGTACCAATCAGAAGGGTCTCAGACTTCCACACTGCATAACAGATTCCCTTTCTGGTTTAATAGGTTAATTATCAAGTAATGAATAATGGAAAGACCAGAAAGATCTGGTTTCTATACCCTGATGCAAGCATCCAGTCCTATGGATATGTAAATTTGGGGATAATGCTTCCCAGAGCTAACACTAGGCAACCTTCTTTGGCATCTGGACTTGTGTAAATTTTTCATTTAGATTCAAACATTATTTTCATCTTAGATCTGTGTTCTGTTTGGATCCATTTCCTTTCACTTGGTGGAAAACACAGTGCAGAAGACTTGTTCTTTCAAATCAGAATGGACCTGGCTTTACTTCTCAGCCCAGACATTTAATAGATGATGTCTCTTCTCCAAATTTAAAATTTTCTCATTAGCATAAGGGAGTGGGTATTAATAATAAATATCTCAACATAGAGCCTGCCAAAGAGTGCTCAATTAATGCTGGTAATGATAGTGTGTGGGGGGGGGGGTGAATTTTATGACATTGATTACTTTGGGGAAACTCTCCTAGTAAAAATCTTTTTCAATTTAAAGATCTATTCAACAACAGCAACATCAGTCATCTGTTGTGTTAGATGAGTTTTATAACTTCTATCCTGCATGCATATAAGTAATTAGGAACCATGTTTTGTGTAAGGGAAGAAACTTAGAAAACCAGGGTTTTAGAAGAAAGGTTTTGAGAATTTTTGCTTCATCAAAACTCTGTAAGAAGTGATTACTAATGGATATAAAATTTCTTTGGGATTGATATAAATGTTCTGGACTTAGACAATGATGATGACTGCACAGCCTTGGAATGTACAAAAACCATTCCACTGTACACTTTAAAAGGGTGAATTTTATAATATCTGAATCGCATCAATTTAAAAAATATTCTGTTCAGAAAATAACTGGGTATCATCAAGACAGTGTGCGTGTGTGCTCAGTCGCTTTAGTTGTGTCCAACTCTTTTCGACTATATGGACTGTAGCCCCCCAGGCTCCTCTGTCCGTGGGATTCTCTAAGCAAGATTACTGGAGTGGGTTGCCATCCCCTGCCCCAGGGGATCTTCCTGACCTAGGGATCAAAACTGGGTCTCCTGCATTGCAGGCAGATTCTTCACCTCTGAGCCACACCAGGGAAGCTCAGCAAGATGGTATACAACTAGAAACTTAATTTAAGTGGTGATTCCTTTCCTTTTCTAAGGCTTTAACAATGCTTCAGAATCTGATACTTGGCAAGAAAAGAAAATGAAGATAAAATTTGGAAAATCAGTCCCCCTTCCATTCTTCGCCACATGCTTGATGCGTCACTGACACCTCGTGCTGAGGCATATAAGCAGCTTCTGCTTAGGAGGTGTTAGCATGATGCCCGTTTATTCAGAGAGTGGGTTTTGTTTGTTTGTCATTTTTAATCCAAGGTATTACCTAGATCCATTTCCTTTCACTTGGTGGAAAACACAGTGCAGAAGACTTGTTCTTTCAAATCAGAATGGACCTGGCTTTACTTCTCAGCCCAGACATTTAATAGATGATGTCTCTTCTCCAAATTTAAAATTTTCTCATTAGCATAAGGGAGTGGGTATTAATAATAAATATCTCAACATAGAGCCTGCCAAAGAGTGCTCAATTAATGCTGGTAATGATAGTGTGTGGGGGGGGGGGTGAATTTTATGACATTGATTACTTTGGGGAAACTCTCCTAGTAAAAATCTTTTTCAATTTAAAGATCTATTCAACAACAGCAACATCAGTCATCTGTTGTGTTAGATGAGTTTTATAACTTCTATCCTGCATGCATATAAGTAATTAGGAACCATGTTTTGTGTAAGGGAAGAAACTTAGAAAACCAGGGTTTTAGAAGAAAGGTTTTGAGAATTTTTGCTTCATCAAAACTCTGTAAGAAGTGATTACTAATGGATATAAAATTTCTTTGGGATTGATATAAATGTTCTGGACTTAGACAATGATGATGACTGCACAGCCTTGGAATGTACAAAAACCATTCCACTGTACACTTTAAAAGGGTGAATTTTATAATATCTGAATCGCATCAATTTAAAAAATATTCTGTTCAGAAAATAACTGGGTATCATCAAGACAGTGTGCGTGTGTGCTCAGTCGCTTTAGTTGTGTCCAACTCTTTTCGACTATATGGACTGTAGCCCCCCAGGCTCCTCTGTCCGTGGGATTCTCTAAGCAAGATTACTGGAGTGGGTTGCCATCCCCTGCCCCAGGGGATCTTCCTGACCTAGGGATCAAAACTGGGTCTCCTGCATTGCAGGCAGATTCTTCACCTCTGAGCCACACCAGGGAAGCTCAGCAAGATGGTATACAACTAGAAACTTAATTTAAGTGGTGATTCCTTTCCTTTTCTAAGGCTTTAACAATGCTTCAGAATCTGATACTTGGCAAGAAAAGAAAATGAAGATAAAATTTGGAAAATCAGTCCCCCTTCCATTCTTCGCCACATGCTTGATGCGTCACTGACACCTCGTGCTGAGGCATATAAGCAGCTTCTGCTTAGGAGGTGTTAGCATGATGCCCGTTTATTCAGAGAGTGGGTTTTGTTTGTTTGTCATTTTTAATCCAAGGTATTACCTAGACACTCAATATTAGAGTTAAATTCTTGATTAGTAAGCATCAGGATCATGTCTTAGCCATTGTATTAGTCAGTAGGTACAACTATCAAAAAGACCGGCCGTTAAGGTGAAAACAACAGCCTGCACTATTTCAATTGTTGTGTGCATATGTGTGTGTGTGTGTGTGTGTGTGCGCAAGCACAGTGTGCTAAGTCGCTTAAGCCATGTCCAACTCTTTTCGACGCTATGAACTGTAGCCTGTCAGGCTCCTCTGTCCGTGGGGATTTTTTTTTCAAATATAGTTTTATTTCTATATTTATTTTTGGCTATGCTGGATCTTTGCTGCTATATGAGCTTTTCTCTAGGTGCAGCAAATGGGGGCCACTCTGTCGTTCCTCAGCTTAGGCTTCTCATTGCAGTGGCTTCCCTTGTTCACAGGCTCAGCAGTTGCAATGCATGGGCTTCGTTGCCCCCTGGCATGTGGGATCTTCCTGGACCAGGGCTTGAACCCCTGTCTCTAACAATGGCAGGTAGATTCCTTGCCACTGAACCACCAGGGAGGCCCCTGTCCATGGGATTTTCCAGGCAAGAATACCAGAGTGAGTTCCCATGCCCTCCTCCAGGGCATCTTCCCAAACCAGAGGTTAAACCCATGTCTCTTACAGCTCCTGTACTGACCAGGCAGGTTCTTTACCACTAGCACCACCCAGGAAGCTATATATAGATATAGATATATGTATATCTATATATATATATTATAGATGTGTGTAAAAGCCTCATATATAAAATGAGCCATAAAATGTTTGCAAATATGCTATTATTATTTACAGTTCTTCTTAAGTCAGATAGAGAAAGCTTATGAAAAGCATCAACTATGGATTTGATGGAAAACTTTCTGCACAGACCTTTATTAAAAAGTTTGGTGATTCCTTTCCTTTTCTAAGGCTTTAACAATGCTTCAGAATCTGATACTTGGCAAGAAAAGAAAATGAAGATAAAATTTGGAAAATCAGTCCCCCTTCCATTCTTCGCCACATGCTTGATGCGTCACTGACACCTCGTGCTGAGGCATATAAGCAGCTTCTGCTTAGGAGGTGTTAGCATGATGCCCGTTTATTCAGAGAGTGGGTTTTGTTTGTTTGTCATTTTTAATCCAAGGTATTACCTAGACACTCAATATTAGAGTTAAATTCTTGATTAGTAAGCATCAGGATCATGTCTTAGCCATTGTATTAGTCAGTAGGTACAACTATCAAAAAGACCGGCCGTTAAGGTGAAAACAACAGCCTGCACTATTTCAATTGTTGTGTGCATATGTGTGTGTGTGTGTGTGCGCAAGCACAGTGTGCTAAGTCGCTTAAGCCATGTCCAACTCTTTTCGACGCTATGAACTGTAGCCTGTCAGGCTCCTCTGTCCGTGGGGATTTTTTTTTCAAATATAGTTTTATTTCTATATTTATTTTTGGCTATGCTGGATCTTTGCTGCTATATGAGCTTTTCTCTAGGTGCAGCAAATGGGGGCCACTCTGTCGTTCCTCAGCTTAGGCTTCTCATTGCAGTGGCTTCCCTTGTTCACAGGCTCAGCAGTTGCAATGCATGGGCTTCGTTGCCCCCTGGCATGTGGGATCTTCCTGGACCAGGGCTTGAACCCCTGTCTCTAACAATGGCAGGTAGATTCCTTGCCACTGAACCACCAGGGAGGCCCCTGTCCATGGGATTTTCCAGGCAAGAATACCAGAGTGAGTTCCCATGCCCTCCTCCAGGGCATCTTCCCAAACCAGAGGTTAAACCCATGTCTCTTACAGCTCCTGTACTGACCAGGCAGGTTCTTTACCACTAGCACCACCCAGGAAGATCTATATCTATATATTTATAGATGTGTGTGTAAAAGCCTCATATATAAAATGAGCCATAAAATGTTTGCAAATATGCTATTATTATTTACAGTTCTTCTTAAGTCAGATAGAGAAAGCTTATGAAAAAGCATCAACTATGGATTTGATGGAATTTACTGACTTTCTGCACAGACTTCTAGGGACTGACAGACCACTTCTGCTTCCAGGAAGTGGATTAAGCAGACTCTCCAAGGCAGCTACCAAATACTCTTCCTGAACAGTGTACAAATTCAGAGTTTTACTATATATGCCTGCCTCTGCTTCTAGCCTCTCAAATGATATTGACATTTTTAAAAATGAAAATAAAATAAAATAAAATACACTTTTGCTCCAGAGATTCCAGGGTCCATTATTACAGGCTTGGGAAAAGTGAGAGGACCAACAAATCATCCAGGAAAAAAATCATCTAAGGACAAAAATGACTGAGATTGATAATTTCCAGAGTCAATTCTCTTATTTTTCAGAATCAATTTTCTAATTCCCAAACTCGTGCAACTTTTTTACAATGACAGAGTTTAAAGATTCATTATGAGATACACACACACACCTCACACACACATTCAAACACATATACATCCTTAATTTTTCAACTAATTTTCTTTCTTTTTAAAAAAATTTTGACCTTTTTTATTGGTTTTCTATTTATTTATTTTCATCCATCTTTATTCCTCGGCCTGTATTCCTCCCATTGCAGTGGCCTCTCTCAGTGCCGAGCACTGGCTCTGGGCACATGAGCTCCAGAGCACTGGCTCGCCTTTGGACACACCAGTCCAGATGCTCCATGGCACGTGGGATCTTCCCTGGCCAGGGATCGAACCAGTGCCCCTTGCACTGCAAGGCGGTGTCCTTACCCACTGGACCACCAGGGAAACCCTCAACTAATTTTCTTAATCTAATTAGAATACCTTATTTTGAAGGAAATAAGAGCACAAATAAATCACTGTTTCTGATGGGTTTTTTTTTTTTTTTTTTTTGGTTTATTTTGGTTTCTTATGCAAGAAAAGGAAATAGTATTTGCATTTTCAAAGCAAAGTCATCTAGGGACATCAAAGCTGGGCAGTATTTATGTGGCATGACACTTAGCCATCTGCAAGCACAATCTTCAATTGCTTTCTCTAACACTATTTCTCCCACAAACATTCACAAGGAAATCAATGATGGATGTAAATGCCAATTTTCAAAAGGTATTTCATCTGACATCATTATCTTACTCAAAGGAAAATATCCCCAGTTCCACAATTGTTTAGGGGAAAAAAATTTAAAATAGTGTGTGCTCAGGAATACAAACCAATTTTGACAAAACATTGAATATTTCACTCCCTTCTTCAAAAGCTTATAATGGTTTCTTTACAGCCTGAAAGAATTCCCAACATCTTTAACTTGACATTCAAAAACTGGCTTAGACGTTACCTGGCTTTCTGTCCACAGTTTCTTCAATGCCCCATCATGCATAATTACTTTAGGTCCACAATTCCATATCTGAAATACCTATGGCTGGGAATGTATTGTAATTTAGATTTTTAGGACAAGGGGTATTTTTAAAAAGTAATATGGTAAATGTATAAAATATCAGCACAATCTCTATATTGGGGAGCCCGAGACTCTTTTTGGTTTAAAGATTCATTATGAGATACACACACACCTCACACACACATTCAAACACATATACATCCTTAATTTTTCAACTAATTTTCTTTCTTTTTAAAAAAATTTTGACCTTTTTTATTGGTTTTCTATTTATTTATTTTCATCCATCTTTATTCCTCGGCCTGTATTCCTCCCATTGCAGTGGCCTCTCTCAGTGCCGAGCACTGGCTCTGGGCACATGAGCTCCAGAGCACTGGCTCGCCTTTGGACACACCAGTCCAGATGCTCCATGGCACGTGGGATCTTCCCTGGCCAGGGATCGAACCAGTGCCCCTTGCACTGCAAGGCGGTGTCCTTACCCACTGGACCACCAGGGAAACCCTCAACTAATTTTCTTAATCTAATTAGAATACCTTATTTTGAAGGAAATAAGAGCACAAATAAATCACTGTTTCTGAGGGGTTTTTTTTTTTTATTTGGTTTATTTTGGTTTCTTATGCAAGAAAAGGAAATAGTATTTGCATTTTCAAAGCAAAGTCATCTAGGGACATCAAAGCTGGGCAGTATTTATGTGGCATGACACTTAGCCATCTGCAAGCACAATCTTCAATTGCTTTCTCTAACACTATTTCTCCCACAAACATTCACAAGGAAATCAATGATGGATGTAAATGCCAATTTTCAAAAGGTATTTCATCTGACATCATTATCTTACTCAAAGGAAAATATCCCCAGTTCCACAATTGTTTAGGGAAAGAAATTTAAAATAGTGTGTGCTCAGGAATACAAACCAATTTTGACAAAACATTGAATATTTCACTCCCTTCTTCAAAAGCTTATAATGGTTTCTTTACAGCCTGAAAGAATTCCCAACATCTTTAACTTGACATTCAAAAACTGGCTTAGACGTTACCTGGCTTTCTGTCCACAGTTTCTTCAATGCCCCATCATGCATAATTACTTTAGGTCCACAATTCCATATCTGAAATACCTATGGCTGGGAATGTATTGTAATTTAGATTTTTAGGACAAGGGGTATTTTTAAAAAGTAATATGGTAAATGTATAAAATATCAGCACAATCTCTATGTTGGAGCAGGACTTATAATAAAAAAACACTGATGTTTCTCCAGCAAAATTTACAAAGAATCTTTTTTGGGGAGGGGGGGAGCGGTGAGAGAGGAGGGCAGGCCGGCCACTTCTCTTGGTCTTTCATTTCTCTATTTTCATCCGTCTTTGTTCTTTGGCTCCTGTGGGCCTCCCATCGCAGTGGCCTCTGTCGTCGCAGAGCACCGGCTCTGGGTGCATGCGCTCCAGAGCACTGGCTCGCATTTGGACACATCAGTCCAGAGGCTCCATGGCATGTGGGATCTTCCCAGGCCAGGGATCGAACCGGTGCCCCTTTGCACTACAAGGCGGTGTCCTTACCCACTGGACCACCATGGAAGCACTACAAAGAGTCTCTTAAACGGAGTAAATAAAGATTATAAACAGCCTCAGATCAGTAAAGGTCAAGTAGTGCCACCAAATAAGTTTACTGCAACTTAAAATAGAAACGATTTTTAGAGCTTCTTAGAAACTGTAGAGGAAGTGTCGAGAGCCTGCATGTACTTTACTTGAACAAAGATCTTTGAACTTTTGAACCTTTGTTAATTTTCTTTTCTTAGCCAAGCAGAGCCTCTGCATCTCTTCTGGTTTATTCACCTCCATCATAGGCCACTTGAAACTCCGCTCTTCCACAGTGCCTACAATCAGAAGATTCATCCTTCCCCTGTTGTCTATTTCTTCCTCCAGGCTAGAAATTTCTTAAGGAACACCCTGTGTTTGTTTTGCCTTTGCATACTGTGACCCCTAGCAGTTTATTTTCCTCAAAAGGGTAAATTGCATAAAGCTACCTACTGGAAAATATCCCCAGTTCCACAATTGTTTAGGAAAGAAATTTAAAATAGTGTGTGCTCAAACCAATTTTGACAAAACATTGAATATTTCACTCCCTTCTTCAAAAGCTTATAATGGTTTCTTTACAGCCTGAAAGAATTCCCAACATCTTTAACTTGACATTCAAAAACTGGCTTAGACGTTACCTGGCTTTCTGTCCACAGTTTCTTCAATGCCCCATCATGCATAATTACTTTAGGTCCACAATTCCATATCTGAAATACCTATGGCTGGGAATGTATTGTAATTTAGATTTTTAGGACAAGGGGTATTTTTAAAAAGTAATATGGTAAATGTATAAAATATCAGCACAATCTCTATGTTGGAGCAGGACTTATAATAAAAAAACACTGATGTTTCTCCAGCAAAATTTACAAAGAATCTTTTTTGGGGAGGGGGGGAGCGGTGAGAGAGGAGGGCAGGCCGGCCACTTCTCTTGGTCTTTCATTTCTCTATTTTCATCCGTCTTTGTTCTTTGGCTCCTGTGGGCCTCCCATCGCAGGGGCCTCTGTTGTTGCTGAGAGCTGGCCCTGGGCGCATGCGCTCCAGTGCTCTGGCCCGATACTTGGCCACATCCGTCCAGCCGCTCCGAGGCACGTGGGATATTCCCAGGCCAGGGATCGAACCGGTGCCCCTTTGCACTACAAGGCGGTGTCCTTACCCACTGGACCACCATGGAAGCACTACAAAGAGTCTCTTAAACGGAGTAAATAAAGATTATAAACAGCCTCAGATCAGTAAAGGTCAAGTAGTGCCACCAAATAAGTTTACTGCAACTTAAAATAGAAACGATTTTTAGAGCTTCTTAGAAACTGTAGAGGAAGTGTCGAGAGCCTGCATGTACTTTACTTGAACAAAGATCTTTGAACTTTTGAACCTTTGTTAATTTTCTTTTCTTAGCCAAGCAGAGCCTCTGCATCTCTTCTGGTTTATTCACCTCCATCATAGGCCACTTGAAACTCCGCTCTTCCACAGTGCCTACAATCAGAAGATTCATCCTTCCCCTGTTGTCTATTTCTTCCTCCAGGCTAGAAATTTCTTAAGGAACACCCTGTGTTTGTTTTGCCTTTGCATACTGTGACCCCTAGCAGTGTATTTTCCTCAAAAGGGTAAATAAATTGCATAAAGCTAGCCTACTCAAAACAAAAATAATGACAAACCAAGTGTTATGACATATCTCCATTCCTCTCTATAAATCTGGATTTTTATAAAATGACCAGTTTCTGCTTTTTTTAAAACTAGTTTTACTCAGAGCCTATCTTTCTGATCAAGTATTTTCTAGCAAGGTTGAGAAAACGGATAAGCAGTTTAGAAACTAGTTTTAACTCTAGTTCAACTCTCTGAGTCGACTTCAAAGATACCAATTTTAGATGGTGTAATGCTAAGAAAATATAAGTTGAAAAATTAACTTTCTCATATATTGCACTCTTGATTCTTCTATAATTATTTAAGCATATTTAAATTATTTCCAGAAGCAAGTTTTAAGCTCTTTAGTGGGTCATAAATGTATCTTCTTATTTTTTATTTTTTTCAGTACACTGCAGACAATTGAGGATTCCTTAATGAATTAATATGTGACTGAATAATAATTATTATTATGGATGAATATAAATCATTCTTAAATTAAATATTTAGGTGAATGGAATAACTATTTTCTAATACTAGAGATCAAAGAACATATCTCCAAACAGAAACTGTATCCTATTATTTTAAGTTTGAGGGACTACAATGTAGTTCCCTTTGTATTCTCACTTAAATTTTACTTTATGCTGCTTATGAGCTTATATTTTATTTTGGTAATTTAGTTGAATGTCATAAGAAATGATATTTTGACTCTCTTTGTAATGAAATAATTATTGGTATATTTACAAAGCAAACAAAAAGAAATGAATAAAATAACTGGCATAATGTGAATAACAATAGAAATAGCATATTGGATGTGTTTTGGCTATGAGGATTGAAGAATATCCTTGAATAATTCCTAGATCATAAGATTAGTAAACCAATATGGGTTTTCTACTTTTGGTATTATTTTTCACCTGGAATAGTTGTGTGATATTAGGTACAAAACTGAGCAGCATTTTGGGGGTGTTAAATGAGCCAACCTCTGTGATCCATTTCAGTGGATGAGTCTGTAAGTCTAGGTAAGAGCTAAACATCTGTTTCTGAAACCATCATCACAACTAGCTTGTCTGGACTTTGACTTTTCCTGTTGCTGGGAATTGGATGGAAAGTCAGATGAGGGAAGTGACGTGGGCTACCACAGGCAAGTTCCTAAGAAATTACTGGGCCCCTGGATATGAAGACATGAATGATGATGACACGGATAGCTCAGATAGTCCTCGAACCCCGGTAAGTTTTTTAGACCTAAAATTCGCCCTTTAGAAAGTGAGATAAGTTCAGAAGGAGAAGAGGAATGGGTAAATATGATATAACCTAAAGGAGGAACATATATTAATTTAAAAGACAAGAATATTGTGTCCAAAAGAAGTAAGAGAAATTTTGAATCAGTGAAAGAAAGTTCCTCTAGCAAGGCAGAAAATGAAACTTCATCTGAGTCACAGCCACCCCGTAAGAGTGAGCGGGGGAAGCATGAGAAGTAAAGAAAGAATTTTTTAAAAAAACAATGGGTCATTATTCTTAGGTATAGAGCAGCTCCAGTTAAAATGAATAGCCTGCCCTGGTCTAGCACAGGGTGTTAAAGTTCCAAAGTTAAGATTTTTCCTTAATCATGAGTTTAAATAATATAAAGGGAAGAAAATATTTGATTTCAAGGATTTGATTTGAATGTGTTTTGCTCAAGTGAAATAGAGTTAATTTTATGTAATTCTTGAATAGATATAAGTTGAAATAGAGAAGTGATGAGTTGATGATTTATTAAGTGAATCAGTATGTTTAGAAAGAAAGGTTATATAAATTAAGTGGTTGAAAACCATTAGAAATCAAATAGTTAGAAACAAAGAAGTTATAAAGAAATTGAAAAGAAAGGAAAAATTTATTATAAAAAGAGTGATGATTAGACTGTGAGACAGCTTGCTCATGCGGCTCGAACATGAGAGGCTCTCCAGTTCTGGGGTACGACTATTGTATTTTTATTGATTGAGTTCTGAACTTTTAAACCTTATTGTTATGGTTTGACTATGATTACTGATGCACAGCTATGTTGTATTAAATTGATTACTAAGACGTATAAATGTTGATTTACAGTCTAGGTAAGAGCTAAACATCTGAAACCATCATCACAACTAGCTTGTCTGGACTTTGACTTTTCCTGTTGCTGGGAATTGGATGGAAAGTCAGATGAGGGAAGTGACGTGGGCTACCACAGGCAAGTTCCTAAGAAATTACTGGGCCCCTGGATATGAAGACATGAATGATGATGACACGGATAGCTCAGATAGTCCTCGAACCCCGGTAAGTTTTTTAGACCTAAAATTCGCCCTTTAGAAAGTGAGATAAGTTCAGAAGGAGAAGAGGAATGGGTAAATATGATATAACCTAAAGGAGGAACATATATTAATTTAAAAGACAAGAATATTGTGTCCAAAAGAAGTAAGAGAAATTTTGAATCAGTGAAAGAAAGTTCCTCTAGCAAGGCAGAAAATGAAACTTCATCTGAGTCACAGCCACCCCGTAAGAGTGAGCGGGGGAAGCATGAGAAGTAAAGAAAGAATTTTTTAAAAAAACAATGGGTCATTATTCTTAGGTATAGAGCAGCTCCAGTTAAAATGAATAGCCTGCCCTGGTCTAGCACAGGGTGTTAAAGTTCCAAAGTTAAGATTTTTCCTTAATCATGAGTTTAAATAATATAAAGGGAAGAAAATATTTGATTTCAAGGATTTGATTTGAATGTGTTTTGCTCAAGTGAAATAGAGTTAATTTTATGTAATTCTTGAATAGATATAAGTTGAAATAGAGAAGTGATGAGTTGATGATTTATTAAGTGAATCAGTATGTTTAGAAAGAAAGGTTATATAAATTAAGTGGTTGAAAACCATTAGAAATCAAATAGTTAGAAACAAAGAAGTTATAAAGAAATTGAAAAGAAAGGAAAAATTTATTATAAAAAGAGTGATGATTAGACTGTGAGACAGCTTGCTCATGCGGCTCGAACATGAGAGGCTCTCCAGTTCTGGGGTACGACTATTGTATTTTTATTGATTGAGTTCTGAACTTTTAAACCTTATTGTTATGGTTTGACTATGATTACTGATGCACAGCTATGTTGTATTAAATTGATTACTAAGACGTATAAATGTTGATTTACAGTCTTGCAATAAATCTGATCTTGATTTGAACTCCACACCTTTTTACTGTTGAAGTTCTAGTCTCAAATTAGAGGGAACTACAGAGTATAGGTTGAAGTTTTCTGATAATAGTACCGGGGCAATTAAGTGTTTCCCCAATTCTATTAATGAGAAATAAGTAACTATGCTCTGCCCACAGCAGAAGCCTGAGGATGTCTTGAATCCCCATTGAGCAGATACTGAAACTCACACTGGATCCACCAAAACACGTGGAAATCCTACCCTCTGTCCCCACATCGTAGAGAAGACCCCATGGTGATCAAGAACACCTAATCAGTGTCCGGATCAGCAGCCTGTTGTGCAGCACTGCACAGTAGTCCTGTGCCTACTTGAGCTGTCTGAGGAATCAAGTATTACCAGATGCCCCCTCGTGTAGGTAAAATCTAACACTGTACTCTAGTCTCCACAACTGCATATGTATAAGCACTAATGATTGAGACACGTATACCAGTTCATCATGACGAACACATTTTCCCTGGCACTGATCTCCAGGAGACATTTATCATATGCATCCTCAGTAAAAATGCAGTGAGGATCTTAAAGCACTCAGTCGTCAATGGCAATTTTGGAATGATGTTCCAATAATCTGGAAAAGCCTTTCCTATATGACCATTGGTCACTCTTCTCCACAGAAAACCCTTCACAATCATGTGCACACTTTTCATGAAATTTCGCCTTCTAGCTCATCTGTGAACTCTGTCCAACTGCTATCCTTAATTCCAGCTGGCCTCTGTCACCTAGAAAAGGGTGACCAGGTGACACATGGTAAAGAGACTGGAATTGTAGCAGCTAGAGAAAGTAACTCCTAGGAGAAAATAAAAATTTCCACAATATATCCAGAGAGTTCTTTCATAGAAAAAATATTGTTTAATTGTTCAGTGTGGCAGTCTTTCAACCAACTCAGGGTAAAATCCTGGTATTTTAAGGAGACAAATCTCAATATAAGACAGTCTTTCTTTCCTTCAACCCCACCCATCGCTGAAGTTACTTGTTTCTCCTCTAAGTAAGCTTGTCGTCACCATTAGAGTATATTTAAGCTTTGGGCAAAGGAACTTGAACCACATGGCTACATTCTCTGAGATAAATTAGCTCTCAGAGATTTAACAATGGTTCAACCAGACTGACTCGAGGCATAGGAATCTAGGTGTCCCGAACAAAGCCTACCGAAAGGAAATAGAGAAAAGTTTAAAATTTCTCTAGCTTGAGGTTGGATAAAATTAGGTAGTTGTAATCATTGCCTCCTAAATGATGAACAGAGGAACATAGTGGAAAAACCTCCAACTTTTGAGTCTGGCTGACTTGAATTCAAGTCCTGGTTCTGTCATTGTGTTGTGTGATCTTAGACAACTTATGCAACCTCTCTGAGTCTCAGCTGCTTCATCTAAATATAGATAAGAGCTCCTTATTACAGAGTATTGTAAGGAAACTATGAAATGTGATACATACAGTGCCTAGCACAATGCTAGGTTTAGAAGAGAAACTAAATAAACTGAAATTAGCATCATTAATAGTGTAAATGTGTACTATAGCAAAGCCAGTCTTTTAAGGTCATCTGTGGAAAGATCAGTTTCAGATACATTCAAAAATAAAGGAGCTTCCCTGGTGGTCCAGTGGGTAAGGACACTGCCTTGCAGTGCAGGGGGTGCCCGTTCGATACCTGGCCTGGAAAGATCCCACATACCGCGGAGCGGCTGGACTGGTGTGTCCAATTACCAAGCCAGAGCTCTGGAGCACATGCACCCAGAGCCGGTGCTCTGCAACAACAGAGGCCATCGCGGTGGGAGGCCCACACAGGCCAAAGAACAAAGATGGATGAAAATAGACAAATGAAAGACCAATAGAAGTGGCCCACCTCCCACCCCATCCCCCCTCTAAATAAATAAATAAATGTTAAAAAAAAAAGGGAGAAATTCAAGATGAGTTGAATTTTAAAATCTGTAACATGATTATTATGCGAAACGTCTGCTTTTAATTGTCATTATCTTTCACCCTCAGGGTAAAATCCTGGTATTTTAAGGAGACAAATCTCAATATAAGTCAGTCTTTCTTTCCTTCAACCCCACTCATCGCTGAATTTACTTGTTTCTCCTCTAAGTAAGCTTGTCGTCACCATTAGAGTATATTTAAGCTTTGGGCAAAGGAACTTGAACCACATGGCTACATTCTCTGAGATAAATTAGCTCTCAGAGATTTAACAATGGTTCAACCAGACTGACTCGAGGCATAGGAATCTAGGTGTCCCGAACAAAGCCTACCGAAAGGAAATAGAGAAAAGTTTAAAATTTCTCTAGCTTGAGGTTGGATAAAATTAGGTAGTTGTAATCATTGCCTCCTAAATGATGAACAGAGGAACATAGTGGAAAAACCTCCAACTTTTGAGTCTGGCTGACTTGAATTCAAGTCCTGGTTCTGTCATTGTGTTGTGTGATCTTAGACAACTTATGCAACCTCTCTGAGTCTCAGCTGCTTCATCTAAATATAGATAAGAGCTCCTTATTACAGAGTATTGTAAGGAAACTATGAAATGTGATACATACAGTGCCTAGCACAATGCTAGGTTTAGAAGAGAAACTAAATAAACTGAAATTAGCATCATTAATAGTGTAAATGTGTACTATAGCAAAGCCAGTCTTTTAAGGTCATCTGTGGAAAGATCAGTTTCAGATACATTCAAAAATAAAGGAGCTTCCCTGGTGGTCCAGTGGGTAAGGACACTGCCTTGCAGTGCAGGGGGTGCCCGTTCGATACCTGGCCTGGAAAGATCCCACATACGCTGTAGTGGCTGGACTGGTGTGTCCAATTACCAAGCCAGAGCTCTGGAGCACATGCACCCAGAGCCGGTGCTCTGCAACAACAGAGGCCATCGCGGTGGGAGGCCCACACAGGCCAAAGAACAAAGATGGATGAAAATAGACAAATGAAAGACCAATAGAAGTGGCCCACCTCCCACCCCATCCCCCCTCTAAATAAATAAATAAATGTTAAAAAAAAAAGGGAGAAATTCAAGATGAGTTGAATTTTAAAATCTGTAACATGATTATTATGAGAAACATCTGCTTTTAAAAGGCAGGAGGAGAATATTGTGACAGATTCTTGCCTGAAAAATCACAGGGACAGAGGAGCCTGGCAGCCTACAGTCCATAGAGTCTCAAAGAGCTGGAAACAACCGAGTAACTGAGCACACACACACACCCTCCATCATGACAAATCAAGAATATTCCAAAATCACAATGGAGAGCAAAAATTTGACAGTAGTTATTAGGTTCAATTCTTATTTCTTTCCACCTAGAATATAAGCTTTATGAGAGAAGGAACTTTGTTTCTCTTATTCATCAATATATTTCCAGAGACTAGAACCATCTCTGTCACATAACTGATACTCAATAAATATCTGTTCTCATAAACACTAAAAATAAATATACACAAATAAATGAGTATGGGCTTCCCTGGTGACTCATATGGTAAAGAATCTGCCTACAGTGCAGGAGACCCAGATTCAATCCCTGGGTCAGGAAGGTCCCTTAGAGAAGGGAAGAGTAACCACTCCAGTATTCTTGCCTGGGCAATCCCAGGGGCAGAGAAGCCTGGTGGGTTACAGTCCACTGCATCCCAAAAAGTCAGACACAACTTAGCAACTGAACAGCAAAACAAACTATAGCTGATAGACCTTGATTTTTTTAATAAAATTCTAGCTTATAATGCCATAAAATTGGCCACATGAACATGATATTAAATTATCTTCAACTTGCTGAATACAAACTGAATTGAAAACCAATAGAAACCATCCCCAACTTACAATTCTTCAAAATATTTGGGAAAGGTTCCCAAGACCAGCAAAATAGCTTCCCTGGTGGTCCAGTGGGTAAGGACACTGCCTTGCAGTGCAGGGGGTGCCCGTTCGATACCTGGCCTGGAAAGATCCCACATACCGCGGAGCGGCTGGACTGGTGTGTCCAATTACCAAGCCAGAGCTCTGGAGCACATGCACCCAGAGCCGGTGCTCTGCAACAACAGAGGCCATCGCGGTGGGAGGCCCACACAGGCCAAAGAACAAAGATGGATGAAAATAGACAAATGAAAGACCAATAGAAGTGGCCCACCTCCCACCCCATCCCCCCTCTAAATAAATAAATAAATGTTAAAAAAAAAAGGGAGAAATTCAAGATGAGTTGAATTTTAAAATCTGTAACATGATTATTATGAGAAACATCTGCTTTTAAAAGGCAGGAGGAGAATATTGTGACAGATTCTTGCCTGAAAAATCACAGGGACAGAGGAGCCTGGCAGCCTACAGTCCATAGAGTCTCAAAGAGCTGGAAACAACCGAGTAACTGAGCACACACACACACCCTCCATCATGACAAATCAAGAATATTCCAAAATCACAATGGAGAGCAAAAATTTGACAGTAGTTATTAGGTTCAATTCTTATTTCTTTCCACCTAGAATATAAGCTTTATGAGAGAAGGAACTTTGTTTCTCTTATTCATCAATATATTTCCAGAGACTAGAACCATCTCTGTCACATAACTGATACTCAATAAATATCTGTTCTCATAAACACTAAAAATAAATATACACAAATAAATGAGTATGGGCTTCCCTGGTGACTCATATGGTAAAGAATCTGCCTACAGTGCAGGAGACCCAGATTCAATCCCTGGGTCAGGAAGGTCCCTTAGAGAAGGGAAGAGTAACCACTCCAGTATTCTTGCCTGGGCAATCCCAGGGGCAGAGAAGCCTGGTGGGTTACAGTCCACTGCATCCCAAAAAGTCAGACACAACTTAGCAACTGAACAGCAAAACAAACTATAGCTGATAGACCTTGATTTTTTTAATAAAATTCTAGCTTATAATGCCATAAAATTGGCCACATGAACATGATATTAAATTATCTTCAACTTGCTGAATACAAACTGAATTGAAAACCAATAGAAACCATCCCCAACTTACAATTCTTCAAAATATTTGGGAAAGGTTCCCAAGACCAGCACTTAACCACGGTATTCTAACTATAGACCCAGCCAGAGTTATCTTTTAGTCACTGAACTTTCAACCATCACTTTCTTTTCCATAACTTCTGCCACAGTTTTTATCAACACGTGCCAGGAAAGAATGCTCTGTATTCCTATGGAAATATTTTCCAAGCATCAACTAGGAAATTTACTGGAGGTCTTTGTATTGCAGAAGATAGATGACTAGAACAAGAAGTGAAGTCAAAAAATAAACTGAAATAAGAAACTTCAACATTATTATATGATTTGGTCATGACTTTGATAGCTATATTTCTAAGTGAGTAATTTTGACTGATATTCAAAACTGTACACATTTCCAGTTTTGTGTTAGGATATGCTGAGGGAGAGTTTAGGGAAGCTGGCCTTAGAAAGATCATGCATGCATAGAAAGAAAACTTAGAGCTTTTGTCAATTGGATTGGTGACAATGGATAATATGAAGCAATTTAAAGGCCCTAATTCTCAAAGCATTGATACATGTTCACAACATAAAGGATGAAGTGGAAATATTCTTTAAATGTCAAATTCACATAGGAATATTAGAATGGATCGATTTAAGATATTACATAGTTCAATGCCTTCATTGTATAAGTGGAAAAAATTGAGGCTCAGCGAAGAGAAATGAATCACTCAATAAATTTAACAACTAGCAACACATAGTGACCTAATTTGGAGCAGACTTTCAGTCTTTTATTTCTAATTCCAAAGCATTGCAATTCATTCCCTCCCACTTTGCAGCTGAGTGGCTATTATCTGTGTTTCTCTTGATACTACCATGATTCATCTGCCATACTTTGGATAAGGGTCTGTTAATTCCACAAGGTATGTATTAGATTAACCAAGCCAAGAAAGTTGAACTTTTTAACAGGTCAAAGCTACTGATAGACCTTGATTTTTAATAAAATTCTAGCTTATAATGCCATAAAATTGGCCACATGAACATGATATTAAATTATCTTCAACTTGCTGAATACAAACTGAATTGAAAACCAATAGAAACCATCCCCAACTTACAATTCTTCAAAATATTTGGGAAAGGTTCCCAAGACCAGCACTTAACCACGGTATTCTAACTATAGACCCAGCCAGAGTTATCTTTTAGTCACTGAACTTTCAACCATCACTTTCTTTTCCATAACTTCTGCCACAGTTTTTATCAACACGTGCCAGGAAAGAATGCTCTGTATTCCTATGGAAATATTTTCCAAGCATCAACTAGGAAATTTACTGGAGGTCTTTGTATTGCAGAAGATAGATGACTAGAACAAGAAGTGAAGTCAAAAAATAAACTGAAATAAGAAACTTCAACATTATTATATGATTTGGTCATGACTTTGATAGCTATATTTCTAAGTGAGTAATTTTGACTGATATTCAAAACTGTACACATTTCCAGTTTTGTGTTAGGATATGCTGAGGGAGAGTTTAGGGAAGCTGGCCTTAGAAAGATCATGCATGCATAGAAAGAAAACTTAGAGCTTTTGTCAATTGGATTGGTGACAATGGATAATATGAAGCAATTTAAAGGCCCTAATTCTCAAAGCATTGATACATGTTCACAACATAAAGGATGAAGTGGAAATATTCTTTAAATGTCAAATTCACATAGGAATATTAGAATGGATCGATTTAAGATATTACATAGTTCAATGCCTTCATTGTATAAGTGGAAAAAATTGAGGCTCAGCGAAGAGAAATGAATCACTCAATAAATTTAACAACTAGCAACACATAGTGACCTAATTTGGAGCAGACTTTCAGTCTTTTATTTCTAATTCCAAAGCATTGCAATTCATTCCCTCCCACTTTGCAGCTGAGTGGCTATTATCTGTGTTTCTCTTGATACTACCATGATTCATCTGCCATACTTTGGATAAGGGTCTGTTAATTCCACAAGGTATGTATTAGATTAACCAAGCCAAGAAAGTTGAACTTTTTAACAGGTCAAAGCTACTGAAAGATTTTAATTCAGAGATTGCTCTAATCACATATGTGTTTTCAAAGGACTACTCTGGAACCAGTATGGAGGTGAAGAAGAGAAAGATGTCCCAACAAGAAGTTTTCAGGCTTCATCTGTGGCAAATAAAATGGGGCTAAAGATAAGAGAACGAGTTTGGATGGTGAGGACATGCAATTGACAGAATGCGGTTATTAATTGTATCTGAGAAGTGGAAGACAGGAAGAGGCAATGATACACAGGCTCCTGGCATCATGGTAAGTGGATAAAGAACTCAAAATCAAAAAGAAGGCTTCTGTAGACATTTTTCATTCATGAGAGAATAATGGCTATTCTCAGCAAAATGTGTGAAGCACTGCATATGGGAAATAAATTAACATTGGATAAGAGATAAGGAAATGAATCATAAGGAATGTAGTATGTCATGTCTGCTAGGCTATAAAGAAAGGGAGAGGGTTTCTGAAAGAACGAATCGTCACAAAACTGGAGCATCACGCCCGACAGCGTGGGAGGGGAGGGCAGAAAGGTAAGTTGGAGCTACATGCTGGAAGATTACTGATATGTAACTAAAACATTCAGAGTTAACTCAAGGAAAAAAATAACACTCAATGAAAGTTCTGTAATAGATTTAACAAAATGAAAATTTTAAAGTACCTTAAAATATCTCAAATGTTTTGAATAACATAATTATCTTTTTTTCTTTCTTTAAAGAAAAAGCAAGTTTTTGTTCCACTGAATTTAACTTTCTCTCTCTTTGTCATTGTTCAGTCACTCAGTCCTGTCCAACTGTTTGTGATCCCATGGGCTGCAGCATGCCAGTCTTCCCTCTACTTCACTATCTCTTGGAGTTGGCTAAAATTCATGTCCATTGTGCCACTGATGTCATCTAACCATCTCATCCCCTGTCACCCCCTTTTCCCCCTGTCTTCAAGTTTTCCAAGTATAAGGGTCTTTTCCAGTGAGCTGACCCTTCACATCAGGTGACCAAGGTACTGGAGCTTCCACTTCAGCATCAGTCCTGCCAATGAATATCCAAGGGACTCTCAAGACTATTCTCTAGCATTAGAATTCAAAAGCATCCATTTTTTGGCGTTCGGCCTACTTTATGGTCCAACTCTCACATCCATACATGTCAATTTTTTTTTCAATTTTTTTTTTAAATTTGTTTATCTTTTGGGGGAGGGGTGGGGAGGGAGGGGGATGGGCGGGTGTCTTCTATTGGTCTTTGATTTCTCTATTTTCATCCGTCTTTGTTCTTCGGCTCCTGTGGGCCTCCCATCACGGTGGCCTCTGTCGTAGCAGAGCACCGGCTCTAGGCGCATGCGCGCCAGAGCTCCAGCTCGGTAATTAGACACATAGGTCCAGCCGCTCCGCAGCACGTGGGATCTTCCCAGGCCAGGGATCGAACCGGCGCCCCTTGCACTGCAAGGCAATGTCCTTACCCCATGTCCTTCCTATGTATGGGAAGCCCCCATACATGTCAATTTTGCTGAGATAAGGAGGCACAAATCAGAATTTGGGGCAGCTGAAATAGCTTAAATCTGTGGAAGAGTGTTAAAAAGTAGTAGCTGCCAGGAGGAGTAAGGGAAGCAAGGAAACCTCTAAGAGATTGCCTTCACGTCCTTGACCAAAATAGGGGCTATTCATATGCAGGTAAAGAATCTATGAAGCCCTCAGAGCAGCTGCAGTGCTAAATCCTGGGTTTAATCTGCATGGAGGTAATAGGACATTAACCAGTGCTCAGAGATATTTCAATACTAACCCATCCAGAGTAGAAAAGCTTTGCAGAGCAACTTGGATGTTGAATTGAGATGCCAAAATGATCATGCCACCTAGGAGTAAAGATTTTACCCTCTGGTAAGAGTCTTAGCAAAGACTAAGGACAAAAATAGAATTAAAGCATAAAACCAATTCTAACAAAATCAAGAGAAACTACCAGCAGTTTAACCACTTGCCAGAACAAAATGAAGCTCTTCAAAGAAAAACAACATACTCTATGTTTGCTACAATAGGCTAGCATACTTATAAATATACCAGATCTGCAAACAAGTAGGGAAAATGAGCTCACAATTAAAAGTTAAAAGAAGTTAATACAAATAGATTCTAAGATGACAGAGATGTTAAGTTAGACGACAAGAACTTTGAAACAACATATAATTATATTTTATTTTTCAGTTAAATTCTAGAACTGAAAAATACTGTACTTGAATACATTTACTGGCTAGACTGCGTAGCAGATTGGACACTGCAAAAGAAAGGTCAACAAACTGAGGACTTATGAATAGAAATTAAGCAATTCTAAAGACAGAATTTAAAAAGAACAGAGTCTTGGCAGTTCAGGTAATCCAGATAAGTGTAATTTAAGTTCCTAGAGTGTGGAGAGGAGAGAGAGAAACAGACAGAGAGAGATGGCAGAGTAGGGGGCAAATGAGAGAGAGAGAGAGAGAAGGAGACAAAAAAAAAGTGAAAATTTCAAATGTAATTTGAAAGTCATCTTACATATCTATACTTACATATCCAGCCCTAAGCCAAATAAAGAGAAAGAAACCTTCAACCAGGTATTCTGTAATCAAACTGCTGAGAATGATGATAAAAAAATCTGAAAAGCAATCTAAAGTAATAAAAATATTACATATAGGAAAATAGAAAGATCTGACCTCTCATCACAAAACTCTAAAGGCTAAAAAGTCTTGTAACAACAGCTTTTAAATGCTGAATTTTTTTTAAAAAAAATTCAATTCAGAATTCTGTATCTTATAGAAACAATATTTCAAAAATGAAGATAAAATAATTCAATAGATGCAAGCTGAGAGAATGTTACTTGCAGAAAGTGCACTATGAGAAGTGATAGGGGCTTCCCTGGTGGTCCAGTGGATGGAGTCTGCCTTGCAGTGCAAGCGGTGCCTGTTCGATCCCTGGCCCATAAGATCCCACGTGCTGTGGAGTGGCTGGACCGGTGTGTCCAATTGTGAGCCAGCGCTCTGGAGCACATGCCCCCAGAGCCGGTACTCTGCAGCAAGAGAGGCCACTGCAATGGAAGGCCCACATGGGCTGAGGAGTAAAGACAGATGAAAATAAATAAGAAAAGAAATGATAAACACTGTGTGCAAGTTTTTGTGTTGACATGTTTTCAGTTTATTTGGGTAAGTATCAACCAGTATGATTCACATGGTAAGAGTATGTTTGGTTTTATAAAAACTGACAAACTGTCTTCTAAAAATTTAGTAGTACACTTGTATAAATAACCCAAACAAAAGAAGAAACCATAAGGGAAATTAGAAAATATTTGAAAATATAAATGAAATTAAGCACTATATACCTGTGTGATGCAGCTTAAGCAGGTCTTTGAAATAAACATGTTTTAAATTCTCATGTTTGAAAAGAAGAACATTTTCAATTCAATAATCTAAGGTTTAACATTAAGAAGATACAAAAGTAGAGCAAATTAAACACAAATAAATCAAAGAAAGGAAAAAAATAAAGAACAGAAATCAATGGAAAAAAAATTCAGGTAATCCAGATAAGTGTAATTTAAGTTCCTAGAGTGTGGAGAGGAGAGAGAGAAACAGACAGAGAGATGGCAGAGTAGGGGGCAAATGAGAGAGAGAGAGAGAGAAGGAGACAAAAAAAAAGTGAAAATTTCAAATGTAATTTGAAAGTCATCTTACATATCTATACTTACATATCCAGCCCTAAGCCAAATAAAGAGAAAGAAACCTTCAACCAGGTATTCTGTAATCAAACTGCTGAGAATGATGATAAAAAAATCTGAAAAGCAATCTAAAGTAATAAAAATATTACATATAGGAAAATAGAAAGATCTGACCTCTCATCACAAAACTCTAAAGGCTAAAAAGTCTTGTAACAACAGCTTTTAAATGCTGAATTTTTTTTAAAAAAAATTCAATTCAGAATTCTGTATCTTATAGAAACAATATTTCAAAAATGAAGATAAAATAATTCAATAGATGCAAGCTGAGAGAATGTTACTTGCAGAAAGTGCACTATGAGAAGTGATAGGGGCTTCCCTGGTGGTCCAGTGGATGGAGTCTGCCTTGCAGTGCAAGCGGTGCCTGTTCGATCCCTGGCCCATAAGATCCCACGTGCTGTGGAGTGGCTGGACCGGTGTGTCCAATTGTGAGCCAGCGCTCTGGAGCACATGCCCCCAGAGCCGGTACTCTGCAGCAAGAGAGGCCACTGCAATGGAAGGCCCACATGGGCTGAGGAGTAAAGACAGATGAAAATAAATAAGAAAAGAAATGATAAACACTGTGTGCAAGTTTTTGTGTTGACATGTTTTCAGTTTATTTGGGTAAGTATCAACCAGTATGATTCACATGGTAAGAGTATGTTTGGTTTTATAAAAACTGACAAACTGTCTTCTAAAAATTTAGTAGTACACTTGTATAAATAACCCAAACAAAAGAAGAAACCATAAGGGAAATTAGAAAATATTTGAAAATATAAATGAAATTAAGCACTATATACCTGTGTGATGCAGCTTAAGCAGGTCTTTGAAATAAACATGTTTTAAATTCTCATGTTTGAAAAGAAGAACATTTTCAATTCAATAATCTAAGGTTTAACATTAAGAAGATACAAAAGTAGAGCAAATTAAACACAAATAAATCAAAGAAAGGAAAAAAATAAAGAACAGAAATCAATGGAATACAAAACAATGTAGAAAATTAATGAAGCCAATAAGTTTTTTTAGAGAAAGTACTAAAATTGTTAAACCCTATCTACCAAAACCCTACCTAAAATTGTTAACCATGAACCCTACCAAAGCTAAGTAGATAAAGCACTACCACAAATTCCATATGCATAAAACATGTCCAAAAAGAGACCGTTATGGGCTTCCCTGGTGGTCCAGTGGGTAAGGACACTGCCTTGCAGTGCAAGGGCCGCTGGTTCAATCCCTGGCCTGGGAAGATCCCGCGTGCCGCGAAGCGGCTAGACCCATGTGTCCAATTACCAAGCCGGAGCTCTGGAGCGCATGCTCCCAGAGCCGGTGCTCTGCGACAACAGAGGCCATCACAATGGGAGGCCCACATGGGCCGAAGAACAAACATGGATGAAAAATAGATAAACGAAAGACCAACAGAAGTGGCCCGCCCCAGCCCCCTCCCTCCCCAACCCGCCCCCAAACCCGCAAAAAAACAACAAAAAAAATAGAGACTGTTATGAACATTCTCATGCCATATTATTCAAATGAGATAAAATTATGAATTTCTTGAAAAGTATAAATTTAAAATCGACAGAAAAATAAAATGCATATGAATTTTTATGTCTTACGTCTTATGAATTTTTAATTTGTAAACAAAATCCTTTTCATAAAGAAAGCTGCAGACCCAGTTGGTTTTATTGCTGAACTATATCAAATATTAAAGAAAGGGGAATGCTAAGCTTAAATAAACTTTCATAAATTAAAGGAGGAAAGAAAACTTCCTCCCAACTGAGAAGGCTATTAATGAAAAGAAAATATAAATAAATATCCTTAGACACTGGTACCAAAAAAATCATTAATAAAATTCTACCAAATCAAATATGCCTGCACAGAAGCGAAGTCCCTTCAGTCGTGTCTGACTCTTCACGACCCTGTTGACTGTAGCTCACCAATATCCCCTCTCCATGGGATTCTCCAGGCAAGAATACTGCCCTGCGTTGCTGTGCCCTCCTCCAGGGGATCTTCCTAACCCAGAGATTACGGATCAAACATACCAATATATAAAATACAGTTACCAGGGGAAAAGGCGGCAGGGACAGTTAGGGAGATTAGGATTGACATGTATACACTGCTATATTTAAAATGCTATATTTTAAATATACACTGCTATATTTAAACCAACAAATACCTACTCTATAGAACATGGAATTCTTTTCCAAAATAGGAAAAGAATTTGGAAAAGAATAGATACATATGTGTGTGTGTGTATAACTGAATCACTTTGTTGTATACCTGAAACTAACACACATTATTAATCAACTATGTTTTTTTCCTTTCACACAAGTATGTTAGGACACTGCCTTGCAGTGCAAGGGCCGCTGGTTCAATCCCTGGCCTGGGAAGATCCGCGTGCCGCGGCTAGACCCATGTGTCCAATTACCAAGCCGGAGCTCTGGAGCGCATGCTCCCAGAGCCGGTGCTCTGCGACAACAGAGGCCATCACAATGGGAGGCCCACATGGGCCGAAGAACAAACATGGATGAAAAATAGATAAACGAAAGACCAACAGAAGTGGCCCGCCCCAGCCCCCTCCCTCCCCAACCCGCCCCCAAACCCGCAAAAAAACAACAAAAAAAATAGAGACTGTTATGAACATTCTCATGCCATATTATTCAAATGAGATAAAATTATGAATTTCTTGAAAAGTATAAATTTAAAATCGACAGAAAAATAAAATGCATATGAATTTTTATGTCTTACGTCTTATGAATTTTTAATTTGTAAACAAAATCCTTTTCATAAAGAAAGCTGCAGACCCAGTTGGTTTTATTGCTGAACTATATCAAATATTAAAGAAAGGGGAATGCTAAGCTTAAATAAACTTTCATAAATTAAAGGAGGAAAGAAAACTTCCTCCCAACTGAGAAGGCTATTAATGAAAAGAAAATATAAATAAATATCCTTAGACACTGGTACCAAAAAAATCATTAATAAAATTCTACCAAATCAAATATGCCTGCACAGAAGCGAAGTCCCTTCAGTCGTGTCTGACTCTTCACGACCCTGTTGACTGGAGCTCCCCAATACCCCCTCCCCATGGGATTCTCCAGGCAAGAATACTGCCCTGCGTTGCTGTGCCCTCCTCCAGGGGATCTTCCTAACCCAGAGATTACGGATCAAACATACCAATATATAAAATACAGTTACCAGGGGAAAAGGCGGCAGGGACAGTTAGGGAGATTAGGATTGACATGTATACACTGCTATATTTAAAATGCTATATTTTAAATATACACTGCTATATTTAAACCAACAAATACCTACTCTATAGAACATGGAATTCTTTTCCAAAATAGGAAAAGAATTTGGAAAAGAATAGATACATATGTGTGTGTGTGTATAACTGAATCACTTTGTTGTATACCTGAAACTAACACACATTATTAATCAACTATGTTTTTTTCCTTTTCTTTTTTCACAATCACAAGTTTTTTTATTTTGCTTTTTTGCTTTTACAGAGTTTTGTTGTTTACAGGTATGTATAATTCCAGATTAGTCATATGTATATCCCATTGTTATTTCTGTTGAGTCACTGTGTGTCCAACTCTTTGTGACTCCATGGACTGTAGACATGCTGCTCCTCTGTCTATGGAGTACCTAGGCAAGAATGCTGGAGTGGGTAGCTATACCCTCTTCCAGGCGATCTTCCTGACTCAGGAATCAAACCCAGATCTTGTCCACTGCAGGCAGATTCTCTATCATCTGAGCCACCAAGGAATCCCCAATAATCCAAAGCAAAATAAAAATATTTTTTAAAATGAATGGATCAATGAAAAGTAGTATATCCATATTCAATGGAATATGTATCCACAAAAAGGAATGAAGTATTGCTTCAAGCTACATCATCAACAAACTCTTAAAACATGTTAAGTGACAGCAGCCAGTTGTAAAAAGCCACATAGTATATGACTCCAGTTATGACATGCCCAGTATTCAAATCTATAGAAACAAAGATTCATGACTGTCGGGGATGGGGGGAAAGGGAGACTGGGGAGAGACCTAGTGCAAAATGACCAACCTGTATACAAATTTGGGGACAAAAGAGAAAATTTAGGTGACATTAATGTTATGTCTAATCAATCCCCCTTTCTCCAAATACACAAACACACACACGCATATATATATATATATACGTGTTTATATTTATATATATATACACACATATCAGTTCAGTTGCTCAGTCATGTCCAACTCTTTGCGACTCCATGGACTGCATATATATTTCTATAATGTATATACATACCAATGTTCTATATATCAACAGGAGAAAAACAACACGAATTTCAAAATAAGCAAAGTATCTGAACAGTCATTTTGAAAAAGAAGATAGGGCCAACCAGCATATGAAAAGGTTTGCAATATCATTAGTCATCAGAGAAATGCAAATCAAAATGACGATGCCATACCACTTCATTTTTAAAAGTCTGAGAACACTATAATTGGTGAGGAGGTGGACCAACTGGAACTCTCATATTTTGAGAGTGTACTATGTTAACAATGACTGGAAAATAGCATTTCTAAAAACCACTTACAATAGCATCAGATTGGAAAGTTTGGCAGTTCACTATAAAGTTAAAAATATACTTATGCTGTGTCCCAACACTTCCACTTCTGAGTTTTTACACAAAAGAAGTGAAAACATGGCATAAAATACATGAGTGTTTCTATCACTTTTATTCAAAATAGCAAAAAAAAACCCAGAAATAATCCAAGTGCCTAAAAAAATTAAAATGAATAGATTGTGTTATATGGGTATAGTAGCTTAGTAGACACTCCAACTTTAAGGTCCCTTCCGTGTCAAGATTGTATGACTAGGAGCAGGCATTTCACTAGGCTCCTTGTCTCCTCAGGCTCACCACTCACACATTCAGGACTTGCCCACACAATTATGGTTTTGCACACACAATCCTATCTTCCTCCTCACTCGCTTCCCACTGCTACCAATGGTTTGATACTGGATACTGAGGAGAGCCAGGTTAATTTCAGTTCTGATTACTCACTGAATAGGAAAAATCAAGCTACACACAAATAGGAAGAATGCTAAAGTTTGAAGATGGTATCTTGACTGGGACTTGGTGAGCTTAAATGAATGAATGCAATTACATAAAAATAAAGCGTCTAGGTAGTGGTTTCTTAGTAAGTATATATCACTGATGTTTTAAAGAAAGAAAGTATATAAGTGTTCAATATTTAACTCTATTATCAATAGACAGGTATAGTGATAGGTAGTATACCTTAATAGTTAAAGCATAGCTAGACTTTAGAACCAGAGTGCCTGGTTTTAAATCATAATCTCTCTATCTTCAGTTTTCTTACCTGACAAAATAAGCGTACCTATATCATAGAGTTGGTACAAGGATTACAAGGATTAATTCATCTCAAGTTTAAGAACAGTATCTAACAAGATATGTATTTTTGTCATTAATAAATGATTATGCCTGCATTTTATCTTTTTTTTAAAAAAAATTTTTTTTTATGCAAATCAAAATGACGATGCCATACCACTTCATTTTAAAAGTCTGAGAACACTATAATTGGTGAGGAGGTGGACCAACTGGAACTCTCATATTTTGAGAGTGTACTATGTTAACAATGACTGGAAAATAGCATTTCTAAAAACCACTTACAATAGCATCAGATTGGAAAGTTTGGCAGTTCACTATAAAGTTAAAAATATACTTATGCTGTGTCCCAACACTTCCACTTCTGAGTTTTTACACAAAAGAAGTGAAAACATGGCATAAAATACATGAGTGTTTCTATCACTTTTATTCAAAATAGCAAAAAAAAACCCAGAAATAATCCAAGTGCCTAAAAAAATTAAAATGAATAGATTGTGTTATATGGGTATAGTAGCTTAGTAGACACTCCAACTTTAAGGTCCCTTCCGTGTCAAGATTGTATGACTAGGAGCAGGCATTTCACTAGGCTCCTTGTCTCCTCAGGCTCACCACTCACACATTCAGGACTTGCCCACACAATTATGGTTTTGCACACACAATCCTATCTTCCTCCTCACTCGCTTCCCACTGCTACCAATGGTTTGATACTGGATACTGAGGAGAGCCAGGTTAATTTCAGTTCTGATTACTCACTGAATAGGAAAAATCAAGCTACACACAAATAGGAAGAATGCTAAAGTTTGAAGATGGTATCTTGACTGGGACTTGGTGAGCTTAAATGAATGAATGCAATTACATAAAAATAAAGCGTCTAGGTAGTGGTTTCTTAGTAAGTATATATCACTGATGTTTTAAAGAAAGAAAGTATATAAGTGTTCAATATTTAACTCTATTATCAATAGACAGGTATAGTGATAGGTAGTATACCTTAATAGTTAAAGCATAGCTAGACTTTAGAACCAGAGTGCCTGGTTTTAAATCATAATCTCTCTATCTTCAGTTTTCTTACCTGACAAAATAAGCGTACCTATATCATAGAGTTGGTACAAGGATTACAAGGATTAATTCATCTCAAGTTTAAGAACAGTATCTAACAAGATATGTATTTTTGTCATTAATAAATGATTATGCCTGCATTTTTTTGAAGTACGAATTTTCTGTATATAGCAGAGAATAATATGTTAGTTTTATAGGAAGAAAAGTTTTTCTAAGAAGATAACTGTTTTTGGATCTTAATCATATCTCCAAAGGCAGCTGAGAATATAGTCCAAAAGTACCAAAGGGAAGATGTGAGGAAAAAAGAGATGGGAGGCTGTCTTAGATGGCCTGGACTACTACAAGAAAATAAGGTAGCTCGTAAAATAATAAATAAGTTGCTTAGAGTTTTGAAGGTTAGGAAGTCCAAGGTCACATCAGTTTCATGTCATGATACTTGGGTAAAGGGAGGGACTGAGGGAGTAACTGATGACTAGCAAGAATGGATGAAAAATCATGATGTATAAATTGAACTATTTCTGCACACACAGTTACTTAAGAGTTTGAGGTGTCTAGGAGAAATACAGTTCCCTTAGAACATCCCCAGAGGGGGCTTCCCTGGTGGTCCAGTGGGTAAGGACACCGCCTTGCAGTGCAAGGGCCGCGGGTTCAATCCCTGGCCTGGGAAGATCCCACGTGCCGCAAAGCGGCTAGACCCATGTGTCCAATTACCAAGCCGGAGCTCTGGAGCGCATGCGCCCAGAGCCGGTGCTCTGCGACAACAGAGGCCACTGCGAAGGGAGGCCCACATGGGCCAAAGAACAAAGATAGATGAAAATAGGTAAATGAAAGACCAAGAGAAGTGTCCCCCCGTCCCCCTCAACCCCCCCGACACACACCCAAAAAAAGGAAATCCCCAGAAAGAAGATGAGGAATGAGGGATAAAAACGTGATCTGTTTTTATTTCATCTCAAAAGATAAAATAATTCCTAGGTTACATTTGTACCTACTTTTTACATATCTTTAACAAACCTACCATCCCTGATGGCACCTGGTACCATTTTCTGTAAAGGAGGTGAACACAAGCAATTTTGAATAAACTTAGAATGAAAGAATGAATGAGAGAACTATGATGTATTAGAGAGATGCAATCCCCCTTGGGGAACACTTGGAGAAGGCACAGTCTCTATGTCACTTTAATGTAACCTGAATTTACAGAACCCTTGATAATTATTTATACAGTGGAAGAATGAGTGTACCATAAAAATATGTACCCATGGGTAAAACAATCCCGGGCAATGGTCTTCCTGGAACACCAAAAGCTCTGGTTTCTCTGCCTACTTCAGGGATCCTCAGTAAGTTTATAGGAAGAAAAGTTTTTCTAAGAAGATAACTGTTTTGGATCTTAATCATATCTCCAAAGGCAGCTGAGAATATAGTCCAAAAGTACCAAAGGGAAGATGTGAGGAAAAGAGAGATGGGAGGCTGTCTTAGATGGCCTGGACTACTACAAGAAAATAAGGTAGCTCGTAAAATAATAAATAAGTTGCTTAGAGTTTTGAAGGTTAGGAAGTCCAAGGTCACATCAGTTTCATGTCATGATACTTGGGTAAAGGGAGGGACTGAGGGAGTAACTGATGACTAGCAAGAATGGATGAAAAATCATGATGTATAAATTGAACTATTTCTGCACACACAGTTACTTAAGAGTTTGAGGTGTCTAGGAGAAATACAGTTCCCTTAGAACATCCCCAGAGGGGGCTTCCCTGGTGGTCCAGTGGGTAAGGACACCGCCTTGCAGTGCAAGGGCCGCGGGTTCAATCCCTGGCCTGGGAAGATCCCACGTGCCGCAAAGCGGCTAGACCCATGTGTCCAATTACCAAGCCGGAGCTCTGGAGCGCATGCGCCCAGAGCCGGTGCTCTGCGACAACAGAGGCCACTGCGAAGGGAGGCCCACATGGGCCAAAGAACAAAGATAGATGAAAATAGGTAAATGAAAGACCAAGAGAAGTGTCCCCCCGTCCCCCTCAACCCCCCCGACACACACCCAAAAAAAGGAAATCCCCAGAAAGAAGATGAGGAATGAGGGATAAAAACGTGATCTGTTTTTATTTCATCTCAAAAGATAAAATAATTCCTAGGTTACATTTGTACCTACTTTTTACATATCTTTAACAAACCTACCATCCCTGATGGCACCTGGTACCATTTTCTGTAAAGGAGGTGAACACAAGCAATTTTGAATAAACTTAGAATGAAAGAATGAATGAGAGAACTATGATGTATTAGAGAGATGCAATCCCCCTTGGGGAACACTTGGAGAAGGCACAGTCTCTATGTCACTTTAATGTAACCTGAATTTACAGAACCCTTGATAATTATTTATACAGTGGAAGAATGAGTGTACCATAAAAATATGTACCCATGGGTAAAACAATCAGGGCAATGGGACCCAGTCTGAAAACTAGACCATGTATGGTCTTCCTGGAACAGCCAAAAGCTCTGGTTTCTCTGCCTACTTCAGGGGATGCCCTGCCAAGTCCACTTTGCACTTCAGGGTCCCAGTCTTCTCAGTAAGACTTTCCAACACAAGCCAATCTTTGGAGCATCAGATGATCTGTGATATGTCAGACTATACACTGCTGGAACAGAATCATTGTTTTCCCTACCACAACAAACTTAAAAATGCTTGGCCCCTGTGGCCTCCAGCCCAACTCCACATTTAGGACAATATAAACGCACCCAGAACCAAAGATCACAGTTCATTGTCCCATAGACCACCTTTCACAGAAAAGCTACTGCAAGCCAAGGGCTGAGGTAACGCGGATACAGCAGTGAGCGTGGCAGTCTGCATTGTACTTGGTCTGGAATTTGTAGAATATTTTCTGTGCTTCAATGTTCAGAAACAGCATCTCTGAACTGAAACCAGGTAGTAAAAAAGAATGTATTTATAGCCCTGAGGTCACTTTCGATGGCATCACCCACTCGATGGACATGCATCTGAGCTAGTGAAGGACAGGGAAGCCTGGTGTGCTGCAGTCCATGGGGTCGCAAAGAGTTGGACACAAATTAGCAACTGAACAACAGCCACACTTAAGAATGTGAACGTGAGACAAACTGCATTGGTTCTACACAAGTCTCGTCTTCCTGCCTGCCATGGGACTTTCCCTCATCTTTGTTTCTTCTACAGAAAATGGGAATGCTGATAATAGCACTGATCTCAAGCTACTGTGAATATTAAAGTTGTCCATACGAAGCATTTTGAACAGAGCTTTCACATATCAAATGCTCAATAAATTACTGTTTATTAACTAAATATAGCAAAAATTTTGTACACCTTCTGCATTTAAAAAAATCATAATATAGCCTTAGGCATGTTTTGATGATGTAATGAGAGTTCCAAGACATGACTTGAATGTCCTTGGGAACACGTGGAGAAGGCACAGTCTCTATGTCACTTTAATGTAACCTGAATTTACAGAACCCTTGATAATTATTTATACAGTGGAAGAATGAGTGTACCATAAAAATATGTACCCATGGGTAAAACAATCAGGGCAATGGGACCCAGTCTGAAAACTAGACCATGTATGGTCTTCCTGGAACAGCCAAAAGCTCTGGTTTCTCTGCCTACTTCAGGGGATGCCCTGCCAAGTCCACTTTGCACTTCAGGGTCCCAGTCTTCTCAGTAAGACTTTCCAACACAAGCCAATCTTTGGAGCATCAGATGATCTGTGATATGTCAGACTATACACTGCTGGAACAGAATCATTGTTTTCCCTACCACAACAAACTTAAAAATGCTTGGCCCCTGTGGCCTCCAGCCCAACTCCACATTTAGGACAATATAAACGCACCCAGAACCAAAGATCACAGTTCATTGTCCCATAGACCACCTTTCACAGAAAAGCTACTGCAAGCCAAGGGCTGAGGTAACGCGGATACAGCAGTGAGCGTGGCAGTCTGCATTGTACTTGGTCTGGAATTTGTAGAATATTTTCTGTGCTTCAATGTTCAGAAACAGCATCTCTGAACTGAAACCAGGTAGTAAAAAAGAATGTATTTATAGCCCTGAGGTCACTTTCGATGGCATCACCCACTCGATGGACATGCATCTGAGCTAGTGAAGGACAGGGAAGCCTGGTGTGCTGCAGTCCATGGGGTCGCAAAGAGTTGGACACAAATTAGCAACTGAACAACAGCCACACTTAAGAATGTGAACGTGAGACAAACTGCATTGGTTCTACACAAGTCTCGTCTTCCTGCCTGCCATGGGACTTTCCCTCATCTTTGTTTCTTCTACAGAAAATGGGAATGCTGATAATAGCACTGATCTCAAGCTACTGTGAATATTAAAGTTGTCCATACGAAGCATTTTGAACAGAGCTTTCACATATCAAATGCTCAATAAATTACTGTTTATTAACTAAATATAGCAAAAATTTTGTACACCTTCTGCATTTAAAAAAATCATAATATAGCCTTAGGCATGTTTTGATGATGTAATGAGAGTTCCAAGACATGACTTGAATGTGCCATCAACAGTTTAGTGCTTCTTCGCCTGTTTCAACCAAAAAAAAATTATCGAATGACTACAATGTAAAAGCACTATAAATTTGAAAAATGCAAAGACAAAGATAACCTTGTATTGAAAGAATTCGCACTCTAGGAGAGAAGACTGGTAATAGCAAATATTAATTGAACATCAACTAAATACTAGGCACCTTGCTATGGACCGTAATCTTTATCGCAAATATACGGAAGTAGGGACCAGTAGTACTGTCACTATGCAGACAAGGGAATTGAAACTCCGAGGGCTTAAGTAACTTGCCCACATATCAGTTTTGAGCTAAAGTGATGAGCCAGGATTCAAAATTTAGCTGTCTGGCTCCAGATCTCACTATTCCGCCCTGCTTCTATAGCGTTTCATGAGACATCCTCTAGCACAGCGTGCAAGGTGAAAGGAAAAGAAGAGGTTATGGAGATAAGACCACACCCGCTTTGAAATGGTCCAGACCGGAAGTAACAAGGACCAGAAACACACATTAAGTATGATGCTAGAGATTACAGAGTAAATGCAGGCGATACAGGGTAAAAGGAGCTAACAAGGCATGATGACTGCTTGCCTGTGGGGAACTGGGTAATACAGGAACAATCACTTTATATACAGGAAATGCTGAAATTCCATCAACAGAATGGAACCCACATTTTCATTTTTCTAAAAACCGCAAGAATGTCCCTTTTTCTGACCATCGTGAGTTTTTTTTTTTTTTTTTTTTACAGAGTTGTGTTGTTTACTGCCACCCATCCCGAGTTTTTTATTCTCTAGATTCACCTAGCATAATTTTTCAAATGACATTTCCAGACTTACTCCTCCTAAGATTCTGTCAAATAAGAGCACTGAAAGACAGTAGGTAATTTAAGAGCTATATTTTCCATTACTTTATTTTTTAAATTAAAATAAAGAAAGAAAAAAAGAAAAACTTTCCGAGTGAAATCTCGGTTAGAAAGACCATGGCTACAACAGCATAAAAATCGAAGACACAGACAATTACCAGAAAGACCACAAGATGGCAGCAAAGTATAGCATAAAAGCAGCCTGAGCACGGTGTCCTAGAGGGCGCTTTGTATTCAAGACTCAGTTTTCATATACTATGTATATACGTCCTTGGTGCATATTTATCAACAGCTGTAACAGCTGTATAACTGTTGTCTCTATACAGCACCTCACAGTTTACAAAACTCCTACAAACGTCTCTCCTCTGATCTTCCGAGCCTCTCTGTGAAGTCTACAGGTTAATGATCATGACTTCTCTGGAGAATAAGGAGCAGTTTTACCCCAAAACTTGAGGTATTTCAGGGACTCAGAGGTGCAAAAAAGTTCAGCACTTTATCACTGTTTCTATTAAGATGTGCTCCAGAGGCCAGAGGACATGAAGAGGGGATACTATACTCACAACTTCAGACAGAAAAAAAAACTAAGATTTTCAGTAGAACTGAGAATAAAAAATAAATCACTTATCTACCACTTTGCCTCCTGCTGAGTTCTTTTTCTGCACTGAGACATGAAAGCTTGCGGTACTAGAGCTCTTTGGAACCCCTGAAATGGCACCCAATGGTTTCACTTCCTCATATTCAGCTGCTTCAGAGCAACCGCATCTGATTTCCACTCCTGAGCCTGTGCCACGGTGTCCTCTCCTTGGGCTACAGGAAAGTTAGACCAGCCAAGTAATGGTCACAGAGTCAAAAGGATGCTGAGTGTGAGAGGAAACGGAGACTACAGGGGGCTTCAGAAACACAGAGCCTTTGTACCTTAGGCCAATCACTTGTCACATTGTGGTGGAGTATCTTCTTTCCTTCTTTAGCTTTGGGATGTCTCCTGTCTTTACAATTTACTAAATAACTACTTTGTGGCAGATCCAGCTCTAGGTTCTCAGACTATAGAGATGAGTAGGGAGGAATACATCTCTCAGGAACCCCACAGCTCGGGGCGGGAGACAGACGTGCCACAGGCTTCCTGCCATCAAGAGTGAAAACGCTAAGGAGAGGTTCTCTGTGTACATGAGCAGAGAAGCCCAAGTGGCCCATGCTGGGAGATGGGTGGATTTGGAGGTGAGGAAAGCCTCCACTGGGTGATGCACTTCAGTTAATTCTTGAGTGTTGAGTACCTTTCATCCATTAAGGAAGATTGTGGAAAATACAGTACACACAGAGTAATCAGTGTCTAGAGATGCCAAGATGTGAAAGGGCAAGTGGATATGTGCCTTGGCAAAAAAGTATGCTGAAGGGAAAAGGAAAGGATGTTGTCTGGAAAGAGAGCCGTGATCACTGCTACCATCATGAAGACCTGCTTCAACACCATGCCAACCGCCTTCACACAGGCTACAGTTCTTATAGTACAGGTAGAATGTCTGTTTAGGCATAGCTGGGCCGGGACAGCTCCTAAGTCTCAGCTACTTCATCCGCTGACTGTTTTCTTCTCACCCACACATAATCTTTCAGTAGAACTGAGAATAAAAATAACATCATTTTTATAGATGTGCTAGGCCAGAGGACATGAAGAGGATACTATACTCACAACTTCAGACAGAAAAACTAAGATTTTCAGTAGAACTGAGAATAAAAAATAAATCACTTATCTACCACTTTGCCTCCTGCTGAGTTCTTTTTCTGCACTGCGACATGAAAGCTTGCGGTACTAGAGCGCTTTGGAACCCCTGAAATGCCACCCAATCGTCTCACTTCCTCATATTCAGCTGCTTCAGAGCAACCCATCTGATTTCCACTCCTGAGCCTGTGCCACGGTGTCCTCTCCTTGGGCTACAGGAAAGTTAGACCAGCCAAGTAATGGTCACAGAGTCAAAAGGATGCTGAGTGTGAGAGGAAACGGAGACTACAGGGGGCTTCAGAAACACAGAGCCTTTGTACCTTAGGCCAATCACTTGTCACATTGTGGTGGAGTATCTTCTTTCCTTCTTTAGCTTTGGGATGTCTCCTGTCTTTACAATTTACTAAATAACTACTTTGTGGCAGATCCAGCTCTAGGTTCTCAGACTATAGAGATGAGTAGGGAGGAATACATCTCTCAGGAACCCCACAGCTCGGGGCGGGAGACAGACGTGCCACAGGCTTCCTGCCATCAAGAGTGAAAACGCTAAGGAGAGGTTCTCTGTGTACATGAGCAGAGAAGCCCAAGTGGCCCATGCTGGGAGATGGGTGGATTTGGAGGTGAGGAAAGCCTCCACTGGGTGATGCACTTCAGTTAATTCTTGAGTGTTGAGTACCTTTCATCCATTAAGGAAGATTGTGGAAAATACAGTACACACAGAGTAATCAGTGTCTAGAGATGCCAAGATGTGAAAGGGCAAGTGGATATGTGCCTTGGCAAAAAAGTATGCTGAAGGGAAAAGGGAAAGGATGTTGTCTGGAAAGAGAGCCGTGATCACTGCTACCATCATGAAGACCTGCTTCAACACCATGCCAACCGCCTTCACACAGGCTACAGTTCTTATAGTACAGGTAGAATGTCTGTTTAGGCATAGCTGGGCCGGGACAGCTCCTAAGTCTCAGCTACTTCATCCGCTGACTGTTTTCTTCTCACCCACACATAATCTGTTTGAGTCTGGTTCATTCTCCAGGGCAGCTGTCTCCTAAGTGTTGGCTCAGCATTCTGTCTCCTTAATTCTCATAGCACCTTCATCTCAACATGTGTTTTCACATTCATCAAGGGAAAAAGTGGGTTGGAGAGTCTGGCCTCAGAACTGAGTGCCTCCACCTGGAGGCAACACACACCATTTTGGCTTGCTTTTCTCATACTCTGCAGGTCGTTTGGGCACACCTAACTTCAGCAAAGAAAGAAATGTCCTGTCCAGATTTAGAAGAGAAGGGGGTACTGGGGAGCAGAAGCAGCTTACTACACGTCGCTATGGTTATTCTCACATCACCGATGGGGAGATAGGAACAGAGAAGTTACTCAGTCACACAGCTGGCAACAGGCAGAATCAGGGCTTGAACTTAAGATTGGTCTGAGTCCAGACTCCACACTTTTATTTATTGGGAAATACCTAGGTCATGCAAATGATTTGGACTTCATTCCACCGGTCAAGGGGAGGTTATTGAAAAGATTGTCACAGGAGAGCACACATCCTATTTGCATTTTAGAAAGAGGCGTTCAGAAACAGTGACTGGGGAGAGACAACTGAGGATGTGAGGCCACTCCACTGCCGTGATGTTTTGGGATAGGGCCCACCCTGAGGATTCTAAGGCGGCAGCAGATCTGAAGGTCACTAAGAGTCAGAGTAGAGGGGTTTTAATAAATAGGTGATGATGAAAATAAAGAATAAATAAAATAAAAAGAGTGAGGAACATGGAAGGAGGGACACACATGATGGGCTGAGTCCTGGTTTGGACAACCAGGAAGACAGACGTGCTGTTTACCAGGGCAGAAACTAAGTCAAGCAACCGTCCAGTGGGGCTTGTTTTTGTTTTCAGTGTGGATAGGGATGTACCTAAGTGATTAAAATCTGAACATGTTGAATTTCCTATGGAAATTCAGGTAGAGAGCTCCAGCTGACAGTTAAGCATATGCATCTTAAATTTATTTTAAAAAGGTTTTAGTTATAGGTAAATATTTGGGCAAAAAACCTGCAAAAGTAATAGAAGACCTGCTTCAACACCATGCCAACCGCCTACGTTCTTATAGTACAGGTAGAATGTCTGTTTAGGCATAGCTGGGCCGGGACAGCTCCTAAGTCTCAGCTACTTCATCCGCTGACTGTTTTCTTCTCACCCACACATAATCTGTTTGAGTCTGGTTCATTCTCCAGGGCAGCTGTCTCCTAAGTGTTGGCTCAGCATTCTGTCTCCTTAATTCTCATAGCACCTTCATCTCAACATGTGTTTTCACATTCATCAAGGGAAAAAGTGGGTTGGAGAGTCTGGCCTCAGAACTGAGTGCCTCCACCTGGAGGCAACACACACCATTTTGGCTTGCTTTTCTCATACTCTGCAGGTCGTTTGGGCACACCTAACTTCAGCAAAGAAAGAAATGTCCTGTCCAGATTTAGAAGAGAAGGGGGTACTGGGGAGCAGAAGCAGCTTACTACACGTCGCTATGGTTATTCTCACATCACCGATGGGGAGATAGGAACAGAGAAGTTACTCAGTCACACAGCTGGCAACAGGCAGAATCAGGGCTTGAACTTAAGATTGGTCTGAGTCCAGACTCCACACTTTTATTTATTGGGAAATACCTAGGTCATGCAAATGATTTGGACTTCATTCCACCGGTCAAGGGGAGGTTATTGAAAAGATTGTCACAGGAGAGCACACATCCTATTTGCATTTTAGAAAGAGGCGTTCAGAAACAGTGACTGGGGAGAGACAACTGAGGATGTGAGGCCACTCCACTGCCGTGATGTTTTGGGATAGGGCCCACCCTGAGGATTCTAAGGCGGCAGCAGATCTGAAGGTCACTAAGAGTCAGAGTAGAGGGGTTTTAATAAATAGGTGATGATGAAAATAAAGAATAAATAAAATAAAAAGAGTGAGGAACATGGAAGGAGGGACACACATGATGGGCTGAGTCCTGGTTTGGACAACCAGGAAGACAGACGTGCTGTTTACCAGGGCAGAAACTAAGTCAAGCAACCGTCCAGTGGGGCTTGTTTTTGTTTTCAGTGTGGATAGGGATGTACCTAAGTGATTAAAATCTGAACATGTTGAATTTCCTATGGAAATTCAGGTAGAGAGCTCCAGCTGACAGTTAAGCATATGCATCTTAAATTTATTTTAAAAAGGTTTTAGTTATAGGTAAATATTTGGGCAAAAAACCTGCAAAAGTAATAGTCCAAATTCTATGACTGATGAAATTACCAGGCAAGAGAAAGAAAATGAAACAAGAAAAAAACCACTATGTACTATGGATCAACCAGTCTGGAATACAGAGATTTAAAATGTCCAGAGGTTAAAAACTGTAGTTAGGAAATCCAAAAGATTTCCGTAACTACAGATGGTTAGCATTATGAAACAGAAAACACACCAGACTGGGCATCATCTGGAAATAAGATCCACTGAATTCATGGCACCCTATTGTCTACATTGAACACAACGAAGGCAGTCACGTTTCACAATCCTAGACATCAAGACACACAGTATTTTTTTTGTTTTTTATGAAATATGTTTACTGGTTTTGGCTTATTACCAAAAGAATACGTATTTACTGTAAGTAGTAGTAAACGACGTGCAAGAAAAAGAAAGCAAACTAGGTGTAATCCTAGCACATCCCTCCCTGGGCTCGCTGAGTAATGGAAGGGGAGGAAGGAAGCCCAGGAGTTCTGTTCACTTCGAGTTCCCTGATACCATTCACCTTCCCGTGCTTCAGAAACTGTCCACACCTTTCAGATTAGGCTCCGCTTTCATTCCTACCATTGGAGGGGGAAAGGGGGAATACAGCTTATTAGCCACACAGAAACGTCGCCGGTTCAACTGCTCTGAAGCGATTGCTGTTGTTAACGCAAGTAATGGGCTGCCAATGTCAAACGCGAAACCCTTTCTTGCAGAAGCGGCGACAATGACTTCGTGAAATGGTTTTCTGCGCTGGAGCAGAAAGCGAGGCATTCGGGAAAGTCACTCTTTCTGCAAACATCGCGGCCTGTGAGATCTGCCCCAAAAAAGAGCTGATCATATGCCTGTTATCCCAAAATAGCACCTTCCTCCATCATGCCGAGGTTCAGCGCAAACCTGACTCATGCAGCTCCGGGATCGCTGCCAGAGCAGAGCGCCGAGCATCCGAGCCCGCGGGCCGCGCGGCATCAACAGGCGGAGACACCGCGGGACCGGACTGCGCGGGGTCCCTGCGACCCGCTCCAGGCTTCGGCGTCGCAGCCAACGAGGCGAGAGCTTTCAGCGTCCGATGTGCTCGAGCGGAGACCTCCCGAGAGGGCTGGGGGTGGGGGGTGGGGGGGCTTATGAAAGGGAATCTGTCACGTCCCATTCTGCCTCTGGGTCTGCGCCCTGTGCCCGGGCTGCTCCACCAGGGCGGCCATTCAGCTCCTGCACGATCCTGCACTTCCTCCCCACCCCTGCAACACTCCCATTGCTTCTTCGCCCTCACCCCGAGGCCGGGCCGCCACCCTCCTCCACAGCAGCCCCAGGAGCCACCTAGATGTTGGCGCTCTCTGGTCCCCTGCGCCTGCCTCCAGGGGCCTTCCCGGAGCGCCTCCACGCACGGGTTATCTCCCCTCCTTAGAACCCTGGACCCTGATGGTCCTTAATACCATTCTGTATATTCTGTCGTGGCATACTGGTATTTATAATCTTTCTTATACATCTCTGAGTTATCCACAATGCCTAGAAAAGATAGATAGTTTCCTGAACGAATGGATAAAAAGTAATGGGGCTGAGTTAGGAAACCAGCATTCTTTAGATCCCTCACATACATTGATAGTAATCCAGATCCCCAATGGAAGTTATTCATAAATGCGACTCCTATTTTCCTGCTCCTCTGACTTGCCTTTTTTCTTGAAAGTTTATTTATTTTTTAAAATTGCAGAATATGAGCTCTTTTCCTTCTTTCATCCTTCCTCTCAGATCATGAAACTAACAATCTTCTCTACATGATTCTTGGTCTGCAACCCTTAATTAGATTTGCTGCCTTGGGCTTCCCCTGGTGGTCCAGTGGGTAAGGACACCGCCTTGCAGTGCAAGTGCCGTGGGTTCAATCCCTGGCCTGGGAAGATCCCACGTGCGGTGGAGCGGTTGGACAGATGTGTCCAATTACCGAGCTGGAGCTCTGGAGCGCATGCGCCCAGAGCCGGCGCTCTGCAATGACAGACGCCACCGCGATGGGAGGCCCACAGGAGCCAAAGAACAAAGACAGACGGATGAAAACAGAGAAATGAAAGACCAATAGAAGTGGCCGGCCCGCTCCCCTCCCTCCCCAACCCGACCCCAGCCCAAAAAGTAAATAAATAAATAAATCTTTAGATTTGCTGCCCTGAGTAACCAGGTGATCTTCAGCAAGCCAATTTGAGAAACTCTTCTAGCTGGAAAATTTCACCATGCACATAGACAGATGTAATTTCCATGTACTTTTTGTTAATGTGCTGATAAGCCTGCAGATGACTTAGGACAGAAAACGGCTGATAGAATTCATCATAAAAACATAATAGGGACTTAGACATCGTGCTCCTAATGCAGGGGGCTTGGTTTGATCCCTGGTCAGGGAACTAGATCCCACATGCTGCAACTCAGGATTCCGAGTGCCACAACTAACACCTAGCACAGCCAAATAAATAAACAAATATTTTTTAAAAAGATATAATAAACGAAAACACATTCTGGTAAGACGAGCTTTACAAGGACCAACAAAACGCAAATAAATACTAAGTTGACACTTCATACCAGTTTATGGTATTTCAACCGCTGCACTGAAACTCAAGGGTTCTTTGCTAAGATTTTATACCAATGAACACCACTCTTTCAGTCTAAATACGTCATAACATAATGCTACAATTTGACTTCTTGATTATATTAGAACTTTTCTACAAGGCTGTGTTAGAAAGAGCTGTAAACCACACCATGGTTCATCACAGTGATTCATGACATCTTCAGTTTTTATATAAAATTAAAAATCCGGCCCGCTCCCCTCCCTCCCTCAGTGAGGGGGACTCACTGACAGCATGACGTCACTTTATAGAACATTTTGAAGACCTACAGAGAAAAAATAGGTGTCATTTGATATTATCACTTTACATAGACTAAATAATAAATACTAGAAGAAGAGAGAGTAGGAGGGAAGGATGAGGCTGTATAGCTCTAGGGACAATGAAACAGCATTTACAAAGATGTTTTTGATACCTGGACAAGCCCAGGTCTGAGTAATAAACAAAGGTCTATACTAAAGAGCTGTATTCTACATTCATAGGTCACAGGCAGGAAGGTGATCTGGGGATGATGCTCACGTTTTTTTTAGGAAAGTGTTCTCATTGGCCTTAAGGAGAATTTTGGGAAGAGGGGCGGTGTTGGTTCCTTGTGTAGTTTTTTTTTTTTTTTTTTTTTTTAGCATAGTCAATATACCTGTGATGGTTACTTTTATGTGTCAACTTGCCTGGGTCACAGGCTGCCTGGACATTTGTTCAAATATTCTGGGTATTTCTGTGAGGATATTTTTGGATGAGATTAAAATTTCAAAAGGTAGACTGAGGAAAGCAAACCGTGGGTGGGCCTCATCCAATCAGCTGAAAGATTGAGTAGAACAAAAGGCCCATCATCACACTGCCAGGAAGACAGTGTTCGGTCTGAACTCTGTCCAGCTTTCAGACTGAAACACTGGGCCTTTTCATACTACAGCAGCTTCCATTTCTGGACTCAGCTATTAGCTCTGTAGATTTTAGACTTGTCAGCCTCCATAATGATGTGAGTCAGTTCCTTCTAATAAGTCTTTATATATATATATATAATAAGCCTATATATATATATATATATATATAATAAGCCTATATATATATATATATATATATATAAGGCTTCCCAGGTTCTAGTGGTAAAAGACTCTATCTACCAATGCAGGAGACATGGCTTCCATCCCCGGGTTGGGAAGATCGCCTAGAGGAGGAAATAGCAACCCACTCCAGTATTATTGGCTGAAACATCCCACAGACAGAGGAGCCATGAGGTCCCAAAAGAGCTGGACACTACTAAGCAACTAAACAACAACAATTGATACCAAAGATATACTTAACGTTTTAATATAATTACCTGAGTGAAATGAGCTACACACAAGCATACACAAAAAGTACTTGCTGTCGTGATTCCATTTGCATGAAATTCTAGAAAAGACGAGCTAAGCAATAATGACAGAAAGCAGATAGGGGGAGTGGGTGGAGGCAAAGAGCGGAAGGAGGGGTTCAAACGGGAAAGGGGGGTGTGACTGTTACATTCATTACTTTTATTGCTGGGATGGTTTCATGTCAAACCTTGCGCCATGTTTAATATATCGATTATATCTTAACAGAGCCTTTAACAATTTAATATAAAAAAGTGACCAAGATGTTGGCTCTGTCCTGCAGCACTGAGGTTTGGGATGAAGGATGTTCCCTTAGCCAATCACCACAGCGTAATCGGAGAAAGGCCGAGACAATGCAAGAGGGAATTGAAGTCTCTTACTCGCTGCCTCCCACTAGAGGGCGCCCATGTTGGAGCGTTGTTTTTCTATTTTCCTTTGTGAGTTCCCTTAGTCGCTAAACTTGCCTTTGATATCTCCTTATAAGCCTACTTTCTTTCAAGTTAAGAGTGATATGGTTAAGATACAGGCTTCTCGGGCTGCACTAGAGGTAAACAACCCGCCTGCCAATTCAGGAGACCCAAGACACAAGGGTTTAATCCCTGGGTCGGGAAGATCGCCTGGAGGAGGGCACAGCAACCTATTTCAGGATTCTTGCCTGGAGAATCCCATAGACAGAGGAGCTTGGTGGGCTATGGCCCATAGGGTCACAAAGAGTTAGACACGATTAAAGCGACTTAGCACAGCACACAGTTAAGATCTTCTCTAGATTTCTTTTCTAAGCCATTTTGGCCTAATGATAGACTTCACATTCCAGTATATAACTTGCAGGATTATTAAGGTTTAAACTGATATATGAAGTTCCTAGATGTCACTATATAGGTACTTAATACAATATAATGATTACATTAATAATATTGTTAATACTGTAAGGTTATATTTATGCTAAGGATAAGGAAGGTCACTGAAAAGAAATAACTGAAGTTTTCTTTCATTAATAGATTTGCTCTTCCTAATGGACATTTGAGACTGTACTTTCACCACCTGCGCAACCTTAGTTTTAAATAGTCAGATAAATCAGGTCACTGTGGGAAAGGAGTGAGTTGAGGTTAAACTTTAATAAATCCTTTGGGAGATCAGGTAGTTGAATAATGCTCTTTCTCAGCACCTTAATGCAGCCTTTTTCTGCTAAAAAGAAAAGCATCACTGTTGCCTTTCGGTTTGGGTTAGAGAAGTCTAGTGCAGGGAAAGAACTTGGGTTTTGTAATTTGTAAAACAATTTCATATTCAGCATCTCATTTCATCTGCATCTTAACTGCATTGTAAGCGAGGAAGGCAACGTCAGTTACTCCATCTCACAGATGAGAGAGCTGAAGGTAAATCAGAGGAAGTGACCTCCTGAATTCAGGACAATCTAGCATTAGAACAGCTGACCCTGAGTCTTGTATATTTCCTGTAACATTCAGATGTTTAAGAAGAGGGACTGACTGGAAAAGAATATGAGATAAGGAAGTATTGTGTGACTCAAAGAGTAATGATTTATAAGTTATTGAGGAAACCAGGTCAACATATTTGAGTTATGTTGCTATGGAAAGATAGTGATTAAGTAAATCCTAATAAAATACATCAGATTGCGCCTTCGAGAACAGTTAATGAGATGCCTACTTTAACAGGCTTCGGGCTGCACTAGAGGTAAACAACCCGCCTGCCAATGTAGGAGACCCAAGACACAAGGGTTTAATCCCTGGGTCGGGAAGATCGCCTGGAGGAGGGCACAGCAACCTATTTCAGGATTCTTGCCTGGAGAATCCCATAGACAGAGGAGCTTGGTGGGCTATGGCCCATAGGGTCACAAAGAGTTAGACACGATTAAAGCGACTTAGCACAGCACACAGTTAAGATCTTCTCTAGATTTCTTTTCTAAGCCATTTTGGCCTAATGATAGACTTCACATTCCAGTATATAACTTGCAGGATTATTAAGGTTTAAACTGATATATGAAGTTCCTAGATGTCACTATATAGGTACTTAATACAATATAATGATTACATTAATAATATTGTTAATACTGTAAGGTTATATTTATGCTAAGGATAAGGAAGGTCACTGAAAAGAAATAACTGAAGTTTTCTTTCATTAATAGATTTGCTCTTCCTAATGGACATTTGAGACTGTACTTTCACCACCTGCGCAACCTTAGTTTTAAATAGTCAGATAAATCAGGTCACTGTGGGAAAGGAGTGAGTTGAGGTTAAACTTTAATAAATCCTTTGGGAGATCAGGTAGTTGAATAATGCTCTTTCTCAGCACCTTAATGCAGCCTTTTTCTGCTAAAAAGAAAAGCATCACTGTTGCCTTTCGGTTTGGGTTAGAGAAGTCTAGTGCAGGGAAAGAACTTGGGTTTTGTAATTTGTAAAACAATTTCATATTCAGCATCTCATTTCATCTGCATCTTAACTGCATTGTAAGCGAGGAAGGCAACGTCAGTTACTCCATCTCACAGATGAGAGAGCTGAAGGTAAATCAGAGGAAGTGACCTCCTGAATTCAGGACAATCTAGCATTAGAACAGCTGACCCTGAGTCTTGTATATTTCCTGTAACATTCAGATGTTTAAGAAGAGGGACTGACTGGAAAAGAATATGAGATAAGGAAGTATTGTGTGACTCAAAGAGTAATGATTTATAAGTTATTGAGGGGAAACCAGGTCAACATATTTGAGTTCTATGGCCTCTGCTTATGGAAAGATAGTGATTAAGTAAATCCTAATAAAATACATCAGATTGCGCCTTCGAGAACAGTTAATGAGATGGGAAAGTGCTCATGTTTTCATAAGGTTAAGCTTGAAAAGTAGAAAACAGCAACCGTTTAGTCCCAAATCCATTAGGTGATAGAGGAAGAGAAAGAAATGACCAGAATATTGTAGCTATGATCTTTCTGGTGTTAAGACAATAAGTGTTTTTTGTTTGTTTCTTTATTCTATTTTATATTTTATTTGAACTATGGGCATATATTTCTGTTTTTAGTGCAAGAAAAGGAGTTATGTTTTTAAATGAACAAATAGTTCCAAGACTCGTTGTGCACGATTTCCTCAATATTTGGCCCAGTGTCCTGTTGATTCCAATTTCAGCAGCAAAATCCTCACAAAGGGTATTTGCAACAAAGTGGAACCTGATCCTGCCAGATTTACCTGGAGAACTGTGTGCCTATTGGCAATGCCAAAAGAGATGAAGCTGGAACAGACTTTAAAAAAATAGCTGAGACAGAGAACAAAGGAAGAGGAAATGTTGCCATATGGTGTAGAGGGACTCATTTAAAAATTAGGAATTGTAAATGGAGACAGATCAAGACTAAGGGACCAAGGGAGAAGTAATTGAAGCTTATCAAATAATCTATCATATACGTGAATGTCTGATCCCACTAGATTTTAATTTAAAAAAAACTACGTAATTGAAGCAAAATAATCCTATTCATATACTATGTCTGACCCAATTGGGTTTTGTAATTTGTAAAACAATTTCATATTCAGCATCTCATTTCATCTGCATCTTAACTGCATTGTAAGCGAGGAAGGCAACGTCAGTTACTCCATCTCACAGATGAGAGAGCTGAAGGTAAATCAGAGGAAGTGACCTCCTGAATTCAGGACAATCTAGCATTAGAACAGCTGACCCTGAGTCTTGTATATTTCCTGTAACATTCAGATGTTTAAGAAGAGGGACTGACTGGAAAAGAATATGAGATAAGGAAGTATTGTGTGACTCAAAGAGTAATGATTTATAAGTTATTGAGGGGAAACCAGGTCAACATATTTGAGTTCTATGGCCTCTGCTTATGGAAAGATAGTGATTAAGTAAATCCTAATAAAATACATCAGATTGCGCCTTCGAGAACAGTTAATGAGATGGGAAAGTGCTCATGTTTTCATAAGGTTAAGCTTGAAAAGTAGAAAACAGCAACCGTTTAGTCCCAAATCCATTAGGTGATAGAGGAAGAGAAAGAAATGACCAGAATATTGTAGCTATGATCTTTCTGGTGTTAAGACAATAAGTGTTTTTTGTTTGTTTCTTTATTCTATTTTATATTTTATTTGAACTATGGGCATATATTTCTGTTTTTAGTGCAAGAAAAGGAGTTATGTTTTTAAATGAACAAATAGTTCCAAGACTCGTTGTGCACGATTTCCTCAATATTTGGCCCAGTGTCCTGTTGATTCCAATTTCAGCAGCAAAATCCTCACAAAGGGTATTTGCAACAAAGTGGAACCTGATCCTGCCAGATTTACCTGGAGAACTGTGTGCCTATTGGCAATGCCAAAAGAGATGAAGCTGGAACAGACTTTAAAAAAATAGCTGAGACAGAGAACAAAGGAAGAGGAAATGTTGCCATATGGTGTAGAGGGACTCATTTAAAAATTAGGAATTGTAAATGGAGACAGATCAAGACTAAGGGACCAAGGGAGAAGTAATTGAAGCTTATCAAATAATCTATCATATACGTGAATGTCTGATCCCACTAGATTTTAATTGCTCTAATAACAAAAGTGATTTATTCAAATTTCTAACCTCACAGTGACATGCACAGTACTGGCAAAGAGTTAAGTACCTGAACTTAATTCTTGTATGTTGAATAACATACCTGCATTCAAAAAAATCTTAAAATACTAGTGTGACATAGTTAGGTAAATCCTTAAAGGTATGCTTTAATTTTTTAAAATAAGGTGTTCTTTTTTTTTTCCATGATAAGTGATACATGTAGGTAAATGTGTTTGGTGCAGGCAGATAGTAAGGTCAGGTAAGATGGGTTATTGGAGGTAAGGGGAGACAAGATCTATTTGAAAACAGTAACATTGTACATTCACCTCCTGAAGGGTAATTATGGTCTATGACAATAAAAATATCTTTTTGGTATATTTGTCTCAAAAAGAAAATAAGACTATTTACCTGTATTATATCAGAATAGTAATGAATAATAGTAAAGGCAATCACCATATATATATAGCAATTACAAGGTGCCAGGAACTGCTCTAAACTCCTTATATATGCACACACATACATATGTATGTATATATGTATATATATATATATATATAAAACTAGTATATATAAAGTATGCATGTATACTTTATATATGCTACTTTAATTCTCCCAAAGGTGCCTGTCAATTGGTATGATTATTCTCCTGCCTAATCTCTTCATTTTCTTATGAAGCACAGGAAGGTTAAGTGACTTTCCCAAGGTCACATAGCTACGAAGTAGCAAAGCCAGTATTTGAACTCAAGCTTTTTGGTTCCCAGAGTCTGTATTCTTAATCCTCTACCATCTTTCAAGGAAAAATAACAACAAAGATGTATAATCTATACATACATGAGAAACATACTTATTAACTGCCCTTCTTCCTAACTCCCAGGGTAGTTTTGTCTCTCAAAGTTGATCTGTAGCAGGAAGAACGCTTTCACTTTTGCCCTCTTGATCCCGTGACATCAATGAAACCCTATCACATGTGAACAAGACTTTAAAAAAAAAAAGGGGGTAAAAACTCATTTAAAAATTAGGAATTGTAAATGGAGACAGATCAAGACTAAGGGACCAAGGGAGAAGTAATTGAAGCTTATCAAATAATCTATCATATACGTGAATGTCTGATCCCACTAGATTTTAATTGCTCTAATAACAAAAGTGATTTATTCAAATTTCTAACCTCACAGTGACATGCACAGTACTGGCAAAGAGTTAAGTACCTGAACTTAATTCTTGTATGTTGAATAACATACCTGCATTCAAAAAAATCTTAAAATACTAGTGTGACATAGTTAGGTAAATCCTTAAAGGTATGCTTTAATTTTTTAAAATAAGGTGTTCTTTTTTTTCCATGATAAGTGATACATGTAGGTAAATGTGTTTGGTGCAGGCAGATAGTAAGGTCAGGTAAGATGGGTTATTGGAGGTAAGGGGAGACAAGATCTATTTGAAAACAGTAACATTGTACATTCACCTCCTGAAGGGTAATTATGGTCTATGACAATAAAAATATCTTTTTGGTATATTTGTCTCAAAAAGAAAATAAGACTATTTACCTGTATTATATCAGAATAGTAATGAATAATAGTAAAGGCAATCACCATATATATATAGCAATTACAAGGTGCCAGGAACTGCTCTAAACTCCTTATATATGCACACACATACATATGTATGTATATATGTATATATATATATATATAAAACTAGTATATATAAAGTATGCATGTATACTTTATATATGCTACTTTAATTCTCCCAAAGGTGCCTGTCAATTGGTATGATTATTCTCCTGCCTAATCTCTTCATTTTCTTATGAAGCACAGGAAGGTTAAGTGACTTTCCCAAGGTCACATAGCTACGAAGTAGCAAAGCCAGTATTTGAACTCAAGCTTTTTGGTTCCCAGAGTCTGTATTCTTAATCCTCTACCATCTTTCAAGGAAAAATAACAACAAAGATGTATAATCTATACATACATGAGAAACATACTTATTAACTGCCCTTCTTCCTAACTCCCAGGGTAGTTTTGTCTCTCAAAGTTGATCTGTAGCAGGAAGAACGCTTTCACTTTTTGCCCCTCTTGATCCCGTGACATCAAGTACCACTGGAAACACACCATAGAGTTCTCCTACGGCATGTCTGATCTTTACCTGCTTTACATTCAACTTCCTTTTGAAAATACTACCTCTCACTCAAATTGTCAGATGTAAAGAAAGAACAGCACTCTAGATAATTAATAAGAAAATAAGAAGAACTGGGTCACCATATGTGAAATATTTTGGGGGTTTGATTTTAGCACTCCTAACACAGCAAAGTGAGTAAGTCATATTATTCCCACCTGCAAAGGAACAGCCTTCATGAACTACATTTTCATCACAGAGACACACACATCTACTTTCTGTAAGAATGCTCAGCCCATCTGCTCACATTTAAAAATATAAATTGAAGACCTCCCACGCTGCCTTGGTTTGTAAAATGTCTATCACTAAATCTTTATTCTAAGACTCCTGTAGGTCTATGATTTATTTTCCTTTCACTTTTCCTTTAATGGTTTTCACTAGTTCTCTTTCAAGTACCTGATGTTCATGATCAAGGTTTCTCTCTTAGACAAAAATCCTGAGAGGGCAGGATTGCAGGGTTACCTCCATCTACATCTTCATTCTGAAGAAAATGTTTACTATTTGGGAAAAGTCTTTTCTGTAGCCTGATACTAAGCCCAAATCTCAGGAAGCAAAATTAGGATGCCCTGTTTCTTCTCAAGTTACAAGATTAGTTGCAATAACACTAATGAAAAATAACCCTTCGGGGGCTTCCCTTGTGGCTCAGTGGATAAGAACCCGTCTGCCAATGCAGGAGACACAGGTTCGAGCCCTGATCAGGGAAGATCCCACATACCGCAGAGCAGCTAAACCCACACATCAACAAAGACCCAGCACAGCCAAAAATAAATAAATAAAAGATTAAAAAAAAAAAAAACCCTTCAAATAGACACACAAAAGACAAAATGGCATAGACAACTCTTGTATATATACAAGGCCTATTCCCTCAAGATATTTTAAGAGATTCAAAACCAAGTTGCCCATACCCGTCCCTGAACAAAGAGGTGGAGATATTGTTGAGGTGGGGACCCCTTTAATCCCATGGAAATATCCTCTCTTAGGTTGGCAGGCATACATGAACAGTGTTCACCCACATTGCTGTAAACCACATTCAACCATTCATTCATTCATTCATTCAGTTGGATTGTACTGAGAGCCATCTGCTGGGGGCTCATAGCAATAGAGGGGCACAGAGATTACAGATCCTGCTCTCTGACCTCAAGGGACTTACATTGTGAGGAGTCAGGAAGACTAGTGCTGGGCTTCTGATTTTGAATACAGTGCTCCCTATTTTTCCTTTTTAAAATCTGAGACGTGTAATGCTATAGCTGACTTCTTTATCTTGTGTGATGGTACTTTACACAAGACCTTATGCGATGAACCAGCTCACCTTCTAAACAGTGTACTGTGTGTCTGGCTGCAGTAATGACACCCCTGTGTGGTATTAGAACAAGCTACTAGAATTTGTCAAGGAGTCAAGATTTCTGCAGTTTGCAAATACCACTGAAATCTTTAGTTTTAAAAATGTGATTCAAAGACTAAAATGGTTTCAAACTTGCCCTGAAGTCCAACTCCAGGATTTTTTTAGGATACAGCTGGAGATTGCTGAGCCATGGAGCAGGGTTTGCTGAGAGAACGTGTCATAACATTCAAATACTCAGGCCTCGGACGATGGATGGCTCCACGTCAGTTTGTATCTGCTGAGTGCAATTTGTCTGTCCCACATGTGAGGTTTCTCAGTACATGCTGCTCGATAAAGAGCCTTAGAGACATTCACTCATGTTAAGAAGTGTTTGAGGATTGGGTTGTTTATGCAATAACACTAATGAAAAATAACCCTTCGGGGGCTTCCCTTGTGGCTCAGTGGATAAGAACCCGTCTGCCAATGCAGGAGACACAGGTTCGAGCCCTGATCAGGGAAGATCCCACATACCGCAGAGCAGCTAAACCCACACATCAACAAAGACCCAGCACAGCCAAAAATAAATAAATAAAAGATTAAAAAAAAAAAAAACCCTTCAAATAGACACACAAAAGACAAAATGGCATAGACAACTCTTGTATATATACAAGGCCTATTCCCTCAAGATATTTTAAGAGATTCAAAACCAAGTTGCCCATACCCGTCCCTGAACAAAGAGGTGGAGATATTGTTGAGGTGGGGACCCCTTTAATCCCATGGAAATATCCTCTCTTAGGTTGGCAGGCATACATGAACAGTGTTCACCCACATTGCTGTAAACCACATTCAACCATTCATTCATTCATTCATTCAGTTGGATTGTACTGAGAGCCATCTGCTGGGGGCTCATAGCAATAGAGGGGCACAGAGATTACAGATCCTGCTCTCTGACCTCAAGGGACTTACATTGTGAGGAGTCAGGAAGACTAGTGCTGGGCTTCTGATTTTGAATACAGTGCTCCCTATTTTTCCTTTTTAAAATCTGAGACGTGTAATGCTATAGCTGACTTCTTTATCTTGTGTGATGGTACTTTACACAAGACCTTATGCGATGAACCAGCTCACCTTCTAAACAGTGTACTGTGTGTCTGGCTGCAGTAATGACACCCCTGTGTGGTATTAGAACAAGCTACTAGAATTTGTCAAGGAGTCAAGATTTCTGCAGTTTGCAAATACCACTGAAATCTTTAGTTTTAAAAATGTGATTCAAAGACTAAAATGGTTTCAAACTTGCCCTGAAGTCCAACTCCAGGATTTTTTTAGGATACAGCTGGAGATTGCTGAGCCATGGAGCAGGGTTTGCTGAGAGAACGTGTCATAACATTCAAATACTCAGGCCTCGGACGATGGATGGCTCCACGTCAGTTTGTATCTGCTGAGTGCAATTTGTCTGTCCCACATGTGAGGTTTCTCAGTACATGCTGCTCGATAAAGAGCCTTAGAGACATTCACTCATGTTAAGAAGTGTTTGAGGATTGGGTTGTTTATTTGAAATTCACAGTACAATTGATGCAATGGAAATAATTAGAAATGTGTATACAATGTCTTAAAATATTCTCATTTATAATAGAGACATATTAGACAGTGTGTTCAATGAGAGAGGACTGATTAATTATGAGATTGTAGTAGTAGAGATAATTGTGTGGCCATTTAACATTAATAAGAGAATTTCAATGATGTGGACCAACAAACGCAATTTATGACTAAGTGAATCAAGTAGGTAGAAAAGTACAAGATCCAAAGTGTGTTCAAATATATCTCAACACATCTTTCAAAAGAGATAGGGATACTATGTACAAAAATATCAAGAATGTTAACTGATCAGTTGGACTCTCTAATAGTCTTCAACTTTGTCATGCTCTCTTGCACTAAGGGTTTCAAATGTTCTGTCCCCTGTAGTTGAAATGTTCAACTCTCCCTTCCCTTTCACTCATCTTTCAGATGTCCACTTGCATCACCACCATCCCACTGGGCTCCCCCTTCCCAGGGTCTCCAGTTGTATTTCACTTTGGCACCCCGCACCTTGTGTGATTATCCCACTAGCACACAGTTTACTTCAATGGTTAGTTCACTTATCTGAGAGGTGATTAGCTTCTCAAAGACTTATACTATGTCTCTCATGCTTAAATCTGTGGTACTAACATATGCGGTTTGTAATCAAAAGCAAATCCATAAAAAAGAGTAAATTATCTTATTTTCTCCTTATCATATTCTAAGTTATACACACTTTCTTCAATAAAGATCTATTTCTTTGGCAAGTACAAAAAAGATAAATGCTGCACATGCTGTTATTGCCATTGAATATCTTCATTCAAATATAAATGAAAACATTTTAGAAGTACTCAAAATTTTCCATCCTTCAGACTCCAAAAGGCCTGATGGCTTCTTAATCTATCTAAGGAAACTATAATTCAAAATTTCCCCACATCTTCCAGAATCTAAATGGCATGGTGAATTTTTAATCCATCAATGTGATGAGCTCATTTACTCTAAAATACCATCATGGTGAATTAGCTAAAAGATTATCAGCAGATAGGAAAATGTCTGAGAACTGTGAATGCCTTTTTCTCCATGGGGCATCCAAGTGTTCTGTTAGATTCCATATTTTACTCATTGACAATATTTCTGATACATTTATACATGTTCAGGATTTATGGAAAAATAAAATAATGCTAGGTCCAATAAACTCAAGTCCTCCTGAAACTCTATTAGGAGCTAAATACATAACAACTGTGCAGATGCTAAACCGAGTTCAACATAATTCACCTTTGTAATAAGTTTTGCCACTGTATTTCAGAACTACTCAAATTATGATAGCTTTAGAAGTAGCTTTTATCTTTTAAAAATAATTATGGCTATGTATTTAGAATCTTTATAAAGTTATTTTTAGGCCTCCAGCTGATCTGTCTTAGACTATGAACATAAAAACAATTTTTATGTTTTAATATTCTTCCATAGTGTATTCTATTAATACCAATGAAATCAACTTGCCTATAACAGAGGGAAAAAATAAGGTCTACCTACTTAAGGTTTCCATCAATATCATAGTCATTTATTCTTATTCCTGGGTTACTATTTCCTGACTCTTCATACACAGCTTATCAAGCTAGAAAGAGAGGAGCTGACTCCTGACAAGGATGAAGCCTTCTAGGTTACTAAGCCCTGTTTGATGGGGTTTAGTATAAGAAGAAACAAAAGAAGACTTCAAATGTGCCATGACAGAAGTGAGGACAGTCCTAAAGGTCTATGGCCAAGATGCCTCTAGTATTTCTTTATCTTTATTTTTAAAGGTTTGTAATCAAAAGCAAATCCATAAAAAGAGTAAATTATCTTATTTTCTCCTTATCATATTCTAAGTTATACACACTTTCTTCAATAAAGATCTATTTCTTTGGCAAGTACAAAAGATAAATGCTGCACATGCTGTTATTGCCATTGAATATCTTCATTCAAATATAAATGAAAACATTTTAGAAGTACTCAAAATTTTCCATCCTTCAGACTCCAAAAGGCCTGATGGCTTCTTAATCTATCTAAGGAAACTATAATTCAAAATTTCCCCACATCTTCCAGAATCTAAATGGCATGGTGAATTTTTAATCCATCAATGTGATGAGCTCATTTACTCTAAAATACCATCATGGTGAATTAGCTAAAAGATTATCAGCAGATAGGAAAATGTCTGAGAACTGTGAATGCCTTTTTCTCCATGGGGCATCCAAGTGTTCTGTTAGATTCCATATTTTACTCATTGACAATATTTCTGATACATTTATACATGTTCAGGATTTATGGAAAAATAAAATAATGCTAGGTCCAATAAACTCAAGTCCTCCTGAAACTCTATTAGGAGCTAAATACATAACAACTGTGCAGATGCTAAACCGAGTTCAACATAATTCACCTTTGTAATAAGTTTTGCCACTGTATTTCAGAACTACTCAAATTATGATAGCTTTAGAAGTAGCTTTTATCTTTTAAAAATAATTATGGCTATGTATTTAGAATCTTTATAAAGTTATTTTTAGGCCTCCAGCTGATCTGTCTTAGACTATGAACATAAAAACAATTTTTATGTTTTAATATTCTTCCATAGTGTATTCTATTAATACCAATGAAATCAACTTGCCTATAACAGAGGGAAAAAATAAGGTCTACCTACTTAAGGTTTCCATCAATATCATAGTCATTTATTCTTATTCCTGGGTTACTATTTCCTGACTCTTCATACACAGCTTATCAAGCTAGAAAGAGAGGAGCTGACTCCTGACAAGGATGAAGCCTTCTAGGTTACTAAGCCCTGTTTGATGGGGTTTAGTATAAGAAGAAACAAAAAGAAGACTTCAAATGTGCCATGACAGAAGTGAGGACAGTCCTAAAGGTCTATGGCCAAGATGCCTCAAACAGCTTCAAAACAAGGTGGAATCTCAGACCTGATGTTTGTGATTAGAAGACAAGGCAGAGAATGCTTTCCCAGCCATAAGAAAAAAACTCTTGTCTTGCTGTCCATGTGAGTGTAGATTAGAGGGATCTGAGAGTGGACCAGAATCAAGGTAAAGACAGTGAAGTCAGTACAAAGGCCTGTCTGCCTGCCCTCTAAGTTTCATTTGACCCTGCCCAGCCTGAGCTCTCCAGGGCACCCTCCCAAGGCCAGCCCCTCAGTATCCTTCCTTCTTCCCATCCTCAGCCCCAACACATACACACATTCTGCACACTGCCTTTGACTCTGTAATTTTCCCATTTTGTTGCTCCTTCCATCCCTTCTCATCAATAGAGCCTGACCTAAAGGAGATGTTATCTGTTCCTCAGTCTTTTCAAACACTCCCCTTTTTTCAAGTACACATCTTTCAATGTTCACATCTCAGCACTCCCGTGCATAACGTGCATCTTAAATTTCTCTCCAAGGAATCAGCCTTCCTAACTTCAGACTATACTACAAAGCAACAGTCATCAAGCCAGTATAGCACTGGTACAAAAACAGAACTATAGATCAATGGAACAAGATCGAGAACCCAGAGATAAACCCATGCACCTATGGGTACCTTATTTTTGACAAAGGAGGCGAAACTATAAAATGGGACAAAGACAGCCTCTTCAACAAATGGTGCTGGGAAAATTGGACAGCTACATGCAAAAAAATGAAGTTGAAACATTCCCTGACACCATACACAAAGATCAACTCAAAATGGATTAAAGACCTAAATGTAAGACCAGAAACCATCAAACTCTTAGAGCAGAATATAGGCAAAACCCTCAAGGACATAAATTAAAGCAAGATCTTCTCTGACCCACCTACTAGAATAGTGGAACTGAAAAGAAAAATGAACATGTGGGACCTCATGAAACTTAAAAGCTTTTGTACAGCAAAAGAAATTACAAAAAAGCTGAACAGACACCCCACAGAGTGGGAGAAAATCATAGCAAATGAAACAACAGACAAAGAATTAATCTCCAAAATCTACAAGCAACTCAGACAACTCAGCACAGGAAAAACGAACAACCCAATCAAAAAATGGGTAAATGATCTAAAGAGACGTCTCTCCAAAGAGGACATACAGATGGCCCAAAAGCACGTGAAATGATGCTCAACCTCGCTTATCATTAGAGAAATGCAAATTAAAACCACAAAGAGATACCACCTCACACCTGTCAGAATGGCCATCATCAACAAATCGACAGACAATAAATGCTGGAGAGGGTGCGGAGAAAAGGGAACCCTCTTGCATTGCTGGTGGGAATGTAAACTGATACAACCTCTATGGAAGACAATATGGAGATTCCTTAAAAAACTAAAAATAGAAGCACCCTATGACCCAGAAATCCCACTATTAGGCTTATATCCTGATGAAATCAAAACTGAAAGAAGCACCTATACCCCAATGTTCATTGCAGTTCTCTATACAATAGCCAGAACATGGAAGCAACCTAGATGTCCATCGACGGATGAATGGATACAGAAGCTCTGGTACATATATACAATGGAATACTACTCAGCTGTTAAAAGAAATGCAGAAGACTCAGTCCTAATGAGGTGACTGAATCTAGAACCTAGGATAAAAAGTGAAGTAAGTCAAAAAGAGAAAGACAAGTACAGTATACTAACACACATATATGGAATCTAGTAGGATAGTCTTGATAACACATGTAGTGAACTCATGGAAAAACAGACAGAGAATAGACATATGGACATTGTGGGGAAGAAACAGGGAGGGGGAGGCATGGAGGGAGTAACATGGAAACCTATACTGTCATGTGTGGAAAAGATAGCTATTGTCATTGTGCTAAGGGAATAGGAGTGCTCACAATGGCTTTGGGTGATGGTCCGGGGGGGATGGGGGGAACTGGATCAGGGGGGGACCAGGGATATGCATATGACTGATCTGGGAACATACATGTTGGTGAACAACAAAACTCTGTAAAACCTTTAAAATAAATAATTAATAATAATAATTTAAAAATTCCCCCCAAGTCACTGGTGAACATTATTCTCACCTATTAGAGTCTCCACAGAGCCTAGTCCAGTGTGTAAAATGTAGAAGGTACATAAGATCTAAGGGGACACAGCTGAGTTTAATGATGTTAGTGCTTAAAATATTTATACTTTTCAAAGCATCTTCACAATATTATGTTTCTTTGGTAGAGAAAGTCTAAATGAATAATTTCAGCAATGAGAGCAAGACTCCCATTGAAGTTAGTTTGGTTTGTTCTAATGGTAGTTTCAGCCCTTTGGAAGCAGTAAGAACGGTTTTTAAAATTTAAGACCTGGTTATTAAGTTACAGGTAACAGCCAAAGCAGATCAAAGCAGTTTGCAAATGTCAAATCTGGTTCTTTCTAAAATGAATCAAGAGAAATAAAACTTTTAACTTTTGGACCCTTTGACTTCATCTTACAACTGTAGAGTCCACCTGGTCCCAGCCTGGGCCACCTGACTTGTTCCCTGGGGTGGGTACCACACTCAGACGGGGTCTAGAGAAGACATAAATACAAGGATTCCTGTCTCCTAGACATTTTTAGAAAGACTTTATCTCCTAATCCTGAATTTCAAGTTTAGCTTGTTTTACAGGCCTTAAAAAAATCTGTTTCTGAAATCATTTTTTATCTCTTTATCTGGTAACTTAAAACCTGGAAAAAAATTCAGGCTAACTTCAGAAGGCCTGCTGAGCTGCTCTGAGGAATAGGTTCTGCTGATTAAAAAAAAAATCTGATCTCATAATCTTCTTTAGAAATACATAGGAACATTAAACTGATTTAGTATGGAATTATGGAGCTGGATGATTAAGGTGTTTCTGAATCCCATTTAAGGGATCTGAGACCAGCTTTATCCCAAGCCTGTATCTCCTTTGACATTTCCTATATTCTTTTTAGATGAAGTAGAACCGAAAAATTACCAGAAGATTCATTCCTGATTCCTGTTTCTCTGGAACTTTTGTTAACCTCTCAAATTACCAATCATTTCTGAAGGACACTTGCCTGTATGAAAAAGCTGTATGCCATTTCCTTGTTGTGTGCCAGTTTTCTTCTCTCTCATGTGAAACGGTCACAATCACTGTATAGAGTATTTGCACTCATTTTTCTTGAAAGCCCAGAAGACATTGTGGTAAGAATTTTTATCTGGAAGATACCTTAGGGAAATAGAGACCCAGAGAGGTCTAGAGATTCACCTGAGGCCTCAACCCAAGTCAGGTGTACCTGTGGGCTCAGAAGCAGACTCCAATTTGTGACTTCAAAGCCTGAGGCTCTTTTCATAGCCATTGGGTTGCCCTCCTTCTCTACTTGTAAATGCAGCAATGAGAGCAAGACTCCCATTGAAGTTAGTTTGGTTTGTTCTAATGGTAGTTTCAGCCCTTTGGAAGCAGTAAGAACGGTTTTAAAATTTAAGACCTGGTTATTAAGTTACAGGTAACAGCCAAAGCAGATCAAAGCAGTTTGCAAATGTCAAATCTGGTTCTTTCTAAAATGAATCAAGAGAAATAAAACTTTTAACTTTTGGACCCTTTGACTTCATCTTACAACTGTAGAGTCCACCTGGTCCCAGCCTGGGCCACCTGACTTGTTCCCTGGGGTGGGTACCACACTCAGACGGGGTCTAGAGAAGACATAAATACAAGGATTCCTGTCTCCTAGACATTTTTAGAAAGACTTTATCTCCTAATCCTGAATTTCAAGTTTAGCTTGTTTTACAGGCCTTAAAAAAATCTGTTTCTGAAATCATTTTTTATCTCTTTATCTGGTAACTTAAAACCTGGAAAAAAATTCAGGCTAACTTCAGAAGGCCTGCTGAGCTGCTCTGAGGAATAGGTTCTGCTGATTAAAAAAAAAATCTGATCTCATAATCTTCTTTAGAAATACATAGGAACATTAAACTGATTTAGTATGGAATTATGGAGCTGGATGATTAAGGTGTTTCTGAATCCCATTTAAGGGATCTGAGACCAGCTTTATCCCAAGCCTGTATCTCCTTTGACATTTCCTATATTCTTTTTAGATGAAGTAGAACCGAAAAATTACCAGAAGATTCATTCCTGATTCCTGTTTCTCTGGAACTTTTGTTAACCTCTCAAATTACCAATCATTTCTGAAGGACACTTGCCTGTATGAAAAAGCTGTATGCCATTTCCTTGTTGTGTGCCAGTTTTCTTCTCTCTCATGTGAAACGGTCACAATCACTGTATAGAGTATTTGCACTCATTTTTCTTGAAAGCCCAGAAGACATTGTGGTAAGAATTTTTATCTGGAAGATACCTTAGGGAAATAGAGACCCAGAGAGGTCTAGAGATTCACCTGAGGCCTCAACCCAAGTCAGGTGTACCTGTGGGCTCAGAAGCAGACTCCAATTTGTGACTTCAAAGCCTGAGGCTCTTTTCATAGCCATTGGGTTGCCCTCCTGTTACTCTGACATAGTGGTGTGACTTTCTCTAGTAGCCTAGTAACATTTCAGTCACCTTTCCTATATATATGCATCCTCCATCCCTGACCTGATCATCCAAATTGGTGGACAAAATCTGATACTTCTCCCCTACCCATCTCGGTTGTGCCAACCTATCCTGCTGCATGCCTGCTCCAACTGTCTTGTTATCAACCTCAAAGATTCTTTCCTTTCTCTGCTCCCTCTGCTAGACTCAGCCAACTCCTCAGGTTCTGAGTCTCTCTTGGGCTACTATTCAGTGCTGCATTTCCTCTATGGATGAATCCTATAAAACTGCCAGGAAAACTCTGCTCCTTCACAGAGAACAGCATTCCCATCTCCAAACGACATCCATTTTTTCAACAGTTTATGCCAGGCACCAACTGAGTTACCTTGTTGAAGCCATTGGATCAGTTTAAGACAAAATGGGGTTCAATTATTTAGAGATAATTCTAATTCTGGGAACAGGTTTATTCTGTTGGATTTTAACACCAAGTAAGAAAAGGTCACCATGCTTTCCATGAAGTATAAGTGGCAATAGCAAAAGTTAATTCAATATTTAAGGAACAAATTCCTTCTAGGTCAGAACTCCGAAACATTTATATAAAGTGCCTTAGAATGCTGGGCACTGGGCTTCTTGCCTGTTACACTGATTTTTCTGTGCCATTTTAACTTCACAATAACCCCGGGAACAAAAAGATATAATCCAAGTCTGTCCGACTTGAAATATCTGGATTTTCTACAATATATAATGAAAGTTTGCCTTTTCCTAGCTGGGGACAGGGGGTGGGGCAGTTTCAGATATATGATCAAATCCAGCTCTTATCCATGGTTTGGCACCACCAGTAACAATTTTCTTGTTCCTCTTAAATGATGAGAAAGCTCAGGTTCATGACTGGTTAGGACTTCCAGACAGAGCAGTGATTCTGGTACCTGTCTTACCAGCTTGACCCAAGGAGATGAGTCTGTAGAATTCTGAGAGTCTTTAGTCCCACATCCTGAAGAGGGCTCGTCTGCCATTTTCTGCCCTCCATTTGCCCCACACACTCCACAACCCCCAACAACACACAACCAGTAAAAGAATAGGTATAGGTGGAATACTTCAGGAAAAGCTCAATTTCCTCATATGGAGATGGGAAAGATATTAGCTGTACTTGCAGAAATGGAATATTGTGTCTAAGAGTTCAGCTTCATGGATGAAACCCCATCACTACTTATATAGAGTTGAATTCATATATAGTTGAAAATGAAGCAATATCTCTAAGAGCTAGTGAAGCAAGCATATAGTAGTAGCTGTGATAACACATGAAGATATGATGTTGTATTGGACCTAAATTACCAAAAGATAAGAGCTTGGTACTGGAAAGTGGGGAGTGGCTCATAAAAGAAAAATTAATTATCATAATGATCATTCTACATAAATATGTGCTGAACCCATGTGTGAAAGGGCACTACCTAAAAATCAAGTGAAGAGGTGGGCAGTCATTGCTTACCAAGCCCTAGTGATCTTTCTTCTGAGGAGAGGTGGTAGGATAACTCAGATGAGGTACGGATGACAAACAACTAATATACAATATCCTCTAAAATTGATCCAGAGCACTGCATGGATCAATTGGAATACTGAGGCAGATAGACTTCCTATGTTGGATTCCTGGCTCTCTACTTGCTAGTTTTGTAAATTTACACAAGTTAATTTTTCTGAACCCCAATTCCTCATCTACATGTAAGACAAAGTAATATCCATCTCAGTGGCTATTATGAAGATTAAATAAAATATTATAAAGTTTCAGCACAATGCTCAACATAGAGTGATCCTTAACTGTGGTTATATATTAGCTATTATTGACATTATTATTATTAATTCACTCAGAAACGTGCTTAAACATTGACTTTAACATCACTGGGAAGAGCTTGAGTGCCTCTAACACATTCTCTGTGGCAATATCACTTCACCTGGACTGGAAAAGGAGTGTGAAGCCAGAAAGTAGAACTCTATTTCCCTCGAGATGAAGGCATCAGAGTACATTTCATCCCTCACTTTAGTAGAGAAACTTCAGTAAAAATACTTGCAAGTCTGGATCACTCCACTGAGAGCCATTTGTTTCCATATGTGTCAAGCTGCAAACTGGACCAAGCTCAATTTCCCTTCTTTTTAAATCATTCAGGTCTTGTTAAAGGTCTTTCTATTAAAATGTTGAGAAGGGTAATTCTTGTTAGTAGTTTCAACTGGTACACATTCCCCCCATGTCTTTCTCCTATAAATCTAACAGTTTGTCAACTCAGAAAGAATATAACACAATGAGTCCTAAAATTTTTGCAGTCATCAGCCTCTGGGAGTCTCTTCAAAACAATGTGGATATGTATTGACCTAAATTACCAAAAGAGCTAGTGAAGCAAGCATATAGTAGTAGCTGTGATAACACATGAAGATATGATGTTGTATTGGACCTAAATTACCAAAAGATAAGAGCTTGGTACTGGAAAGTGGGGAGTGGCTCATAAAAGAAAAATTAATTATCATAATGATCATTCTACATAAATATGTGCTGAACCCATGTGTGAAAGGGCACTACCTAAAAATCAAGTGAAGAGGTGGGCAGTCATTGCTTACCAAGCCCTAGTGATCTTTCTTCTGAGGAGAGGTGGTAGGATAACTCAGATGAGGTACGGATGACAAACAACTAATATACAATATCCTCTAAAATTGATCCAGAGCACTGCATGGATCAATTGGAATACTGAGGCAGATAGACTTCCTATGTTGGATTCCTGGCTCTCTACTTGCTAGTTTTGTAAATTTACACAAGTTAATTTTTCTGAACCCCAATTCCTCATCTACATGTAAGACAAAGTAATATCCATCTCAGTGGCTATTATGAAGATTAAATAAAATATTATAAAGTTTCAGCACAATGCTCAACATAGAGTGATCCTTAACTGTGGTTATATATTAGCTATTATTGACATTATTATTATTAATTCACTCAGAAACGTGCTTAAACATTGACTTTAACATCACTGGGAAGAGCTTGAGTGCCTCTAACACATTCTCTGTGGCAATATCACTTCACCTGGACTGGAAAAGGAGTGTGAAGCCAGAAAGTAGAACTCTATTTCCCTCGAGATGAAGGCATCAGAGTACATTTCATCCCCTCACTTTAGTAGAGAAACTTCAGTAAAAATACTTGCAAGTCTGGATCACTCCACTGAGAGCCATTTGTTTCCATATGTGTCAAGCTGCAAACTGGACCAAGCTCAATTTCCCTTCTTTTTAAATCATTCAGGTCTTGTTAAAGGTCTTTCTATTAAAATGTTGAGAAGGGTAATTCTTGTTAGTAGTTTCAACTGGTACACATTCCCCCCATGTCTTTCTCCTATAAATCTAACAGTTTGTCAACTCAGAAAGAATATAACACAATGAGTCCTAAAATTTTTGCAGTCATCAGCCTCTGGGAGTCTCTTCAAAACAATGTGTATATTAGTATATGTTATATGTATGTATGCATATTACTTGCAAATATAATACATACATATATTAAACACATTACATGCAAAATAATCTTGTCTAAATTTTGGGGAATCGAAGACTCTAAGCTAAAAACTCTAGGTCTTAAATCAACTTCAGAATCACATTAAATCTTTAAAATTAATGACAGCAATTAATTCACTGTAAAAGTTGTCTCCATCCAGCACATTCCTCAATGAGAAGATATTATCTTCTGGTAGCAATGGGGCCAGTCGGCCTTCAAAATAGAGCTTAGGTAAGAGTGGAATTGAAAATGATTACCAATCAGTACTGTGGAGGTATCAATCAATCAGAAGAGATGCCTTTAATGCTCAAGTTAGAGCCTTAGTTCAAGCTAGTGTTCTAGAGATAAAAGATGAATAAGCATATTATCATTTTACTTTATTAGTAGTTGTACATATCTATGATCATGTCAGCTATTCTAGGACTTAACTGGATTGTGAAGGTTTAGAGCAGGACAGCCTTGGCAGAGGCTAATGGCTAATGTGGTGGGGATAGGAGACTTCTGGGACAGTAGAGTATGATGTATTTCAATATTATAACATTCAGGACAGCAGTGTTGGTGTATACCACCTAAATATCAGTTCTATGGTTAGGTATAATAATAACAAAATAATTTCATGGCCAACATCCACTAGAGATACCCTTGCACATGTGGGGAAAGAGAAAGAACATTCAATCCTAAAATCTTGGGTGCTACCTTCATAGAAGATGACTGACAAGACAATGAATAAACTTATTTTCACTTTCCTTTTTGGCTACTTAGTTAGTGCATTATTTATTGCATTATTCATGCTCAATTTCTTTGGGTATCTATGATTTCCTTGAATTTTTATAGCACTTTTGAAAACAGTGACACATTAAGGAACCCAGTGTATGGTGTTACACAAATAAAAATGAAAATGATATGAATAATAATGGTGTTATTATGAACAAAACAAAAGTAGTTTCAACTGGTACACATTCCCCCCATGTCTTTCTCCTATAAATCTAACAGTTTGTCAACTCAGAAAGAATATAACACAATGAGTCCTAAAATTTTTGCAGTCATCAGCCTCTGGGAGTCTCTTCAAAACAATGTGTATATTAGTATATGTTATATGTATGTATGCATATTACTTGCAAATATAATACATACATATATTAAACACATTACATGCAAAATAATCTTGTCTAAATTTTGGGGAATCGAAGACTCTAAGCTAAAAACTCTAGGTCTTAAATCAACTTCAGAATCACATTAAATCTTTAAAATTAATGACAGCAATTAATTCACTGTAAAAGTTGTCTCCATCCAGCACATTCCTCAATGAGAAGATATTATCTTCTGGTAGCAATGGGGCCAGTCGGCCTTCAAAATAGAGCTTAGGTAAGAGTGGAATTGAAAATGATTACCAATCAGTACTGTGGAGGTATCAATCAATCAGAAGAGATGCCTTTAATGCTCAAGTTAGAGCCTTAGTTCAAGCTAGTGTTCTAGAGATAAAAGATGAATAAGCATATTATCATTTTACTTTATTAGTAGTTGTACATATCTATGATCATGTCAGCTATTCTAGGACTTAACTGGATTGTGAAGGTTTAGAGCAGGACAGCCTTGGCAGAGGCTAATGGCTAATGTGGTGGGGATAGGAGACTTCTGGGACAGTAGAGTATGATGTATTTCAATATTATAACATTCAGGACAGCAGTGTTGGTGTATACCACCTAAATATCAGTTCTATGGTTAGGTATAATAATAACAAAATAATTTCATGGCCAACATCCACTAGAGATACCCTTGCACATGTGGGGAAAGAGAAAGAACATTCAATCCTAAAATCTTGGGTGCTACCTTCATAGAAGATGACTGACAAGACAATGAATAAACTTATTTTCACTTTCCTTTTTGGCTACTTAGTTAGTGCATTATTTATTGCATTATTCATGCTCAATTTCTTTGGGTATCTATGATTTCCTTGAATTTTTATAGCACTTTTGAAAACAGTGACACATTAAGGAACCCAGTGTATGGTGTTACACAAATAAAAATGAAAATGATATGAATAATAATGGTGTTATTATGAACAAAAACAAAAGTTGTTCTATAATAATGCTAACTTTTGGGCTTTAGACTTTACATGGTTTTTTTTTTTTTTTTTGGACCTATACCATCTCTTTTAATCTTATGAAACACCCCAGGATACAGGATTATTATCCCCACTTAACACATGAGAATACTGGGATTCAGAAAGTTAATACATTCAAGGTCTACACAGCTAGAAAGTAGAAGACGGTATTCACTTCTAGGTCTTCCAATCTGGGTAGGGCTCTTTTCACTGCATTAAATGATCCCAGAATTCCCTATACAGAAAATCAACAAATAAATCATACTGTTCTAGGGATTAAAACAATAAAACATAGTATCATTTTACTAGCCAGTTGTATATATTTGTGATCATATCTTGAAATCTTATGTAAGAATCTTTTATATCCAGCTAATCTGAGAATAAAAGGGATGTAATAGAGGTCCCTGGAAATCTGTGTCAACCTGGTGCCAGGGTCAAGAATTTCGTATTTTATCAGCTTAGTTTCAAAGCTTAATCTTACAGTTTTTGTGTTAAAAACATACAGATCGGGCTTCCCCTGGTGGTCCAGTGGATAAGGACACCGCCTTGCAGTGCAAGGGGCGCCGGTTCGATCCCTGGCCTGGGAAGATCCCACGTGCCGCGGAGCGGCTGGACTGATGTGTCCAATCACCGACCCGGCCTATGCCCCATCCCCTGGGGCACTGGATGAATGAATAAACCAATATCAGTTCTATGGTTAGGTATAATAATAACAAAATAATTTCATGGCCAACATCCACTAGAGATACCCTTGCACATGTGGGGAAAGAGAAAGAACATTCAATCCTAAAATCTTGGGTGCTACCTTCATAGAAGATGACTGACAAGACAATGAATAAACTTATTTTCACTTTCCTTTTTGGCTACTTAGTTAGTGCATTATTTATTGCATTATTCATGCTCAATTTCTTTGGGTATCTATGATTTCCTTGAATTTTTATAGCACTTTTGAAAACAGTGACACATTAAGGAACCCAGTGTATGGTGTTACACAAATAAAAATGAAAATGATATGAATAATAATGGTGTTATTATGAACAAAAACAAAAGTTGTTCTATAATAATGCTAACTTTTGGGCTTTAGACTTTACATGGTTTTTTTTTTTTTTTTTGGACCTATACCATCTCTTTTAATCTTATGAAACACCCCAGGATACAGGATTATTATCCCCACTTAACACATGAGAATACTGGGATTCAGAAAGTTAATACATTCAAGGTCTACACAGCTAGAAAGTAGAAGACGGTATTCACTTCTAGGTCTTCCAATCTGGGTAGGGCTCTTTTCACTGCATTAAATGATCCCAGAATTCCCTATACAGAAAATCAACAAATAAATCATACTGTTCTAGGGATTAAAACAATAAAACATAGTATCATTTTACTAGCCAGTTGTATATATTTGTGATCATATCTTGAAATCTTATGTAAGAATCTTTTATATCCAGCTAATCTGAGAATAAAAGGGATGTAATAGAGGTCCCTGGAAATCTGTGTCAACCTGGTGCCAGGGTCAAGAATTTCGTATTTTATCAGCTTAGTTTCAAAGCTTAATCTTACAGTTTTTGTGTTAAAAACATACAGATCGGGCTTCCCCTGGTGGTCCAGTGGATAAGGACACCGCCTTGCAGTGCAAGGGGCGCCGGTTCGATCCCTGGCCTGGGAAGATCCCACGTGCCGCGGAGCGGCTGGACTGATGTGTCCAATCACCGACCCGGACCTCTGGAGCGCATGCGCCCAGAGCCGGCGCTCTGCGACAACAGAGGCCACTGCGATGGGAGGCCCACACAGGCCAAAGAACAAAGATGGATGAAAATAGATAAATGAAAGACCAATGGAAGTGGCCCGCCTACACCCCCTCCCCCAATCCGCCCCCCATAAAAAAAACCAAAAACATACAGATCAGTTATAATGTTCTAGGTAGCTTCAGTCATGCCTGACTGTGCGAACCTATGGATTATAGCCCACCAAGCTCCTCTGTCCATGGGATTCTCCAGGCAAGAACACTAGAGTTGATTGCCCTGCTCTCCTCCAGGTGATCTTCCCTATCCAGAGATAAAACCTGTGTCTCCTATGTTTCCTGCATTGGCCGGGGGGTTCTTTATCACTAGCCTCACCTGGGAAATCCAATGTCCTAGGGGTTTACATTAGAAACTAATACAGTTGCTACAGGAGTAGGTAACAAATCATTCATACAATCAGATTGGGCAAAAGTGTCAGAAGATACAAAATTCTTGAAAACTTGCAAATTGTGAAAAACCAGTGTAGAAACTGTGCCCCATAGGCAGCTCTCAGCAAATTCTATTAGCCTATTTCTAAGTTTAAGTCTTATCAGCAGGCTTCCTGTGTCTGATACAGAGCAGCTATTATGTAAGTTACCCTGGAATGCAGTAGGATTCCTGGCTGGAAGAAGGGGATAGGCGGCAGAGGATGAGTTGAGGCAGGACTTGGTGAGCAACCCAAACTGGCTGAATGACAGTGACAGAAGGAAGGTCCCTTAGCAATCACCTTTAGTCCTCTCACTTTAATTAGGCTGAGTGATGCCCAGAGGACAGAAATTACCTCTTCAGGGTCACACGGTGGGTGGTGACTTTCAGTGAAAGCAGAAAATTTTAGGAAAAGGACTGAGCCAGCAAGTACTCTGTTTTATGGGGAAGGAGTGAGTAAGCAAGGGAATAGAGGAAAGATAGTGTTTAGTATTACCATATACAGATATACTTGGGTGAAATTCACATTTCTCTTCTCTATAAGCTGAAGGTTGGCATTGTTTCTATCACTATACAGATGGGAAAAATAATCATGGGAGAGTCTTCAAAAAATTGTCCAAGGCCTTGGCTCTTCCTGGGCTACCACTAAAACTGAAGTCAGATATCCAATCCACATAAAATTATACAATGAGTGCTAAAATCTAGATACCCTAGTGATTTGTCCTGGAGCCAGTATGTGTATAGGACCAGGGAGGCGTAGTGCATCGGAATATATAGAAAATACATAGAAAAAAAGAATATTAAATAGAAATGTCTGAAATTATGAAAGTTTTTAAGCTTAAACTTCCTCGCACATTATTGGTATGTTACAGATGAGTAAATTCATTTTGAAAATGTATATTGTTTTTAGGAAATTAAATCCTTACAATTCTAACGAATCTATCCTTAACCAAAATTTGTGTTAAGATATCAATAACAACTGCAAAGGATTCAGAAAGGTTTCTAAAAACGTGAAGGTTTTCTGCAGCAAAACATTTTTTCAAGCAATACACACACACACACACACACACACACACACACACAGACACTGGATAATGTAGACACATATTCATTCCAAATCAAAAAGCCCACAGGAGTCAAATGCTGCTTGAAATTTGTCAAAAATCATTTACACATTCATCTTTAAGACAAATCGCTTCCTTTTGCTTGGAGGCCAAAGATGGAGGTTTAGGTCACAATTACTCATGTTCCATTACTTTCTGTACCACACACCAGGAGATTATCACATGTCTAATACCTTGGCACATCTTATTGAATTATTGAGTGTGTGAACTATAGATTTCTTGGCCTCAGATTTAAAATCATTTTGGCACCATCAACTTATTTAAATGAGATTGGAGCAACCCAAACTGGCTGAATGACAGTGACAGAAGGAAGGTCCCTTAGCAATCACCTTTAGTCCTCTCACTTTAATTAGGCTGAGTGATGCCCAGAGGACAGAAATTACCTCTTCAGGGTCACACGGTGGGTGGTGACTTTCAGTGAAAGCAGAAAATTTTAGGAAAAGGACTGAGCCAGCAAGTACTCTGTTTTATGGGGAAGGAGTGAGTAAGCAAGGGAATAGAGGAAAGATAGTGTTTAGTATTACCATATACAGATATACTTGGGTGAAATTCACATTTCTCTTCTCTATAAGCTGAAGGTTGGCATTGTTTCTATCACTATACAGATGGGAAAAATAATCATGGGAGAGTCTTCAAAAAATTGTCCAAGGCCTTGGCTCTTCCTGGGCTACCACTAAAACTGAAGTCAGATATCCAATCCACATAAAATTATACAATGAGTGCTAAAATCTAGATACCCTAGTGATTTGTCCTGGAGCCAGTATGTGTATAGGACCAGGGAGGCGTAGTGCATCGGAATATATAGAAAATACATAGAAAAAGAATATTAAATAGAAATGTCTGAAATTATGAAAGTTTTTAAGCTTAAACTTCCTCGCACATTATTGGTATGTTACAGATGAGTAAATTCATTTTGAAAATGTATATTGTTTTTAGGAAATTAAATCCTTACAATTCTAACGAATCTATCCTTAACCAAAATTTGTGTTAAGATATCAATAACAACTGCAAAGGATTCAGAAAGGTTTCTAAAAACGTGAAGGTTTTCTGCAGCAAAACATTTTTTCAAGCAATACACACACACACACACACACACACACACACACACAGACACTGGATAATGTAGACACATATTCATTCCAAATCAAAAAGCCCACAGGAGTCAAATGCTGCTTGAAATTTGTCAAAAATCATTTACACATTCATCTTTAAGACAAATCGCTTCCTTTTGCTTGGAGGCCAAAGATGGAGGTTTAGGTCACAATTACTCATGTTCCATTACTTTCTGTACCACACACCAGGAGATTATCACATGTCTAATACCTTGGCACATCTTATTGAATTATTGAGTGTGTGAACTATAGATTTCTTGGCCTCAGATTTAAAATCATTTTAAACATGGCACCATCAACTTATGGTTCTGGCTTGACAAGAACTGTAGATTCCAGACAAAATGGTGACTTGCGTACTTGTTGTTCCCTATCCATCCTTGCTCAGCCTCCTTCTCCTTCCACATACTTGATTGACAGTCCTCTCCATCCCAAACTCCCTCCTTTTCAGATAACCTTTAACATTGGTCCAGATAAAGATATCTTCAAGATGACTTGCTTTCCTTGTTCCAGGGGGTCCTTCTTTCCACATTTTCTATTAATATCCCTTCCCACCTTGTATTAGAAAACATTCAACACATGCCTGAGGATTCTGATCCATTCAGAGAGAGAAAATTAATGAGGAAGGTGGCATCTATGGAGAGAAGGCAGAATCCAGGTCCTTCATAGGCAAGATTGGACCAACGTAGTGCTTTACTAGAAGAAAATTATTTGCCCGCTATGTGAGTGACCCTAGGGATTGGAATTGTCTAGCTAGCCCTTTGGATGATGAGTCTCTTCACATAGAGTTAAAAACATAGAGAATAACTTAGTACAGATGAACCTATTTGCAGGTGAGGAATAGAGATGCAGACAGAGAATGGATGAGTAGACACCAAGGGTTGGAAGGGAGGGAAGGGTGGGACAAGCTGGGAGATTCAGATTGACAAAGACACTACTATATGTAAAATAGTTAGCTAGGGGGAACCTTCTGTACAACACAGGGAGTTCGGCTCAATGCTCCGTGATGACCAAGAGGAGTCAGGTGGCGGTAGAATGGAGGGAGGTCCAAATGGGAGGGGGTATATCTGGTCCACTTCATTGTATAGGAGAAACTAACACAACATAGTAAAGTAACTATACCCTAATTTTAAAAAAAGCTACCATCAGGGGGTCTTAAGTGCCAGGACATGTTCCACTTATAGTTTTATTGTCTTAGAAGAGCTCAGAGTGAAGGAAAACAGAAGAGATGAGTAGAATCCAAACATGTTATTGTATTTTCTGAGGGGCTAAACCAGAAAGTAGCCAGGCGGTGGCAGGGAGGGGAAAAGGTTCTGAAAGAAGCTGGCCATGGCCCTGGCTTAACTGCTTTATTCCCATCACCCAGTGAGGTTCAGTCTGGGGTCATTCAAGACTTTTACCTTGAGAAAGGCTCTGCAGTGGGTTCAGTGTGAAATCACCCTCCTCATTCATCATTCATGCAGACTGTAAAAAGTCATTGAAAACCCAGAATGAGCAAGGCAGTGTGCCAGAGGCAGGGGCAAGTGGTGGAAAAGGAAACAGCTGAAAAAGTTGGGAGTAACCAGAGAGTCCAATAACTTTAAAGGAATTAAAAAGATTTTCTGCAGAAGCCCTTTATGTTACAGATGGAGAGTTTAAGATCTTGGAGGAGGATGGGTGCTTGGGTGTGGGTAGAAGGCAAGGTGAGACTAGACTCTTCCTACCACAAATAAAACGAAGCTATTAGCATATTTTTGCCACAGTACCGAATCACAATTGGTCAGCCAGAAAACATTTATACAAACAATAATGTGACCACTCTTCTCATTCTCTTTTACCACAAATTGTACAAACAGTAAAATAGATAAGGTGGAGGTGGGATAGAGGGCTAGTCTCTAATACAGATGAACCTATTTGCAGGTGAGGAATAGAGATGCAGACAGAGAATGGATGAGTAGACACCAAGGGTTGGAAGGGAGGGAAGGGTGGGACAAGCTGGGAGATTCAGATTGACAAAGACACTACTATATGTAAAATAGTTAGCTAGGGGGAACCTTCTGTACAACACAGGGAGTTCGGCTCAATGCTCCGTGATGACCAAGAGGAGTCAGGTGGCGGTAGAATGGAGGGAGGTCCAAATGGGAGGGGGTATATCTGGTCCACTTCATTGTATAGGAGAAACTAACACAACATAGTAAAGTAACTATACCCTAATTTTAAAAAAAGCTACCATCAGGGGGTCTTAAGTGCCAGGACATGTTCCACTTATAGTTTTATTGTCTTAGAAGAGCTCAGAGTGAAGGAAAACAGAAGAGATGAGTAGAATCCAAACATGTTATTGTATTTTCTGAGGGGCTAAACCAGAAAGTAGCCAGGCGGTGGCAGGGAGGGGAAAAGGTTCTGAAAGAAGCTGGCCATGGCCCTGGCTTAACTGCTTTATTCCCATCACCCAGTGAGGTTCAGTCTGGGGTCATTCAAGACTTTTACCTTGAGAAAGGCTCTGCAGTGGGTTCAGTGTGAAATCACCCTCCTCATTCATCATTCATGCAGACTGTAAAAAGTCATTGAAAACCCAGAATGAGCAAGGCAGTGTGCCAGAGGCAGGGGCAAGTGGTGGAAAAGGAAACAGCTGAAAAAGTTGGGAGTAACCAGAGAGTCCAATAACTTTAAAGGAATTAAAAAGATTTTCTGCAGAAGCCCTTTATGTTACAGATGGAGAGTTTAAGATCTTGGAGGAGGATGGGTGCTTGGGTGTGGGTAGAAGGCAAGGTGAGACTAGACTCTTCCTACCACAAATAAAACGAAGCTATTAGCATATTTTTGCCACAGTACCGAATCACAATTGGTCAGCCAGAAAACATTTATACAAACAATAATGTGACCACTCTTCTCATTCTCTTTTACCACAAATTGTACAAACAGTAAAAATAGATAAGGTGGAGGTGGGATAGAGGGGCTAGTCTCTAATACAGAAAACAGCCCTGGATACTTGAATACCTTTCCTTGATTCAAGACTCTAGAGTCACATACCTGCTCCTCCTTTAACTCAACCCTGATAGAAATAAATAGGCATTTCACCTGGAGTTTTTTTTTTTTTTTATCAGAGTTGTTGGAGATTGCACACGTTTTACAAAACTCTGTTAAGGTAAGTTCTCTTCACTGGAGGAGGAGAGCCTGCTTTTGTGAATTGCACCTATCTCTGCTGGCATCCCCTGAGGGAATCGTTAGAACTACTGGGTCTTGGGTATTAGAATACAATCCTTTTCATCTGCTGCTACCTGCATCTTCACTCCTGCCATGGACCCTCCAGGTCCTGGCCACAAATCCTTTTGACCCGCTGGCTTTCTTTCTTCCTACCACTGTTTCCTTGTTAGGATTATAGGAAATCTCTGGTGGCTCACCAGAAGTCTCGTCCATTTTCTTGGGTCTCTCACCCCACTGGAGCTCCTCCACCATCCTGGCATCATGCAGAGCTCTGCACCTCTCTATGAGGCTTGGAGTTGCTTCTGCAGGTCAAAACTTTCAACCCTAGAATCCCCTCCAACTATCCGAGGGTCCCATCTTCCCTGATCTTCAGATCTTGACATGAAGCCTAAAGGGAGAGGGTGCTGGACATTTCTGGGAGACGCTGCATGTCGGCTCAACTCATAACTCCTCCGATTTTTCCTTCCAGCACTTTAGTCACAGTCTTGTCCCTTTTGGTGTTTGACGGTGCTGAGTCACTATTCAAAATACACCCAGGTGCTGATAATTACTCACCCCTCTAACCAGTCGCATGATGGACTGAGGCACCATAGCCTTCACATGTCTCATCTCATTTGTATTTTTACTGGTCTCTGTTTCCTCCACTGAAACAGAGGAGACTCTCTAGAATCTCCTCTAGAGTCTACATTCAGGAGAGCAGCCACAGTGATTCCTTTCAAAACACAAGGTACATAACATATCGCCGTTCTGCTCTACAAGTACTCTCTACTGGCTTCCCCTTAACTCAGAGTACAGTCCAACATTCTGACATTGACCGTGAAACCCCACGTGACCTACTCTTCCCTCCTCCTCTCTGGAGACACTCTGGCCACCTTCTGACTCATGCCTTTGCACAGGTTTTTCCCTCGGCTTAGATCCCAGGTAGCTGCAGGACTTTCCCCTTCCTGTCTTCAGGACTGATCAGTTATCCCCCATTAGAGAGACTTTTCTTCCCTCATGACCACATGTAAAACAGCAACTGTACCCCTGTGACACTCCTTGGCTTTTCCAGCCCCTTTCTCCCCATAGCAGTTACGACCACCTGACTAACTGTTCATTTGCTGTGTACTGATTGTCCAGCTGTACTTATGAGAATATAAGCTCCACAGGAACACTTGTTTTGCTCACTGCTGTGTATCCATGCCTGCTACATTGTAGATGCTCAATAAGTAATTGCAGGGTGACTGAATAAATTCTTAACTGAAATTCACCCAACCTTGACTCTTTAATTACAAAAGCAGTGCTTTGAAACCTAGGGGAAAAAATCCCATAAGCAACCTGCATTGAGTTTCAAGTCTGTTTCTGCTTGTTGTGCCCTTTTTGAAAGTCTAATTTGAGACTCAGAGTTAAGGATTGATTTCTTTGTTCTGGATTGTACCTGCTTTCTTCTGAGGCTTGAAAGATACTGACTCAGTGGGTAGCAGACTCTGGGTTATGGAAAAAGCAGGAAGAAAAAAATCTTTTTTTATGAAAATCCTCAAATCTCATCCTTCTGCCTTGACATGAAGCCTAAAGGAGAGGGTGCTGGACATTTCTGGGAGACGCTGCATGTCGGCTCAACTCATAACTCCTCCGATTTTTCCTTCCAGCACTTTAGTCACAGTCTTGTCCCTTTTGGTGTTTGACGGTGCTGAGTCACTATTCAAAATACACCCAGGTGCTGATAATTACTCACCCCTCTAACCAGTCGCATGATGGACTGAGGCACCATAGCCTTCACATGTCTCATCTCATTTGTATTTTTACTGGTCTCTGTTTCCTCCACTGAAACAGAGGAGACTCTCTAGGATCTCCTCTAGAGTCTACATTCAGGAGAGCAGCCACAGTGATTCCTTTCAAAACACAAGGTACATAACATATCGCCGTTCTGCTCTACAAGTACTCTCTACTGGCTTCCCCTTAACTCAGAGTACAGTCCAACATTCTGACATTGACCGTGAAACCCCACGTGACCTACTCTTCCCTCCTCCTCTCTGGAGACACTCTGGCCACCTTCTGACTCATGCCTTTGCACAGGTTTTTCCCTCGGCTTAGATCCCAGGTAGCTGCAGGACTTTCCCCTTCCTGTCTTCAGGACTGATCAGTTATCCCCCATTAGAGACTTTTCTTCCCTCATGACCACATGTAAAACAGCAACTGTACCCCTGTGACACTCCTTGGCTTTTCCAGCCCCTTTCTCCCATAGCAGTTACGACCACCTGACTAACTGTTCATTTGCTGTGTACTGATTGTCCAGCTGTACTTATGAGAATATAAGCTCCACAGGAACACTTGTTTTGCTCACTGCTGTGTATCCATGCCTGCTACATTGTAGATGCTCAATAAGTAATTGCAGGGTGACTGAATAAATTCTTAACTGAAATTCACCCAACCTTGACTCTTTAATTACAAAAGCAGTGCTTTGAAACCTAGGGGAAAAAATCCCATAAGCAACCTGCATTGAGTTTCAAGTCTGTTTCTGCTTGTTGTGCCCTTTTTGAAAGTCTAATTTGAGACTCAGAGTTAAGGATTGATTTCTTTGTTCTGGATTGTACCTGCTTTCTTCTGAGGCTTGAAAGATACTGACTCAGTGGGTAGCAGACTCTGGGTTATGGAAAAAGCAGGAAGAAAAAAATCTTTTTTTATGAAAATCCTCAAATCTCATCCTTCTGCCTAAGAATGCTGTAATAACGATTTAAATGGTTTGAGTCTTACGTTGCTTAGACACTTCCTTCCCTCACAATCTTGCCTTGAATTTCTTAAATATTGACAGGGTAAGCAGCTTGTATTCCAGGTTAAAATTATAAAAGAAAGCAGGCTGCACCAAAGCAAAGCTGCTGAAATTTTCTGAAGAACACGGGGGGAGCTGAGGCCTGAAATATCCAGTAAGGACATTTGAACAAGAGACTGCCCTGTTAGCTCTGCTTTCAAAAGTTGGATAATAGGCTTTATTTTTTTTTCAAGATTTTTTTTTTTTTTTAATTTTATTTATTTATTTATTTATTTATTTTTGTACATGTATGTTCCCAGATCAATCAGATGCATATCCCTTGGCCCTCCCCCCACCCAGGTTCCACCCATCCCTCCAGACCATTGCTCCAAGTGGTTGTAGGTACTCCTATTCCCCTAGCACAATGACAATAGCTATCTTTTCTACACATGACAGTATAGGTTCCCATGTTACTCCCTCCCATTGTTCGGTCTCCACAATGTCTTTATGTCTATTCTCTGTTTTTTCATGAGTTCACTGTGTGTGTTATCATGACCATCTTACTAGATCCCATATATATGAGTTAGAATACTATACTTGTCTTTCTCTTTTTGACTTACTTCACTTTTTACGATAGGTTCTAAAGCCAGCCACCTCATTAGGACTGAGTCTTCTGCATTTCTTTTAACAGCTGAGTAGTATTCCATTGTATATATGTACCAGAGCTTCTGGATCCATTCATTTGTCGATGGACATCTAGGTTGCTTCCATGTTCTGGCTATTGTATAGAGAGCTGCAATGAACATTGGGGTACAGGTGCCTCTTTCAGTTTTGATTTCATCAGGATATAGGACATTGTAGATGCTCAATAAGTAATTGCAGGGTGACTGAATAAATTCTTAACTGAAATTCACCCAACCTTGACTCTTTAATTACAAAAGCAGTGCTTTGAAACCTAGGGGAAAAAATCCCATAAGCAACCTGCATTGAGTTTCAAGTCTGTTTCTGCTTGTTGTGCCCTTTTTGAAAGTCTAATTTGAGACTCAGAGTTAAGGATTGATTTCTTTGTTCTGGATTGTACCTGCTTTCTTCTGAGGCTTGAAAGATACTGACTCAGTGGGTAGCAGACTCTGGGTTATGGAAAAAGCAGGAAGAAAAAAATCTTTTTTTATGAAAATCCTCAAATCTCATCCTTCTGCCTAAGAATGCTGTAATAACGATTTAAATGGTTTGAGTCTTACGTTGCTTAGACACTTCCTTCCCTCACAATCTTGCCTTGAATTTCTTAAATATTGACAGGGTAAGCAGCTTGTATTCCAGGTTAAAATTATAAAAGAAAGCAGGCTGCACCAAAGCAAAGCTGCTGAAATTTTCTGAAGAACACGGGGGGAGCTGAGGCCTGAAATATCCAGTAAGGACATTTGAACAAGAGACTGCCCTGTTAGCTCTGCTTTCAAAAGTTGGATAATAGGCTTTATTTTTTTTTCAAGATTTTTTTTTTTTTTAATTTTATTTATTTATTTATTTATTTATTTTTGTACATGTATGTTCCCAGATCAATCAGATGCATATCCCTTGGCCCTCCCCCCACCCAGGTTCCCCCATCCCTCCAGACCATTGCTCCAAGTGGTTGTAGGTACTCCTATTCCCCTAGCACAATGACAATAGCTATCTTTTCTACACATGACAGTATAGGTTCCCATGTTACTCCCTCCCATTGTTCGGTCTCCACAATGTCTTTATGTCTATTCTCTGTTTTTTCATGAGTTCACTGTGTGTGTTATCATGACCATCTTACTAGATCCCATATATATGAGTTAGAATACTATACTTGTCTTTCTCTTTTTGACTTACTTCACTTTTTACGATAGGTTCTAAAGCCAGCCACCTCATTAGGACTGAGTCTTCTGCATTTCTTTTAACAGCTGAGTAGTATTCCATTGTATATATGTACCAGAGCTTCTGGATCCATTCATTTGTCGATGGACATCTAGGTTGCTTCCATGTTCTGGCTATTGTATAGAGAGCTGCAATGAACATTGGGGTACAGGTGCCTCTTTCAGTTTTGATTTCATCAGGATATAGGCCTAATAGTGGGATTGCTGGGTCATAGGGTGCGTCTATTTTTAGTTTTTTAAGGAATCTCCATATTGTCTTCCATAGAGGTTGTATTAATTTACATTCCCACCAGCAATGCAAGAGGGTTCCCTTTCTCCACACCCTCTCCAGCATTTGTTGTCTGTCGATTTGTTGATGATGGCCATTCTGACAGGTGTGAGGTGGTATCTCATTGTGGTTTTAATTTGCATTTCTCTAATAATAAGCGAGGTTGAGCATCGTTTCATGTGCTTTTGGACCATTTGTATGTCCTCTTTGGAGAGGCGTCTCTTTAGATCTTTTTCCCATTTTTTGACTGGGCTGCTCATTTTCCCTGTGCTGAGTTGTCTGAGTTGCTTGTAGATTTTGGAGATTAATTCTTTGTCTGTTGTTTCATTTGCTATGATTTTCTCCCACTCTGTGGGGTGTCTGTTGAACTTTTTTGTAATTTCTTTTGCTGTACAAAAGCTTTTAAGTTTCATGAGGTCCCATATGTTCATTTTCTTTTCAGTTCTGCTATTTTAGTTGGTGGGTCAGAGAAGATCTTGCTTTGATTGATGTCCTTGAGGGTTTTGCCTATATTCTCCTCTAAGAGTTTGATGGTTTCTGGTCTTACATTGAGGTCTTTAATCCATTTTGAGTTGATCTTTGTGTATGGTGTCAGGGAATGTTCCAATTTCATTTTTTTGCATGTAGCTGTCCAATTCTCCCAGCACCACTTGTTAAAGAGACTGTCTTTGTCCCATTTTATAGTTTCTCCTCCTTTATCAAAAATAAGGTACCCATAGGTGCGTGGGTTGATCTCTGGGTTCTCAATCTTGTTCCATTGATCTATAGCTCTGTTTTTGTGCCAGTACCATACTGTCTTGATAACTGTTGCTTTGTAGTAGAGTCTGAAGTTAGGGAGGCTGATCCCTCCAACTCCATTCTTCTTCCTCAGGATTGCTTTGGCTATTCGAGGTCTTCTGTGTTTCATTCGATTCTTTGGTCTAGTTCCATGTTCTGGCTATTGTATAGAGAGCTGCAATGAACATTGGGGTACAGGTGCCTCTTTCAGTTTTGATTTCATCAGGATATAGGCCTAATAGTGGGATTGCTGGGTCATAGGGTGCGTCTATTTTTAGTTTTTTAAGGAATCTCCATATTGTCTTCCATAGAGGTTGTATTAATTTACATTCCCACCAGCAATGCAAGAGGGTTCCCTTTTCTCCACACCCTCTCCAGCATTTGTTGTCTGTCGATTTGTTGATGATGGCCATTCTGACAGGTGTGAGGTGGTATCTCATTGTGGTTTTAATTTGCATTTCTCTAATAATAAGCGAGGTTGAGCATCGTTTCATGTGCTTTTGGACCATTTGTATGTCCTCTTTGGAGAGGCGTCTCTTTAGATCTTTTTCCCATTTTTTGACTGGGCTGCTCATTTTCCCTGTGCTGAGTTGTCTGAGTTGCTTGTAGATTTTGGAGATTAATTCTTTGTCTGTTGTTTCATTTGCTATGATTTTCTCCCACTCTGTGGGGTGTCTGTTGAACTTTTTTGTAATTTCTTTTGCTGTACAAAAGCTTTTAAGTTTCATGAGGTCCCATATGTTCATTTTCTTTTCAGTTCTGCTATTTTAGTTGGTGGGTCAGAGAAGATCTTGCTTTGATTGATGTCCTTGAGGGTTTTGCCTATATTCTCCTCTAAGAGTTTGATGGTTTCTGGTCTTACATTGAGGTCTTTAATCCATTTTGAGTTGATCTTTGTGTATGGTGTCAGGGAATGTTCCAATTTCATTTTTTTGCATGTAGCTGTCCAATTCTCCCAGCACCACTTGTTAAAGAGACTGTCTTTGTCCCATTTTATAGTTTCTCCTCCTTTATAAAAAATAAGGTACCCATAGGTGCGTGGGTTGATCTCTGGGTTCTCAATCTTGTTCCATTGATCTATAGCTCTGTTTTTGTGCCAGTACCATACTGTCTTGATAACTGTTGCTTTGTAGTAGAGTCTGAAGTTAGGGAGGCTGATCCCTCCAACTCCATTCTTCTTCCTCAGGATTGCTTTGGCTATTCGAGGTCTTCTGTGTTTCCATATGAACTGTGTTATTCTTTGGTCTAGTTCTGTGAAAAATGTCAGTGGTAGTTGAATAGGTATTGCATTGAATCTGTAGATGATATTTGGAAGTATGGTCATTTTCACAATATTGATTCTTCCAATCCAGGAACATGGAGTATTTCTCCATCTGTTTAAGTCTTCTTTAATGTCTCTCATGAGTGTCTTGTAATTTTCTGTGTACAATTCTTTTGTTTCTTTGGGTAGGTTTATTCCTAGATATTTGATTCTTTTGGTTGCAATGGTGAAGGGGATTGCCTCTTTGATTTCATTTTCTGATTTTTCATGGTTTGTGTATAGGAATGCCAGTGACTTCTGTGTGTTGACTTTATATCCTGCAACTTTGCTGAATTCATTGATTAGTTCTAGTAGCTTTGTAACCATGTCTTTGGGATTTTCTATGTATAATATCATGTCGTCTGCAAAAAGAGAGAGCTTGACTTCTTCCTTTCCAATCTGGATTCCTTTGATTTCTTTCTCTTGTCTTATTGCTGTTGCTAGGACTTCCAGGACTATGTTGAATAGCAGTGGTGAAAGTGGGCACCCCTGTCTTGTTCCTGATCTTAGAGGGAATGCTTTCAGTTTTTCACCATTAACAATAATGTTCGCTGTAGGTTTCTCATAGATGGCTTTTATTATGTTGAGATAGGTTCCTTCTATGCCCATTTTCTGAAGAGTTTTGATCATAAATGGATGTTGTACTTTGTCGAAGGCTTTTTCTGCATCTATTGAGATGATCATGTGATTTCTGCCTTTCAACTTGTTGATATGGTGTATCACGTTGATTGATTTGCGGATGTTGAAGAAGCCTTGCATGCCTGGGATGAACCCAACTTGATCGTGATGTATGAGTTTTTTGATGTGTCGTTGAATTCTGTTTGCTAGGATTTTGTTGAGGATCTTGGCATCTAAGTTCATCAGTGAAATTGGCCTATAGTTTTCCTTTTTTGTGTTGTCTTTGCCTGGTTTGGGTATCAGGGTGATGGTGGCCTCGTAGAATGTGTTTGGGAGTTTTCCTTCCTCAGGATTGCTTTGGCTATTCGAGGTCTTCTGTGTTTCCATATGAACTGTGTTATTCTTTGGTCTAGTTCTGTGAAAAATGTCAGTGGTAGTTGAATAGGTATTGCATTGAATCTGTAGATGATATTTGGAAGTATGGTCATTTTCACAATATTGATTCTTCCAATCCAGGAACATGGAGTATTTCTCCATCTGTTTAAGTCTTCTTTAATGTCTCTCATGAGTGTCTTGTAATTTTCTGTGTACAATTCTTTTGTTTCTTTGGGTAGGTTTATTCCTAGATATTTGATTCTTTTGGTTGCAATGGTGAAGGGGATTGCCTCTTTGATTTCATTTTCTGATTTTTCATGGTTTGTGTATAGGAATGCCAGTGACTTCTGTGTGTTGACTTTATATCCTGCAACTTTGCTGAATTCATTGATTAGTTCTAGTAGCTTTGTAACCATGTCTTTGGGATTTTCTATGTATAATATCATGTCGTCTGCAAAAAGAGAGAGCTTGACTTCTTCCTTTCCAATCTGGATTCCTTTGATTTCTTTCTCTTGTCTTATTGCTGTTGCTAGGACTTCCAGGACTATGTTGAATAGCAGTGGTGAAAGTGGGCACCCCTGTCTTGTTCCTGATCTTAGAGGGAATGCTTTCAGTTTTTCACCATTAACAATAATGTTCGCTGTAGGTTTCTCATAGATGGCTTTTATTATGTTGAGATAGGTTCCTTCTATGCCCATTTTCTGAAGAGTTTTGATCATAAATGGATGTTGTACTTTGTCGAAGGCTTTTTCTGCATCTATTGAGATGATCATGTGATTTTTGTCTTTCAACTTGTTGATATGGTGTATCACGTTGATTGATTTGCGGATGTTGAAGAAGCCTTGCATGCCTGGGATGAACCCAACTTGATCGTGATGTATGAGTTTTTTGATGTGTCGTTGAATTCTGTTTGCTAGGATTTTGTTGAGGATCTTGGCATCTAAGTTCATCAGTGAAATTGGCCTATAGTTTTCCTTTTTTGTGTTGTCTTTGCCTGGTTTGGGTATCAGGGTGATGGTGGCCTCGTAGAATGTGTTTGGGAGTTTTCCTTCCTGTGCAATTTTTTGAAAGAGTTTTAGAAGGACAGGCATTAGCTCTTCTTTAAATGTTTGGTAGAATTCGGCTGTGAAGCCATCTGGTCCTGGGCTTTTATTTTTGGGTAGATTTTTAATCACAAAGTTGATTTCTGAGCTTGTGATTGGGTTGTTCAAAGTTTCTGTTTCTTCCTGGCTCAGTCTTGGGAGATTAATCCTGTCCAAGAAACTGTCCATTTCTTCCAAGTTGTCCAGTTTGTTGCCATAGAGTTGCTCATAATAGTCTCTTAGAATCCTTTGGATTTCTGCATTATCTGTTGTAATCTCTCCTTTTTGTTTTTATTTTGTTGATCTGGTTCTTCTCTCTTTTTCTTAATGAGTCTGGCCAGTGGCTTGTCAATTTTGTTTACCTTTTCAAAGAACCAGCTTTTTGTTTTATTTATCTTTACTATTGTTTCTTTTGTTTCTTTCTCATTTATTTCTGCTCTGATCTTTATGATTTCTCTTCTTCTGCTGGCTCTGGGATGTTTTTGTTCTTCTTTCTCCAACTGTTTTAAGCGGAGGGTTAGGTCATCTGCTTCATATTTTCCTAGTTTCTTGAGGTGGGATTGTATTGCTATAAATTTCCCTCTTAGAACTGCTTTTGCTGTATCCCATAGGTTTTGCATGGTCGTGTGTTCATTGTCATTTTCTTCTAGGAATTGTTTAATTTCTCCTTTGATTTCCTCAACGATCAGTTGGTTTTTTAGGTATGTATTGTTTAATCTCCATGTGTTTCTGTTTTTAGGGTTTTTTTTCTGGTAGTTGATCTCTAGTCTCATTGCATTGTGGTCCGAGAAGATGGTTGATATAACTTCGGTTTTCTTGAACTGACTGAGGTTAGATTTGTGGCCCAAGATGTGGTCTATCCTGGAGAATGTTCCGTGAGCACTTGAGAAGAAAGTGTATTCTTCTGCTTTTGGATGGAACGTCCTAAAGATATCGATGAGGTCCATCTTTTCCAGTGTGGCATTTAAGGCTTGTGTTTCTTTATTAATTTTCTGTTTTGTTGATCTGTCCATTGGTGTGAGAGGAGTGTTAAAGTCTCCTACTATTATTGTGTTATTGTTGATTTCTTCTTTTATGTCTGAAAGTACCTGTCTTATGTACTGAGGTTCCCCTGTGTTGGGTGCGTAGATATTCATGACTGTTATGTCTTCCTCTTGGATAGATCCCTTAATCATGATGTAGTGACCTGCCTTGTCTCTTAGAATCTTCTTTACTTTAAAGTCTATTTTGTCTGATATAAGGATTGCTACTCCAGCTTTCTTTTGATTTCCATTTGCATGAAATATCTTTTTCCCGCCTTTCACTTTCAGTCTATGAGTGTCTCTAGGTCTGAAGTGGGTCTCTTGTAAACAGCATATATATGGGTCTTGCTTCTGGATCCATTCAGCCAGCCTGTGTCGTTTGGTTGGAGCATTTAGTCCATTTACATTCAAAGTAATTATTGATACGAATGTTCCTATTGTCATCTTAGAAATTTGGGGTTTGATTTGTAAGGCTTCTCCTACTCTTATATTTATTGGCTATATCAGGTCCTTTAACACTTGTTGTAGGGCTGGTTTTGTGGTACAGAATTCTTTTAGTTTTTGCTTGTCTGTGAAGCTTTTGACTTCACCATCGATTTTGAATGAGATTCTTGCTGGGTAGAGAATTCGTGGTTGCAGGTTATTCTCTTTTAGCCGTTTAAATGTATCTTGCCATTCTCTTCTGGCCTGTAGGGTTTCTGTTCCTAACGGATTGTTTAATTTCTCCTTTGATTTCCTCAACGATCAGTTGGTTTTTTAGGTATGTATTGTTTAATCTCCATGTGTTTCTGTTTTTAGGGTTTTTTTTCTGGTAGTTGATCTCTAGTCTCATTGCATTGTGGTCCGAGAAGATGGTTGATATAACTTCGGTTTTCTTGAACTGACTGAGGTTAGATTTGTGGCCCAAGATGTGGTCTATCCTGGAGAATGTTCCGTGAGCACTTGAGAAGAAAGTGTATTCTTCTGCTTTTGGATGGAACGTCCTAAAGATATCGATGAGGTCCATCTTTTCCAGTGTGGCATTTAAGGCTTGTGTTTCTTTATTAATTTTCTGTTTTGTTGATCTGTCCATTGGTGTGAGAGGAGTGTTAAAGTCTCCTACTATTATTGTGTTATTGTTGATTTCTTCTTTTATGTCTGAAAGTACCTGTCTTATGTACTGAGGTTCCCCTGTGTTGGGTGCGTAGATATTCATGACTGTTATGTCTTCCTCTTGGATAGATCCCTTAATCATGATGTAGTGACCTGCCTTGTCTCTTAGAATCTTCTTTACTTTAAAGTCTATTTTGTCTGATATAAGGATTGCTACTCCAGCTTTCTTTTGATTTCCATTTGCATGAAATATCTTTTTCCAGCCTTTCACTTTCAGTCTATGAGTGTCTCTAGGTCTGAAGTGGGTCTCTTGTAAACAGCATATATATGGGTCTTGCTTCTGGATCCATTCAGCCAGCCTGTGTCGTTTGGTTGGAGCATTTAGTCCATTTACATTCAAAGTAATTATTGATACGAATGTTCCTATTGTCATCTTAGAAATTTGGGGTTTGATTTGTAAGGCTTCTCCTACTCTTATATTTATTGGCTATATCAGGTCCTTTAACACTTGTTGTAGGGCTGGTTTTGTGGTACAGAATTCTTTTAGTTTTTGCTTGTCTGTGAAGCTTTTGACTTCACCATCGATTTTGAATGAGATTCTTGCTGGGTAGAGAATTCGTGGTTGCAGGTTATTCTCTTTTAGCCGTTTAAATGTATCTTGCCATTCTCTTCTGGCCTGTAGGGTTTCTGTTGAGAGATCCGCAGTTAAACGTATGGGGTTTCCTTTATATGTTATTTGTTGTTTGCTCCTAGCTGCTTTTAGTAATCTGTCTTTATATTTAGTCTGCGTTAGTTTGATTAGTATGTGCCTTGGTGTGTTTCTTCTGGGGTTTCTCCTATATGGAACTCTTTGTGCTTCCTGGACTTGGCTGACTATCTCCTTTCCCATGCTGGGGAAGTTTTCAACTATAACCTCTTCAAGAATTTTTTCATAGTCTTTCTTCTCTTCTTCTTCTTCTGGAACTCCTATAATTCTAATGTTGGTGCGTTTAATATTGTCCCATAGGTCTCTGAGGCTATCCTCAGTTCTTTTAATTCTTTGGGCTTTGTTCTGTTCTTCAGCACTTATTTCCACCATTCTGTCTTCCAGCTCACTTATCCGTTCTTCAGCCTCTGATACTCGATAATAGGCTTTAATAATGAAACACAGGGTGCTTAACTGGATACAATGGGGGAAATGAATAGAATAAATGGCGTCCAATGATGAATAGAATATTTTTGGAGTTTTCAAATTCAATCATGGTTAATACCTGAGTTGCAAGGTGGAAATCCACAGTCATCTGTCCTCAAGTCCATTTTATCTATTCTGTATTTGTTACTGGAAATATTTCACATATAAGTCCTGATTCTCAGTCTCCTTTTAGAAATGGAAGGTCTGCTAGTTTTACTTGTTAAGAAATATTTATCCAAATGTTGGCAATAACTCAAAAATACTCCTACCTTCTCTTTCAGTCTTAGTAGAACACTGTCTAAAATTAATACAGTATTAATTCTTGATTTAATGGACATGAGTTTGAGGAAATTCCTGGAGACAGTGAAGAATGAGGAAGCCTGGCTATGAGTGTCTCTAGGTCTGAAGTGGGTCTCTTGTAAACAGCATATATATGGGTCTTGCTTCTGGATCCATTCAGCCAGCCTGTGTCGTTTGGTTGGAGCATTTAGTCCATTTACATTCAAAGTAATTATTGATACGAATGTTCCTATTGTCATCTTAGAAATTTGGGGTTTGATTTGTAAGGCTTCTCCTACTCTTATATTTATTGGCTATATCAGGTCCTTTAACACTTGTTGTAGGGCTGGTTTTGTGGTACAGAATTCTTTTAGTTTTTGCTTGTCTGTGAAGCTTTTGACTTCACCATCGATTTTGAATGAGATTCTTGCTGGGTAGAGAATTCGTGGTTGCAGGTTATTCTCTTTTAGCCGTTTAAATGTATCTTGCCATTCTCTTCTGGCCTGTAGGGTTTCTGTTGAGAGATCCGCAGTTAAACGTATGGGGTTTCCTTTATATGTTATTTGTTGTTTGCTCCTAGCTGCTTTTAGTAATCTGTCTTTATATTTAGTCTGCGTTAGTTTGATTAGTATGTGCCTTGGTGTGTTTCTTCTGGGGTTTCTCCTATATGGAACTCTTTGTGCTTCCTGGACTTGGCTGACTATCTCCTTTCCCATGCTGGGGAAGTTTTCAACTATAACCTCTTCAAGAATTTTTTCATAGTCTTTCTTCTCTTCTTCTTCTTCTGGAACTCCTATAATTCTAATGTTGGTGCGTTTAATATTGTCCCATAGGTCTCTGAGGCTATCCTCAGTTCTTTTAATTCTTTGGGCTTTGTTCTGTTCTTCAGCACTTATTTCCACCATTCTGTCTTCCAGCTCACTTATCCGTTCTTCAGCCTCTGATACTCGATAATAGGCTTTAATAATGAAACACAGGGTGCTTAACTGGATACAATGGGGGAAATGAATAGAATAAATGGCGTCCAATGATGAATAGAATATTTTTGGAGTTTTCAAATTCAATCATGGTTAATACCTGAGTTGCAAGGTGGAAATCCACAGTCATCTGTCCTCAAGTCCATTTTATCTATTCTGTATTTGTTACTGGAAATATTTCACATATAAGTCCTGATTCTCAGTCTCCTTTTAGAAATGGAAGGTCTGCTAGTTTTACTTGTTAAGAAATATTTATCCAAATGTTGGCAATAACTCAAAAATACTCCTACCTTCTCTTTCAGTCTTAGTAGAACACTGTCTAAAATTAATACAGTATTAATTCTTGATTTAATGGACATGAGTTTGAGGAAATTCCTGGAGACAGTGAAGAATGAGGAAGCCTGGCATGCTGCAGTTCTTGGGGTCACAAAGAGCAGACACAACTTAGCAACTGAACAATAGCAAGATGGATACAACTGTTGATGATAACTGAAGGAAGGAAAAGAGCAACTACTGTGAATTTACTATAAAATCAAGACCCAGCTCAATGACTCCATTTTTTTGTTTGTCTTCATTTTAAATGCTCTGATGGAAAGAGAGCCCTAGAATCCTCCCCAGGGCAGAGCTTAACGTAAATGCATAGTATGAGCCTGGCAAATACCCAACGACTTACATTACTTTCTTTTCTTTTTGGTTTGACAAAGTAATTCTTAAGTGTCTAGCAGCAATAAAGTTTATTTAACCTCTCAGTGTGGATTAGTTTCAGCCCATATCAGCAACATGGAAGAAGTTAGGCTGGGTCTAAACAAAGCAGGTGGTGGCTGGATTTCCTTAAGTACATAATATAAGCAGTTCTGTTATAAAGCAAAATATGTGTTTCTGGGGGATAAAACCAAAGTTCTGCAAAATCATACCCTAAAAATAGGGATAAGACACTCAAGTTTGTGCCAGCTTTGAAACACAGTGTGTATCTATGCATCCTCATGGTTTCCAAAGCCTTTCATGGGCATTATCTCCTTCAAGACTCACAACAATCTAATGAGGAAAAGAGGGTACGTGTATTATACAATGTTATAGAAAAATCTGTGGGGTCCTGTGGCTTTCCCTGGAAGCACGGCAACACGTGTGACCACACCACAGTTAATACTTGATTTTTGGCCTTGCTTATTTACTGACACACAATGATGGCCAGATGGATGATACCATTAGAACTTACAGTAAATGAAAAGATTCTTCAAATACAGATGGGCCCACAATAAAAAATGTTTTACTCACGACAGCAGAAAATATCTATTTTACTAAAGAAATAGTCATATAGCAGTTTAGCAGTGACCATCTGAAGAAAGATTAAAAAGAAAAATAAGACTCCACTACCCAATTAATCAGCTTCTGAGAGCAAAAGAGTATGCTGACCTTTCTGGAATTTGAAAGAGAAATTTTGCAGAGAAAAAAAGATAGAAAGGGAATGTGTAAGAAGGGGGATGGATGCTGGAGTCAAACAAATCTCCACCCTGCTATTGACCAGTCATTAAAAAATTGTCTTACCTCCTTGAGTATTATCTTCTTAGCCTGTAAATCACATGCAGCTATGAAGACTTCTATTTCTTGAAAGGGTTAAGCAAAAATACATATAAAAACAAGCATGAGTATATAAAGTCCAGGGGCTAAGTCCTATTTCCACTTTTGTTCCTCAGAAGGGCAGAAGAACACAGTGAGACTACTGCAACTTAAACGGTAAGAAAGACATTGGATGAATATCTGCTGCTCCTCCCACTGAATTGTCACAATTCTGTTGAACTGTTCAAGCAATGAACCATAGCATATTCCAGAAAAAAAAGCAAATCCAGGCATCTTATTGCAATGTGGATACAATTCCCCACGGATGGGCCTCGGGAAGATGGGCCCCCTTCGGAGAAATTGTCAGCACCTATTAGCCCCACCACAGGTGATGTATACAGTCAAAAGTATGTGTTTCTGGGGGATAAAACCAAAGTTCTGCAAAATCATACCCTAAAAATAGGGATAAGACACTCAAGTTTGTGCCAGCTTTGAAACACAGTGTGTATCTATGCATCCTCATGGTTTCCAAAGCCTTTCATGGGCATTATCTCCTTCAAGACTCACAACAATCTAATGAGGAAAAGAGGGTACGTGTATTATACAATGTTATAGAAAAATCTGTGGGGTCCTGTGGCTTTCCCTGGAAGCACGGCAACACGTGTGACCACACCACAGTTAATACTTGATTTTTGGCCTTGCTTATTTACTGACACACAATGATGGCCAGATGGATGATACCATTAGAACTTACAGTAAATGAAAAGATTCTTCAAATACAGATGGGCCCACAATAAAAAATGTTTTACTCACGACAGCAGAAAATATCTATTTTACTAAAGAAATAGTCATATAGCAGTTTAGCAGTGACCATCTGAAGAAAGATTAAAAAGAAAAATAAGACTCCACTACCCAATTAATCAGCTTCTGAGAGCAAAAGAGTATGCTGACCTTTCTGGAATTTGAAAGAGAAATTTTGCAGAGAAAAAAAGATAGAAAGGGAATGTGTAAGAAGGGGGATGGATGCTGGAGTCAAACAAATCTCCACCCTGCTATTGACCAGTCATTAAAAAATTGTCTTACCTCCTTGAGTATTATCTTCTTAGCCTGTAAATCACATGCAGCTATGAAGACTTCTATTTCTTGAAAGGGTTAAGCAAAAATACATATAAAAACAAGCATGAGTATATAAAGTCCAGGGGCTAAGTCCTATTTCCACTTTTGTTCCTCAGAAGGGCAGAAGAACACAGTGAGACTACTGCAACTTAAACGGTAAGAAAGACATTGGATGAATATCTGCTGCTCCTCCCACTGAATTGTCACAATTCTGTTGAACTGTTCAAGCAATGAACCATAGCATATTCCAGAAAAAAAAGCAAATCCAGGCATCTTATTGCAATGTGGATACAATTCCCCACGGATGGGCCTCGGGAAGAAATTGTCAGCACCTATTAGCCCCACCACAGGTGATGTAAATGGATGAGTCAGGTGGAATATACCGTAGATGCATTTGATGGTGCATTGGTGCAGGGATCAATGAGAAAGAACAAGGCCATAGCTTGAATGACAGGGGAGAAAATGGGGTGAACTGCATTCAACCTGGATGCACAAATGTTACACAGTTGTAAGTGGCCTGAGAGGAAATCTACATAATTACCCTCAGCAAGGAACTGGGAGCAAACGGAAAGGACTGCTGCGGTGAGGGAGAAAGAGAAGAGAAAGCTGAGAACCTGGCTGCTCTGCCTCGCAGACATGAGGAGATTTCCTCTGCACACAGCGCCCTGACTAGACCTGCCAGTTATGTGTATGACAAAGCAGAAACCAATGCACTGCTGAGAGTGCTGAATTCATCCTCAGACTCAAACACACCTTAGGAGGAAACAGGGAGACGTGGCGGGACAGCACCCTGACATCTCGAGGCTGAGGCGGCCAGGATGGATGCCCCGGCAGTGGCAGCCCCATGCATCTTGCGGGGTGTGCAGGCTCAAACATGGTAAAATGGGTGATGAAAATCAAGTTTGTTTGAACCAGAAATACTAGAAAACAGACACCACTTCGTTCCCTATTGTAAGAACCTAGCAGCCTCCAGTTATGTTAAAACAGACTGCCCACTGTGTCCCTGGCGGAAATGGTGTAGCATTTCCATCATTTGTAGGAAAACATCAGCCCTTCCTGGCCCCTCTCATTACCGCATGATTGCAGATGTGCTAAAATCTAAATTGTATTACAGAAATCGAACCAACTACCCTTAGAAAAGCCTGACGTTACATGGTCCCCCAGATACCCACACCACCACTGACTCACAGGGAGAGAAAAACAAACTGCATTTCCTGCACATTATTGAAAGAGAATGATTTATACTGCTTGAGACCCTAGAGGCTTGTTCACACTCAGCTACGGTGAGTCCTCTACCTGCCGAATACCTTGCTCTGTGTGTGACTCATAATAATTCGTAGTATTTATCAAGTGCTATGGAATGGGATAAGCAATTGACATGTGTAACTTTTTGCCCTCTAAAGTACAAGCTGCAATGAAAGCTGAGACCTTGGTTGGGAGCACAGGAGATTTTGAGTCTCAATATCCTTACAGAAGAGTATTTCTGAAGCATACACATCTTAAGCCTACAGGGATTTTGTTAAAATGCAGATTCCATGGCAGCAGCTCTGGGGTAGAACCAGAGACTCTGTGCTTCTAAGAATTACCAGGCACTGCCCTGTAGTACCTCTTTGTATGTGTATGTGTGTGTGTGTGTGTGCTGTCACTTCAGTTGTGTTGGACTTTTTGCGACCCTATAGACTGTAGCCATCCAGGCTCTCTGACCATGGGATTCTCCAGGCAAAAATATTGGAGTGGATAGCCACCCTCTTCTCCGGGGTGTCTTCCTGACCTAGGAATTGAACCCACATCTCTTAAATCTCATGCATTAGCCAGCAAGTTCTTTACCACTAGTGCCACCTAGGAAGCCACCCTATAGTACAGGGCACAGCAAACTGCAGATGCTGTATAAAGGCAAATGGACCACAGTCAAGGTGAAGGCACACAGATTAGCCATCCTTGTCGCAAATTCAAGGAGCAGCATGAACTAGTAAGGTTTCTTCCAGCTCCAAATTCCTACTCTTTTTTGGGGGGCCCGCTTTTATTGGTTTTTTATTTGTTTATTTTCATCCATCGTTATTCTTTGGCCTGTGTGGATCACCCATTGCAGTGGCCTCTCTTGTTGCAGAGCACTGGCTCTGGGCACATGCGCTCCACAGCGCTGGCTCACAATTGGACACACCAGTCCAGTTGCTCCAGGGCACATGGAATCTTCCTGGGCCAAAGATCAAAGTGGTGCCCCTTGCATCACACGGCAGACTCTCTACCCACTGGATCACCAAGAAAACCCTCCAACTGACTTTTTAAGAATGTCAACTTGAATCTTAGAGATCCGAGCTTGGGCCTTAACTCTCTCATTTACTGACCCTGAGACCCTGGATAATCATTTTCTTAGCCATACCTATAGGCTACCTATAGACTACCCATACTAGTTGTTAAAACAGTATCTACCTGAGAAGGTCATTACAAGGATTAAATTAGATGATACACTCAAATTACATAGTACAGTGTCTGGCATTTGGGAGATAATAAAAATGACAAAAATCAATATAATTAATGCCATTTGTGCAAGTATCTCTAAGTACTGGTTTCTAAGCAGAAGGATTAATTTTTGGGGGGGAAATATTTATTTCTTTTACTAAATTATTAATAATACATGCAGGCTTCCCTGGTGGCTTAGCAGTAAAGAATTCACCTGCCAATGCAGGAGACACAAGACACTCAGGTTCAATCCCTGGGTGGAGAAGATCCCCTGGAGAAGGAAATGGCAACCCATTTCAGTATTCTTGCCTAGAAAATCCCAGGGACAGAGGAGCCTGGTGGGCTACAGTACATGGGGTCACAAAGGGTCAGATATGACTTAGTGACTAAACAACAAGAAAATTAATACATACTTATTAATTTTGTATGTGAGGCCCTCACTTAAGTGAAATTCTTAGGTCCTCACCTAAGAAATTATAAGATGACCATGCTTCCAAACACCTGAGACTCCAGTGGGAGTGGAAACAATAATTAATTATTGTGATAAATGCTTTTTAGAAATGAAGCATCCAAATCTATGACCCTCTACAAAAATCAAAACTACGGTAGTATAAAAATCAGAGTTGCAAGAGTTTAAGGGAAAGAGAAGCAGACAGGTAGAGTGCAGAGGATTTAGTGCAGTGGAACTATTTTGCATGATTATAATGGTAGATACATGTTATTACATATTTGCAGTAACCCTTTTCCACAGTGGCCTCTCTTGTTGCAGAGCACTGGCTCTGGGCACATGCGCCCACAGCGCTGGCTCACAATTGGACACACCAGTCCAGTTGCTCCAGGGCACATGGAATCTTCCTGGGCCAAAGATCAAAGTGGTGCCCCTTGCATCACACGGCAGACTCTCTACCCACTGGATCACCAAGAAAACCCTCCAACTGACTTTTTAAGAATGTCAACTTGAATCTTAGAGATCCGAGCTTGGGCCTTAACTCTCTCATTTACTGACCCTGAGACCCTGGATAATCATTTTCTTAGCCATACCTATAGGCTACCTATAGACTACCCATACTAGTTGTTAAAACAGTATCTACCTGAGAAGGTCATTACAAGGATTAAATTAGATGATACACTCAAATTACATAGTACAGTGTCTGGCATTTGGGAGATAATAAAAATGACAAAAATCAATATAATTAATGCCATTTGTGCAAGTATCTCTAAGTACTGGTTTCTAAGCAGAAGGATTAATTTTTGGGGGGGAAATATTTATTTCTTTTACTAAATTATTAATAATACATGCAGGCTTCCCTGGTGGCTTAGCAGTAAAGAATTCACCTGCCAATGCAGGAGACACAAGACACTCAGGTTCAATCCCTGGGTGGAGAAGATCCCCTGGAGAAGGAAATGGCAACCCATTTCAGTATTCTTGCCTAGAAAATCCCAGGGACAGAGGAGCCTGGTGGGCTACAGTACATGGGGTCACAAAGGGTCAGATATGACTTAGTGACTAAACAACAAGAAAATTAATACATACTTATTAATTTTGTATGTGAGGCCCTCACTTAAGTGAAATTCTTAGGTCCTCACCTAAGAAATTATAAGATGACCATGCTTCCAAACACCTGAGACTCCAGTGGGAGTGGAAACAATAATTAATTATTGTGATAAATGCTTTTTAGAAATGAAGCATCCAAATCTATGACCCTCTACAAAAATCAAAACTACGGTAGTATAAAAATCAGAGTTGCAAGAGTTTAAGGGAAAGAGAAGCAGACAGGTAGAGTGCAGAGGATTTAGTGCAGTGGAACTATTTTGCATGATTATAATGGTAGATACATGTTATTACATATTTGTCAGAAGCCTAAAATTTGGAACAGTTAACCCTAGTGTAAACTATGGACTTTGAGTAATTATGTTGCGTCAATTGTCAAGGTAGTCTCATTGATCAGAAAAAATGTTACTTTTCTTCTGTAGGATGCTGCTAACGGGGCAGGTTATAAATGAGTGGGGGCAGGGAGAACAGAAGAAATGCTCTGTACTTTCTGGTCAGTTTTACTGTGATTTTTAAACTGCTTGAGAAAATAGTCTATTTAGAATGAAAGGAAGGAACATGGAAGAAGTGAAGGAAAGAAGGAAGGGAGAGAGAAAAAGAAAAAAAAAGAAGAGTCAAAAAGATAGAGTGCAGCTGACAGGGTGGGAAGGATGAGGTGTACTTGAGATTCTGTGGTCAGGGTGGTGGATGATGAGAAGGAGCCAATTATACAAACCCATCCCTCACCTCTTCCCTTAAATTTTAAGCCTATGTTGTGTCTGTGGATATATTGAAGGTTGCACTTATTCTCAGAGGCGTGATGTGTAGTTGATTACACTGATGAAAAAACTCGATTCTAAGCAGTGACCAAGCTACCGCCATGGTAATTGTGCCACTCGGTTTCCAAACAGAAACCATGCTGAGGAGAGGATCTAGGATTCCACCCTGTATATGACCCAGGCAAACATGGCTGCTTGTGTATCTGACTTTTCTAACGAAGTCACTGAACCTAAATAACAACTGTCATTCATTTGGTACTACCTAATCTATGTGTCATGTATGTGACACTAACTAATTCATTGATAGGGACTTCCTGGTGGCTCAGATGTAAAGACTCTGCCTTCTGCATTGTGTCATTGATTGCTAACCTAAGAATTTTATAAAAATTGACCATGCTTCCAAACACCTGAGACTCCAGTGGGAGTGGAAACAATAATTAATTATTGTGATAAATGCTTTTTAGAAATGAAGCATCCAAATCTATGACCCTCTACAAAAATCAAAACTACGGTAGTATAAAAATCAGAGTTGCAAGAGTTTAAGGGAAAGAGAAGCAGACAGGTAGAGTGCAGAGGATTTAGTGCAGTGGAACTATTTTGCATGATTATAATGGTAGATACATGTTATTACATATTTGTCAGAAGCCTAAAATTTGGAACAGTTAACCCTAGTGTAAACTATGGACTTTGAGTAATTATGTTGCGTCAATTGTCAAGGTAGTCTCATTGATCAGAAAAATGTTACTTTTCTTCTGTAGGATGCTGCTAACGGGGCAGGTTATAAATGAGTGGGGGCAGGGAGAACAGAAGAAATGCTCTGTACTTTCTGGTCAGTTTTACTGTGATTTTTAAACTGCTTGAGAAAATAGTCTATTTAGAATGAAAGGAAGGAACATGGAAGAAGTGAAGGAAAGAAGGAAGGGAGAGAGAAAAAGAAAAAAAAAGAAGAGTCAAAAAGATAGAGTGCAGCTGACAGGGTGGGAAGGATGAGGTGTACTTGAGATTCTGTGGTCAGGGTGGTGGATGATGAGAAGGAGCCAATTATACAAACCCATCCCTCACCTCTTCCCTTAAATTTTAAGCCTATGTTGTGTCTGTGGATATATTGAAGGTTGCACTTATTCTCAGAGGCGTGATGTGTAGTTGATTACACTGATGAAAAAACTCGATTCTAAGCAGTGACCAAGCTACCGCCATGGTAATTGTGCCACTCGGTTTCCAAACAGAAACCATGCTGAGGAGAGGATCTAGGATTCCACCCTGTATATGACCCAGGCAAACATGGCTGCTTGTGTATCTGACTTTTCTAACGAAGTCACTGAACCTAAATAACAACTGTCATTCATTTGGTACTACCTAATCTATGTGTCATGTATGTGACACTAACTAATTCATTGATAGGGACTTCCCTGGTGGCTCAGATGTAAAGACTCTGCCTTCAGTGCAGGAGACCAGAGTTCGACCCCTGGGTCAGGCAGATCATCTGGAGAAGGGAATGGCTACACACTCCGATATTCTTGACTGAAAAATCCCACGGACAGAGCAGCCTTGTGGGCTACAGTTCAAGGGGTCGCAAAGTCAGACACAACTGAGCCATTAACAAAATTTTAACTTTTTTTTCAACTCATTGATCATCACAGGAAATCTTGTAGCAAAAAATGATTATATTCCTTTTACACAGAGCGAAATGAGGCATCAAAAGTTATATAAACTGTCCAAGGTTACACTTATTAAAAACCAGAGCCAAGACTTGAACCCTGATCTGTTCTATTTCAAGCTGAGGCTGCCAAAGGGTTTCCAACCAGGAATTCCCTTCAGCAAACTTTCATCTTCCCTCCAAGTCGGGAACATAAATCTGCTTCAAAACAATGTGCTATATCCTAGAGCAATGGAAGTAGCAGGCTGAGCAAATGCTGTGAATATAAATGGTTATTACTGAAACATCCTAAGAATAACAAAGACAAGGCTTCAAAGACAGCATATGTGTACACACATATGTGCATATCTGGCTGCAATTTTACCTTTTATTTCTGATACATCTTCCTAAATTTTGAAATGTTTTCATTGTGGGACAACAAAATACATCATTAGTCAGTCATCCATTCTTGGACCTAAGAAGCCAGTTATTTGGTAAAGCCTGGGAGAAAATGCACACGACGCTGCCGCATCTCATAGCAATTGCCACGAAGAAATGCACATGCATTCGGGGAAACTATGAAGGTCCTTAGGGGCAGCCTGTGAGGAGCAGCTCTGCTGAGAGGGACGCACAGGAGAGGTTGCCTCAATGTCTCAGAAAGAAAATGGAGGCTGGAACAAGAGGGTGAGGAACGAGGAAAGGGGTAGTATTTGGAGTTAGTGGAAGAGGAGGGGTTTGAGATGTCACACTTGAGTCCTCATTCTACTTCTCACTAGAGCTTCTGTTTCTTTATAAAATGCCAACAGCAACACTGGGGTGAGGAAAGCCGTATGGTGTGATTGACCTTGAAAACGTATGCTCTGCAAATATACCTTCTTTTGTTTCATTTACTAGGGACTCCTGGTGGCTCAGATGTAAAGACTCTGCCTTCAGTGCAGGAGACCAGAGTTCGACCCCTGGGTCAGGCAGATCATCTGGAGAAGGGAATGGCTACACACTCCGATATTCTTGACTGAAAAATCCCACGGACAGAGCAGCCTTGTGGGCTACAGTTCAAGGGGTCGCAAAGTCAGACACAACTGAGCCATTAACAAAATTTTAACTTTTTTTTCAACTCATTGATCATCACAGGAAATCTTGTAGCAAAAAATGATTATATTCCTTTTACACAGAGCGAAATGAGGCATCAAAAGTTATATAAACTGTCCAAGGTTACACTTATTAAAAACCAGAGCCAAGACTTGAACCCTGATCTGTTCTATTTCAAGCTGAGGCTGCCAAAGGGTTTCCAACCAGGAATTCCCTTCAGCAAACTTTCATCTTCCCTCCAAGTCGGGAACATAAATCTGCTTCAAAACAATGTGCTATATCCTAGAGCAATGGAAGTAGCAGGCTGAGCAAATGCTGTGAATATAAATGGTTATTACTGAAACATCCTAAGAATAACAAAGACAAGGCTTCAAAGACAGCATATGTGTACACACATATGTGCATATCTGGCTGCAATTTTACCTTTTATTTCTGATACATCTTCCTAAATTTTGAAATGTTTTCATTGTGGGACAACAAAATACATCATTAGTCAGTCATCCATTCTTGGACCTAAGAAGCCAGTTATTTGGTAAAGCCTGGGAGAAAATGCACACGACGCTGCCGCATCTCATAGCAATTGCCACGAAGAAATGCACATGCATTCGGGGAAACTATGAAGGTCCTTAGGGGCAGCCTGTGAGGAGCAGCTCTGCTGAGAGGGACGCACAGGAGAGGTTGCCTCAATGTCTCAGAAAGAAAATGGAGGCTGGAACAAGAGGGTGAGGAACGAGGAAAGGGGTAGTATTTGGAGTTAGTGGAAGAGGAGGGGTTTGAGATGTCACACTTGAGTCCTCATTCTACTTCTCACTAGAGCTTCTGTTTCTTTATAAAATGCCAACAGCAACACTGGGGTGAGGAAAGCCGTATGGTGTGATTGTTATTACCTATGCCAGACACATCGTATGCTCTGCAAATATACCCGTTTCTTTGTTGGAGTAAAAGATTTTCTTCATTTTCAACTCACTGTTTTAGAAAAATGTGTTGATGATTATTCTTGTTACTTTGGTACATGCTTCATTACTTTTATTTAAGCTCTCCAATTATTTCAATAGAGCTTTGACAACTGCAAAAACAGGCGTAAACATTTTGTCCATGAAAATTCTCTAGTTCACCCTTTCCATTTTAACACCAGCAAACTAGAAGATTCACATTCCCTGAGTTCTTGCTCTGAGCCAGTCAACGACCCAAAGAGACTGAATTTAGCCTTACATAAACGTTGCTGAGGAGATGCAATATCATCTCCATTTTACAGATGGGGAAACTGTGACAATGAGGATTAAGTAGCTTGCCCAAGTCACACATCTAGTAGGTAGTAGAAGCAGGATGAAAATACGACTTCATAGTTCCCTTGGTTATGCGGAAGAATGATCACCAGAGAGAGAGGAATACATATCAAATGTGATGCTTTAACCCCTTGTGAGAAGCCATCAGCAAGATGCAGAGCCTGCCTCTTAGATCTGTACAGAACTTCCTCTCCTGGGACAGAATCTTCCCACATTTCCAGTCAGATAATCAATTCATGCTGGGCAGGGTTCAGGATGCCCCATCCCCACCCCCTATGCCCCCAGCAAACAGAAAAGGCTGCCAATTCCTTCTGACTTTCTGGAAAAATGCTTTCATATCTAGAAGCAGATAATTCCATTATTTCTACTTGACTGTGAACCTCTAAATTGCTGACGACTGAATAATGCAGCCCTCTGGGAAAATCCAGGTCTCAGTTTTAAGTCTCTAACTCTTCTGCCAACTTGATAAGCAGTACAGACATAACATGGCTCTTCAGGTCATCTAAATTTACCAGCTCTGAAAGATTTAATGCTGAAGAAGTCCATTACAGCATGGTCAATTCCACATAGTCTGGCATTCCACCAACCTAGTGAGGCAGGTTTAAAGAAGATACTAAAAAAAGGCATGTGCTGAGCTCTAACGGGTATCCAGCTTGAAGAAAGAATCTATAGCTGCCTCGGAAAGGCTGTGTTTCTTCTAGATAGAGCTCTTATCACTCTCTTCTGCCCCTTGGCTACTTTTAATGATTAGGGTATAAATAGGTCAAATAATCTAAAATTCTGCAAATTCTCTCATTTGTTGTATGGGTCTACGGTATTGATTCTGGACAGTAGGCCGAAACTTAATCCAGATAACTGCTTCATGTGATGGATGCTGCTCATTCAAGCTGTGATTATACTTGGTCAGATCTCACACAACAAAAGTTTTCATAAAGTTAATCATGAGTTAGGGGTAACACATGTTGAAATGAAGACAAAATGTTGCATTTGTAGGACTGCTTCTTCCCAGGCACCAAATACCCTCTGACTTATGATTATTTGTTCTTATAGAGCTTCCCAGATGGCGTTAGTAATAAATAACCCCGTCCCCCCATCGATGCAGGAGACATAAGGAACCAATGGGTTTGATCCCTGGGTCTGGAAGATGCCCTGGAGCAGAGCATGGCAACCCACTCCAGTATTCTTGCCCAGAGAATCCCATAGACAGAGGAGCCTGGTAGACTACAGTCCATAGGATTGCAAAGAGTTGGACATGACTGAAGCAACCTAGCATGCATGAGAAGCTCCTAAGCAAGAGGGGATCATGAACACAGAGAATGGCTCTTCCTCTATACAACTGTTGTCTCAGTTTGTATAATCAACACTGGCTAAAGATACTCCATTTTTGCACCCAGCAGGCCAGCAAGCATCATGAGGTCAACATCATTTCCTAAAATTTTACAAGGCAGTTAGGTTTCTTCTTTCATTCTACTATTCAGCAAGGACATAGATGCCAAGGTAGAGGCAAGGTAGTGGGAAGCCAAGAATCTATGGAACCTATAAAATAGTTGTTTCATATGTTGCATGATATTAAATGTGTCCTGAGTGCAAGGTGAGGTCATCTGAAATGGATGAAACTGATTCAGGAAGTCACAGCAATATTTTCTACTACTTTTACATTCCTCTCAAAGTGTCAAGGTGAAAATTTGCTAGCTACTTATCACTCTCTTCATGCCCCTTGGCTTAAAGAAGATACTAAAAGGCATGTGCTGAGCTCTAACGGGTATCCAGAAGAAAGAATCTATAGCTGCCTCGGAAAGGCTGTGTTTCTTCTAGATAGAGCTCTTATCACTCTCTTCTGCCCCTTGGCTACTTTTAATGATTAGGGTATAAATAGGTCAAATAATCTAAAATTCTGCAAATTCTCTCATTTGTTGTATGGGTCTACGGTATTGATTCTGGACAGTAGGCCGAAACTTAATCCAGATAACTGCTTCATGTGATGGATGCTGCTCATTCAAGCTGTGATTATACTTGGTCAGATCTCACACAACAAAAGTTTTCATAAAGTTAATCATGAGTTAGGGGTAACACATGTTGAAATGAAGACAAAATGTTGCATTTGTAGGACTGCTTCTTCCCAGGCACCAAATACCCTCTGACTTATGATTATTTGTTCTTATAGAGCTTCCCAGATGGCGTTAGTAATAAATAACCCCGTCCCCCCATCGATGCAGGAGACATAAGGAACCAATGGGTTTGATCCCTGGGTCTGGAAGATGCCCTGGAGCAGAGCATGGCAACCCACTCCAGTATTCTTGCCCAGAGAATCCCATAGACAGAGGAGCCTGGTAGACTACAGTCCATAGGATTGCAAAGAGTTGGACATGACTGAAGCAACCTAGCATGCATGAGAAGCTCCTAAGCAAGAGGGGATCATGAACACAGAGAATGGCTCTTCCTCTATACAACTGTTGTCTCAGTTTGTATAATCAACACTGGCTAAAGATACTCCATTTTTGCACCCAGCAGGCCAGCAAGCATCATGAGGTCAACATCATTTCCTAAAATTTTACAAGGCAGTTAGGTTTCTTCTTTCATTCTACTATTCAGCAAGGACATAGATGCCAAGGTAGAGGCAAGGTAGTGGGAAGCCAAGAATCTATGGAACCTATAAAATAGTTGTTTCATATGTTGCATGATATTAAATGTGTCCTGAGTGCAAGGTGAGGTCATCTGAAATGGATGAAACTGATTCAGGAAGTCACAGCAATATTTTCTACTACTTTTACATTCCTCTCAAAGTGTCAAGTACAAATGTTGGCACAAAATTTGTGTTCACTACACTTGCTCAGCTGAATAGGGGTTTAAAATGACATGGTCAAACCATGTCCATTAAAGTATGGGTTGATTCATACTCAAGCATAAGAAGAATTGATAGTCAGATGCATGACTGTATGTGTTGTTGTCAGTGAGCATCTGTTATGACTAGTCAGTACCTGTGCTTGGTCAGCTGTAAAATGTTTGGATTATTACTCATGATCATTACTGTTAATTTTCACCTTATTGTGACAATTTGTGCCACTATTCCATAAGTTTTCAGGCCCTGCACATCCAGATAATTTTTAGATTTTCTAAGGATCACAGAATCATAGAGATGATTCAGGGAGAGAAGGGATGTTCAAATATTTATTCCCACTCCCTGCTGGGTACAGAAACCCTCTCTTTGGCTTTTTTAAGAAAAGCATTCAAGAAACAGAAGCTGAGTACTTGATAAAAACAAAGCACATTTTTCTTCTTTTATTATGCATTGTTTGCAGTTGTAAGAAGGGAATCATTAGAAGTTTACACAAGAAAATCCAGAGATTAGAGCTGTTAAAATGCATGTCTAGGGAGGAAAATGTGTATCTCTACCATCTTGTTATACAGGTCCATAGACCAAAGAAGAAATTAACAAATTTGACCACTGTTAACACTCTGGTCGAAACCACCACTATCTTATCCAGATTATTGCAATTACATCCGATCTAGTCTCTGTGCTTCCACCCATTACCCTCTTCAGCCTATGCAACATGGCAACCAGGGTGACCTTGCTGTTAATAAAATGTCAGGTCACTCCTTGATCCAAAATCTTCAACGCTGGCTAAAGATACTCCATTTTTGCACCCAGCAGGCCAGCAAGCATCATGAGGTCAACATCATTTCCTAAAATTTTACAAGGCAGTTAGGTTTCTTCTTTCATTCTACTATTCAGCAAGGACATAGATGCCAAGGTAGAGGCAAGGTAGTGGGAAGCCAAGAATCTATGGAACCTATAAAATAGTTGTTTCATATGTTGCATGATATTAAATGTGTCCTGAGTGCAAGGTGAGGTCATCTGAAATGGATGAAACTGATTCAGGAAGTCACAGCAATATTTTCTACTACTTTTACATTCCTCTCAAAGTGTCAAGTACAAATGTTGGCACAAAATTTGTGTTCACTACACTTGCTCAGCTGAATAGGGTTAAACTGACATGGTCAAACCATGTCCATTAAAGTATGGGTTGATTCATACTCAAGCATAAGAAGAATTGATAGTCAGATGCATGACTGTATGTGTTGTTTTCAGTGAGCATCTATTATGACTAGTCAGTACCTGTGCTTGGTCAGCTGTAAAATATTTTGATTATTACTCATGATCATTACTGTTAATTTTCACCTTATTGTGACAATTTGTGCCACTATTCCATAAGTTTTCAGGCCCTGCACATCCAGATAATTTTTAGATTTTCTAAGGATCACAGAATCATAGAGATGATTCAGGGAGAGAAGGGATGTTCAAATATTTATTCCCACTCCCTGCTGGGTACAGAAACCCTCTCTTTGGCTTTTTTAAGAAAAGCATTCAAGAAACAGAAGCTGAGTACTTGATAAAAACAAAGCACATTTTTCTTCTTTTATTATGCATTGTTTGCAGTTGTAAGAAGGGAATCATTAGAAGTTTACACAAGAAAATCCAGAGATTAGAGCTGTTAAAATGCATGTCTAGGGAGGAAAATGTGTATCTCTACCATCTTGTTATACAGGTCCATAGACCAAAGAAGAAATTAACAAATTTGACCACTGTTAACACTCTGGTCGAAACCACCACTATCTTATCCAGATTATTGCAATTACATCCGATCTAGTCTCTGTGCTTCCACCCATTACCCTCTTCAGCCTATGCAACATGGCAACCAGGGTGACCTTGCTGTTAATAAAATGTCAGGTCACTCCTTGATCCAAAATCTTCAACGACTTTCCATCTCCGCATGAATTAAAGCCAATTGTCCATACTATGCCCTACTAGATTCTACATGATCTGTCCCCCTTCTTTCTCCTTTGGCATCATCTCCTGCTCCTAACCTACTGGCTGCACCAGGAATACATCAAGTAGGTGTGTGCATCTGTCTCAAGAGCCTCTGCTCTTGCTGTTCCCCTGGCCTGAACACTTGTTCTCCTCATTTTCCTTCACCTCCTTCCATTGTTCATTCAAATATCACCTTCTCAGCAGAGCCTTAGCTCACCCACCTATCTAAAAATTTCATCTTCAGTCCACTCCCTATACCATTTCCAGCTTTATTTTCCTCTTTGACTCTTATTGTCAGTTTATATATTGTGTTCACAACTAGATTGTGACTTCTGTGAAGTCACAGTCTAGTTTATATATTGCCTATTGTATTTACGAGCATATGAGCATATTATCAAAGCCTAGAATAGAGACCTTCATATAGTAAGCACTTACTAATCAGTTATGGAAGGAAGGAAGAAGGGAAGTTACGCAGTGTCTCTGGGGTTACAATCAGCTTGACTTTTGGGTCACCACAAGGCTCTATATATGCCCATGTCAGTCAGGAGAGTTGCAACTATAGCTGGTTCTTTCCCATCCAAACAAACCAGCCACAGGAGTGGCTTAATGCTCCATTTTTAATAAGATACTTCAAATGACTGGTGGAAGTAAGCTCTGGTTCTCCTTCCATGAGCCTTTTTTCCAACTATAGCTGAGTACTTGATAAAAACAAAGCACATTTTTCTTCTTTTATTATGCATTGTTTGCAGTTGTAAGAAGGGAATCATTAGAAGTTTACACAAGAAAATCCAGAGATTAGAGCTGTTAAAATGCATGTCTAGGGAGGAAAATGTGTATCTCTACCATCTTGTTATACAGGTCCATAGACCAAAGAAGAAATTAACAAATTTGACCACTGTTAACACTCTGGTCGAAACCACCACTATCTTATCCAGATTATTGCAATTACATCCGATCTAGTCTCTGTGCTTCCACCCATTACCCTCTTCAGCCTATGCAACATGGCAACCAGGGTGACCTTGCTGTTAATAAAATGTCAGGTCACTCCTTGATCCAAAATCTTCAACGACTTTCCATCTCCGCATGAATTAAAGCCAATTGTCCATACTATGCCCTACTAGATTCTACATGATCTGTCCCCCTTCTTTCTCCTTTGGCATCATCTCCTGCTCCTAACCTACTGGCTGCACCAGGAATACATCAAGTAGGTGTGTGCATCTGTCTCAAGAGCCTCTGCTCTTGCTGTTCCCCTGGCCTGAACACTTGTTCTCCTCATTTTCCTTCACCTCCTTCCATTGTTCATTCAAATATCACCTTCTCAGCAGAGCCTTAGCTCACCCACCTATCTAAAAATTTCATCTTCAGTCCACTCCCTATACCATTTCCAGCTTTATTTTCCTCTTTGACTCTTATTGTCAGTTTATATATTGTGTTCACAACTAGATTGTGACTTCTGTGAAGTCACAGTCTAGTTTATATATTGCCTATTGTATTTACGAGCATATGAGCATATTATCAAAGCCTAGAATAGAGACCTTCATATAGTAAGCACTTACTAATCAGTTATGGAAGGAAGGAAGAAGGGAAGTTACGCAGTGTCTCTGGGGTTACAATCAGCTTGACTTTTGGGTCACCACAAGGCTCTATATATGCCCATGTCAGTCAGGGAGAGTTGCAACTATAGCTGGTTCTTTGCCATGAAAACAAACCAGCCAGAGAAGTGGATTAATGCTCCATTTTTAATAAGATACTTCAAATGACTGGTGGAAGTAAGCTCTGGTTCTCCTTCCATGAGCTTTCCCTTGGAATACTCCTACCTCCCTTTCTTTTTTGTGGGTTCCTCACATTTTTGGACCAGATTTTTGCATTTGTTGATTTACTGAGTTTGTATCATGTTGAATACCTCTTACATCATTTGGAAAAGAAAGAAGTAAAGATTTGATTTCTTCTGTTAAGTTAGGATGCTCTTAGGTTTCTTAATTAAAAACAAAAAATGATTAATAAAGGGGATGGATTAAATGTCCATATGATGAAATACTTTGCAGAATTATAAATACTATGGAAAAAATTTCACCATATAATACGAAAAATGTTTTTCAGTGGAAGATGCAAGGCTATTGTATGACACAAAATAAGACATATAAGTTATGTCTATGGAACAAGATTATGAGTGTTATTTATTTTCTCTCATGTATACATGTCTTAAATCTTCTAAGATAAGCATATATTAATTTCAAAACAGAAACAATAAGATGATCCAAAACCGATAATTTGTGATATTTTTAATGGAAACCAAAGAAATAAAAATTAGTTTTCTTTACAACCCTTCTACGAGAAACATGTTACTTGATCTCCAAATTTTACTTTGAGATTTAAATTGGCTTAAGTATTCATAGTTGATTGTTCTCAAACTTTTTTAAGGAAAAGAAAACTAATTAATGCTGATGAAATACTTTGGAACCACAAACTGTGAAATAGACAAATAATACAGAAAACACAAGATGGTGACCTTTCCCTGCTCAGTTTTCTTGCTAGGAGGATACCTTTTCCTGTTCTTTTGCTGATTTTTTGGTTTTGCTTTCTTTCTTTTTTTGTTTTTAACTTCAAAGCAAAAAAGTTTCTGCTGACCAGTAGAAAGCTTGCTGAAGCCAATTATTCCTTGAAGACTTTCTTTGCACAATTTCTCTGCTGAAAAATTTCTCAGAAAAGAGATTAGTGATTTTATTGTGCAATTTGTGCCTTATTGATTTTCCCCAAGCTCTTTTTTTGTTTTGTTTATGAGCATTTTTATATTAATGACTCTATGGTAGAGGAAATAATGTAGACAGCCTTCTCACAGGTGCACCACAGATACCTTGCCCTGTTCTATTTTTCTGGAACAGTGTAATGAAAAGTGTGTGCTGCCCAAATATGACACTAGAAACTAGGAACTACACTATATGGGATCCATTTCATTTTCTCTTGATCTGATTTAATGATGGTGTTTGGGTTTCACATACATGCAACAGATAACCAGTCCAATGAATGACCCTTCTGTGGAAGAAACGTTCTTTGAACAGTAGATGTTCAATACAATTTCCCAAAGATTTACAAATAGTTTTCTAGAGTTACAGCATGTTCAAGGAAATACCAGCTATGGAGAAATTTACCCAAGCATCCATCCAATCAAGGGAAGTGGAACATAATTGATCCCAAGTGTACTGGATAAGCAAACCTCAAAGACACATTCCCACCAATATTTATATTAGTTGGGGCCATCCAAAATGGAATCTTTGATGAGTGAAATTCCAACAATGTGCCTGAACTTAAAAATTCAAACTTTTGTCATAATTATGCATAAGATCTCAAAACATCACTTATACATTCACAATTGTAATAAGGCCATTCAATGAAGGAATGTGAATTGGTTCATTTCTCAGTAGAAAGAATGAAACAATTTCCTTGGAATTTTATTGGGATTCTGTATTTTCCTTCTACGAGAAACATGTTACTTGATCTCCAAATTTTACTTTGAGATTTAAATTGGCTTAAGTATTCATAGTTGATTGTTCTCAAACTTTTTTAAGGAAAAGAAAACTAATTAATGCTGATGAAATACTTTGGAACCACAAACTGTGAAATAGACAAATAATACAGAAAACACAAGATGGTGACCTTTCCCTGCTCAGTTTTCTTGCTAGGAGGATACCTTTTCCTGTTCTTTTGCTGATTTTTTGGTTTTGCTTTCTTTCTTTTTTTGTTTTTAACTTCAAAGCAAAAAAGTTTCTGCTGACCAGTAGAAAGCTTGCTGAAGCCAATTATTCCTTGAAGACTTTCTTTGCACAATTTCTCTGCTGAAAAATTTCTCAGAAAAGAGATTAGTGATTTTATTGTGCAATTTGTGCCTTATTGATTTTCCCCAAGCTCTTTTTTTGTTTTGTTTATGAGCATTTTTATATTAATGACTCTATGGTAGAGGAAATAATGTAGACAGCCTTCTCACAGGTGCACCACAGATACCTTGCCCTGTTCTATTTTTCTGGAACAGTGTAATGAAAAGTGTGTGCTGCCCAAATATGACACTAGAAACTAGGAACTACACTATATGGGATCCATTTCATTTTCTCTTGATCTGATTTAATGATGGTGTTTGGGTTTCACATACATGCAACAGATAACCAGTCCAATGAATGACCCTTCTGTGGAAGAAACGTTCTTTGAACAGTAGATGTTCAATACAATTTCCCAAAGATTTACAAATAGTTTTCTAGAGTTACAGCATGTTCAAGGAAATACCAGCTATGGAGAAATTTACCCAAGCATCCATCCAATCAAGGGAAGTGGAACATAATTGATCCCAAGTGTACTGGATAAGCAAACCTCAAAGACACATTCCCACCAATATTTATATTAGTTGGGGCCATCCAAAATGGAATCTTTGATGAGTGAAATTCCAACAATGTGCCTGAACTTAAAAATTCAAACTTTTGTCATAATTATGCATAAGATCTCAAAACATCACTTATACATTCACAATTGTAATAAGGCCATTCAATGAAGGAATGTGAATTGGTTCATTTCTCAGTAGCAAGAATGATCAATCTTGGAATGATGGGTGGGTCACTTACTGGATCAAAGTCACAGTGCTGTGTGATGCCTGGGATTCTAGTATTTCTCTCCTTCTCCACTGTTCTCCACTAGAGATGGTACCATTCATATCTCCCTGGACAGGCTTGCTTCCAGGAATATGGGGATGATACGAAGTCCTATGTAGCCCTTCAGCCTTGCTTTTGTTGTTTAGTTGCTAAGTTATGTCCAACTCCTTGGAACCCCATGGACTATAGCCTGCCAGTCTCCTCTGTCCATAGGGGTTCCCGGGCAAGAATACTGGAGAGGGTTGCCTTCTCTAGGGGATCTTTCCAACCCACGGATCGAACCTGCGTCTCCTGCATTGGTAGGCTGATTCTTTTCCACTGAGCCCAACCTGAGAAATCCACATATATCCCTGCTACAGATAATTTTACTTCTGAATTACCATTTTCCCCATGCTTTTATTTCTTTCATCACAATTTAAGAATTTTTCCCTCTAAGGGTCAATGTTCACTGTGGTTAAAGCTAAAATTATTTCCTCAAAACTCTTTTTAAATGAGTCCTCTGTATAAATCCTTTATTCTTCTGCCCTTATATTTTTCAATCCAGACTAAAATGGAGACAATAGAACAAGGGTCTTAGTATTCAGAATGCTTTTAACTGGTGACAAAAAGAAAAAAGCCTAGAGCCCCCGAGCATTTTTTAACTATAAAAAACTTCAGTGGTGGTTGAAAAAAGGATTTGAGCTGCTCAGGAAAGAGAGACACTATTTAGTTGAAGCTAAACAGTCTGTCTTTTTTCTGCACTATTCCTTAAAAGTGCTCATTACCTCAAATATATTGACAGAGCAAAATATGTCTTCCTCTTGTTGTTATAGGTATTTAGGTTTTTTTTTTTTAACTAAAATTCACTTTTTTGGGGTAGTACTAAATTAGAGTTTAAAAGAAAACACTTTAAAAGGTGTTACTGAAGATTCTCTATGCTGTAGTAAGGCAAGGGAAGAACAGACAGACTTCTGACACCAGGTTTCAGGTAACATGTCTTTGAAAAGTGAAAGAGATAAAGGTTTTCTGTCAGTTCCTGAACACTCCTGGATTTCATTTACATCAGACTCTTCAGAGAGGAGTGCTTCCTGCCTTTAAGAGACCTCAACTTTAGACTGACTTTTTGGATCCATTTTTCCCCCTTTCATTATATTGCTCTCTGCTTAAGAATCTTTTATGAGAATAAACTTATCTTAACTAGATCTATGTTTTCACTTAAATAGTCACAGGAAGGAGATTTTCTCTGCTGCTCAAATATCTTCTGTGCATCTTCCATGTACCAAAGGCTCTACCAGGAGTGGAGGCAGACTTTCACAGAACAACTGCCGTCTTTGCCCTCGTGGAATTTAGCCTAGTTTTCCTGTGTCTTTGCTTTTATAACATGAGCAAAATAGTGTAAACCTTCTTTAAAGATTTTAAAAGAGCTTATTCAATCTATAAATACTTCTAGTATTGTGCAAAAATAAACCATTACTCACATACTTAAATGTGTGTGTGCTCATTTGTCTTCTATAAGGAAACAAAAGTTCGGAAATTCTCCCTTAGTTATAAAATTAAGATTTCCTATTATACAAAGATATTTTAGAGTATTCCAGGTTAGTTAACTGGTAGGGTTTTGAATCACTTACCAACAAACTATTTTTTACTTTCTTTGAAAATATGTAACTATAATTCTGTCTCCCTCTGCACATATGTATGTGCACACACATACACACAGACACAAAACCTACTCAACCCACGTGGCACATGTTCAATGCCATTTCAATTAACTGGAAAACTAAGCACCATATATGTGTAAACATGTGCATGATATATCCATAATTTTTATCAATCCTTATTCACAGAATCCATCATGAGGAAATAATCAGAGAAGGGGTTAAAATTTATATGCAAAAGTATTCAAAAGATATTCATCCCAGTGGGGGGGGAAAGTGAAAATAAACCTAAATGTCCAACAATAAGAGAAAGGAAAAATAAATTACAATATATTCAGGTGGAATATTACAAAAACCTTTTTAAGATTTAGGTTTTTTTTTTTTTAACTAAAATTCACTTTTTTGGGGTAGTACTAAATTAGAGTTTAAAAGAAAACACTTTAAAAGGTGTTACTGAAGATTCTCTATGCTGTAGTAAGGCAAGGGAAGAACAGACAGACTTCTGACACCAGGTTTCAGGTAACATGTCTTTGAAAAGTGAAAGAGATAAAGGTTTTCTGTCAGTTCCTGAACACTCCTGGATTTCATTTACATCAGACTCTTCAGAGAGGAGTGCTTCCTGCCTTTAAGAGACCTCAACTTTAGACTGACTTTTTGGATCCATTTTTCCCCCTTTCATTATATTGCTCTCTGCTTAAGAATCTTTTATGAGAATAAACTTATCTTAACTAGATCTATGTTTTCACTTAAATAGTCACAGGAAGGAGATTTTCTCTGCTGCTCAAATATCTTCTGTGCATCTTCCATGTACCAAAGGCTCTACCAGGAGTGGAGGCAGACTTTCACAGAACAACTGCCGTCTTTGCCCTCGTGGAATTTAGCCTAGTTTTCCTGTGTCTTTGCTTTTATAACATGAGCAAAATAGTGTAAACCTTCTTTAAAGATTTTAAAAGAGCTTATTCAATCTATAAATACTTCTAGTATTGTGCAAAAATAAACCATTACTCACATACTTAAATGTGTGTGTGCTCATTTGTCTTCTATAAGGAAACAAAAGTTCGGAAATTCTCCCTTAGTTATAAAATTAAGATTTCCTATTATACAAAGATATTTTAGAGTATTCCAGGTTAGTTAACTGGTAGGGTTTTGAATCACTTACCAACAAACTATTTTTTACTTTCTTTGAAAATATGTAACTATAATTCTGTCTCCCTCTGCACATATGTATGTGCACACACATACACACAGACACAAAACCTACTCAACCCACGTGGCACATGTTCAATGCCATTTCAATTAACTGGAAAACTAAGCACCATATATGTGTAAACATGTGCATGATATATCCATAATTTTTATCAATCCTTATTCACAGAATCCATCATGAGGAAATAATCAGAGAAGGGGTTAAAATTTATATGCAAAAGTATTCAAAAGATATTCATCCCAGTGGGGGGGGAAAGTGAAAATAAACCTAAATGTCCAACAATAAGAGAAAGGAAAAATAAATTACAATATATTCATGGGCTGGAATATTATATAATAGTTAAACACAAAGGATATTTAATAGCATAGTAATATATGACAGGCAATAAAAGCAGAATAGAAAATTATATATAATCAATAATCATACTTATGTAATATGATCATATGTTTCAATGGTTAAAGAAGAGGATTAGAAAATAGTATGCCAAAATATTAAATTTTTAAGAAGAGTAGTGTTATGAATCATTTAAATTTCTTTGTGATTACAATAAATTATAATTTTAAAGTTCTATAATAGTTATTAATTTGATATTTAGATCCACTATCTTATAATAACTTAGAATGTAATCTGCAAAAATACTGAATCACTATGCTGTCCACCTGTAACACAATATTGTAAACAAACTATACTTCAATTTAAAACTGTATATTTAGAAAAAGTTTTATATTTAAACTATAACACATATAACTTTAAATGTACTATATTGATAACCACTATAGGCATATTTTACATATGGTATAATACATTGTATAGTTGTCATATGTAATCTTCCAATGAAGCAAATTTTACCAAAAAGAAAAACTTGGATTGTATTTGATTATTTAAATCATTGATAAAGAAAAGAAAGTGTATCACATTGTCTCAGCCTCAGACAAGTTTCAAAATCACTGATGATTTATTTGGTTTATTTTCGTTATTTCTAAAACAGTATATCTACTACTAAGAAGCAGAAAATACTGTAAATGATTCTTGCCTATGATTCTAAGATAGTTTAATGTTCACCTAGATACATACCTCCTCTACTTAGAAAAGTTTCAGTGATCATAACAATTCTCAAAGCAGATTTATTATGACCCCTAAGTTTATTGCTTCTAATATTTAAAAACTCGAATAGCTCTGGATACACAGAGCCTTTGAGAAATAAACTCCTGGAATTTCATTGCTTGAAAGGTTCCTAGAACGAGTGCTGAGAAACTAAAATATAGAACATAAATAAACTAGATATATCCAAACAACAAAGGAGGTATTTAAAATTTATATGCAAAAGTATTCAAAAGATATTCATCCCAGTGGGGAAAGTGAAAATAAACCTAAATGTCCAACAATAAGAGAAAGGAAAAATAAATTACAATATATTCATGGGCTGGAATATTATATAATAGTTAAACACAAAGGATATTTAATAGCATAGTAATATATGACAGGCAATAAAAGCAGAATAGAAAATTATATATAATCAATAATCATACTTATGTAATATGATCATATGTTTCAATGGTTAAAGAAGAGGATTAGAAAATAGTATGCCAAAATATTAAATTTTTAAGAAGAGTAGTGTTATGAATCATTTAAATTTCTTTGTGATTACAATAAATTATAATTTTAAAGTTCTATAATAGTTATTAATTTGATATTTAGATCCACTATCTTATAATAACTTAGAATGTAATCTGCAAAAATACTGAATCACTATGCTGTCCACCTGTAACACAATATTGTAAACAAACTATACTTCAATTTAAAACTGTATATTTAGAAAAAGTTTTATATTTAAACTATAACACATATAACTTTAAATGTACTATATTGATAACCACTATAGGCATATTTTACATATGGTATAATACATTGTATAGTTGTCATATGTAATCTTCCAATGAAGCAAATTTTACCAAAAAGAAAAACTTGGATTGTATTTGATTATTTAAATCATTGATAAAGAAAAGAAAGTGTATCACATTGTCTCAGCCTCAGACAAGTTTCAAAATCACTGATGATTTATTTGGTTTATTTTCGTTATTTCTAAAACAGTATATCTACTACTAAGAAGCAGAAAATACTGTAAATGATTCTTGCCTATGATTCTAAGATAGTTTAATGTTCACCTAGATACATACCTCCTCTACTTAGAAAAGTTTCAGTGATCATAACAATTCTCAAAGCAGATTTATTATGACCCCTAAGTTTATTGCTTCTAATATTTAAAAACTCGAATAGCTCTGGATACACAGAGCCTTTGAGAAATAAACTCCTGGAATTTCATTGCTTGAAAGGTTCCTAGAACGAGTGCTGAGAAACTAAAATATAGAACATAAATAAACTAGAGAAAGAGGTGATATGGACATTGATATTTAGAGAAAAGAATATTAGTAGCTTATCTGTTTCCCTGGTAGCTCAGCTGGTAAAGAATCCTCCTGCAATGCAGGAAACCCTGGTTTGATTCCTGGTTTGGGAAGATCCTCTGGAGAAGGAATAGGCTATCCATTCCAGTATTCTTGGGCTTCCCTGTTGGCTCAAATGGTAAAGAATCTGCCTGCAATGCGGGAGATTCCTGGTTGAGAAGACCCCTTGGAGGAGAACATGGCAACCTACTCCAGTATTCTTGTCTGGAGAATCCTATGGATAAAAAAGCCTGGTGGCTACAGTCCATGGCTGTCACAAAGAGTTGGACATAACTGAGTGACTAAGCATAGCTGCTTGACCCATGGAAGGCAGTAAAATAGCATAATAATTTTCCAATTTAATTGCTAGTAAAAGTCTTGGGCTCTGTTATATGCAACCTTAGTTACTATGAGAATGTCCTCTGTTGTAACTCTGTGACTTCTATTATCTCCTGTTTGTGGTGATCAGTTTATCTTGTGAACCGTTTTATTATCCATTCTTAGAGTATTAATTTAAATTCAGGGAAAATAACTGAAAATCAAACATGAGATAAAAGGCAAAAGAGGAATGTTCAGGCTACAAATGAGAAGACTTGGGGGTCAGGACCATAAAAATGCTCTAGAGGACAGTCAGATGGAAGAGAGATAAAGCATATTCTTTAAATTAATTAACTTTTTTTGGTGGGGCTGGGTCTTTGTTGCTGTGTGTGGGCTTTCTCTGGTTGTAGCAAACAGGGGCTATTCTGCACTGTGGCATGTGGATTTATTGCAGTGGTTCCTCTTGCTGCAGAGTGCGGGTTCAAGGACATGTGGGCTCAGTAGTTATGGCATGAAGGCTCAATTGTTCCACAGCGTGTGGACCAGGCATCAAACCCACATGGCCTTCAATGGCAGGCATCTTATGGCAGGCCTTTCTGGACCAGACATCAAACCCACATGGCCTTCAATGGCAGGCATCTTATCCAGTGTGCCATCAGGGATGTCCCAAATATTTTTCATGGCTCCAGAAGGCAACAATCAGAAAACAGAGAAGTTTTTGTAAACCATGTGTCCACTCAATACGAGTGAATATGGGATGGTCTAGTTAAATGTGAAAGGAAGTATCTGATGTATTGTTGGGAACTTGTTGGGAACAAGAATACCTGATGTATTGTTGGTAACTGGTCCTCCCTGTAAGGGACTGTTGGCATGAATTGATTTCTAGGTAACTTTTAATTTCAGGCAAAAAGAGAAGCAAGGAATATATTAGGATCCTGGAGAAAGACTGAAAAGAAATCACTGGAAAGGATATGATGGCATCTGCCCAAAAGCGTAGATTACTTTTTTGGACTGCCTCCAGAAAAGGAAACTCGGTGGGAGGAGAGGCTGAAGGAGCAGTTTTTCTCTGAAAGACTCCACTGAGAAGGATGGACTCAGGACACGGCTGCACAGGCCCTGCTCGGGTGACAAGTGAGTCATAGAATTTGAGAGGCCATCTCCCAATAGCTGTATAGAACTTAGCTCCACTTAGTCCTTCTGATTTGAGAATCAGTCAGCAGCACCTCTTTAAGTCCTGACATTAGTGTTTGCAGAATGGGCAAGGTTACAGTCATCATAAGGCACCACCGAGACAGAGCTTAGAGGTTAAGTACGACTCATCTGAGGATCTTATGAAAATGCTGGTCCAGGCCAATGGGTCTGATGTGGGATCCAGGATTCCACATTTCAAATACGCTCATGAGGGATGCTGAAGGTGCTGGTCCAACAACAACGAGGTAAGATTCTGGTGGAGATATTGTGATGAGAAGAAACTGACAAGGAGAAGTCAGAGTAGGAGAGGAAGAACTGGCGGAACAGGATCTGAGGCTAACATGGCGGTTTATGGAGGCTCTGGAGCTCCCCTCCGCAAATGAGTCAAGGTAGACATTCCTAGAAACACTGAGAGTGTTACTCAGTCCAGGCATCTGATGAACATGGACATAGGAAAGCACAATAAATCTGACCTGCTGAACTTAAGTAAATTCTTATCTCAGGAGTTGTGAAGACTCACAGAGATGATTGCCAAAATTCTTAGTCTACTCTGTTCTGACTCTACAGTGGAATCACCAAGGCTAGAAAAAACACTCATAATTTGTTTGTTTGAAGAGAGTTCATGTTGAGGAATTCAAAGAAAAACTGAAGTAAGTTACGCAGAGGGTGCTGCCGATGGAATTTGGTTCTAAATCCATAGAACATCTCTAAGCCTATTGTGTATCCTAACTTTGGATTCCATCCACAGTTGGTCAGTAAATACCATTACATATAAGGGAAGATAATAATGGATTTTCAAAATTACCATTGGTCGGAAGGAAGGAAGGGAAAAAAAGGAAGTGAGGGAGGCAGAGAGAGAGGGAAGGAAAGAGGGAAGGGAAGCAGGAAGGAAAGAGAAAGAGAAATTAAAGAAAGAAAAAGTACTATTCAATAAGATGAGAAGAGTTAGGCAATACATAAAGAAAGGCTTCATGTTCATTATAAATTAGAATACTCTCCTCTTCTGAAGTGGAGCCAAAAAATATTCTTAACCCTCTGGGCCAGAAATTTAAGCCTTTAAAATCTTGGTTTCGGTCTCATTCAAAGCTGCTAAGACTTTTAGATCAGATTCACAGATGGGAAAGAAAAAAGCAGTAAGCCAGTTCAATTACAAATGCTGCTTCTGTCTTCATAGATCAGAGCTTGACTGTATCACAAACACTAAAATAAAGGAATATGATCTGCTCTTTGGCTGAGAACAGTTTAAAAGCTGACATCAAATTAATAAAAGTCCCCACTAGGTTTGAAGACCTGATTCACAGTTTGATCAGTCTTACAGTAGATACCCCATTTAAAAAATAGTATAACACACTAACTGGAGAAGGCAATGGCAACCTATCCAGTATTCTTGCCTGGAGAATTCCATGGACAGATGAGACTGATGGGCTACAGTTCATGGGCAAGCAAAGAGTCAGACACAACTGAGCAATTAACACAAACATAACATGCTAACTACTGAGAATCTCATATATACATATATATATATATATATATTTTCAAGATTTTATATATATAAAATATTTTCAGCATATATATAACATTCTCAGTACTTATATACATATATTTTATACATATAAAATATATATTATATGTATATAAAACCTTGAGTGTGTATATATATATATGACTTCTCCCTCACAGATTAGGGAGTGGGGACCTGGAAGAGACTTTAGAGAATAAAGAACATTTGATCCAGGCCTCAAAAAAGGAGCAGACATTTCCATGAAGAGAAAAAATCATATACAAAAGCAGAGAGGAGCAAAAGCACAAGGCGGGACCACTGAGGAAAGGTGAAGCTGGTCAGTGTTCCCGCAGGGAGGTGCAGGCTAAGGCTGAGGAAATATGTGAGGGCCTCACCTGGCATCCCTACCAGTCACTGAGCACTTCCTTTGAGCCATTTCCTCTGAGCCTTTTCTGCTGATATCTCTGGAGATTCATCACGATCGTTTTATTATTTGTCAGAGGTTTTATGGACAACCCCATAATTTGAGGACGACCACCTCCTCCCACCCCAGCACGATATTTTCAAATCCAAGTATTAAGCCCAATTCTGACAGTGTTTATGGTAAGTCTTTTAAGTTTGGTTTTTCTATCAAGTGAGAAGGTTGAGATAAATTTCTTTCCTCCAAACTTACTTGACTACAAGGTTATCATTTTGAAGAAGAAATTGGGACTCTCTCTTGGCACTGCGCTTTGTCATATCCTAAATCAGAAAGTCATCTACAGCTGGGCAAGTTTTCAGCCAGAGCAGAGGAACAGAAGTTAGTTAGCATCATGGGATAATCAGTGCCCAGTCCAATAAGACATGGACTTCTCTATGACTCTTGGGGAAAGTAGTTGAGAGGGTTGGAAGGGAAGAGTTAGGACGGTGAAAACAATCTATTGATTGTTTCAGGCCTGGATATGCTGTGGTCATTTATAGTTGATGAGTGAGAAGAGCTTAATGAGACTTCTCTTTTGACTGCTCAGATCAGCACACCAACTCTCTTTGGCCTCTATTCCCTGCCATCACTCCATTTCTACCCATCCCATCCCCATACCTCTAGCTGAAGGAAACATGAAAATCTATGTTAACTTTGAATTTAGAAAAAAAAAATTATGATTCAGTACAACATGGTTAAACGGACACAAACACACCCAAACATGAACACGTACACTCTAAAAAAAAATTCCAGGTTTTAGTGGACCGATAAAAAGCCCATGTTCTTCTTCCTAATAAGTGCTCCTTGCAGGAGTTGGAGAGTTTTCCAAAAAGGCTTCTAGGAACCATATTTCATCTGCCCCAGTGAATGTAATACACAAGAAATAGTCTGCATCCTTCCCTGCTGAGAAGCATTTGCCTGGTGTGTGCTCTGCATAAAAACTATCCAGTCAAAAAAAATGCCACCCTGCCTAAGTCAGCCAGAATGCTTCCAACTTGCTGCCCAAATTCCTTACCTGACAAGTTGTCTATAGGAGAAGTGAGCCCACCTGGCATCCCTACCAGTCACTGAGCACTTCCTTTGAGCCATTTCCTCTGAGCCTTTTCTGCTGATATCTCTGGAGATTCATCACGATCGTTTTATTATTTGTCAGAGGTTTTATGGACAACCCCATAATTTGAGGACGACCACCTCCTCCCACCCCAGCACGATATTTTCAAATCCAAGTATTAAGCCCAATTCTGACAGTGTTTATGGTAAGTCTTTTAAGTTTGGTTTTTCTATCAAGTGAGAAGGTTGAGATAAATTTCTTTCCTCCAAACTTACTTGACTACAAGGTTATCATTTTGAAGAAGAAATTGGGACTCTCTCTTGGCACTGCGCTTTGTCATATCCTAAATCAGAAAGTCATCTACAGCTGGGCAAGTTTTCAGCCAGAGCAGAGGAACAGAAGTTAGTTAGCATCATGGGATAATCAGTGCCCAGTCCAATAAGACATGGACTTCTCTATGACTCTTGGGGAAAGTAGTTGAGAGGGTTGGAAGGGAAGAGTTAGGACGGTGAAAACAATCTATTGATTGTTTCAGGCCTGGATATGCTGTGGTCATTTATAGTTGATGAGTGAGAAGAGCTTAATGAGACTTCTCTTTGACTGCTCAGATCAGCACACCAACTCTCTTTGGCCTCTATTCCCTGCCATCACTCCATTTCTACCCATCCCATCCCCATACCTCTAGCTGAAGGAAACATGAAAATCTATGTTAACTTTGAATTTAGAAAAAAAAAATTATGATTCAGTACAACATGGTTAAACGGACACAAACACACCCAAACATGAACACGTACACTCTAAAAAAAAATTCCAGGTTTTAGTGGACCGATAAAAAGCCCATGTTCTTCTTCCTAATAAGTGCTCCTTGCAGGAGTTGGAGAGTTTTCCAAAAAGGCTTCTAGGAACCATATTTCATCTGCCCCAGTGAATGTAATACACAAGAAATAGTCTGCATCCTTCCCTGCTGAGAAGCATTTGCCTGGTGTGTGCTCTGCATAAAAACTATCCAGTCAAAAAAAATGCCACCCTGCCTAAGTCAGCCAGAATGCTTCCAACTTGCTGCCCAAATTCCTTACCTGACAAGTTGTCTATAGGAGAAGTCAGCCACATAGTCCCTTAAAACCTAATGGGCTGTTCTTCTTGGTCTACCCTTCACTAGGAACTTTTGTCCATGACCCTAACCCCTATATTTATTAGGTCTATTCAGACCCAGAATTTTCTCCAGATGATAGTCTTAGGTTCAGAATGTCTAAATTATCCCCCTACTCAGCTCTGAACTCCATATCAATGAAGTGGGCTCTAGATCCACCTTGGAGAAAAGCGGGAAAAAGCTGGCATTCTCTTCCCCTACATTTTGTGGGTGACCAAAGCATATCTCAGTAACCCACAAAACTGAGAACTGGGCTCAAGATCAGAGAGCTCAAGTTCTAGATCTATTCATACCAATATGGGGTCTGGGAACATCACTGTCTCAGCCCCAACTATAGTGTTGGGGGCCCCCATATGAGTCTCATATATTAATTTCATATTTCTGATCAGGTAAACTGAGGGAATATGATTATATGTGACTTGAAAATTTCAATGTGCCCTCTCTTAAACCTCACATTCTCTTTAATCCATTTCTGAGTTTAATTCAAACATCCATTGTATTTTTGTTGTTGTTGTTTTGCACTCTCTAAGCCACGTCTGACTTTTTGTGACCTGATGAACTGCAACACACCAGGCTTCCCTGTCTTTCTCCATCTCCATGAGTTTGCTCAGACTCATGTCCATTTCTACCCATCCCATCCCCATACCTCTAGCTGAAGGAAACATGAAAATCTATGTTAACTTTGAATTTAGAAAAAAAAAATTATGATTCAGTACAACATGGTTAAACGGACACAAACACACCCAAACATGAACACGTACACTCTAAAAAAAAATTCCAGGTTTTAGTGGACCGATAAAAAGCCCATGTTCTTCTTCCTAATAAGTGCTCCTTGCAGGAGTTGGAGAGTTTTCCAAAAAGGCTTCTAGGAACCATATTTCATCTGCCCCAGTGAATGTAATACACAAGAAATAGTCTGCATCCTTCCCTGCTGAGAAGCATTTGCCTGGTGTGTGCTCTGCATAAAAACTATCCAGTCAAAAAAAATGCCACCCTGCCTAAGTCAGCCAGAATGCTTCCAACTTGCTGCCCAAATTCCTTACCTGACAAGTTGTCTATAGGAGAAGTCAGCCACATAGTCCCTTAAAACCTAATGGGCTGTTCTTCTTGGTCTACCCTTCACTAGGAACTTTTGTCCATGACCCTAACCCCTATATTTATTAGGTCTATTCAGACCCAGAATTTTCTCCAGATGATAGTCTTAGGTTCAGAATGTCTAAATTATCCCCCTACTCAGCTCTGAACTCCATATCAATGAAGTGGGCTCTAGATCCACCTTGGAGAAAAGCGGGAAAAAGCTGGCATTCTCTTCCCCTACATTTTGTGGGTGACCAAAGCATATCTCAGTAACCCACAAAACTGAGAACTGGGCTCAAGATCAGAGAGCTCAAGTTCTAGATCTATTCATACCAATATGGGGTCTGGGAACATCACTGTCTCAGCCCCAACTATAGTGTTGGGGGCCCCCATATGAGTCTCATATATTAATTTCATATTTCTGATCAGGTAAACTGAGGGAATATGATTATATGTGACTTGAAAATTTCAATGTGCCCTCTCTTAAACCTCACATTCTCTTTAATCCATTTCTGAGTTTAATTCAAACATCCATTGTATTTTTGTTGTTGTTGTTTTGCACTCTCTAAGCCACGTCTGACTTTTTGTGACCTGATGAACTGCAACACACCAGGCTTCCCTGTCTTTCTCCATCTCCATGAGTTTGCTCAGACTCATGTCCATTGAGTCAGTGATGCCATCCAACCACCTCATTCTCTGTCACCTCCTTCTCCTCTTGCCCTCAATCTTTCCCAGAAACAGGGTTTTTCCCAATGAGTCAGCTCTTTGCATCAGGTGGCCAAAGGATTGGAGGTTCAGCTTCATCACCAGTCCTTCCAATAAATATTCAGGATTGATTTTCTTTAGGATTGGCTGGCTTGATCTCCTTGCTGTCCAAGGAACTCTCAAAAGTCTTTTCCAGCAACACAGTTAGAAAGCAACAATTCTTCAGGGCTCAGCCTTCTTTATGGTCCAACTCTCACATCTGTACATGACTACTAGAAACACCTCTGCTTTGACTATATGGACGTTTTTTGACAATGTGATGTCTCTTCTTCTTTTAATTTTGGCCTCTTTTATTGATTTTGTATTCATTTATTTTCATCCATCTTTATTCTTTGGCCTCACGTGTGGGCCTCCCATTGCTGTGGCCTTTCTTGTTGCAGGGCACTGGCTTTGGGCACATGTGCTCCAAAGAGCCACATGTGCACTGGCTCTTAATTGGATACACTGGTCCAGCTGCTCAGTGGCATGCAGGTTCTTCCCAGGCTAGGGATTGAACTGCTGCCCCTTGCACTGCAAAGCAGACTCTTTACCCACTGGATCACCAGGGCAGCCGCATGTCTCTGCTATTTTTGTATGTGTTGGGGCAGGGGTGCTGGGGAGGCAGGGGGGTGGGCAGGCCACTTCTATTGGTCTTTCATTTATCTATTTTTCATCCATCTTTGTTCTTTGGCCCATGTGGGCCTCCCATCACAGTGGTCTCTGTTGTCACAGAGCACTGGCTCTGGGTGCACGCGTTCCAGAGCTCTGGCTCGGTAATTGGACACATCAATCCAGCCGCTCCACAGTACATGGGATCTTCCCAGGCGAGGGATGGAACCGGCACCCCTTGCACTGTAAGGCAGTGTCCCTACCCACTGGACCACCAGTGAAGCCCTGTCTCTGCTTTTTAACACACTGTCTAGGTTTGCTGTAGCTTTTTTCCCAAAGAAAAGGCATCTTTTATTTTCATGGCTGCAGTCACCATCCACATTGACTTTGGAGCCTAAGAATATGAAATTTGTCACTGTTTCCATGTTTTTCCCATCTGTTTGCTATGAAGTGATGGGACCAGATGCCATGATCTTAGTTTTCTGAATGTGAGTTTTAAGCCAGCTTTTCCACTCTCCTCTTTCACCTTCATCAAGAGGCTCTTTAATCCTTTTCACTTTCTAACATTAAAGTGATTTCATCTGCATGTCTGAGGTTGTTGATATTTCTGCCAGCAATCTTGATTCCAGCTTGTACTTCATCCAGCCCAGCATTTCGCATGATGTACTCTGCAGGTAAGTTAAACAAGCAGGGTGACAATATACAGCCTTGATGTACTCCATTCCCAATTTGGAACCAGTCCCTTGTTCCATGTCCAGTTCTAACTGTTGCTTCTTGTCCTGCATGCATGTTTCTCAGGAGGCAGGTTAAGGCGGTTTGATATTTCCATCACTTTAAGAATTTTCCACAGTCTTTACCCACTCCCAAAATGATATATGCATTTCTCCCTCACATGCCCTGCCTACATTTAGCTAGTTAATTTTCAGAGAGAAGTTTTTCCTCAAAACATGAGAGTTTTAGAGCTTATAAGGAAATGGTTACCTTCCTTAAAATTAAGTTTTTATTTAGTTTAGCTATGAGTATTACATGAAATAAGTATAAGCTTAGAAGCCTGAGAAGACTGGGTCTGGAATTCAAGTTTTGCACCTGTGGTCTTACATAATATAGGACAGCATTCCTTCTCTTCCTCACTGGGTTCTGGGAATAATATCCATCACAATGTAGGACTATTTTAAAGATGACAGATAATCTAGGTAACTCACAAAACATGGTGCCTGTCACAATGTAGCTATTCTTCTTAGTGGGAAAATTATGTCTCAAATTGAGGGAAGTAGCAAGGTTAAATTAAATAAATATAAAAGGAATAAGCAGTTGGGCTTGGACAAATTCTAAATACAAACAAAGAAAAAGGAAACACATACATACAAAACCTCTGCCTTAAGACCTGAGCTCTCATAGATCTCAGATCCAGAAAGGATCTCAAAAATTCTGGAAAGACTGGCAAAATGCTAGGCTCTGTTCTCCACTGTCAATTGTAGAAATAATATGATTCTGGCCAGTAAGGAAAGTGGGTTCATGTCTTCCATCCTAAATATTTATTCAGTGCAGAGAAGTCAAATATTGCCAGACCTAAGGTGAAAAAATCCGTATTTGACTAGGACTGAAAAGTCAGATATTTACAATTGTTGGTGAGTAGCCAGCTGAGAAAAAAGGCCACCTTCCTGTTCCATTGCAAATGCAAGCCAGATTCTAAATCTTACTGTTGTCAAGTGGCACGGGCACAAATAAACCTGCGCAGCACGGCTTGCTTGGGCCAACTGGCATGTAGATGTAATCATTTTGCACAGCATGCCCTCCTTCAGCCCAAGGGCACAGAGCAAAATGCAGCCACCAGGAGATGGAAGGCTATGGAGCCTGGGAAAGCATTTCGCATGATGTACTCTGCAGGTAAGTTAAACAAGCAGGGTGACAATATACAGCCTTGATGTACTCAAAGGAACATTGGTTACTTCTTCTGCCTGATCATTTAACATTAAGGCGGTTTGATATTTCCATCACTTTAAGAATTTTCCACAGTCTTTACCCACTCCCAAAATGATATATGCATTTCTCCCTCACATGCCCTGCCTACATTTAGCTAGTTAATTTTCAGAGAAGTTTTTCCTCAAAACATGAGAGTTTTAGAGCTTATAAGGAAATGGTTACCTTCCTTAAAATTAAGTTTTATTTAGTTTAGCTATGAGTATTACATGAAATAAGTATAAGCTTAGAAGCCTGAGAAGACTGGGTCTGGAATTCAAGTTTTGCACCTGTGGTCTTACATAATATAGGACAGCATTCCTTCTCTTCCTCACTGGGTTCTGGGAATAATATCCATCACAATGTAGGACTATTTTAAAGATGACAGATAATCTAGGTAACTCACAAAACATGGTGCCTGTCACAATGTAGCTATTCTTCTTAGTGGGAAAATTATGTCTCAAATTGAGGGAAGTAGCAAGGTTAAATTAAGTAAATATAAAAGGAATAAGCAGTTGGGCTTGGACAAATTCTAAATACAAACAAAGAAAAAGGAAACACATACATACAAAACCTCTGCCTTAAGACCTGAGCTCTCATAGATCTCAGATCCAGAAAGGATCTCAAAAATTCTGGAAAGACTGGCAAAATGCTAGGCTCTGTTCTCCACTGTCAATTGTAGAAATAATATGATTCTGGCCAGTAAGGAAAGTGGGTTCATGTCTTCCATCCTAAATATTTATTCAGTGCAGAGAAGTCAAATATTGCCAGACCTAAGGTGAAAAAATCCGTATTTGACTAGGACTGAAAAGTCAGATATTTACAATTGTTGGTGAGTAGCCAGCTGAGAAAAAAGGCCACCTTCCCTGTTCCATTGCAAATGCAAGCCAGATTCTAAATCTTACTGTTGTCAAGTGGCACGGGCACAAATAAACCTGCGCAGCACGGCTTGCTTGGGCCAACTGGCATGTAGATGTAATCATTTTGCACAGCATGCCCTCCTTCAGCCCAAGGGCACAGAGCAAAATGCAGCCACCAGGAGATGGAAGGCTATGGAGCCATGAAAAGGAAAGCAAAGGGACAGACTGGAACTGAGCAACCTAGTCAAATGCTCCTTTCAACCTCACCTGGAGCCATTCTCAAGAATTGTTGCCTAGGAGATGAGACAACAGGTAACTCATTTGGTAGAAATGCCCTGAACAGAAAGCACAGAACTAGAATTCCAGTCTTTCTGAGTCAGGGGTTTTCAATCCTCACTTTATCCTAAGACACCCAAGGGATGCAACGTAGTCTCAGGGATGAGGGAGAAAAGGAAGCAGAAATCACACTATAGGAGGACATACGTGGAATTTGAAGGTCTCCAGGCAATTCTGAAATGCCATCCCTCCCCTTTCTCTAGAATAACAAATTGAAGGACCAGTCTTATTAGCGTCAACCTTTACTAACTAGGAGAACCTGGGCAAGTCATTTCATTGCTCTGAAGCACAGTTTACTTGAGTATAAAATAGGGAAAGCATACTCATATTGTTTTGAAAAATCAAATGATAATGAACAAGCATATATACACTGTGTAAGCTACGAAGTACTCCATATCCAAAAGTAAACAGGTTGACACTTTTCTCTACCAGGTGAAGACCCAGACACACATTGTTTCTTTGGGCTACCTGCCTAGTCAGCCTAAAAGGCTAGATTGTGATGCTTGGAATATATACATATATATACTATATAAGAAATACAAGCAATTTATCCCTTCCTACCTTTCCTCTCTAGCAGTTTTCATCTGCATAATCAAAGCATCACTTACAATTCAATTCATCAAACAAAAGTGAACTGCCTAACAACTGAGTGCCAGGTTCCCCACTAGAGCTATAGGATATAAAGAGAAAAACAACATAGTCCCTGTCTGGTAGCTCACATGGTAAAAAATCTGCCTGTAATGTAGGAGACCCAGGTGCCATCCCTGGATTGGGAAGATCCCCTAGAGAAGGAAATGGCAGCCCATCCCAGCATTCTTGCCTGGAGAATGCCATGGACAGAAGAACCTGGTGGGCTACAGTCCATGAGATCACAAATAGTCGAACACGACTGACTAAGAACACACGTGCCCCTAGCTTATTCTCATTCTAACCAGGCAGGAGGACTAAATGGATGAGGAGACGACAGAGAGAGGGATTATCTTTTTTTACTGAGGAGACAAAAGATACAATTTCAACAAATTAAATGCAGTTTTTGTTAATAGCTCTGGATCAAATATCTGATCAGGGAGGATTAAAATGTTTGCTCAGGTTACGTTCTGATACTTAGTAGCTGAATAGAGTGCCAGGTGCTGATTCAGGTATGATGTCACAAGGCCAAAGTAATCCCTTCAAAGTTCCTTTAAACATAATGCCCTAAAACTGTTGACATCTTTTGCTTTATTCAAAGGGGACTAGTGTCTATTTTGTATTGTTTTTATTTAATTTTTAATTCAGATGCATTGGTGTTTCAGAGAGAAGGGCTGACTCCTTATGAATGTGAAAAGCCAGACCTCATTATGTTCTTTCCTGTGTTTGCCTTCGTTATGCATGTGGAACATAAATGGGTCACACCTGGAGCAGACTCAGTCTGACATGGGAGGCTGTAGGAACAGAAAAGAAGAAATGTCTGATAACCCTGTCTCCCTGCCCAATGTTGTTAACTCTGAGGTTTTCCAAGACACATCAGACCCTCGTTGACAGTCATTTATGGAAGGTCGAGAAAAATCATGACTAGTTGCCAATTTTTTTTGACTTTAAAAAAAAAAAACTTTGGCCGCTTGTATTGTTTTTTATTTATTTATTTTCATCCATCTTTATTCTTTGGCCTGTGTGGGCTCCCATCACAGTGGCCTCTCTCATTGCAGAGAAATGGCTCTGGATGCATGTGTTCCAGAGCGCTGGCTCATAATTGGACACACCGGTCCAGCTGCTCCACGGCACATGGGATCGTCCTAGGCTAGGGATCTAACCGGCGCCCCTTGCACTGCAAGGTGGACTTCTCTACCCACTGGACCACCATGCAAGCTCCCAAATTTTTGAAAATGTAATTGTTTTATGGATTTTGGAAAAAATATGGAAGAGTGTATAATCGGTTTTAAGATTTGATTATCATAGCCTTAGACAGGTGGTTAATTAAATATGAAATCTCTATGTATTTTGATTTGGATCCAAATGGTATTTGAACCTAAGTGGTTTAAGCTCATTTTTTCCATATCTTCTCTAGAGTGGATAGCAAAATTTAGTGGAATGCACTGATGATCTTTACAGCAATATAAATAGGACATACATTCCCTTCTCAAGCATGGAATACTCTCTGTTTTAGAAAGAAGTTCTCATACTACACTAAATCAAGAATTAATAAAATCCCTACTACAGTGTGGCTAATATATACACTAAGAAAGTTTATACTTGTCTCTGTTAGTATGAGCTTGGAAGCCAATTAATTTAAGTGAATATGTAAATATTCATTTATATTTAATTCATATGGGCCATCTGCACCCATATTTTGGTGAATATGTTTTAAATTTTCCTTCTCCCACCAGTGTTACAGAAAAGCTAAACAATTACAGAATCAAAACTTTTGAAGAGGAGGAGGGGAAAGAGGAAGAAGAGGAAGAGGAAGGGCTTAATTTATTTGTGCGTTTTTCCCTTTTCCACCTATGAACAGAACCAATAAACTGACTTCAATACAGCAGATCTCAATTTTGCTCTTTAAAAAAAAATCTTTGGATGGGTAAAAGCATTTTTCCATTACAAAATAATTACAGGGCACTTTCTTTTTTAAAGAGGACATTGGAGAAAAAGAAATCTAATAGGAAAAAGCTAGTTTTAGGCAGTTCCATTGATTATAAATTATATATGTATAAATTGATTATTATTATATAGCTATTTTATGATTGGGTAGTATATCCACAGAGTTTAAAATTCAAAAGGAACAGGAGACATTTTTTAAGTCTCCACTCCCTGTCTGCCAGCTAAGAGCGCCCTCCCATTTGACTGATGTTGTCACATTGCCCCCAATAACATTTATATAAATTTATTTTCACACCAGTATTATACAATATCTGTTTCCCTTGCAATATGGTCAATACAGTATGTTATACAGCCTTCTTATCTTTGCAAATCTGAGAGAGTAAAAGGAGTGTATCAGTTTATAATTTTTAATTTTCAACTTGTTTTTTCCTTACTGTGAGATTGAGAAGATTTCCAAACGTTTACAAACAATTTGAATTTTTTTTTGAAATTAAAAAATTAGTGTATATTAGAAATAAAAATGGGAAGCTAGTTAAATTCAGTTTTTTAAAAAGTCTTCTTAAAAGGTGGTAAGAAACATCAGTGGTAATCATGAATGATTTTATAGAAGAATATAAATTCTATGTTTTTCTTGGATCCTGAATGAATATAGAAAGAAAACTATATTCTCTGAAAACATATTCTTTTTAAAAGATGTATTTTTGTGAGCCCTTTGTTAACATATATAGGGATCTAGACAATTCAAATAGGTGTTTAAGTTGTAAAATACTGAAAATAAAACTTATTAAAAGAGAAAGGGAGAATGTACAAAAATGAGAATGGACAATAATTAAATATTATATGTTTCTACATTTTAAAAATCTAATGTCATGAACTGCAGTTTTTTACAGGATCATATGTTTAAAAGGTGAAAGACAGATTTCTAGGTTGAAGGATAGCTTGATGGATATAGATTAGGTTCAACTGGATCAATGAACTACTCTACTCTTTTATGTGCATTCATAGAGGTTTCTTTCCAGGATCATCCTTTTCTCTGAGATGGTTCCAGTGAGTCAGGTTTATACAATTTTCTATGGTTGCTACAAACAAAGCATTTTAAGGCAAATTAAATTCCACTGAGAATAAGTAAATGATTATAATCTTCAGAACATGACCCAGTAAATGTTTAGAGTTCTTAATTCTAATCACCAGTATATCACATCAATCTTTTCCAAGTAACCAGCATATGTTATTTCATGCTTGCATCAATGATTAATTTCCCAAAAAAATGCAAAAACTTTTCAAGTCCAGCAAATACATCATCTCCTTTTTGTCTGCCAGCTAAGAGCGCCTCCCATTTGACTGATGTTGTCACATTGCCCCCAATAACATTTATATAAATTTATTTTCACACCAGTATTATACAATATCTGTTTCCTTGCAATATGGTCAATACAGTATGTTATACAGCCTTCTTATCTTTGCAAATCTGAGAGAGTAAAAGGAGTGTATCAGTTTATAATTTTTAATTTTCAACTTGTTTTTTCCTTACTGTGAGATTGAGAAGATTTCCAAACGTTTACAAACAATTTGAATTTTTTTTTGAAATTAAAAAATTAGTGTATATTAGAAATAAAAATGGGAAGCTAGTTAAATTCAGTTTTTTAAAAAGTCTTCTTAAAAGGTGGTAAGAAACATCAGTGGTAATCATGAATGATTTTATAGAAGAATATAAATTCTATGTTTTTCTTGGATCCTGAATGAATATAGAAAGAAAACTATATTCTCTGAAAACATATTCTTTTTAAAAGATGTATTTTTGTGAGCCCTTTGTTAACATATATAGGGATCTAGACAATTCAAATAGGTGTTTAAGTTGTAAAATACTGAAAATAAAACTTATTAAAAGAAAGGGAGAATGTACAAAAATGAGAATGGACAATAATTAAATATTATATGTTTCTACATTTTAAAAATCTAATGTCATGAACTGCAGTTTTTTACAGGATCATATGTTTAAAAGGTGAAAGACAGATTTCTAGGTTGAAGGATAGCTTGATGGATATAGATTAGGTTCAACTGGATCAATGAACTACTCTACTCTTTTATGTGCATTCATAGAGGTTTCTTTCCAGGATCATCCTTTTCTCTGAGATGGTTCCAGTGAGTCAGGTTTATACAATTTTCTATGGTTGCTACAAACAAAGCATTTTAAGGCAAATTAAATTCCACTGAGAATAAGTAAATGATTATAATCTTCAGAACATGACCCAGTAAATGTTTAGAGTTCTTAATTCTAATCACCAGTATATCACATCAATCTTTTCCAAGTAACCAGCATATGTTATTTCATGCTTGCATCAATGATTAATTTCCCAAGAAGTTAATTAATTTCTACTGCGAAAATGAATAGCAAATATTTCTCAAAACTTTATTTTTGTTCAAGATCAGATCATATTCCTTAACTATAACCCCTAAAACTGGTCATAGTGAAAATTTAAAAATGAATTACTCAGTTCAAAGAGTCTCTAAGGAAATTTGCATTGGATATAAGTTTGTAAGGTTTATCTTTCTCAGAAATGGACTAGTTGTGTGCATTCTGGATATGAATTAATTATCAAGAGAAATTAGTCATGATTAAAGTTCAAGTTAGACATTTCAGAACATATATATGTAGTAATATAAAACATTTTAAAAATAGAAAGTATCTATGATCATTGTGGAAGAGTTTTAAAATGCATAAGAGTATAAAGATCAGTAGTAGTATTACCACCCAGAATAAAACTACTATTTGATTACAACTAAAGTGTATGGGCTCATATACTCTTAGAAAAGCTTTAGGCATTTAAAAAAAAATGAGGAGGTATTTATGTGACAGTTTTTATAATTATTATACATTTTGGGGAAATACAGTTTTAATGAAGGATAAAAAGTCTTAGTATCTGAGCTATTTTTAGCTTAACTGCTATCACAATACTATACTATGCACTATAGTAGAAATATTTATACATAGATATAAAGGCAGAGGAACCAGAGATCAAATTACTGACATTCACTGGATCACAGCAGAAGAAAAGGAATTCCAGAAAAACATGTACCTCTGTCTCACAGACTATGCTAAAGCCTTTGACTGTGTGGATCATAACTATGAACAGTTCTTAAAGAGATGGTAATACCAGGCCATCTTACCTGTCTCCTGAGAAACCTATATGCAGATTACGAAGCAACAGTTAGAACCCTGTATCGAACAACTGGTTGGTTCAGGATTGAGAGAAGAGTACAACGGGGCTGTCTGCTGTCACTGTTTGTTTAACCTATACACTCAGCACATCATTAGAAATGCTGGGCTGGATGAGTTACAAACTGGAGTCAAGATAGGTGGGAGAAAGATCAACCTCAGAGAGGTAGATGATACCACTCTAACAGGAGAAGGTGAAGAGGAACTCAAGAACCTCTTGATGAGAGTCAAGGAGGAGAGTGAAAAAGCTGGCTTAAACCTAAATATTAAAAAAAAAAAAAAAAAAAAAAACCCTAAATCCGGCTCCATTACTTCAGGGTAAATAGAAGGGGAATCAGTGGAAACGACAGATTTCCTCTTCTTGTACTCAGAATCACTGTGGACGGTGACCACAACCACGAAATCAGAAGGTGACTGCTTCTTGGCAGCAAAACTATGAGAAACCTAGACAGTGTGTTTTAAAGCAGAGATATCACTCTGCTGACAAAGGTCTAGTCTGTATAGTCAAGGCTATCGTCTTCTCAGCGGTCAAATACAGCGGTCAAATACAGTTGTGAGACATGGACCGTAAAGAAGGTAGAGTGCCAAAGAATGGGATGCCTTCAAACTGTGGTGCCCAAGAAAACTTCTGAGAGACCCCTGGATAGCAAGGAGACAAAACCAGTCAATCTTAAAGGAAATCAACCCTGAACACTCATTGGAAGGACTGATGCTGAAGCTGAAGCTCCAGTATTTTGGTCACCTGATACAAACAGCCAACGTATTGGTAAAGTCCCTGATGCTAGGAAAGACTGAAGGCTGAAGGAGAAGAGGGTATCAGAGGATGAGATGGCTGGATGGCATCACTGATGCAATGGACATGAAGTTGGGCAAACTCTGGGAGATGGTAAGGGACAGGGAGGCCTGGCATGCTGCAGTCCATGGGATTGTAAAGAATCGGACATGACTGGGCAACTGAACAATAACAATAAATACGAATTAATACTTCTGAATATTTTCCTAGGACAATTTCATAGGTGTGAAATTATATGGTCAAAGGATTTTAATATGTAAGATTACTTTCAAAAGTATAGCAATTTATACTCAGAAGTATAGAAAAGTGTCTACTCCATCATCACCAACATTGGAATAACACTAAAAGATCCTTTTGCTCAGTTTGATTTAAAAAGTACTAACAACTTTAACTTGATTTTTATTTATTCAATTGAAAGTTGTGAGACAATTATAAATTCACATGCAATTGTAAGAAGTAATACAGAAGTTCCCATGTACATTTTATCCAGTTTTTTCCATACTATTGTAATATCACAACCAGAATATTGATATTTATATAACTCATTGATCCCCTAAGTCCAAGTTTTACTTGTGTATGTATTTAGTTCTACATACTTTTATAACATATAGGGTTTCACGTGTCCCCCAAAATAATCAAAATGCTCAATAGGGTTATCACTAAAGATCCTCTCACATTGTCCTTTTATGACCACACCCACCTCCCTTCCATCCACCCCACCACTCCATCTTTAACCCCTAGAAATCACCAATCTGTTCACTTCTAAAATGTTATATAAATGAATAATTTTTTCATTCAGCCTAATTTCATGGAGATTCACCCAGACTTTTGCATGGATCAATAGTTTTCTCTTTTTATATCTGAGTAGTATTTCACAGTGTGAATGTATCACAACTGGTTGAGTCATTCACCTGTTAAAGAACATCTGAGGTACTTCCAGTTTGGGGCTATTAAAGATAAAATTGCTAAGAGCAATTATGTACAGATTTTCATATGAACATAGTTTTCCTTTATATGGAATAAAATGTAAGACTATAATTGCAAGGTATATGATTTAATATTTAGCTTTATTTAAAAAGTTGCCAGTCTTCCAGAGTGACTGTACAACTTTCTACTACTGCCAGCAATACACAAGTGAATAGTTTTTCCACAACTTTGCCAGCATTTGGTATTGTTATTTTTTATTTTTGCCATTTTGGTACGTACAGAAGATATTTTATTGGCTAGTGAATACAGAGCTAAGAATCAGTCGTTGAGGTTGTCTCCCATGAATTTTCTGTGTGAGCCTGAGCAAGTCATTTCCTTTCTGGGACATAGTTTCCGTACATATAAACTGGAAAATTATGAACAGTCCTTTCAGTTTTCTTTCTATGAATATATAGGATAAAAACAGACCTCTGTGACTGATTATGAAGGTTTAGAACCTAGGAAGCAACTGTAAATTATTCTTTTTCTAATAGAAAAAGAATTAATTTTCTTATTGCATCAGAAATAATCTAAAAAAAAATCTTTTTTTAGAACAAGGCTACATACAAACTTAGGGTCTATTATCCCCTCTCCTAAATAAACCACTGCACAGAGTAAGAAGTAATACAGAAGTTCCCATGTACATTTTATCCAGTTTTTTCCATACTATTGTAATATCACAACCAGAATATTGATATTTATATAACTCATTGATCCCCTAAGTCCAAGTTTTACTTGTGTATGTATTTAGTTCTACATACTTTTATAACATATAGGGTTTCACGTGTCCCCCAAAATAATCAAAATGCTCAATAGGGTTATCACTAAAGATCCTCTCACATTGTCCTTTTATGACCACACCCACCTCCCTTCCATCCACCCCACCACTCCATCTTTAACCCCTAGAAATCACCAATCTGTTCACTTCTAAAATGTTATATAAATGAATAATTTTTTCATTCAGCCTAATTTCATGGAGATTCACCCAGACTTTTGCATGGATCAATAGTTTTCTCTTTTTATATCTGAGTAGTATTTCACAGTGTGAATGTATCACAACTGGTTGAGTCATTCACCTGTTAAAGAACATCTGAGGTACTTCCAGTTTGGGGCTATTAAAGATAAAATTGCTAAGAGCAATTATGTACAGATTTTCATATGAACATAGTTTTCCTTTATATGGAATAAAATGTAAGACTATAATTGCAAGGTATATGATTTAATATTTAGCTTTATTTAAAAAGTTGCCAGTCTTCCAGAGTGACTGTACAACTTTCTACTACTGCCAGCAATACACAAGTGAATAGTTTTTCCACAACTTTGCCAGCATTTGGTATTGTTATTTTTTATTTTTGCCATTTTGGTACGTACAGAAGATATTTTATTGGCTAGTGAATACAGAGCTAAGAATCAGTCGTTGAGGTTGTCTCCCATGAATTTTCTGTGTGAGCCTGAGCAAGTCATTTCCTTTCTGGGACATAGTTTCCGTACATATAAACTGGAAAATTATGAACAGTCCTTTCAGTTTTCTTTCTATGAATATATAGGATAAAAACAGACCTCTGTGACTGATTATGAAGGTTTAGAACCTAGGAAGCAACTGTAAATTATTCTTTTTCTAATAGAAAAAGAATTAATTTTCTTATTGCATCAGAAATAATCTAAAAAAAAATCTTTTTTTAGAACAAGGCTACATACAAACTTAGGGTCTATTATCCCCCTCTCCCTAAATAAACCACTGCACAGAGTAAGTTGATTTACTTCCTCTAAGATGAACTCCAAGAAGTCTCCCCATTGTCCCATCTGGCAGTAGAAATCACCTAATCTCCATGACGACTTTATCTACACTTATTTATGAAGACTCTTTAAAGAATTTGAAATGCTTAGTAGATGTTACTAAATAGGCTTCAGAAGTGCCTCATGGCATAGAGAAGAGATACCAGCGATTTCAAGAAGGCCAAACACTGCCTCTGCAGAAAGGAACTTGGGGTCAGATGAGAGTAGATTGCATGTTAGACCTGTGATGGTTTGTGTTGATGCTGCAGCTGAAAAGGTGATAAAAACTAGCTCTCCTGTATCACTTGGCTCCCAGACTTGAAGTGTCACTTGAAAATAGCAAACTTTTTTTATTGAACGATTCTGCATAACCTTAGCCCATGAACATAAAGAGGTGGAAAGGCAAAGAGAGAAAAATAACAAAATAAGCCCAAGTGGCTCATATTATGCAGTCTTCTGTAGGTTCCTTCCTTAGTATCACATTGGTGCCTATTATAGGCACAGACTTCTGGGATCCACTGCTGTTTGAAGCACACTCTTAGAGGGTAGAATCTAGGAGCATGTACCTTGAACAAAGTCTCCAGGTGATTCTGACCATAAACCGAGGGTCATTCCATGGCTTAGCCTTTGGGAACTACTACTCTAGAGCAACGCTTGCATTTTATAGATACAGAAGTCAGGGCAAGAAAGAATTCTCTCCCACCAATAAGTCAAGGTCATACATTCAACATAGTCAAGGTTATACATTCAGCTAGCAAAGGTAGCTGTTGTTAGTCTCTATGTTCACTTAATCCTTTGTGACATGTGGTCTCTAACCAAGAAAAAATTTACTCCCCTGCCACCCCAGGGAAACTAAGGTTCAGCCTGCCTCTACATCAGTTTCTATGAATATATATCAATTTAGATAAATTAGAACCTAGGAAGCAACTGTAAATTATTCTTTTTCTAATAGAAAAAGAATTAATTTTCTTATTGCATCAGAAATAATCTAAAAAAAAATCTTTTTTTAGAACAAGGCTACATACAAACTTAGGGTCTATTATCCCCCTCTCCCTAAATAAACCACTGCACAGAGTAAGTTGATTTACTTCCTCTAAGATGAACTCCAAGAAGTCTCCCCATTGTCCCATCTGGCAGTAGAAATCACCTAATCTCCATGACGACTTTATCTACACTTATTTATGAAGACTCTTTAAAGAATTTGAAATGCTTAGTAGATGTTACTAAATAGGCTTCAGAAGTGCCTCATGGCATAGAGAAGAGATACCAGCGATTTCAAGAAGGCCAAACACTGCCTCTGCAGAAAGGAACTTGGGGTCAGATGAGAGTAGATTGCATGTTAGACCTGTGATGGTTTGTGTTGATGCTGCAGCTGAAAAGGTGATAAAAACTAGCTCTCCTGTATCACTTGGCTCCCAGACTTGAAGTGTCACTTGAAAATAGCAAACTTTTTTTATTGAACGATTCTGCATAACCTTAGCCCATGAACATAAAGAGGTGGAAAGGCAAAGAGAGGGAAAATAACAAAATAAGCCCAAGTGGCTCATATTATGCAGTCTTCTGTAGGTTCCTTCCTTAGTATCACATTGGTGCCTATTATAGGCACAGACTTCTGGGATCCACTGCTGTTTGAAGCACACTCTTAGAGGGTAGAATCTAGGAGCATGTACCTTGAACAAAGTCTCCAGGTGATTCTGACCATAAACCGAGGGTCATTCCATGGCTTAGCCTTTGGGAACTACTACTCTAGAGCAACGCTTGCATTTTATAGATACAGAAGTCAGGGCAAGAAAGAATTCTCTCCCACCAATAAGTCAAGGTCATACATTCAACATAGTCAAGGTTATACATTCAGCTAGCAAAGGTAGCTGTTGTTAGTCTCTATGTTCACTTAATCCTTTGTGACATGTGGTCTCTAACCAAGAAAAAATTTACTCCCCTGCCACCCCAGGGAAACTAAGGTTCAGCCTGCTTCTAAATTTCATCCATCCCACAGATGAGGCTAGGGCTGTATTTCATATCCACATGTTAATTTTCAATTCTTGTTTTCCTTCAAAATTTTGTCTCACCATATTTTGAAACAATATACTCAATTGGCCCCAGTTCCCATTCTGGGATTTATAAATACTAAGTCCTTCTTGTTAGCAGTCCATTCCCTCTTTCACCCCCCAGCCCAGTTCCCAAGCTATGCCACTCTGTATACCTTTGTTCTCACAATAGGGAACTTTTTTCTGCTCATCTGCTTCATAATCCCAGTGTCCCCTGTCCATTGGCTGACACTAATTTTTTTCATTTCCCCTTTCATGAGCTTCCTTTGTGGCATAGTGGTAAAGAATCCACCTACCAATGCAGGAGATGCAGGTTTGTTCCCTGGGGGCCAGGAAGACGCCCTGGAGAAGGAAATGAAAACCCACTCCAGTGTTCTTGCTTGGAGAATCCCATGGACAGAGGAGCCTGGTGGGCTGCAAAGAGTCATGCATGACTTAGCGACTAAACAACAAGGGAGTGGCTAAACCCTGTTATTCTCATGACAGTTGTCCAGATGTTTGAACCTGGCCCACCCCAGAACACCTATCATTACATTCGGCCTATGGTGATATAATGTTACAATTGCTTAAGTATAGCTGAAAACCTTGCTAACATTACCTGTTCACTAGATTGAGCTACTATCTGCATCCAAAGCTGGACAATTTTCCCAAACCCCTGTACCAATACCAGTTGACAAGTCTAACACCAGGATGTTTCCCTCTACTCATTTCTGTACCTCTTGCTGATAGTGACCCAGTCTAGCTGATCTTGAGCTCTGATCAACATCATGCCACTCCCCACACCAGGCTGTAATTGCTTCTATTCTCTATTAGACACAGCACAATGAAGGCAGGGGGCAGAGGCCATTCTATTTACTGTCGCATTTCCAGGTGTAAGGCAGTGGAACAGAAACCAGGAGACTCAAGAAAGAGCAAAGGATTTTTCAATAAATGATGGAATTTAAATCTAGAAAAATTCCTTGAATATTTGCAACAGGATTAGGGAAAGGGACAGGAGCTCATCAACAAACACAATCTTAAAATTCCAGGAGTCCAGTTCCAGCAGCAACACCTATTCCTTTTATTCCCGTGGTAAATCACTGAACTACTCCTTTTAGCTTCTCCATCCCACAGATGAGGCTAGGGCTGTATTTCATATCCACATGTTAATTTTCAATTCTTGTTTTCCTTCAAAATTTTGTCTCACCATATTTTGAAACAATATACTCAATTGGCCCCAGTTCCCATTCTGGGATTTATAAATACTAAGTCCTTCTTGTTAGCAGTCCATTCCCTCTTTCACCCCCCAGCCCAGTTCCCAAGCTATGCCACTCTGTATACCTTTGTTCTCACAATAGGGAACTTTTTTCTGCTCATCTGCTTCATAATCCCAGTGTCCCCTGTCCATTGGCTGACACTAATTTTTTTCATTTCCCCTTTCATGAGCTTCCTTTGTGGCATAGTGGTAAAGAATCCACCTACCAATGCAGGAGATGCAGGTTTGTTCCCTGGGGGCCAGGAAGACGCCCTGGAGAAGGAAATGAAAACCCACTCCAGTGTTCTTGCTTGGAGAATCCCATGGACAGAGGAGCCTGGTGGGCTGCAAAGAGTCATGCATGACTTAGCGACTAAACAACAAGGGAGTGGCTAAACCCTGTTATTCTCATGACAGTTGTCCAGATGTTTGAACCTGGCCCACCCCAGAACACCTATCATTACATTCGGCCTATGGTGATATAATGTTACAATTGCTTAAGTATAGCTGAAAACCTTGCTAACATTACCTGTTCACTAGATTGAGCTACTATCTGCATCCAAAGCTGGACAATTTTCCCAAACCCCTGTACCAATACCAGTTGACAAGTCTAACACCAGGATGTTTCCCTCTACTCATTTCTGTACCTCTTGCTGATAGTGACCCAGTCTAGCTGATCTTGAGCTCTGATCAACATCATGCCACTCCCCACACCAGGCTGTAATTGCTTCTATTCTCTATTAGACACAGCACAATGAAGGCAGGGGGCAGAGGCCATTCTATTTACTGTCGCATTTCCAGGTGTAAGGCAGTGGAACAGAAACCAGGAGACTCAAGAAAGAGCAAAGGATTTTTCAATAAATGATGGAATTTAAATCTAGAAAAATTCCTTGAATATTTGCAACAGGATTAGGGAAAGGGACAGGAGCTCATCAACAAACACAATCTTAAAATTCCAGGAGTCCAGTTCCAGCAGCAACACCTATTCCTTTTATTCCCGTGGTAAATCACTGAACTACTCCTTTTAGCTTCTGTGTTACAAAAGAACACAACTCATAGTTCTCCCAGGAGAGCCATGAAAACAAACTAGCCAATATTTACCCAATCATCTGAAAATGAACTGAGCCAAACAGCTTTACACATACATTTTCTCCTGGAACTGCAGATTACACTCCCTACATGGTACATAGCGTTCTTTTAGCACCATCTAATCCAGATCAGAAAGGAATAAGAAAGTGTGCTTTTATTAGGAAAAAGTGAATAGTAATGCAAAAGCCGAGAAGGAAACTCAAACACCCACTTCAGTTTTTATTCTAATGGATGTATGTACTCACTAAACCATAACATAACAATCTTGCTTATCTATGGGGAAAAATATTATTCTGACTAAATGAAAAACACTGCCAGGGAGTACAAACACATTAACCATTCCATTTTGGTTCGATTGCTCATTATTTTACCCCCAGTAAGTACATATCTGTAAAACTTTGTTGCCATTCAGTTCCAAATGCCAAGAAGGTAAGAGATTAGACAGCTATGTATAGCTGGTTCTCCTGTGAGAGAGCAGGCATAAGGTGTCTCAAGCTTTTCCTTTGCACATAATTAATGCTTGGTAACTGCTGGAGATATGTCACTGTCCTAAAAAACTGGTATTTAAATTTGCAAACACTTGTAGAGTACTTTACAATGAAGAGATCTCTTCGATGTTTGATTCTGGTTTGTTGAATGTCCACCAAAACTCTCAGAGGTAAATATTATCATTTTACAGCAAAGAAAGTTAAGATTTGAAGGTTTGTTTTCTAGAACTTGCATAGCAAAGTACTACAAACTGGATGACTTAAAACAACAGAAATGCAATCTCTTACAGTTTTGGAGGCCTGAAGTCTGAAATCAGAGTGTCACCATGGTTGGTTCCTTCCAGAGGTTCTGAGGGAGAATCAGTTCACTGCCTGTCTCCTGGCTTCTGGTGGTCGCCAGCAGTCCTTGGTTCTTCGGTGAGCATGGAACAGAAACCAGGAGACTCAAGAAAGAGCAAAGGATTTTTCAATAAATGATGGAATTTAAATCTAGAAAAATTCCTTGAATATTTGCAACAGGATTAGGGAAAGGGACAGGAGCTCATCAACAAACACAATCTTAAAATTCCAGGAGTCCAGTTCCAGCAGCAACACCTATTCCTTTTATTCCCGTGGTAAATCACTGAACTACTCCTTTTAGCTTCTGTGTTACAAAAGAACACAACTCATAGTTCTCCCAGGAGAGCCATGAAAACAAACTAGCCAATATTTACCCAATCATCTGAAAATGAACTGAGCCAAACAGCTTTACACATACATTTTCTCCTGGAACTGCAGATTACACTCCCTACATGGTACATAGCGTTCTTTTAGCACCATCTAATCCAGATCAGAAAGGAATAAGAAAGTGTGCTTTTATTAGGAAAAAGTGAATAGTAATGCAAAAGCCGAGAAGGAAACTCAAACACCCACTTCAGTTTTTATTCTAATGGATGTATGTACTCACTAAACCATAACATAACAATCTTGCTTATCTATGGGGAAAAATATTATTCTGACTAAATGAAAAACACTGCCAGGGAGTACAAACACATTAACCATTCCATTTTGGTTCGATTGCTCATTATTTTACCCCCAGTAAGTACATATCTGTAAAACTTTGTTGCCATTCAGTTCCAAATGCCAAGAAGGTAAGAGATTAGACAGCTATGTATAGCTGGTTCTCCTGTGAGAGAGCAGGCATAAGGTGTCTCAAGCTTTTCCTTTGCACATAATTAATGCTTGGTAACTGCTGGAGATATGTCACTGTCCTAAAAAACTGGTATTTAAATTTGCAAACACTTGTAGAGTACTTTACAATGAAGAGATCTCTTCGATGTTTGATTCTGGTTTGTTGAATGTCCACCAAAACTCTCAGAGGTAAATATTATCATTTTACAGCAAAGAAAGTTAAGATTTGAAGGTTTGTTTTCTAGAACTTGCATAGCAAAGTACTACAAACTGGATGACTTAAAACAACAGAAATGCAATCTCTTACAGTTTTGGAGGCCTGAAGTCTGAAATCAGAGTGTCACCATGGTTGGTTCCTTCCAGAGGTTCTGAGGGAGAATCAGTTCACTGCCTGTCTCCTGGCTTCTGGTGGTCGCCAGCAGTCCTTGGTGTTTCTTGGCTCACAGAAGCATCATGGCAATCTCTGCCTTTGTCTTCACATGGTGTTTTTCTTGGGTCCTCTCCTCCTCTTATGAGGACACCAATCATTGAATTTAAGGCCAATTCTAATCTAAAATGACCTCATCCTAATTGCCTAATTAACTCTACAAAGATCCTATTTCCTAATAAGGTCACCTTTCGAGTTTTGGAACAGACATGAATTTTGGAGAGGCAACATCTGGCCCAAAACCATACAGCTAACAGGTGTGGAGTTGAAACCCAAATACAGGTCTATAGAGCTCACATTCAAATCATATACTTTTTCCCTAAGGTTCTGCTGTCTGGGACACCGAGTCTGGATGTGCAGCTATAGCACTGGAGTCATTGTTTCACCTTGCAAAGAGACCTTGCTTCATGTGACTTGTTCTAAATGATAGGAATCAACACAGAATTAAATACCTGCATAGTCAGAAAGCTCAGGCTCACTATGCTCATGATTCTCAGAGTCACACACCACCCTCACTCCCAATCATTATTCTCACACCTCAAGGTCTCTTCATGGACCTTTATGTTCAAACAAGATGAGTTACCTAACTACCCCATGCTCTCCTCTTCTGTCTTTTCATAGATTATATCCTTATTTATTCTCCTGGAATGAAATGTCCTTTCCCTCAGTCCCTATCTGCAAAGGCCATGCCAGGTATAGATTCCTCTATGCCTTCAATTTTCAAGCACTGCTTCTTTGCTTTAAGATGGCATTAACCCAAATATAATTTAAATAATATTTTCCTTCATTTCTTTCTCTCTTTGTATATGTAATGTACTTGGGCATGTATATGTATGTATATATAATATGTATGTACATGATGTACATCTTTGCATGTACACACACACACACCTCTAGGTCCAAAAGTAATTGTCAAACTCTTAATTTAGGAGGATTCACATCTATTTCTCAGAATATTTGCAATGCCAGTTTGCAAATATTAATAATGTGGCATTTAGTTTCCTAGATATACAAGGACCTAGCAGTGCTTAACCTTAATGAATTTATATAATGGCTGTAAGCCAGCAATAAAAGAGAATAATCAGTTATTTGTGTTCTTGGCTCCAGCAGTCCTTGGTGTTTCTTGGCTCACAGAAGCATCATGGCAATCTCTGCCTTTGTCTTCACATGGTGTTTTTCTTGGGTCCTCTCCTCCTCTTATGAGGACACCAATCATTGAATTTAAGGCCAATTCTAATCTAAAATGACCTCATCCTAATTGCCTAATTAACTCTACAAAGATCCTATTTCCTAATAAGGTCACCTTTCGAGTTTTGGAACAGACATGAATTTTGGAGAGGCAACATCTGGCCCAAAACCATACAGCTAACAGGTGTGGAGTTGAAACCCAAATACAGGTCTATAGAGCTCACATTCAAATCATATACTTTTTCCCTAAGGTTCTGCTGTCTGGGACACCGAGTCTGGATGTGCAGCTATAGCACTGGAGTCATTGTTTCACCTTGCAAAGAGACCTTGCTTCATGTGACTTGTTCTAAATGATAGGAATCAACACAGAATTAAATACCTGCATAGTCAGAAAGCTCAGGCTCACTATGCTCATGATTCTCAGAGTCACACACCACCCTCACTCCCAATCATTATTCTCACACCTCAAGGTCTCTTCATGGACCTTTATGTTCAAACAAGATGAGTTACCTAACTACCCCATGCTCTCCTCTTCTGTCTTTTCATAGATTATATCCTTATTTATTCTCCTGGAATGAAATGTCCTTTCCCTCAGTCCCTATCTGCAAAGGCCATGCCAGGTATAGATTCCTCTATGCCTTCAATTTTCAAGCACTGCTTCTTTGCTTTAAGATGGCATTAACCCAAATATAATTTAAATAATATTTTCCTTCATTTCTTTCTCTCTTTGTATATGTAATGTACTTGGGCATGTATATGTATGTATATATAATATGTATGTACATGATGTACATCTTTGCATGTACACACACACACACCTCTAGGTCCAAAAGTAATTGTCAAACTCTTAATTTAGGAGGATTCACATCTATTTCTCAGAATATTTGCAATGCCAGTTTGCAAATATTAATAATGTGGCATTTAGTTTCCTAGATATACAAGGACCTAGCAGTGCTTAACCTTAATGAATTTATATAATGGCTGTAAGCCAGCAATAAAAGAGAATAATCAGTTATTTGATACCACTTAAGTCTGTAAGTTGTTTAACATCTCAGTCACACATTTTTTTCTTTCTGTTCTTTTTTATGTGGGGGAGGGGATTCATTGTAATCAACCCACCAGTATCTTAGGGCTACAGAGATGCTATCCTCAGTATCCATGAGGAAGTGTGGGTAAGACAGAGAATGAATTTTCTTTTAATTCATGGAATCATATAATCTTATGGTAAGACATTAAAGATCATCTGGTTATCAGCTCTTGGTTCAAGATATCTGTATCGCAATATTTTTATATATATTGTCCCTACCTCAGATATGATAAATGTGTTTTTTCTTCCTTGACAAATTCTACCAATTGACCCTGTGTGTGTGCTAAGTCACTTCAGTCACATCTGACTCTTTGTGACCCTATGAACTGTAGCCCACCAGGTTCCTCTGCACATGGGGATTCTCCAAGTAAGACTACTGGAGTGAGTTGCCATGCCCTCCTCTAGGGGATCTTCCTGACCCAGGGATCAAACCTATGTCTCATGTCTCCTGCATTGGTAGGCAGGTTCTTTACCACTGGAGTCACCTGGGAAGCCCATCAACTGACATTAGCTACCTGCAATGCAGTGAAGATTCTGAGCCAGAGCCTGGGATCTGGAAGATAAATGGCACATATATACTCCAACAAATATTGGAGTATAAAAATCTAAATCCATAATATACGTAGGACCTTCCTTCCCAAAATACAATTATGTATAGAAAATCACTTTATAAAATATATTGTATGTCTAGGAAGATACCATACTGATATTAGCACTAGTATACTAGATACTTCTAGATTGTTATTTCTGAATATTTGGATATTTGACATAACTGCCAAACCCTATATGGTAGCCTCTAGCCACTCATGGCTCCTTGAATTTAAATAAATCGAACTTAAGCAAAATTTGAAGTTCATTTCCTCGGTCTCACTTCAAGCCACACATTTCAACCACTTCAGTCAACCACACGGTCAGTGGCCACCATGTTGGATGGTGCAGATGCAGAGCATGCCCATCACTGCTGAGTGTTCTATTAGACAACACTGAACACTTGTTGACACCCAGTATAAAACATGATCATTCCATGATGGTGAAATTCACACAAGTCAACTTGTCAACACCCAGTATAAAACACAATCATTTCATGATGATGAAATCCACTCAAGTCAACTCTTAATACATGGGTTTATAAATCTCTTCCAAGGTGACCGTTCTTCTCTCCTTCATGAGTTGGGGAGATATGGCAGTAGAGGCTAGTCTTCTACAAACACATCTGAGTGCAGATGAGTGTGTCAGAGTGGGGGTGATGGGGAGAAGAGCCGTAGCTTCTGACAGCTCTGCTTGCCACCTCTTTCTCTGCTATCAGGTGACCAAGCCATTCTGGTCAGCAGAGGTGATCTGAGGGGACTGCACCCTAATGACTTAGACATCCAAGAGAAGAACAAAAATGATATCAGCAAGGTCTGTTCTAAAATTCTGCAGGGGTAGAATCTTCCCCTGAAAGAACAAATGGAGACCAGGAGAGATTCCATGGCGGTCAGGATGTTTGGAAAGGGGAAGAGAAGGGCGATGGTGCTGAGAGTGCTCCTGGGGAGGGAGGTGGCGGGAAATCAAAGACTAGCTGGGCTGCACAGAAATACCTGGCAAACCACCTCTGGCCTAATTATGGCTGGCTGTCAAATCAGTCCCACCGTGGATGATTTAGAGAACAGCTGATTAAGACATGCCTCTTTGATTCTTCCTTTTATAACATCTCTCTCCTGCTCCTATTCCTTTGGATAAGGCAAAGGAAATCTTGATAAATGCTGACAGTGCTTTTGGCCAGGGTTGTGATGGCCCTTCACTGGTGCCAAGTTCCTCTTGCCCTCTTCTCAGGACTCCCATAATAGCCATGTCCTGCATCTCTCCTTGAACACCAAAGTGCGGGCTCCCTGGCATTTCTCTTAACTCTTAACTTCTTCCACTCATGTCCTTTCAGCTTTTAAGCAAAATTTGAAGTTCATTTCCTCGGTCTCACTTCAAGCCACACATTTCAACCACTTCAGTCAACCACACGGTCAGTGGCCACCATGTTGGATGGTGCAGATGCAGAGCATGCCCATCACTGCTGAGTGTTCTATTAGACAACACTGAACACTTGTTGACACCCAGTATAAAACATGATCATTCCATGATGGTGAAATTCACACAAGTCAACTTGTCAACACCCAGTATAAAACACAATCATTTCATGATGATGAAATCCACTCAAGTCAACTCTTAATACATGGGTTTATAAATCTCTTCCAAGGTGACCGTTCTTCTCTCCTTCATGAGTTGGGGAGATATGGCAGTAGAGGCTAGTCTTCTACAAACACATCTGAGTGCAGATGAGTGTGTCAGAGTGGGGGTGATGGGGAGAAGAGCCGTAGCTTCTGACAGCTCTGCTTGCCACCTCTTTCTCTGCTATCAGGTGACCAAGCCATTCTGGTCAGCAGAGGTGATCTGAGGGGACTGCACCCTAATGACTTAGACATCCAAGAGAAGAACAAAAATGATATCAGCAAGGTCTGTTCTAAAATTCTGCAGGGGTAGAATCTTCCCCTGAAAGAACAAATGGAGACCAGGAGAGATTCCATGGCGGTCAGGATGTTTGGAAAGGGGAAGAGAAGGGCGATGGTGCTGAGAGTGCTCCTGGGGAGGGAGGTGGCGGGAAATCAAAGACTAGCTGGGCTGCACAGAAATACCTGGCAAACCACCTCTGGCCTAATTATGGCTGGCTGTCAAATCAGTCCCACCGTGGATGATTTAGAGAACAGCTGATTAAGACATGCCTCTTTGATTCTTCCTTTTATAACATCTCTCTCCTGCTCCTATTCCTTTGGATAAGGCAAAGGAAATCTTGATAAATGCTGACAGTGCTTTTGGCCAGGGTTGTGATGGCCCTTCACTGGTGCCAAGTTCCTCTTGCCCTCTTCTCAGGACTCCCATAATAGCCATGTCCTGCATCTCTCCTTGAACACCAAAGTGCGGGCTCCCTGGCATTTCTCTTAACTCTTCCACTCATAGGTCCTTTCAGCTCAAATACAACTGCAGTCTGTGGAGGCAGGAACTGTGTCACATTGGTTTGGCTCACCCCTGACTGGTCTTAGCACAGTTTTACAAACAGCTGGAGCCAACATGGCATTGCCTTTGCCTGGCAGCAGGTTCTGGAATTGGACCACCTAGGTTTAAAGTTCACCTCTGCTACTTGCTAACTATGCCTTTCTTTCATAGATAAGCCTCCCTGTTCTATGCCTCTGTTTCTCCTCTGTTAAATGGGGATAACAGTATCTCCAGGAAGTTTTGGTAAAGTGTAGAGAGATAGTGAAAGCAAAACTCTTAGCACAGTGTCCAAAACATAGTAAAAACTCATAATGATCCTTATTGGGGGTTAAATACTGAGTAAACCCAATTGGTTACAAATTTTCCTGTGCTTGATAATGGACATTTAGAGGTAAGAGAGGCCTTAAATACTGTCTTGCACATACTCTGTACTTCACATATGAGAAAATTGAGAGGTATGCAGAGAACGGCACTTGTTTGCCCAAGTTCACCGACCAAGCAGTAGCAGAGCAAGGAGCCTCCATGGGAGTCTTTCTCTCATCTGCTGCCTTTCTGAGATGTTATGAGTGTATGGCATTTGTATGGGGCAAAGTATCAGGTGAGGGATTCTATTTATCACACAAACAACTCACCATTGTTAAGGCCTACAAACAGTAGAAGATGCATAATGGCCCATCATAGTGAACACATCTTGTCAAATGAAAGACAATGAATACAATACCTTGGGAAGCTTGGCGTTCAAATGGGTAAGTTCAAGTGTTACAGAAAATATTAAGGGTAGAGTCATTTTTCAAGGGTCTTTCCAGAAGTTCAGGTTGTAAAGAAGCTGCTTTCAATGCAGGAGACTTAGGTTCTATCCCTGGGTTGAGAAGATCCTTTGGGGAAGGGAATAGCAACCCACTCCAGTATTCTTGCCTGGAGAATTCCACGGACAGAGGAACCTGACAGGCTACAGTCCACAGGGTTGCAAAAAGCTGGACATGATTGAAGCAACTTAGTATGCATTTTTCAAGGACCCAAGACTGAGTGCTATCACATCAACACCATCTAATATGGTTTTCTGAGCACTTACTCAAAAAAAGTTTTTGTTTACTAAATGACAACATATTTGCACTGACACTTAGACAGTACTTCTGCTTTATTAGCTATTCGGTTATATATATACATACATAGTATATATATGCCAACCATTTTATTCTGTGTAGACGTCAAAAGATGCAAGCTCAGCTTATAATGTGTGTGTGTTAGTTGTGGCCGATTCTCATGACCCCATGGACTATATCTCGCCAGGCTCCTCTATTCATGGAATTCTCCAGGCAGGAATAATGGTGTGGGTAGTCTGTCCCTTCTCAGGGGATCTTCCCAACCCAGGGATTGAACCCAGGTCTCCCACATTACAGGCAGCTTCTTTACCATCTGAGCCACCATTGTGTTCCTAAAACTATTTGTGGGTCAGAACTATGAGATTTCCATAGAGGAAAGAGAAACAGGCATTGGAATGGTCTCTACCTTGTGGAGTGGGGAATGCTAATATAGCACAAGGGATTAAGTTCCAGCCTCCTCTGTGTCTTTACTTACTCCTCAGGACAGCAGGCACTTCTGCAGTTATTGCTTAGTTGCTTTTTTCTGGCTCCATGGACTGTAGCTCACCAGGCTCCTCTGTCCAGGGGATTTCCCAGGCAAGAATACTGGAGTGGGTTTCCATATCCTTCTCCAGGAGATCTTCCAACCCAGAGATCAAACTCATGTCTCCTGCACTGGCAGGCATATTATAGCTCTTCCCAACTGAGCCACACCTATGACTTTAAATGAGTCCAGACACCCTGAAAGTGAAAATCTGACTACACTGTATACAGGAGAGGATAAGATATTGAGAAAATTTAAGGCAGGTAATTTGCCAAGCATTCCAGTAGCAGTTTCACAGAGTGTATGCCTTTCAGATGCTATTTACTTATTTATTGAATATTTTATTTATTTAACAGAGCTTCTATAGTACATAAGCCTTGAGAATTAAAGCTGTCTTTGGTCCCAGAACCTACAATTAACATATTCAAAACCTGGTTTTAATGGCCCTGTGTATACACGTGTGTGTGCACGTACACGCTATTCAGCTTCATTTCAGGTTTTCAGGAATTTCATAAGGATCTAATATGGTTTTCTGAGCACTTACTCAAAAAAAGTTTTTGTTTACTAAATGACAACATATTTGCACTGACACTTAGACAGTACTTCTGCTTTATTAGCTATTCGGTTATATATATACATACATAGTATATATATGCCAACCATTTTATTCTGTGTAGACGTCAAAAGATGCAAGCTCAGCTTATAATGTGTGTGTGTTAGTTGTGGCCGATTCTCATGACCCCATGGACTATATCTCGCCAGGCTCCTCTATTCATGGAATTCTCCAGGCAGGAATAATGGTGTGGGTAGTCTGTCCCTTCTCAGGGGATCTTCCCAACCCAGGGATTGAACCCAGGTCTCCCACATTACAGGCAGCTTCTTTACCATCTGAGCCACCATTGTGTTCCTAAAACTATTTGTGGGTCAGAACTATGAGATTTCCATAGAGGAAAGAGAAACAGGCATTGGAATGGTCTCTACCTTGTGGAGTGGGGAATGCTAATATAGCACAAGGGATTAAGTTCCAGCCTCCTCTGTGTCTTTACTTACTCCTCAGGACAGCAGGCACTTCTGCAGTTATTGCTTAGTTGCTTTTTTCTGGCTCCATGGACTGTAGCTCACCAGGCTCCTCTGTCCAGGGGATTTCCCAGGCAAGAATACTGGAGTGGGTTTCCATATCCTTCTCCAGGAGATCTTCCAACCCAGAGATCAAACTCATGTCTCCTGCACTGGCAGGCATATTATAGCTCTTCCCAACTGAGCCACACCTATGACTTTAAATGAGTCCAGACACCCTGAAAGTGAAAATCTGACTACACTGTATACAGGAGAGGATAAGATATTGAGAAAATTTAAGGCAGGTAATTTGCCAAGCATTCCAGTAGCAGTTTCACAGAGTGTATGCCTTTCAGATGCTATTTACTTATTTATTGAATATTTTATTTATTTAACAGAGCTTCTATAGTACATAAGCCTTGAGAATTAAAGCTGTCTTTGGTCCCAGAACCTACAATTAACATATTCAAAACCTGGTTTTAATGGCCCTGTGTATACACGTGTGTGTGCACGTACACGCTATTCAGCTTCATTTCAGGTGCAGGATCATAGGATGCTAGAGCTGGAGGGGATCTTTTGGATCCCAGAGTGTCTTTGAAATTTTCTCCTAAGCAATGAAAACCTTCTGATGCAAATTTCAAAGGAATCTTAATATACATAAGAAGAAAAAGCAATCAATGGGGTCTTCAGGGCTTATAAATCTTCAATGTTTGTTAGAAAATACTTAACTGTTGGGAGATACCTTGAAGCATCTGGTCTGAGTCTTTAATTCCAAGAGGTACATTTTGAGAAGCAGTGGTACATTCTAGTTTGATAAAGAGCCTGAGACTCAGAAAGAGAAGAGGGGGAGAGCCAAGTCTCAGAAGCTGCAGTTTACCTCCAGCCCAGTGTTTCCATTATAACATGCTGACCGGCTTTCATATTTTCACAAGTGGACATTAAGTAGCACAACATCTAAAAACAACAGTCTCTTCCCAGTTCATTTATATATTATGGAAGAGTGACATAGGGTCTCTCTTCAATGGCTCTTACCATCTATAGCATTGACCAATGTAAAAGGTCGATTACAAATATTAGTGAATTTCTGGCTGTAACATTTTTCTTCTTTTAAACACAGGCTCACACAAAGATTATACACAGATATGTTATTAAATCACTTATCTAATTGGAAAAAATTTGTCTAATTATTTTTTTTGACTGATGGCCAGTGCTACTATTAAATACGAATAAACTGTATAAATATCTAAGAGAGGGTTAGCCGTGACTACAGCTAATGACTCTGGTTGGGGAGGAGGAGGGAAGATTGCATTAAAATGGGACCTGTGTAGCTTCATGAGCTCTGCAAACAAACTCAAATGTCAACTTGTTTCAAAATTACTGCCATTGTATCCTAATAGCAAAAATACCCACTGAGAAACACCTAGAGGAAATAATAAACAATAACAGCTCTTAGCAATTGAATAATACATTTTATCCATGGATTTGAAGGTTCTCTGGAAGCATTCACTAATTAAGTTTCAACATGCCCACAAGGTAGGTATTAGTTTCATTTCATAGACGGGCTCATTTAGATATGTTACAGCCCATGTTGGATTCTATAGTACATAAGCCTGAAAAAGCTTTACAATTAACATATTCAAAACCTGGTTTTAATGGCCCTGTGTATACACGTGTGTGTGCACGTACACGCTATTCAGCTTCATTTCAGGTGCAGGATCATAGGATGCTAGAGCTGGAGGATCTTTTGGATCCCAGAGTGTCTTTGAAATTTTCTCCTAAGCAATGAAAACCTTCTGATGCAAATTTCAAAGGAATCTTAATATACATAAGAAGAAAAAGCAATCAATGGGGTCTTCAGGGCTTATAAATCTTCAATGTTTGTTAGAAAATACTTAACTGTTGGGAGATACCTTGAAGCATCTGGTCTGAGTCTTTAATTCCAAGAGGTACATTTTGAGAAGCAGTGGTACATTCTAGTTTGATAAAGAGCCTGAGACTCAGAAAGAGAAGAGGGGGAGAGCCAAGTCTCAGAAGCTGCAGTTTACCTCCAGCCCAGTGTTTCCATTATAACATGCTGACCGGCTTTCATATTTTCACAAGTGGACATTAAGTAGCACAACATCTAAAAACAACAGTCTCTTCCCAGTTCATTTATATATTATGGAAGAGTGACATAGGGTCTCTCTTCAATGGCTCTTACCATCTATAGCATTGACCAATGTAAAAGGTCGATTACAAATATTAGTGAATTTCTGGCTGTAACATTTTTCTTCTTTTAAACACAGGCTCACACAAAGATTATACACAGATATGTTATTAAATCACTTATCTAATTGGAAAAAATTTGTCTAATTATTTTTTTTGACTGATGGCCAGTGCTACTATTAAATACGAATAAACTGTATAAATATCTAAGAGAGGGTTAGCCGTGACTACAGCTAATGACTCTGGTTGGGGAGGAGGAGGGAAGATTGCATTAAAATGGGACCTGTGTAGCTTCATGAGCTCTGCAAACAAACTCAAATGTCAACTTGTTTCAAAATTACTGCCATTGTATCCTAATAGCAAAAATACCCACTGAGAAACACCTAGAGGAAATAATAAACAATAACAGCTCTTAGCAATTGAATAATACATTTTATCCATGGATTTGAAGGTTCTCTGGAAGCATTCACTAATTAAGTTTCAACATGCCCACAAGGTAGGTATTAGTTTCATTTCATAGACGGGCTCATTTAGAATATGTTACAGCCCATGTTTGTGGAAGTATTGGGCAGAAAAATATTCCACTGAAATACAACGCTTTCAGATTCACTCGGCAATGCAGTGGCAACATGGAAGTACCCCCTGGATACCCAGGAGGCACTGAAGAATTTCATACACACCCAAACCACCTCAGTTAATACAGAGAATCAAGAAAACCTTAAGCCATCAAGATGTAGAAATTAACGTCTAGGTATGAATGTGTTTAAAATATTAGACGACAAAACTTGCTTTCATGAGTGTATTTTACATATCACATGTAAGTACAGATGGCCCCAAATGAGGGAGGTTATCCAGAACCATTAAACCACAAGATGTGAGAGAAAGCTCCTAAGAGATGGCAAATGTATCTCCCTCATCTTATAGGAAGAGGAGGAGTGAGGCTCAAACAGGGGCACAATCAGGCCAGTTTTGCGTAGAATCTGTTAAACACTTGAGTAAGTAAATCAAACTTTTGCTTAGTAAAAGTTCATTTTTCTTGATACAAATTTGTTCCAAATTAGTGGTTGGCAAACTAGGTCCTGCAGCCTCTATTTGTGTAGTTTTTATATTTTCAAATGGTTGGCAAATAATAAAGAGAATAATATACTGCAATAAGTGAAAATTATATGAGGGTCAAATTTCTGAGCTCATAAATACAGTTTTACTAGAGTACAGCTATGCCCATCTGTCTGTTCATTGTCTACAGCAGCTTGCACAGCATAATGATAGAGCGAAGACCTTGCTGTTCACTGAACCTCAAATAGTCACTTTCCAGAGCCTTCCAGAAATTACTGAGAGATGTCAAAATATACAGTACCAAATTAAACTGAACAAGTTTCAAAACAATGGATTAAACAGTCCCAGATTTGTTCAGAGAAAAAAAAAATGGCATACTTCAGAGGTATGTTATACATTCATGTGTGCAAATAGATTATTTTTTAAAAACTAGAGATAATCAACTTTTGACATCCATGAATTTATCAGACTTTCATAGAAGATATCAAGCATCTGAGAGTTTTTCCTGACTTCAGCATTCACCGCCCCCTTCTCAAACCGTATTTTTAATATGGTTCTTTACTGTTTAAAACATTTTCACATCCATCATTCCACTAATCTCTCACAAAAATCTTATGAGATGTCCATGGAAAGGACTACTATGTTTCCTTTCCAGTGCGGGGAAACTGAAACTCAAAGCATTCAAATTACTATCCTAAGAGCTCTGTGCCCTGAGCAAAAGATTCCTGCCCTGACCCAGAACCCTGGCACCACTGGGAAAACAACATTCCATTGGAAGGTATAAACACAGTCACAGCTCAGAAGGGAAAGGCCAAAGACCTAACAATGTGTGATTATAAAGGCATAAGTTTGTTTTTGTTTTTGTTTTTCAGTGCCAGTTTAGTCGGAGCCAGAGCCCTGGAGCTCAAGAGAGTGCTCAGGGCAGCCGGAGCGGCACCTGTGGGGAGCGGGGAGTGGGAGGAAAAGGCCCAAGGCACAAGTTTTAATTCTCTCCCACATAGGTTTTTCTCTGAAAGGCTACCATGGAAGGATTTTCTTCCTCTGTTTGGCTAGAGAGAGAATTCACAGGTACATATTTTTTGTTTGTTTCAAGTTGATGCCATGGATATGTATTACTTTTTCAGAGAAAAAGGTATTTTTATATTTCCAAACTAATACAGGATAACCAAGTGGCAGCATGCCCTGCCAGTGAGAATTGCCTCTATCTGAGGAAAGATTTCACATGGTCTCCCTTGTCCCCGAGGAAAAGAGAATTTCCAATTTAATGTTAATGTAAGGTCAGTGGAGTCCGTGCTACGAGGCCCATTTTGACGGGCCATTTACTTGTAGCTTAAAGCAAATGATGGAGGACATCACTGCTCTCTGTCACTATGTCAGCCCTGGCAGGCAACTGATGAGGGGCTTGAAGGAACATCCTGACCAATCCATCTAAAGTGCTCGTCTTTTTTTTTTCCTTCAGGTCCTTTTTACTGCTAAATGGTATGATCTGCAGAAAGATCACCTATCAATTACATTGTCCTAACCAGTAGCAAACTGCCTTGCAATACATTCACAATCATTATGTGTTTCTTTTTTAAAATATTGTGCAAGAGAGTTATGCACATAGTTGGCAATCATGATTTTAAAGTTCAGAATAGAGTTAAAATTATTAGGACAATTCTTTACCGTTCAAATCTTCTGAAAATGTTGTGAATCCTCAAGAATAGACAGCTAAATAGCTAGATAGGTAATCTCGAGCTAACTGGAATACATTTATTGATCCTGGAATGCTAAAGAATGATAAAATTATGAACATTATGATTAAGTGAACTACTGCAGATCATGTAGCCCAATCATCTTAATCAGTGTGGAAACTGCCACCAAAGATGATCTTGCCCAATGTGAGTTTGAAAACAAAAATTGCATGGACATTCAGTTTGTCTGCAATCTGGCCTCAACAGACACTTTTAATCTGATCACTCATCAGGTCTACTTCATGTAAATATACCCACTATCCGTTGGCCCACTCCCCAAACAATGATTTTATTCTTTTTCCTCCTTGTTCTTTGTATACAATATTGAAGTTCCTCCCTCTTACCTTTCAGATTCATATCCTGTCTACTCTTCAAGACTCCTCTGAATTCCTAATGTACTTTGTGGGTGTCCATTTCCAATATTCATTTATACTTCTGATTTTCACTGTTTTACATGAATGGCAGGATTATGAATAATAAGTATTTTAAATTGCTACCAGACTGTATTTTTAAAACAGGAAAGACTGTTATACACTAGAAGGCTTTTGGTACCTAGAGAATAATAAATAGCACCAATTTGGTCCCATAAAGAGGGCTGTGATTGTCCAGGAGTTTTCTTGCTCAGAGATCCCCTGGATACCTGAGGTACTTGGAGAGTAACTCAAATAACCCTAGAAATTTTAAGTCTAAAAGAATCTAATAGGACCTGCCAAGCCAAACTTTTAATCTTATGCTCAATTATGGAGGTCTGAAGAGATAAAGCAACTTAACCAGAACTAAAATCTGGGTTATCTGGCACTTTATGCCCAAACTTCCCCCACTGATATCCCCCAACAACCTTTCTCAGGCGGTGACCTTTACTGCCAGAACATTAATATGTGTTTGAGGGTTTTGCTCCTCTTAATATCATGCAGACAGAGCTTTAGAAGATTCTGCAAAAAAACCATGACTTCAATATATATCTTACTCAGGACAGCTCAGAGATTATGTCTGACTCGCTCAGTTGTGTCCGACTCCCTGACTCCATGGACTGCAGCCTTCCAGGCTCTTCTGTCCATGGGATGCTCCAAGCAAGAATACTGGAGTGAGCTGTCATGCCCTCCTCCAGGGGATCTTCTCCACTCAGGGACTGAACCCAGGTCTTCCGAATTGCAGGCAGATTCTTTACCGTATGAGCCACCAGAGAAGCCCCACTTATAGGATAGACAGTTTAAGAAAATTTCCAAGAAACCAGGACTTCTTTATACATCTTATGACATACCTCAGAGATCATGGAGTCTTGTTTGAATGCTCTAAGGTTTTCTAATCTGGCTTTCAGTGAAGCTGAGATGAAGCAGAGCCTACTTCACTCAGCCCTCTTTCTAACCATAGTCGACAAAACTCTTGTCCTCTCTCTTCCATTTCTATCTGTGGAATTGTCTTTCTAGACTCCATCATAATTTTGTTGATTTCTATTTTACTGTGATTTAATCATGAGTCACCAAAAATAAATTTTTATTTAGTCAGTGATTCAACAAACATTATTAGCACTAAGTCAGTCATTGTTCTACCCCTAGGATGGTACAGTTACTTCTACTACTGTTAACAGTCATACAATCAACAATGGCTGCTAATAATAAGTGCTTACTCTATTCCAGGAACTGTATGAGGCATGTTACACACTAAAAATGTTTAATGACTCACCCAGGGCCTAGGACCACAAATAGGGATCAGGATTTGAACCCAAGTCTGTTCTCTTCTGAAGCCCAAGCCTTCATGAGGGCAGTTTTTGCTCTTAAAAGACTTGTGTCTGGTATCAGGGAGACAGTCTAGCACAACGATTGAAGCAATGTGGTGTAAGTTTCATTCAGGCAGGTACATGGGGTCATGGAGCACTGAGGAAGGAACTTGAACTCTTCAGAGGGCAGTTAACCAAATCACTGAGGAATACAGGGAATTGGGCAGGGTCTTTAAGAGTAATATATCCCCATGGACTGTAGCTCACCAGGCTTCTCTGTCCATGGAATTTTCCAGGCAAGCATACTGGAGTGGGTTGCCATTTTCTCCTTCAGCTTACATAATGAGAAGCCATTAAACTGGAATGCACTCATGCATGCTAAGTCACTTCAGTCATGTCCGACTCTTTGAGAACCCATGTAGCCTGCTAGTCTCTCCACATGGGATTCTCCAGGAAATAATACTGGAGTGGATTTCCCTGCCCTCCTCCAGGCAATCTTCCCATACCAGGGTTTGAACTCATGTCTCTCAAGTCTCTTGCATTGGCATATGGGTTCTTTACCACTAGCATGAACTGGGAACTGAGTGGTGGATCCAAAGTTGGAGAAGAAAAATCATGAACCTTATTTAAGAAATTCTGACTTTGGTGTACATGAGAAACATTCAGGTAGAAATGTCAAGATGGCAGTCTATACGAGAATGGAGTGTCCCATAAGTTTGAGAGAGAGATGCCAAACAGGGAATTATTAGGACACAATAATAAGCAGTCAAAGTCAATTGGTGAGTGTAGGGCGGGAATGGGTCTCTCTTCCATTTCTATCTGTGGAATTGTCTTTCTAGACTCCATCATAATTTTGTTGATTTCTATTTTACTGTGATTTAATCATGAGTCACCAAAAATAAATTTTTATTTAGTCAGTGATTCAACAAACATTATTAGCACTAAGTCAGTCATTGTTCTACCCCTAGGATGGTACAGTTACTTCTACTACTGTTAACAGTCATACAATCAACAATGGCTGCTAATAATAAGTGCTTACTCTATTCCAGGAACTGTATGAGGCATGTTACACACTAAAAATGTTTAATGACTCACCCAGGGCCTAGGACCACAAATAGGGATCAGGATTTGAACCCAAGTCTGTTCTCTTCTGAAGCCCAAGCCTTCATGAGGGCAGTTTTTGCTCTTAAAAGACTTGTGTCTGGTATCAGGGAGACAGTCTAGCACAACGATTGAAGCAATGTGGTGTAAGTTTCATTCAGGCAGGTACATGGGGTCATGGAGCACTGAGGAAGGAACTTGAACTCTTCAGAGGGCAGTTAACCAAATCACTGAGGAATACAGGGAATTGGGCAGGGTCTTTAAGAGTAATATATCCCCATGGACTGTAGCTCACCAGGCTTCTCTGTCCATGGAATTTTCCAGGCAAGCATACTGGAGTGGGTTGCCATTTTCTCCTTCAGCTTACATAATGAGAAGCCATTAAACTGGAATGCACTCATGCATGCTAAGTCACTTCAGTCATGTCCGACTCTTTGAGAACCCATGTAGCCTGCTAGTCTCTCCACATGGGATTCTCCAGGAAATAATACTGGAGTGGATTTCCCTGCCCTCCTCCAGGCAATCTTCCCATACCAGGGTTTGAACTCATGTCTCTCAAGTCTCTTGCATTGGCATATGGGTTCTTTACCACTAGCATGAACTGGGAACTGAGTGGTGGATCCAAAGTTGGAGAAGAAAAATCATGAACCTTATTTAAGAAATTCTGACTTTGGTGTACATGAGAAACATTCAGGTAGAAATGTCAAGATGGCAGTCTATACGAGAATGGAGTGTCCCATAAGTTTGAGAGAGAGATGCCAAACAGGGAATTATTAGGACACAATAATAAGCAGTCAAAGTCAATTGGTGAGTGTAGGGGCGGGGAATGGGATATACATATGACTAATCTGGAACTATACATATCTGTAAACAATACAACTCTGTAAAATCAAAAAAAAATAAATAAATAAAAACTTTTGATTGTGAAAAAAAAAGCCAATTGTTTGTGCAACAAATATTTATAGAAGACCTATTATTATGCCAAAAGCTATTTTCAAAAGGCAGAGAAAATACTGTTACTAAATAGGATAAAAAAGGAGACTAGCTTTCTTGGAGCAAACATTCTAATGGAAGTTATGTTTTAAAGCACACAGATAAACTCATAATTACAAAGTATGTTAAGTTCCACAGAGGAGAAGTATAGAGTGCTATAAAGAAGAATAACAGGGCTTCCCTGGTAGCTCAGTGGTAAAGAGTTCACGTATCAATGGAGGAGACATGAGTTCGATTCCTGATCTGGGAAGACCCCACATGCTGCAGAGCAACTAGGCCTGTGAGCCACAGCTGTTGAGCCTGTTCTCTAGAGCCTCAGAGCCTCAACTATTGAGCCCATGTGCAGCAACTGATGAAGTCCATGAGCCCTGGAGCTCGAGTTCCACAAGAAAAGTCACCACAACAAGAAGCCTGCTCACCTCAACTAGATAGTAGCCCCCACTTCCTGCAGCTAGAGAAGAGCCTGCAGCAGCAATGAAAACCCACTATAGCCAAAAACAAATAAATAAATAAATAATAAAAGAATAACAGGGGACATATAATGTCCATTGGGGTTGGGGAGGGGCATGGTCAGGGGAGAACTGTCTGAGGTATGGAGTAATTAAACTAAGACCTATAGCCTGGTAAAAGGTTAGGTAAGTGAAAAACATTGCAAGTGGTAACTGTATATGTAAAGACCTGAGGCCAAAGTTATGGTTGTTCAGTCATTCGGTCACGTCCAACTCTTTGTGATGCCATGGGCTGTCAGAAGGAACTAGCATGAACTGGGAACTGAGTGGTGGATCCAAAGTTGGAGAAGAAAAATCATGAACCTTATTTAAGAAATTCTGACTTTGGTGTACATGAGAAACATTCAGGTAGAAATGTCAAGATGGCAGTCTATACGAGAATGGAGTGTCCCATAAGTTTGAGAGAGAGATGCCAAACAGGGAATTATTAGGACACAATAATAAGCAGTCAAAGTCAATTGGTGAGTGTAGGGGCGGGGAATGGGATATACATATGACTAATCTGGAACTATACATATCTGTAAACAATACAACTCTGTAAAATCAAAAAAAAATAAATAAATAAAAACTTTTGATTGTGAAAAAAAAAGCCAATTGTTTGTGCAACAAATATTTATAGAAGACCTATTATTATGCCAAAAGCTATTTTCAAAAGGCAGAGAAAATACTGTTACTAAATAGGATAAAAAAGGAGACTAGCTTTCTTGGAGCAAACATTCTAATGGAAGTTATGTTTTAAAGCACACAGATAAACTCATAATTACAAAGTATGTTAAGTTCCACAGAGGAGAAGTATAGAGTGCTATAAAGAAGAATAACAGGGCTTCCCTGGTAGCTCAGTGGTAAAGAGTTCACGTATCAATGGAGGAGACATGAGTTCGATTCCTGATCTGGGAAGACCCCACATGCTGCAGAGCAACTAGGCCTGTGAGCCACAGCTGTTGAGCCTGTTCTCTAGAGCCTCAGAGCCTCAACTATTGAGCCCATGTGCAGCAACTGATGAAGTCCATGAGCCCTGGAGCTCGAGTTCCACAAGAAAAGTCACCACAACAAGAAGCCTGCTCACCTCAACTAGATAGTAGCCCCCACTTCCTGCAGCTAGAGAAGAGCCTGCAGCAGCAATGAAAACCCACTATAGCCAAAAACAAATAAATAAATAAATAATAAAAGAATAACAGGGGACATATAATGTCCATTGGGGTTGGGGAGGGGCATGGTCAGGGGAGAACTGTCTGAGGTATGGAGTAATTAAACTAAGACCTATAGCCTGGTAAAAGGTTAGGTAAGTGAAAAACATTGCAAGTGGTAACTGTATATGTAAAGACCTGAGGCCAAAGTTATGGTTGTTCAGTCATTCGGTCACGTCCAACTCTTTGTGATGCCATGGGCTGTAGCCCACCAGGCTCCTCTGTCCCTGGGATTCCCCAGGCAAGAATACTGGAGTGGGCTGTCAGTTCCTTCTCCAGGGGTCTTCCCAACCCAGGGACAGAACCCGAGTCTCCTGCATTGGCACCACTGAGCTACCAGGAAAGTCCAAGGTCACAGTAAAGCTGTATTCAAAATACAGAAAGAAGGCTGATGAGGTTACAACACAATGCATCAGTCCAGGAAAGAGAAATAGGAAGAGGTAAGATCAAGCAGGCCTATTCATCTAGACAAGGTCTATAGTTTAAAACACTGTCAATCAATCAGTCAATAAAAGCATGGGATACAGAAAATCATCATTAGAGAGGGCAGAGGATGAAAAGCTTGCAAAAGAAACAGATTTTCATAATTTCCAACACAGTAAGGTATCTAATAATAAGCCTCTCCTGCTAATTACAATAAAGGAACCATTATTTATAGCTGATTTCTCCACAGGCAGTTCTCTTTTCTAGGAGGCTGAAGGAGGGATCCATGAAGTACTTTGGTGAGACTAAAGATCTCACTGAATGCATAAACAAATTTGGTATAGCCATATAATGGAATACATGAAAAGAAATGAAATGCCAATGCGTATGGCAACACAGATGAGCTTAAAAGACATCATAAGTGAATGAGTCAAGCACAAAAGGCCACATATTGTGTGACTCCATCAATATGAAATGTTCATAACAGCCAAAAAAATATTGGTGACTCCATGAGCCCTGGAGCTCCACAAGAAAAGTCACCACAACAAGAAGCCTGCTCACCTCAACTAGATAGTAGCCCCCACTTCCTGCAGCTAGAGAAGAGCCTGCAGCAGCAATGAAAACCCACTATAGCCAAAAACAAATAAATAAATAAATAATAAAAGAATAACAGGGGACATATAATGTCCATTGGGGTTGGGGAGGGGCATGGTCAGGGGAGAACTGTCTGAGGTATGGAGTAATTAAACTAAGACCTATAGCCTGGTAAAAGGTTAGGTAAGTGAAAAACATTGCAAGTGGTAACTGTATATGTAAAGACCTGAGGCCAAAGTTATGGTTGTTCAGTCATTCGGTCACGTCCAACTCTTTGTGATGCCATGGGCTGTAGCCCACCAGGCTCCTCTGTCCCTGGGATTCCCCAGGCAAGAATACTGGAGTGGGCTGTCAGTTCCTTCTCCAGGGGTCTTCCCAACCCAGGGACAGAACCCGAGTCTCCTGCATTGGCACCACTGAGCTACCAGGAAAGTCCAAGGTCACAGTAAAGCTGTATTCAAAATACAGAAAGAAGGCTGATGAGGTTACAACACAATGCATCAGTCCAGGAAAGAGAAATAGGAAGAGGTAAGATCAAGCAGGCCTATTCATCTAGACAAGGTCTATAGTTTAAAACACTGTCAATCAATCAGTCAATAAAAGCATGGGATACAGAAAATCATCATTAGAGAGGGCAGAGGATGAAAAGCTTGCAAAAGAAACAGATTTTCATAATTTCCAACACAGTAAGGTATCTAATAATAAGCCTCTCCTGCTAATTACAATAAAGGAACCATTATTTATAGCTGATTTCTCCACAGGCAGTTCTCTTTTCTAGGAGGCTGAAGGAGGGATCCATGAAGTACTTTGGTGAGACTAAAGATCTCACTGAATGCATAAACAAATTTGGTATAGCCATATAATGGAATACATGAAAAGAAATGAAATGCCAATGCGTATGGCAACACAGATGAGCTTAAAAGACATCATAAGTGAATGAGTCAAGCACAAAAGGCCACATATTGTGTGACTCCATCAATATGAAATGTTCATAACAGAAAAATCCTTGAAGACAAAAAAGTAGATGAATGGTCGCCAAGAGACAGAGAGTGACTGCATAATGGATGTGGGGTTTTCTTCCACAGTGACGAAAATGCTCTGGGATCTAAGAGTTGTGATGGATGCACAATTCCATGAATATACTAAAACTCACTGAATTGTACACTTGAAGAGGGTGAACTTTATGGTATGTGAATACTATATCAATAAATCTGTTCCTAAAAAAAATCATATGGGACACCTTCCTGTTTTCTATTAGTCTCACGATGACAGGGAAAAGCACAAAGATAGATAGATCTAGATAGCTTGCTTTTATAGAATTTTACCAGAATTAATTTTTTAAAGCTGATATTACCTGTGATGAGCCATGGATGAATAAGTTATGTCTATATTTAATAATGACTTTGGAAGTTCAGTTCCATAAGATTAATTTTGTACTGGAAAGATGCTGGAAAAGCTTTCAGTAATCCATCACATAAATAAAGTGAAAAAGAGAGAGTCTTGTGTCTTATAAAACATCACGACTAACTACCCTGTAAAGGTACTATTGAGGAGTCTCTTCCCTTGTACTGAATGATGAGGATGATAGATTAAATGTGAAGGAGAGATATAACCCACCGGGGCTTTAATGAGGCTCTGGATTCTAGCTCATATGCATATTTATCAGTCAACTGGAAGGTGTGTTTAACACAAAATTTATCCTTCTGGTACTAATGTACTCATTTATTTCAGTCAAGAAAATGGGAGGGGTTTAAATTCATCCAACATTTTGGAAGAAACCAAGGTAAGATTTAAAATTTTAACGTATTTCCAATCTAAGAAATGCAGTATGGTACCGAGCTGCTGAGTCCTCCTGAAGTCAAATACTCAGGAAACACTGATAAACAAGTAGTCTGATCAATTTTTCAGGGTTCCTTTGACAGCTAATAGGGAAAGACTGGTTACCTGGAATTTATATCAACAAGGGGAACATAGCTTGACACTTCTATTATTGACATGTGGGGAAAAATAGATACATGAATATATATAGTGGAGACTGCATCAAATTAGCAAATTTCTTAGAAAACAAGATGCACATAAGTGAATCAATAAATAGGTAAACTAGCAGAGTAAGAAGAGGAGCTGCTGAAGACATGGTAGCTTAAAAATATTTATGAATAAAAACAGTATTGTATAGGTCTCAAAGTACTGTCATATACATTATCAAATTTGATCTTCACATCTACTTTGTGAAATATACAACACAGAAAGAGCCCCTTTTCACAGAAGGAGAAAATAAGGCTTAACAGGGGAAGGCCAGTTCGTGTAGACCCACACTTCTGCACAAAGTGACATATACAGTTATATGCTCACATCTTTTGACCTTAAGGTCAGTGAATAAATCTGTTCCTAAAAAATCATATGGGACACCTTCCTGTTTTCTATTAGTCTCACGATGACAGGGAAAAGCACAAAGATAGATAGATCTAGATAGCTTGCTTTTATAGAATTTTACCAGAATTAATTTTTTAAAGCTGATATTACCTGTGATGAGCCATGGATGAATAAGTTATGTCTATATTTAATAATGACTTTGGAAGTTCAGTTCCATAAGATTAATTTTGTACTGGAAAGATGCTGGAAAAGCTTTCAGTAATCCATCACATAAATAAAGTGAAAAAGAGAGAGTCTTGTGTCTTATAAAACATCACGACTAACTACCCTGTAAAGGTACTATTGAGGAGTCTCTTCCCTTGTACTGAATGATGAGGATGATAGATTAAATGTGAAGGAGAGATATAACCCACCGGGGCTTTAATGAGGCTCTGGATTCTAGCTCATATGCATATTTATCAGTCAACTGGAAGGTGTGTTTAACCCACAATTTATCCTTCTGGTACTAATCTACTCATTTATTTCAGTCAAGAAAATGGGGAGGGATTTAAATTCATCCAACATTTTGGAAGAAACCAAGGTAAGATTTAAAATTTTAACGTATTTCCAATCTAAGAAATGCAGTATGGTACCGAGCTGCTGAGTCCTCCTGAAGTCAAATACTCAGGAAACACTGATAAACAAGTAGTCTGATCAATTTTTCAGGGTTCCTTTGACAGCTAATAGGGAAAGACTGGTTACCTGGAATTTATATCAACAAGGGGAACATAGCTTGACACTTCTATTATTGACATGTGGGGAAAAATAGATACATGAATATATATAGTGGAGACTGCATCAAATTAGCAAATTTCTTAGAAAACAAGATGCACATAAGTGAATCAATAAATAGGTAAACTAGCAGAGTAAGAAGAGGAGCTGCTGAAGACATGGTAGCTTAAAAATATTTATGAATAAAAACAGTATTGTATAGGTCTCAAAGTACTGTCATATACATTATCAAATTTGATCTTCACATCTACTTTGTGAAATATACAACACAGAAAGAGCCCCTTTTCACAGAAGGAGAAAATAAGGCTTAACAGGGGAAGGCCAGTTCGTGTAGACCCACACTTCTGCACAAAGTGACATATACAGTTATATGCTCACATCTTTTGACCTTAAGGTCAGTGAATTTCTGATGTGACACAGTATTGTCTAATTATGCTTAGTACTGTTTTTATTATCACATAATTAAAAGATATGCACACATATCAGATAGAAAGTGGGTTATGGCATAATGAGAATGGTCGATGGTATAGAAACTGACGAGTGGCCTAGAAAATAATGTATTTGAAAAATATTTGATTTTGTTAACTTTATAATTACTTTTATTTATTTTATAAAGAAAATACATGCACTAAAACACTAAAACACCTATATATATGTGTGTGTGATGCATGTCTCAAAGCACTCTGTGGTCAAGTCTCAATTATCCATCCTTAAAAGGACAAAGAATATTTAAAATTTTTTAAACGTCTTGTAATGTCAAATTCTCACATTGATGGATGCTTTCCCCTTTAGCCAGAAACAATTTCTAAAAACCTACCCAAACCTCCAGGTTTTGTTGTTTTCTTCTTCTTCTCCAACTAGATAAGTACCTCCTAAATTAATGATAATTGCTTTGATCAAAGCCATTTACTGGTGATTCTGCCTTCTGCTCCCAAATTTAGGAGAAATATAAAGGAATGAGAGTGGGAGAGAGAGGAGAAATAGTAAAAACAAACAAACAAAAAACTTAGGGGAAAAATAATGCTTTCAGAAAGGAATATAATTTATCCTTGAGATAAGACTTTCAATTGAGTAATACTCCAATATGAACTAAACTTACAGTATAGGATTAGAAGGCAGTTAGGGATTTTCTCAAATGGGGAGCTGATTAATCTCCAGAATGGGTTCTCAGGCAGATCAATGAACTCGCTCTTGGAATTACTTCAAGTTATTATCTTTGGGGAACAGAACAGATGTTGAGTATGGAGCACGGGAAATTTCAATCTTGAGCATTCACTGCCTCACTCAAAATCAGCACCATCAGGGTGCTTAAGACATGGTAGCTTAAAAATATTTATGAATAAAAACAGTATTGTATACTCATACTAACATTATCAAATTTGATCTTCACATCTACTTTGTGAAATATACAACACAGAAAGAGCCCCTTTTCACAGAAGGAGAAAATAAGGCTTAACAGGGGAAGGCCAGTTCGTGTAGACCCACACTTCTGCACAAAGTGACATATACAGTTATATGCTCACATCTTTTGACCTTAAGGTCAGTGAATTTCTGATGTGACACAGTATTGTCTAATTATGCTTAGTACTGTTTTTATTATCACATAATTAAAAGATATGCACACATATCAGATAGAAAGTGGGTTATGGCATAATGAGAATGGTCGATGGTATAGAAACTGACGAGTGGCCTAGAAAATAATGTATTTGAAAAATATTTGATTTTGTTAACTTTATAATTACTTTTATTTATTTTATAAAGAAAATACATGCACTAAAACACTAAAACACCTATATATATGTGTGTGTGATGCATGTCTCAAAGCACTCTGTGGTCAAGTCTCAATTATCCATCCTTAAAAGGACAAAGAATATTTAAAATTTTTTAAACGTCTTGTAATGTCAAATTCTCACATTGATGGATGCTTTCCCCTTTAGCCAGAAACAATTTCTAAAAACCTACCCAAACCTCCAGGTTTTGTTGTTTTCTTCTTCTTCTCCAACTAGATAAGTACCTCCTAAATTAATGATAATTGCTTTGATCAAAGCCATTTACTGGTGATTCTGCCTTCTGCTCCCAAATTTAGGAGAAATATAAAGGAATGAGAGTGGGAGAGAGAGGAGAAATAGTAAAAACAAACAAACAAAAAACTTAGGGGAAAAATAATGCTTTCAGAAAGGAATATAATTTATCCTTGAGATAAGACTTTCAATTGAGTAATACTCCAATATGAACTAAACTTACAGTATAGGATTAGAAGGCAGTTAGGGATTTTCTCAAATGGGGAGCTGATTAATCTCCAGAATGGGTTCTCAGGCAGATCAATGAACTCGCTCTTGGAATTACTTCAAGTTATTATCTTTGGGGAACAGAACAGATGTTGAGTATGGAGCACGGGAAATTTCAATCTTGAGCATTCACTGCCTCACTCAAAATCAGCACCATCAGGGTGCCCAAGTTCAAGGCTCTGAGTTGCTCTCCTCAGCTGAAGTCATCTCAGCTCTCAGATCAAGGCGCTGGTAAGTCGCTGCCATTTGATTTACCTGATAGTCCTCAGAGAGTGGGAAATTCATTACTGTGACCCAGAAAGTGATCACCTTTACCCTTTACCCATCAGCAGAGGATTAACCCCAAAGCTGAAACCTCAGCTACTCTGCACAATAATAGCAACTCTAATAAACAGGGTGACTTAGGGGATCTTGTGTACTCAAAGGGCAAGGAGAGCCTGGCCCTCCCAAAGTGCAGACGATCTCACTGTTGATGAGCTTACCTGCAAAAGTTCTGGTGCTTAATTAATAACAGCTTGGATTCTTAATGTGTAGACTGCCTTGACAAACATGTTTTCTTATTTTAATTTTGGGTTGTTATAAATATCTTGAGCTCTATAAGTTATGAAAATTATACTAAAATCTCATTTTAGTGTTTTCACTTGCAAATTCTTTTCACACAAGATGATAGTCTTTTATTCAAATACAGTAAGGTTATTCTGTAGTAAATTCTACTCTGTATTTTCCTTACTAGTAGTTTTAGGGGGAAATTGTTGGTTTTGAAGGAACTGCTTTTCTTTTGATAAGCTGGCAGCATATAAACCTGTTCCTTCCATTCTCTTGCCTCCCTGGTAGGAAACCATCTTGCACTCCTTTTATAGACTAGCTGGAAGTGGAACCAGAAAGTCACGTAGAAAGCAACAAGAAAAAAACATCTTTAAAGGGAAACCTGACCCCCAAATTACACATACTCAAAACTCCTCTTTGCCTGGACAACATAGTTCCAACTCTTTCATGGCCTTGACAAGGCCTTCCAGAAACGCAGTACTATCTCTCTCTTCAGCCTCAGTGTCCACCAATTACTTGTACAACTTCTTCATTCCAGAGACATCAACGGGCTTAGGCTCATCGGAATACGTCACATTGCTTCACATCTTCATTCCTTTACTCCCGCCATTTCTGCTACAGGAACTGCCAGCCCCTTCTCCTGGCCTGGCTCGCACTTCTACTGCAAGAACTGCCTGGGAGGAAATTCTTTCCTACCTGCTCTGAAAGAGAGCTCCCCTCTGAAGCACTTCCGTGAGCCATCAAAACAACTTCCTTCCTTCCCTTTGTGCCAACCTCTGTTATTTCTTCCATTACAACATTTGTTATACTTCCTTATAGTAATTTATGTTCTCCTTAGTCTGTACGCTTCTTCCAAAGGAGATCTAAATATCCAACTTTGTATCATTAGCAATTATCACAGGCCCTGGCACACAGAAGAAGTTCCATAAAAGTGCCTTAATGAAGCTATAGTATTCATGACCTCAAGCATTAAATGTTACAGGTCAAAGAATAATGACTTTTTAAAAATCTAAAATAAATGTGACCTATTAACATACATCTAATGGGACAATCCTGGCTTGAAATATTCTGTCCTATCATCAAGCATAGACCAACTAGATAATACCCTGATTTTTGAAAAAATATGAATAACATAGATACAAAATGTAAATAACTGGTTTCGTTGGTCAGTATTTAACCCTGAAACAGTGAATATAATATTAGGTTAAATTCGTTTGATTCCTAATGTCTCACATTGCCAAGAAGATTTTGGTGACCTAAATACTGAGATATATATATACACATACATACATACATACATATATATATATATATGTATGTTTTGTTTCAGCTAACATCTGTACATCTCCCTCCTTTATGGTCATAGAAACAGACATCTACCAGGAGCTTAACATGTAAATTCAGGGAAAATTCCATGTCACAAAAAAACCTCCAAATTACTTGGGTCTGTTAATTGATAGAAACCTCAGTTCCATGGCTGAGGAACCTAGAACACTGAACTTCTGAAACTAACAGGTATCTGTTGTAGCCTTTGGGTGGGATTTTCAGGTGCTGGGTGCCAAACCCATGGGGTGAACCTGTACAGGTTATTTCTTACTGAACTGCAGTCTCCTCCATGAGATAAGGGACCTAACGACATTACAGAGTGCCTTTCAGCTCTCACATCCTGTCAGTCCTCAAACTGTTTCACATTAGATAAAATGATGAGGGAGGTTGAGTGACAGTTACTGGCTAATGGCAAATAATAGATCCATCCTTTAACTCTCCTATCCTTTCCCTAGGTTTTGATGACAAAAAGCATCTGCCCCCTGCAAACAAGATACTCTCCTTATAGGCATTAGATTTAAATGGAACAATAAAACACTGAGTCTAAAGCATTATTATCACAGAAAATGTGTTCCAACCACTGTAACTTTGGGCCATTCTGGAATATGTACATATTTTTGTCCTACATAGAAGCTTTAAGAAATTAACATGAAACTTATATTCATACAGAATTTACAATTTGCCAAAGCACTCAAATACTGAATCTTATTTAATCCTCAAAAAATCTCTGATAGGATTCTTGGCATTCGACAGACGGCAGAACTGAAGTCAGACAACTAAGCAACGTGGAACCAAGACTCTATTATCAGTCTCTTGGTTTCAAATTCAGTTTCATTTTGTATTGATGCTTTCCCCCGCTCCAGTCACATAATTCATAGAAAAAATGCTGCTAAGTGAGAGAAAGCAGATTCAAAGAAATTATTATTTATCCATTCAAGAAATACTGGAAAGGCACCTACTTTTGCCAGACACTCGGTGAGACGCCAGAGAAAACCAAACACCTCTGAAACCCTGAGGTCTTCTAGGACCCCTTACACTTAAGGAGAGATTGAAATGGATAAAACTAACTATATGACATGGGCATAAGTTATAAGTGCCACAAAAAAGATACAAATATGCAGTGAGCTATGGGAGCACATTGTTTGAACAATCCATGAAAAGCGGAGAGCGCCTCTGACCGTTAGCTAAACCTTGAAGAGTACATCGTTCCAGAGGTAGACATGGGAAGGACTATGTGGGAATGCGAGTGTGAAAAGAACAGTGTGAGTGACAGCTCAGAAGGACAAGCATGCAAGGCTCACCTGGGAGGCAGTTCTTTGGGTCAGTGTGGGAAGATGAAGAGGAATGGGGACTCGTTTTGTTCAGAGAAAGCGAGAGCAGCCTGAGGCTGCAAACTAAAGCAGCCTTCCTATGCTTTCATTCTTCAGACCTTTCTAGGAGGATGCTCACTGGCCTATGACTTCAGAATACCTTTAAAGAATGCATCTCACTCGGTGTTGTCCACCCTGTATGCTAAGCTTTAGAAATGCACTCTCAGACGTTATGACAAAAAAAGAAAAATCTGCCCCTGCAAACAAGATACTCTCCTTATAGGCATTAGATTTAAATGGAACAATAAAACACTGAGTCTAAAGCATTATTATCACAGAAAATGTGTTCCAACCACTGTAACTTTGGGCCATTCTGGAATATGTACATATTTTTGTCCTACATAGAAGCTTTAAGAAATTAACATGAAACTTATATTCATACAGAATTTACAATTTGCCAAAGCACTCAAATACTGAATCTTATTTAATCCTCAAAAAATCTCTGATAGGATTCTTGGCATTCGACAGACGGCAGAACTGAAGTCAGACAACTAAGCAACGTGGAACCAAGACTCTATTATCAGTCTCTTGGTTTCAAATTCAGTTTCATTTTGTATTGATGCTTTCCCCCGCTCCAGTCACATAATTCATAGAAAAAATGCTGCTAAGTGAGAGAAAGCAGATTCAAAGAAATTATTATTTATCCATTCAAGAAATACTGGAAAGGCACCTACTTTTGCCAGACACTCGGTGAGACGCCAGAGAAAACCAAACACCTCTGAAACCCTGAGGTCTTCTAGGACCCCTTACACTTAAGGAGAGATTGAAATGGATAAAACTAACTATATGACATGGGCATAAGTTATAAGTGCCACAAAAAAGATACAAATATGCAGTGAGCTATGGGAGCACATTGTTTGAACAATCCATGAAAAGCGGAGAGCGCCTCTGACCGTTAGCTAAACCTTGAAGAGTACATCGTTCCAGAGGTAGACATGGGAAGGACTATGTGGGAATGCGAGTGTGAAAAGAACAGTGTGAGTGACAGCTCAGAAGGACAAGCATGCAAGGCTCACCTGGGAGGCAGTTCTTTGGGTCAGTGTGGGAAGATGAAGAGGGAATGGGGACTAGTTTTGTTCAGAGAAAGCGAGAGCAGCCTGAGGCTGCAAACTAAAGCAGCCTTCCTATGCTTTCATTCTTCAGACCTTTCTAGGAGGATGCTCACTGGCCTATGACTTCAGAATACCTTTAAAGAATGCATCTCACTCGGTGTTGTCCACCCTAGTAATATGCGTATCACTTGACAACTTTGAGAAATGCACACTCTCAGACCCGGGTCACAAGCCAACCAAATCCAAATCAAAGCTCTGGGATGGGGCCCAGACTCTGTTCTAACAAATCCTATAGGGGATTCTTGGACTGCAAGGAGATCCAGCCAGTCCATCCTAAAGTAAATGAACCCAAAATAGTCATTGAAAGGACACATACTGAAGCTCCAACACTCTGGCCACTTGATGCGAAGAGATGACTCACTGGAAAAGACCCTGATGTTGGGGAAAATGGAAGACAGAGGACAAGGGGTTGACAGAGGACAAGGTGGTTGGATAGTATCACTGAGTCAATGGACATGAGTTTGAGCTAGCTCTGGGAGACGGTGAAGGACAGGGAAGCCTGGTGTGCTGCAGTCCATGGGGTCGCAAAGAATCAGACACGACTGAGTGATTGAACTGACTGATAGGGGACTCCGGTGCTTGCTCAAGTCTGAGAACCGCTTCCTTAAAAGACTTTTCCTGCCTATGAGGATGTCCACCTCTTACTGTGAGGCATCCATTCTAGCCCTAAATTACCTGACCCTCCTCCACATGTGCAGGCTAATTCTGTGTGTATGCATATAAGTCTGATGACCAAAGGTAACATGGATTACGTGGGAATGACCTAGGAATTTATGCTGCAGTGGAGAGTCGCCACTCTTTAGAGCTATTCAAGGGAGATGATCATTTTGGGTCTAAAAGCCATCTCAGTGCTTCCCGTCTGACCGTTAAAGCCCTAGTAACCTTGAAGAGTACATCGTTCCAGAGGTAGACATGGGAAGGACTATGTGGGAATGCGAGTGAAAAGAACAGTGTGAGTGACAGCTCAGAAGGACAAGCATGCAAGGCTCACCTGGGAGGCAGTTCTTTGGGTCAGTGTGGGAAGATGAAGAGGGAATGGGGACTAGTTTTGTTCAGAGAAAGCGAGAGCAGCCTGAGGCTGCAAACTAAAGCAGCCTTCCTATGCTTTCATTCTTCAGACCTTTCTAGGAGGATGCTCACTGGCCTATGACTTCAGAATCCCTTTAAAGAATGCATCTCACTCGGTGTTGTCCACCCTAGTAATATGCGTATCACTTGACAACTTTGAGAAATGCACACTCTCAGACCCGGGTCACAAGCCAACCAAATCCAAATCAAAGCTCTGGGATGGGGCCCAGACTCTGTTCTAACAAATCCTATAGGGGATTCTTGGACTGCAAGGAGATCCAGCCAGTCCATCCTAAAGTAAATGAACCCAAAATAGTCATTGAAAGGACACATACTGAAGCTCCAACACTCTGGCCACTTGATGCGAAGAGATGACTCACTGGAAAAGACCCTGATGTTGGGGAAAATGGAAGACAGAGGACAAGGGGTTGACAGAGGACAAGGTGGTTGGATAGTATCACTGAGTCAATGGACATGAGTTTGAGCTAGCTCTGGGAGACGGTGAAGGACAGGGAAGCCTGGTGTGCTGCAGTCCATGGGGTCGCAAAGAATCAGACACGACTGAGTGATTGAACTGACTGATAGGGGACTCCGGTGCTTGCTCAAGTCTGAGAACCGCTTCCTTAAAAGACTTTTCCTGCCTATGAGGATGTCCACCTCTTACTGTGAGGCATCCATTCTAGCCCTAAATTACCTGACCCTCCTCCACATGTGCAGGCTAATTCTGTGTGTATGCATATAAGTCTGATGACCAAAGGTAACATGGATTACGTGGGGAATGACCTAGGAATTTATGCTGCAGTGGAGAGTCGCCACTCTTTAGAGCTATTCAAGGGGAGATGTATACATCTGTTGCTGATCTAAGTAAATGCCATCTGCAGCCCTGCTCTCCCTGGAAAAAAATGTCTTTTATGAAATCGGAGCTATCATTAGCTATTCTATAACATTCATATTTCAGATGGTTCACAAACGGGAATTGTGACATAGCCTATATGGAACCCTCATGCCACATTCAATATGACAATGCCAGAGAAGAAACTGGGCCCACCCACTTGTTCCTCTAATCTTCTGGTTTGGCTTAGAATTGTTCACAGTCCAATTTGACAATGAATCACAAAGCTTTCTGTCATCACCCTTGGTTAGAATGTGGCAGTGTGTAGTAGTCACAGTTTTCATCATCAAGGAGTTAGTCTATTTCTTTGGAATGCTCAAAAAAATTCTCTCACTTTCCCCAGTCACCCTCCAGGAGTTCTCCTGGTCCCTACATTAGGAGTTCCTTCCTGGAATGCTCACTCAGACTCACTTTTTCTGCACATCAACACCTGTCAAAGCTGGGCTCAAATGCCACTGTTCCTCCCTCAACCAGACAGAATCTCTTCCTAGACAATACATCTCAAAGAATTATTTCTCTCTTAACAGAACTCTGTGACTTTGTGGGAACACAGTGTGGATCTGTATTATTATAAATATTCTAATTAGTTCCTGTATGCCCTGTAAGAACACTTTGATGCAAATCATTTCTAATTAAGAAAAAGACAATGCATCAAAAAAATTTAAAGCCAGAATAAATAACAATCTTTCCTTTCAATATCCATTACTCATTCTAGACTTTTCAATGTGACAGTGCCACCTAAACCTTACAAATACTGTATATTGCATAATAGCACATGAAGGACCTTAGGGCTTTGCCATTGCCTAAAGAGATAAAGAATACACTTACTTATGAATTTTAGAGTTGGAGCTGGTGTGCTCATAGGGGAAACCCTTTCCGGGTGGCTTGCTCAAGTCTGAGAACCGCTTCCTTAAAAGACTTTTCCTGCCTATGAGGATGTCCACGTCTTGCTGTGCGGCATCCATTCTAGCCCTAAATTACCTGACCCTCCTCCACATGTGCAGGCTAATTCTGTGTGTATGCATATAAGTCTGATGACCAAAGGTAACATGGATTACGTGGGGAATGACCTAGGAATTTATGCTGCAGTGGAGAGTCGCCACTCTTTAGAGCTATTCAAGGGGAGATGTATACATCTGTTGCTGATCTAAGTAAATGCCATCTGCAGCCCTGCTCTCCCTGGAAAAAAATGTCTTTTATGAAATCGGAGCTATCATTAGCTATTCTATAACATTCATATTTCAGATGGTTCACAAACGGGAATTGTGACATAGCCTATATGGAACCCTCATGCCACATTCAATATGACAATGCCAGAGAAGAAACTGGGCCCACCCACTTGTTCCTCTAATCTTCTGGTTTGGCTTAGAATTGTTCACAGTCCAATTTGACAATGAATCACAAAGCTTTCTGTCATCACCCTTGGTTAGAATGTGGCAGTGTGTAGTAGTCACAGTTTTCATCATCAAGGAGTTAGTCTATTTCTTTGGAATGCTCAAAAAAATTCTCTCACTTTCCCCAGTCACCCTCCAGGAGTTCTCCTGGTCCCTACATTAGGAGTTCCTTCCTGGAATGCTCACTCAGACTCACTTTTTCTGCACATCAACACCTGTCAAAGCTGGGCTCAAATGCCACTGTTCCTCCCTCAACCAGACAGAATCTCTTCCTAGACAATACATCTCAAAGAATTATTTCTCTCTTAACAGAACTCTGTGACTTTGTGGGAACACAGTGTGGATCTGTATTATTATAAATATTCTAATTAGTTCCTGTATGCCCTGTAAGAACACTTTGATGCAAATCATTTCTAATTAAGAAAAAGACAATGCATCAAAAAAATTTAAAGCCAGAATAAATAACAATCTTTCCTTTCAATATCCATTACTCATTCTAGACTTTTCAATGTGACAGTGCCACCTAAACCTTACAAATACTGTATATTGCATAATAGCACATGAAGGACCTTAGGGCTTTGCCATTGCCTAAAGAGATAAAGAATACACTTACTTATGAATTTTAGAGTTGGAGGTATGTATGAAGGAACCTAGTGTCTTGTGGAAGCCTGAGAGGCAAGTAAGAAGTCTAGGAGTAGTAAGTAGGCTACAGGTTATCTAACTGTGCTTCCTAGGTTTCTCTTAGTCTAATAGCACACAAAAGAGAAAAAAATCTTGAGATAACTGATTACTGATAGAATATTTTTAGAGAAACAGAGTGCATTTGTTGCCTTTTGTTGCCAAGAATGGCTAAAATTAGATCTGGCTCTAAATAATAAAATAAAAATACCAGCAACCCAAGAGTATTTCAAATTTTTATATGCTTTTATACTGGTATTTTCATTTAAGGTTCACAAGAGCTTTGTCTTATAATAGTGTCTTGCCATAGGTGGGCATTCAGTACATCTATGAGACAAAACCAAAACCCATAGCTAATAGGCCATTTCTGAAAATCTGTCAAAAAATATCAACCAGACTGATTGATCACATCTTTCACTTTCCAATAGAACGTCACTGTTTTCCTCTTCATTCCCTGTGGCAATGATAAAGAGTCTTTCCAACTGTATACTTGCAGGAGGAACACATGTTAGGAATAAAATCTCACTATCAGTATAATAAGCAATCTTTGCTATATAGCATATGAAACATCTTTTTGGAGGCCTATTTTAGGCATGGTATATATAACATCAATGATACACGCTCCTCTCGAAAGTCTTCATGTGGCAGAAATGCCTGCGCCTGACCAACAACTATTCTCATTTCCTCCTTTTTAACACTATCTTTATACTCTTGGAAGCAGTAATCCATCCAGCTAAATATGCAAGCCCCCCTCCTTGTAGAAAGTATTTAAAATTTAAACAAATAAATATAATTGTTTATTGATTTACAATGGTTGTACTAGTTTCAGGTGTACAGCAAAGTGATTCAGTAATAAGCATATACACATATATGTGTGTATATATATATATATATTAAATATATATATATATATTCTTTTTCAGATTTTTTTCCCTGATAGGTTACTACCAAATATTGAGTACAGTTCCCCATGCTATCCACCAGGTCATGGTTGGTTATCCATTTATAGGTGCCAGTATGTGTGTTACTCCCAACCTCCTAACTTAAGAGGGACTTAGGAGAAAAAGAAAGTGTTCCATTATCAGGGCTTTCTTTTGTTCTTCTGTTTTTCACCATATTTCTAAATGAAAACTCAGATGTCATGATTGAAACTGCAATAGATGGACACCTTTAGACCCTGGGGTGACCTTGAGGGTGGAAGGTCCTATTGTGGAACTTCCGTCCTCAAGGAAAAGGGAGACTGACAAAATCATAACCCCATCAAATGAGCTTTGGGCTGCTTACCTCTTGACTTCAGTGTTAAGAGAAATTTAATTCTACTTCATTTAAATCATTATAATTTCAGCTCTTTGTTACTGGCTGACCAATTTAATCATAACTGATGAATTTCTCCAAATACGGACAGGCTAGAGAGCCAGAAATATTTGATTATGATTGAATTTTAGAACTAAAGTCCAACTGATTAATAGATAGGCCAGTGTTCCCTACTCATGTGGGCTAAAAGAAGCAGATAAGTTTTCCTAAATGAGTTGTCAGAAATGGAACTTTATCAGGGGTCTGAGTCATGGCGGAAAGATGATAGTGTCTGGAACCCTGCATAATCATGTAATAAAGGTGGGAGTGGAGGGTGAAGAGCTGAGTTAAAGCAGCAGGAATTCAGAGTGAAAGGCTAACAGAGCAAGTAGGAAAGGCAAGCTGTTTGGAGCTGGAGGGGCTGGCATCACTACCCCCAAACACATGGGACTAGAAAAGAAACTCATTTTCCAGGTGATTCAGAAAAAAATATTTTCCTTCTCCTCCAATTCCTGGCATAGGACTCAAAAAAAAATGGCACATGTTTAATAAATGTATGTTGATTAATTTAAAGCTATCCAGAAAATTAGGGCTTCCCTAGTGGCTCAGACAGTAAAGAATCTTTCTGCAATGTGGGAGATACAGGTTCAATCCCTGGGTCAGGAAGATCCCCTGCAGAAGGGAATGACAACCCACTCCAGTATTCTTGCCTAGAGAATCCCATGGACAGAGGAGCCTGGTGGGCTACAGTCCATGGGGTTGCACAGAGTCGGACGCAACTGAGCAAGTAACACTTTCACTTTTTAGGAAATCAATGACGGAAATTCATGGGAGAAGCCTCATTTTCAAAAGAATGCATGGATACACCATTTCACTCCAAATATTTCTCATTCTCCTTTGTCACTAGAGAACATCTAAATTACAGAAAAGAGACACATAGAGGTAATTATGATAAAGCAGATACATGTCATCAAAGCCTCCTCACACAAAGGGAATGAGAGTTTAAAAACTCTCAACATTAACTTGTCACTACTGTCTACAACTCTACACTTGATAGTTAGGTATTTGTTTCTTTAGGACAGTGTTTCTCAACTAAGGTGATTTTACCCCATAGGGACATTTGGCAATGTCTTGAGTCATTGTCAGCTGTTACAAGTGAGGTGTGGAGGTACCACTGGTATCTCCTGGGTAGAGGTTGGGGATGCCACTAGTCAACCATCCTGTGATGGACAGGACAACCCCTCCAACAAAAAACTATCCTGCTGCAAACACAGTAATAGCACCAGCTGCTTCAAGGTTATGGCATAATATTCCTAGAGCTGACAACCTCTTAGTTCATGTAATATTCTTCAAAGCATTCAATAAGAAAAGACAGAACAGCATAGGATCTTAAAAATGTGATATACAGTCTATAATTCTTGGTATTACTCAGCTTCCAATGAGTTACCTTGTTCACCAAAGGCTGGAAATAAGTAATAGCCACAGTGATTAAATATACACTGTTTGGCAGGCACAATGAAGAAAACTTTACAAAGAAATCCTATCGAATCCATGGAACACCCTTGAGGAGTAGATACTATGAAGATCATTTTACGGAAGAGAATCCAAAGGCTTTGAGAGATAAAACCCCATGCCCAGGCTCACAGAATTTATCAACAGCAAAAGATCTTGGCATCACAACTAGAGGAAGCTTAACCTACAATCATGAAATGGTTGCTATTCTGGATTACCTGCATTCTTTAGAATTTCCCCCTCTAAATCTCATAAAACAATAGCCTTCTTGCACAGAATGCTTTCTGAAATGCACTATCCATTTCTACTCTTGATTAGGCACACAATATTGGACATAATTTAATCTTGATGTCTCAAGATGATTATGAGGAATCTCCACACTGTCCTGAACTGCAGTGTCCACTGGACCTACTGGAATGTACAGAGCTTCCTGTCTATTCACTGGGTGGCCCCGATGCTTTTAGCGTTTTTCTGACTGATATTTATCACTTTCCTTTCTCTGTCTCTTTTAGATGAAAACATTAGAGGTAATTACAGAAAAGAGACACATAGAGGTAATTATGATAAAGCAGATACATGTCATCAAAGCCTCCTCACACAAAGGGAATGAGAGTTTAAAAACTCTCAACATTAACTTGTCACTACTGTCTACAACTCTACACTTGATAGTTAGGTATTTGTTTCTTTAGGACAGTGTTTCTCAACTAAGGTGATTTTACCCCATAGGGACATTTGGCAATGTCTTGAGTCATTGTCAGCTGTTACAAGTGAGGTGTGGAGGTACCACTGGTATCTCCTGGGTAGAGGTTGGGGATGCCACTAGTCAACCATCCTGTGATGGACAGGACAACCCCTCCAACAAAAAACTATCCTGCTGCAAACACAGTAATAGCACCAGCTGCTTCAAGGTTATGGCATAATATTCCTAGAGCTGACAACCTCTTAGTTCATGTAATATTCTTCAAAGCATTCAATAAGAAAAGACAGAACAGCATAGGATCTTAAAAATGTGATATACAGTCTATAATTCTTGGTATTACTCAGCTTCCAATGAGTTACCTTGTTCACCAAAGGCTGGAAATAAGTAATAGCCACAGTGATTAAATATACACTGTTTGGCAGGCACAATGAAGAAAACTTTACAAAGAAATCCTATCGAATCCATGGAACACCCTTGAAGAGTAGATACTATGAAGATCATTTTACGGAAGAGAATCCAAAGGCTTTGAGAGATAAAACCCCATGCCCAGGCTCACAGAATTTATCAACAGCAAAAGATCTTGGCATCACAACTAGAGGAAGCTTAACCTACAATCATGAAATGGTTGCTATTCTGGATTACCTGCATTCTTTAGAATTTCCCCCTCTAAATCTCATAAAACAATAGCCTTCTTGCACAGAATGCTTTCTGAAATGCACTATCCATTTCTACTCTTGATTAGGCACACAATATTGGACATAATTTAATCTTGATGTCTCAAGATGATTATGAGGAATCTCCACACTGTCCTGAACTGCAGTGTCCACTGGACCTACTGGAATGTACAGAGCTTCCTGTCTATTCACTGGGTGGCCCCGATGCTTTTAGCGTTTTTCTGACTGATATTTATCACTTTCCTTTCTCTGTCTCTTTTAACTATAGCCACTGTGGAGATCAGCGGGCCTATTAGACTGTATGTAACATGAGATCCTCAAAGAATCTCCCACAGTGTGTTGGGGAGCAGGGAAGGAAGATGGGGAGCAGGGAACAAGGTTGAAGAAAATGGAAGCTTCAAGGTATCAACTTTCTTCCAAATTCTTTCTGGCTTTATTTCCTGGTTTGCAGCTGGGTTCCAGTTAGCTGAGTTTGCTGGATCTGGAAGCTTTAGATGCATGAGGTGCTACAATTATGGACATTTTAATCATCATAATTTAGAAAATCCCACACTTGGTTGTGTTATAATGGGATTTGTGCTATGCTTATACTACACTAAGCATATCTTTTAGCACAAACCTAAATGTATCAATGGAAACGTATTTCCTACATGTATCCAAACAATGCCTTTAGTTTTTAAATATGCACATCTGCATTTTTAAATTTACAAAAGATAAAAATCCTAATAGAAGCCTCAAAACTAATAAATGTGACCAGATACTTTGAAGTTTCAAAATCTGTTTCACTGTGAAGGAAACTGTTTCTCCAAAGAGGCCCACAAGATCGTTTTTCATTTGGTTTTGTTTTTAGTCCACCGTTATTCCTTTGGAGAATGGAAAGGACTCTTATCAGCACTTTGCAATTGCAGACACAAAATGATACACTCACAAAGATACTGTGAAGTCTACTTATGGAAAAGTACAATCAGACACATCAGTGATTCTTGAAAATTGCAAGAAACCATGAAAAATCTTGTACACCCGAAACTAATGCAACATTGTTAATCAACTATAAATATAAAAATTTTACTAACAAAAAGAAAACACGACAAATCTGCTAAATATGCCATCAGTCTGTCATTTTAAAAAATCACATTTAGGGACTTCCTGGTGGTCCAGTGGGTAAAGAGTCCGCCTTGCAGTGCAAGGGGTACTGGTTCGATCTCTAGCTCGTGAAGATCCCATGTGCCATAGACCAGCTAGACCTGTGTGTCCAATTACGAGCCAGCACTCTGGGTGCGCCCAGAGCCAGTGCTCCGCAAGGAGAGAGGCCACTGCAATGGGAGGCCCACACAGGCCAAGGAATAAAGATGGATGAAAATAAATAAAAAAACAATAAAAGAGGCCAAAATTTTAAAAAAATCACTTGTATATAGATTTCTTGTATACTGTTACGTCACTTTGTATACTGTTATGTTTCTTGTATACTAGGTCTGTGCTTTGGCAGGCTGGAAGCTGGTACTGAAACTGCTGGTGTTTGGATGTCCAAAACGTGGCATGTCAGAGCACTGCATTGCCTGCATTGCTTCTGCTTGTCACTTGCCTCTTTCAACTCAAGATCAGCTGCCGTTTCGTGCGAATGTTCCCTTGGGAACCTGAATGCTGCTACCAGCAGTTTTATTACATTCTGCCCTGACTTTGTGAGGCTGAGCAAGCTGCAATCTTTGCACAAAGATCGTTACGGAGAGCATAGCAAGGCAGAGTTTGGAGCATGCTAACTAATAAAGGAAATGTGAGAGTGCATTAGCTTTACTCTAGAAAGCAGGACATTTGGCTTATTTGGAAAATAAAGAGTTATCTTGAGAAGAAATAAACATTCTGCTTGTCTCCTATATCATAGTTTTATATAACTTAGCTTTCCAAAGAAGATAATTTATTCCTCCAGTTGGAAGAGTCTGTATAAAACTACCATGGCAGTTAACATGATCTAAAAACTCATTGGCCACATATCAAAATAGATATACAATTAGGGATTGAAGATATAGTCATTGAAAAACTGGCTGCATTTTCCCTTGAAATCTCTACAGGGCTCTTCATTTGCTCTACAGTAATCATGATGGCACATTCTCGAAAGTCAGTTGCTAGGTCCTTTGCAAAGTGCTTAGGATGCAAAGATAACTCATATTTGGCCCTGTCTTCCAAGGACCGGTGGTTTAACCATGGGAAGACTGCACAACTGGGACCATGCTAGAATATATGAATAAGAGAGAACTGCTCTGAAGGTACAGAAAGACATTTTAAACATATATATATATATATATATATATACACACACACACACACACACACACACACACACACATACACACACACACTTAACATTTGAAACATAAAAGAAAAAGTGGGAATATCTGTGTTCTTTCAAATAAATGAAACAGTACACTTGTTAGGGTAAGAGGTGAATGATGAGATTTAAAAAGATTTTAAATTAAGAAATTATTAAGGAACCTGGCCAAGAATACCAAGGTAGCAAAAGTCAAATTAATTCTACATTGGGGAGAGAAAAGAACAAACTTGGTACTATAAAAAACTTATACAAAGAAGAAATTCTCCCCCAAATCAGAAACTGAAAATTTTTGAAAAGCAAGATCATATATACAATAAAGACCATAGATTTATCTGTACAAGTAACTTTTATCTCTAAGGAATTAGTCTTACCTAATGGAATAGAAGAAATAAGCAAGAAAAAAGGGAAATAGGTCCTGAGTAGAAAACCAACCAGAGTTTGAGATTTCCATGTTCCAGACAAAATGTAACCAATCTGGCAAAGGAAATAATGACCAGCATTTGAAGGGTGAACCTTCTGCTACCCAAAAGCAATGAGAGCCCTGCCTGGTGATCCTTCAGGCCAGACAGATCTGGTGCAATCATGGCTTTACCATGTACAGGCCGTATGAATACTGACAAGTAACTTAGCATCGAGTTTGCCTTTAAAATGCTACTTCAAGTTTTCTCCCCTCAAGACATTTCCTTCCCTAAGGAAAACTTCCTTTCACGGATATCCTCTTGCATCTGCCTCGGTCTGAGTGGGCTTTCACATTCCTCACTTCCTATCCCACTGTCTTTATTCATCAGAGAGCATCCAGAAGGAAGAATGTTAAGGGAAAGAAAGGAAAGATCAGAGAAAGGAGGATGCAGCCTAAGTTCATCCTTCCTGGAGTAACAACAACTGATTTCAAGAGAAAACCATGACTAACTTTTAATAAAACATCCCTGAAGACATGTGATATTCATCCTCTGGAGAAGAGATTCTGGTCTTGCTGGGAAGGCAGGCTTGCCTGAGTAGGCTAAGTATTCCCTTCTTTAGCTTATTTCTGTCATTCATTTTTATTACAAACTCATTTTCATACATCTGAAGCACTACAAAATCCAAATGAATAGCCTCCAATAATTTTCATAAGTGCATTAACCATCACATTAATTAACTCTCTAAGATGATCTTTCCCATAGGCATGCCTCAAAGAAGCTAGGTTAGAGTAAGTCTCCAGCACATTCCTTTTCTCTGAGACAGGTCGACATTCTACTGGCTTTCACCTTCTAGAGCAGGCTGACCTGCATCTTTCACAAAGAGGAACACTGGGTGTGCTCAGACTCTCTTTAATAGAGCCCAGAATCACTTGAATTTGTGCAGATTAAATGCCTGCACAAACTGGGGCTTCTACAAATAATGCCAACTTGAAGCAGTTGCTTCCCCTTGGTTACCGAGTATCATTTTCATTATAGATTAGAATCAAACCTTTACACTAAATCTTTCTTTACCAACATTCTGCCCTTCCTCCATTTCACAGTCAAAAGTCCTATCTGCTCCCTATAACAAAACCACAATCATAGCTTTTAATTAAATCATGACCTCAACAAATGCACAGATATTGTACTCATCTGTTTAGGTTTTATCTTCAAAGATGCTTGGGAGACCTGGTTCTCAGGAAACCTGACTTCTACTCCAGATTCTTCTACTGACTAAACTAGAGGCCACCCTCTGGCTTTTTCAGGACATAAACTATAAAATTGACTGATGAACAGGAAAGGCCATGCTATGCTCTTTTAGGCATGCCAGATTAAACCGGATTTAAAATCCTTTCTTTTGCATCTGCCTCGGTCTGAGTGGGCTTTCACATTCCTCACTTCCTATCCCACTGTCTTTATTCATCAGAGAGCATCCAGAAGGAAGAATGTTAAGGGAAAGAAAGGAAAGATCAGAGAAAGGAGGATGCAGCCTAAGTTCATCCTTCCTGGAGTAACAACAACTGATTTCAAGAGAAAACCATGACTAACTTTTAATAAAACATCCCTGAAGACATGTGATATTCATCCTCTGGAGAAGAGATTCTGGTCTTGCTGGGAAGGCAGGCTTGCCTGAGTAGGCTAAGTATTCCCTTCTTTAGCTTATTTCTGTCATTCATTTTTATTACAAACTCATTTTCATACATCTGAAGCACTACAAAATCCAAATGAATAGCCTCCAATAATTTTCATAAGTGCATTAACCATCACATTAATTAACTCTCTAAGATGATCTTTCCCATAGGCATGCCTCAAAGAAGCTAGGTTAGAGTAAGTCTCCAGCACATTCCTTTTCTCTGAGACAGGTCGACATTCTACTGGCTTTCACCTTCTAGAGCAGGCTGACCTGCATCTTTCACAAAGAGGAACACTGGGTGTGCTCAGACTCTCTTTAATAGAGCCCAGAATCACTTGAATTTGTGCAGATTAAATGCCTGCACAAACTGGGGCTTCTACAAATAATGCCAACTTGAAGCAGTTGCTTCCCCTTGGTTACCGAGTATCATTTTCATTATAGATTAGAATCAAACCTTTACACTAAATCTTTCTTTACCAACATTCTGCCCTTCCTCCATTTCACAGTCAAAAGTCCTATCTGCTCCCTATAACAAAACCACAATCATAGCTTTTAATTAAATCATGACCTCAACAAATGCACAGATATTGTACTCATCTGTTTAGGTTTTATCTTCAAAGATGCTTGGGAGACCTGGTTCTCAGGAAACCTGACTTCTACTCCAGATTCTTCTACTGACTAAACTAGAGGCCACCCTCTGGCTTTTTCAGGACATAAACTATAAAATTGACTGATGAAGGAGGCCAGGACAGAGTGCTGGTTCACATGCTATGCTCTTTTTAGGCATGCCACCAGACCTCAGCAAGAAATAACACACGAGGATGCCCTGAAAAGGCTGGAGACAAAGGAAATATCAGTCAAGTAAGGTAATTTGTGGGGCTATATGTTGTAAACTCATAGTTACCAACATAGTATTTGTGGTGGGAGTGGGGAAAGGGTCTGTAAAAGAAAAATAAATTTAGAATCAAAAGACCTGAGCATAATTGCAGTTTAAGGAGTGTCAGCTTTCTCAAATGTATTAATGGTATAATAGTGCTCTTCCAAAAGAGTCATTCTGAAGGTCAAATGTAATATAATGCTTCAGTCAAAGCACCTGCCACAGAGTGTAGCATATAGTGGGCTCTTAACAGATGAGGTCCAAAGCCAGTAGGTGACTAGTCCTCTGGTCTGCCACACCCCACACAACTGGCCTCCTTCGAAGTCCATGAAGCCTTAGACGGTCAAATTCCCTCAGTCAAATCTACGGCTCCAATCCCATTTGCCCCTCCCTGGTCATTTCCCTGAGAGTAACCTTTCAACAATTTATAGCTTTCTTGATTTAGTTGGTTCTCATGTCAGAGAAGTCACTTAGAGGCTAAATTATTATTGTGAAGCATAAAGAAACATGTTCAAGCTGTCAGAATATTAATCAGGTTCTGACTCCTATTTGGCATCATTTTCCCTTGCAGAATGGTTTCCTTCCAGCTGCAATCAATAAACATTTTTGGCAGAAGAGATGCTAAAGAAAATAAAATCTTCCAGCACGTTTCCAAGGATTTAACTTTTGCCTATACAGATTGTACAATAATCATAACAATATCCATTTGTTCTGTACTTTGCAATTAACCAAGGATTTTTGCTTGCTTTATACAACCCTATTAGGTAGACTGGTAGGCAGTAATTCTCTTGTGTTATATAGGAGGCTCTTGAGGGTCAAAGAAGCCACATGAGTTGTGCTAATTTCTACGCCAATGAGTAAATGAACAGGTCCAGACTCTACTGATTTGGAGACTAACCTGCTCTCCAATGCACCACCTGCCTCAGCTTTTCTTAAGGTGTGTGGAAAAGGAAGTGGATGGAATCTGAAGTTAATTCCTCCTCACTGTAGCATGCTTTAGCATTTCATTTTGTGCCAGCAGAATAAACTCATTATGAGATATTAAAAAAGACATCTTTATAATAAAATGAAGAGATCTTATAACCCAATAAAATCCCTGTTTGAATTAGACAAAGAGTAGACACTGAGCAGTGCTCTGAGTACTTCCTGTTTTAAATGAGTCACAGATTTTCCAGCTATGGTCCACTCCCGATAGCTGTCGTTGGATCACAGAGATTCTAACTTAGATCACAGCACTAACATTACCACCAGCATTACTTCCTTAATTAGTACAAAAAAGATGTTTAAAACTACCAAAACACCAGCCCCACATCAATTTGATTGTCCATTATTATTTCTTCTGCAGGGAACATGGAATATAGTACAAACCCAAGTGACATCTACTATCTAAATTTTCAGTAACATTCAGTTTATATACAGCAAAATAATTATCTACCTAGTATAAAACTAGAATACAAAGAAAAGCATATAGAAGCAAAAGAAATGACTCAGAAAACTCACCCAGAATTCACTGAGATTTTTAATGCATTAATCCTGAAAACTAAGGAAAATTATGATTTTTGCATTAGAACACTTGAGTTTTTGCTGAAATCCAGGCAGTTTCAAAATATTTCCTGAAGTCATGTTGGATGCTAGAACTAAGATGGCTGGAACAGTGAAAGAATGAATTCAACATAATGCCTTTTATAGCATTTTGAAAGTGATTAAGTATGAAAAAAATCATTGATTAAAGTTATGGTTCATGGGCTCCCGTGGTGGTCCAGTGGGTAAAGAGTCTGCCTTGCGGTGCAAGGGACACTGGTTCCATCCCTGGCTCCGGAAGATCCCACGTGCTGCGAAAGGACTGGACGGGTGTGTCCAATTGCAAGCCAGTGCTATGGAGCACATGCACCCAGAGAGGGTGCTCAGAAGAAAGAGAGGCCACTGCAATGGGAGGCCCACACATGCCAGAGAGTAAAAAAGATGGTTGAAGATAAATGAATGATGACTTAGAAAAAAAGAAAAAAAAAGAAGTTATGGTTCATGAAACAATCATGGGAACAGGGAAGAAAATGGACACTGAGCCAGAGATAAGCCAAAACAGAGAGAAGACGTTGCCATGCCAGCACCATGATGATAAATCTGAAACCAGTAAGTGTATCTAGTTTGTCTAAAGTTTCAAATAGGTGCGACCAGCACCTCAAATATAATTTTTGGTTCAGGTACTCAATTCAATTAATTATAGATGAAGGCCTTTCACAGAGAAAACAATCAGCAATGATGAAATTGAACTGAAAAATCAAAGGGCCTGTTTATTTTCAGATGAGTTCATACATCATTAAATACCACTAAGAAATAATCTTCAACAAAACCAATACAAGCTCACTGTGAAATAAAATATACAGAGGTTTTTAGAAACAGGACTTCCCAGATGGCAAGGTGGTAAACAATATGCCTGCCAAGCAGGAGACACAAGAGATGTGGATTCCATCCCTGGGTTGGGACAATCTCCTGGAGGAGGAAATGGCAACCCACTCTGGGATTCTTGCCTGGCAAATTCTATGGACAGAGGAGCCTGATGGGCTACAACAATATCTCTCAGTTTGCTAATAAAATAAATGTGAAGGGAAAGGGTGTTATGTCATTTTATGATATCTCCCTATTTTATAATCAATTAAGGAGGCTATCTTGAGTTTTATATCTATTTTCTACTCAGTTTCATTTAGATTTGATCCAGAATTTATTTTCACCCTCTGAACTTACTCTAGAAAGCAACCAAGAGTTATCATCTTTTCTAACGTTTCCAAATCCATGAAAATAGATGTCAGCTCATTTGTATTTAGAATATTTCAAAAAGAGTTTACAAGCTTTCTTCCCAGAAAGTTCATAAGTTACTTCTCCAGAGGCAAGTTGAAACACAAATACAAGTGTTATGACTCCTCTTCTGGCACTCTAAAAATACACGACAAGCAAGAACTTTTCATTTTTTAAAATATTTATTTATTTACCTGGTTGCACTGGGTCTTAGTTGCAGCATGTAGGATTTTTTAGTTGCATGTGGGGTCTAGTTCCCTGACCAGGGATCAAACCCCTGCCTCCTGCACTGGGAACGTGGATCTTAGCCACTGGACCACCAGGGAAGTCCCAAGCAAGAGCTTTTATGAAACATGGTACTTGCTCCTTTTCACAGAACAAGGGCCATTAAGTTTTGGACATAGGATCCAAATTGTGAGTAAGAAGATAAACTAGGAGAGCACAGATGATAAATCCCTGAAACCAGTAAGTGTATCTAGTTTGTCTAAAGTTTCAAATAGGTGCGACCAGCACCTCAAATATAATTTTGGTTCAGGTACTCAATTCAATTAATTATAGATGAAGGCCTTTCACAGAGAAAACAATCAGCAATGATGAAATTGAACTGAAAAATCAAAGGGCCTGTTTATTTTCAGATGAGTTCATACATCATTAAATACCACTAAGAAATAATCTTCAACAAAACCAATACAAGCTCACTGTGAAATAAAATATACAGAGGTTTTTAGAAACAGGACTTCCCAGATGGCAAGGTGGTAAACAATATGCCTGCCAAGCAGGAGACACAAGAGATGTGGATTCCATCCCTGGGTTGGGACAATCTCCTGGAGGAGGAAATGGCAACCCACTCTGGGATTCTTGCCTGGCAAATTCTATGGACAGAGGAGCCTGATGGGCTACAACAATATCTCTCAGTTTGCTAATAAAATAAATGTGAAGGGAAAGGGTGTTATGTCATTTTATGATATCTCCCTATTTTATAATCAATTAAGGAGGCTATCTTGAGTTTTATATCTATTTTCTACTCAGTTTCATTTAGATTTGATCCAGAATTTATTTTCACCCTCTGAACTTACTCTAGAAAGCAACCAAGAGTTATCATCTTTTCTAACGTTTCCAAATCCATGAAAATAGATGTCAGCTCATTTGTATTTAGAATATTTCAAAAAGAGTTTACAAGCTTTCTTCCCAGAAAGTTCATAAGTTACTTCTCCAGAGGCAAGTTGAAACACAAATACAAGTGTTATGACTCCTCTTCTGACACTCTAAAAATACACGACAAGCAAGAACTTTTCATTTTTTAAAATATTTATTTATTTACCTGGTTGCACTGGGTCTTAGTTGCAGCATGTAGGATTTTTTAGTTGCATGTGGGGTCTAGTTCCCTGACCAGGGATCAAACCCCTGCCTCCTGCACTGGGAACGTGGATCTTAGCCACTGGACCACCAGGGAAGTCCCCAAGCAAGAGCTTTTATGAAACATGGTACTTGCTCCTTTTTCACAGAACAAGGGCCATTAAGTTTTGGACATAGGATCCAAATTGTGAGTAAGAAGATAAACTAGGAGAGCTGGAAACTGCCTTGGAGGTCTTTAATTCCAAAACCCTTTTTTAACCTGAGAATATTTAAAAAGGGAAAAAGCCTTGTCAAAGGTGAGCACTGAGTGCATATGTCCTGTGGGTATTAAGCACAAACATCCTGATGGCCTGTCATGCAATGACCTGCAGCAAAACACACAGTAAATTTTTTTCAACCTCACTGCTTCTGTAACATAGTCTAATAATCAACCAAACAATAAATATTTACAGCATGCTAAGAATATGATTGACACTGCCTTAGTAGATAAGAGATGAAAAGACTATGATAAGCTAGACAGAAAATAACATGATAGAATTCTGACCCAAAGCAAGTTTATTATGTAGTTTTTTTTTTTTTTAATCGTTCAGTTATGTCTGATGTTTTGCAACCTCACAGACTGTAGCCTGCCAGGCTCCTCTGTCCATGGAACTCTCTAGGCAACTGGAATGGGCTGCCATTCCCTTCTCCAGGGGATCTTCTTGACCTGGGGATCGGATCTGTGTCTCCCATATTGCAGGCAGATTCTTTACTGTCTGAGCCACAGGGAAGCTCATCATGTGGTTAGGGGAAGCAAAAAAAAAAAAAAATTATGTGATTCAATGACATTACTCACCAAGTTATACAACATTCATTCATCAACTATACATTGAGCTAGTACCATCTATGTATCATGCATCATGCTAAGTGCTGGAGTTCAAACATTTTCAAGGATTTCCCAAACTCATGGTGGAGAAAAGCATGTAAACAATTGTAGTAAATGCTTTAACAAAGTAACTATAATAGCCTAGAAGAGAGAAATGCTTTCTGAAAGGTCACAGAGGGCTGCACAGCAGGGAATACAACTGAGCAGTGTTTTAAAGGAATTGTCTTGTGCAAACAGATGGAGAGAAAGTGTCCCTGGGAAGAAAAATAGCACAGGGGAAGATATGAGTGAGTAAGAGAGCATAGTACATCCGCAAAACTTCAAGTGTGGCAAATGGAGGAAAGGGGTAGAATAGGAGGCTCAAAAAGGAAATAGGAGTAAGACATTGACAGATTTTAACCCCATACCATGTTGTTAGGGCTTCATCCTGAAGGCTATCAAAAGCCAGTGAAAATCTTAAAGAAGGACGTGATCAGACATGTACAATGAAAAGGTAAAAAGCATCAGTTTTATTTCAGGAAATGTAATTTAGGTCTATAATAATGGATGCATAGAAATATTTGGGTATAAAAATATTTATCATTGTGATATTTGTAATAAGAAACTAGAAACAACTTAAATGTCCAAAAATGGAGAATTGGTCTATTAAGTGCTAGCAGATTCTTATATAATCAATAAATGAATCAAAATAGCAAGTACACACGAAAAATTCCCCCTTTCACTCTGGTATCAGAAATAACTGATAAAATAACAAAAGGAAATGACAACATAAATTATGTATAATTGAAACTGAATACTCTTAAAAAAGAATGGAAAAAATCTTCCTGGCAGAAATAGAAAGGGAACCCACAGTGGTAAACAGGGATAAAGCTACTATTTTAAGGCCATTGAGAACAGATACAGACACTGGGTCACGATTCTCATTGGGAACATTCAGTGGGGAATAAATGTGACTAGTCCACGATAGGAGGGATAGAGATAGGAACCCCCAAATGAATCCAGAAGCTGGGATTGTGCTGCCCACCTCCACAAGATGGTGGCAAACGTCTTCTCTTTCTCTTAGGACCACTCTGTGGGAAGAAGCAGAAATACCCTGCAAAAGTGGGATCTGGCCTGTGCAGCACAAGGATGCAAGATTTGAAATTATGCTTTCCCCAACAGGGAAACTCTAACCGAGTTTCTATCATAAGACCTGATTTGGAACTGTGGACTTAATAGAACCCAGATCAGAATGCAAAACTCCCCTACAGAAGTGGAGAGCTACTCCCCCAAACTGGGCAGAAATTCCCAGAAAGAATATATTTCAAGTAAGCATTTTGACACATGATGTGGTATAAAATAATCCCAGCAATGTGGTATAAAATAAGCAGACCTAATAAGCAGGACATTTTCATACTGATAAAATAGAGAAAATAGATAAAATCTGATTAAGAGTTTTAAAAAGTAGTATTAAGACCCTCCCACTCTAGTGTTCTTCCTGGAAAATCCCAGGGACAGAGGAGCCTGATGGGCTGCAGTCTATGGGGTCACAAAGAGTCAGACATGATTTAATGTCTATTAAGTGCTAGCAGATTCTTATATAATCAATAAATGAATCAAAATAGCAAGTACACACGAAAAATTCCCCCTTTCACTCTGGTATCAGAAATAACTGATAAAATAACAAAAGGAAATGACAACATAAATTATGTATAATTGAAACTGAATACTCTTAAAAAAGAATGGAAAAAATCTTCCTGGCAGAAATAGAAAGGGAACCCACAGTGGTAAACAGGGATAAAGCTACTATTTTAAGGCCATTGAGAACAGATACAGACACTGGGTCACGATTCTCATTGGGAACATTCAGTGGGGAATAAATGTGACTAGTCCACGATAGGAGGGATAGAGATAGGAACCCCCAAATGAATCCAGAAGCTGGGATTGTGCTGCCCACCTCCACAAGATGGTGGCAAACGTCTTCTCTTTCTCTTAGGACCACTCTGTGGGAAGAAGCAGAAATACCCTGCAAAAGTGGGATCTGGCCTGTGCAGCACAAGGATGCAAGATTTGAAATTATGCTTTCCCCAACAGGGAAACTCTAACCGAGTTTCTATCATAAGACCTGATTTGGAACTGTGGACTTAATAGAACCCAGATCAGAATGCAAAACTCCCCTACAGAAGTGGAGAGCTACTCCCCCAAACTGGGCAGAAATTCCCAGAAAGAATATATTTCAAGTAAGCATTTTGACACATGATGTGGTATAAAATAATCCCAGCAATGTGGTATAAAATAAGCAGACCTAATAAGCAGGACATTTTCATACTGATAAAATAGAGAAAATAGATAAAATCTGATTAAGAGTTTTAAAAAGTAGTATTAAGACCCTCCCACTCTAGTGTTCTTCCTGGAAAATCCCAGGGACAGAGGAGCCTGATGGGCTGCAGTCTATGGGGTCACAAAGAGTCAGACATGATTTAGTGGCTAAACAACAATTAAGACCTTCAGAGATAATCAATAATCATAGTATAAAACTGACATGATAAAATAAGAACAGTCACAAAAATTGACAAAAAAGAAAAAATGAAATTTTTAAAATGAAATAAAAATCTCAGTAGATGAGCTTAAACAGTATACAAGTTAGAGTAGAATTTAGCATCATTGAAATGGAAGTTAGAATTAGTATAATAGAAAATACAAAACTAATAAATATGCTTTATAATCTATAATAGGTATTGCCAAGATTGATAGAATAGGAGCAATGTTACAATCACTAAGAATTTTCTAGAATTGAATACTGACATGAATCTGATTGACAGGTTTCTGCAACTCTTAAAATGTGGTTTAGAGAATTCCAGAGGCCCATGGAATCTTTTCAGGGGGTTCATGAGTCAAAACTATTTCTGCAATAACATTAAAATGTTATTTTCCATTTCATTATCAATCGCTTATGATACTATGTCAACATTTGGAAGATCTACATAACTCAGTGAGCAATATTTTTCAGATGATCAGTGTGGCCATTAGGTAATATAAACCATAAGGCACCTGGACAAAAGATCCATTCAAAGTAGGAGACAGACCAAGGTAAAAGAATATAAAAATGACATTTTGAGTTTTATGCGGTTTCAGTAAAGAATATCCACAATTACTTGAAAGAGCTGTTGATGTATTTCTCCATTTCCAACTATATATCAGCATGAGGCTGGACTTTCTAAATATATTTTTACCAAGAGTATTTGCCACAGATTGAATGCTGAAGCAGTTATGAGAATCCAGCTGTCATCCATTAAGCCAGACATTAAGAGATTTGCAAGAACATAAAACAATGCTGTTTTTCACACTAATATTTTTAATATAGTTCTTTTAAGAAAAATATATTGCTTAAATTAACATAGAATCTTTTACTTTTATTACTTATTCTAATGAATTACTATTTTCAAATTTCTCAGTTTTAATTTCTAATATGGTAAGCTTCAATAGATAACAACTCGAACCAAAGCTCACTGGAATCCTCAGTAATTCTGAAATGTGTAGATGATGGCATATGAAACATGTCCCTTTGGGACCCTGTTCTGCAGTCCATGGGGTCACAGAGTCAGATATGACTTAGCAACTGAACAAGAAAACATATGGTAACACAGTGGCAAGATCATGATATGATACATAAGTTAAATAGTATATAGTGTATTATCCCATTTTAAAATACATATACAAAATTTGTATGATACAACATGATAAAAATGTTTCAGTGGTTATCGGAAACTTACTAGCCATTAGGTAATTTCCCCCTCTATTCTTTATGTGCATTTGAATTTTCTATAATACACATATTTAACAGGCATGGGGCTAGTAGCTGTGGACAGAAAAGACATGGACCCTCCTCACCTGAACCTCACCGTCACTAAGGAGTTAAGAACAAATCAAATACATATGTTATTTAAATGTCAGATTACAAGTCTTAATTAGTTAAAGAATAACTGTGGAGGGGGGATGGAGGACATAATTCAGTTTGAGAATAAGGGAAGACACAGACAGACGGATGAATTATAGCTCTCAAGCATGCTGGTGGAGTGTGAAAAAAACTGATTGAATAAACATGAAAACAAGACAGAAGGCAAACACATCAAACACGCAAACCAGCAGAAACGAACAGAATTCCATAAAGTATCACAAGTGCTAAGGAGTGACATTTTGAGTTTTATGCGGTTTCAGTAAAGAATATCCACAATTACTTGAAAGAGCTGTTGATGTATTTCTCCATTTCCAACTATATATCAGCATGAGGCTGGATTTTCTAAATATATTTTTACCAAGAGTATTTGCCACAGATTGAATGCTGAAGCAGTTATGAGAATCCAGCTGTCATCCATTAAGCCAGACATTAAGAGATTTGCAAGAACATAAAACAATGCTGTTTTTCACACTAATATTTTTAATATAGTTCTTTTAAGAAAAATATATTGCTTAAATTAACATAGAATCTTTTACTTTTATTACTTATTCTAATGAATTACTATTTTCAAATTTCTCAGTTTTAATTTCTAATATGGTAAGCTTCAATAGATAACAACTCGAACCAAAGCTCACTGGAATCCTCAGTAATTCTGAAATGTGTAGATGATGGCATATGAAACATGTCCCTTTGGGACCCTGTTCTGCAGTCCATGGGGTCACAGAGTCAGATATGACTTAGCAACTGAACAAAAAAAAACATATGGTAACACAGTGGCAAGATCATGATATGATACATAAGTTAAATAGTATATAGTGTATTATCCCATTTTAAAATACATATACAAAATTTGTATGATACAACATGATAAAAATGTTTCAGTGGTTATCGGAAACTTACTAGCCATTAGGTAATTTCCCCCTCTATTCTTTATGTGCATTTGAATTTTCTATAATACACATATTTAACAGGCATGGGGCTAGTAGCTGTGGACAGAAAAGACATGGACCCTCCTCACCTGAACCTCACCGTCACTAAGGAGTTAAGAACAAATCAAATACATATGTTATTTAAATGTCAGATTACAAGTCTTAATTAGTTAAAGAATAACTGTGGAGGGGGGATGGAGGACATAATTCAGTTTGAGAATAAGGGAAGACACAGACAGACGGATGAATTATAGCTCTCAAGCATGCTGGTGGAGTGTGAAAAAAACTGATTGAATAAACATGAAAACAAGACAGAAGGCAAACACATCAAACACGCAAACCAGCAGAAACGAACAGAATTCCATAAAGTATCACAAGTGCTAAGGAGATGTGGTAGCCCTTAGAGATGGATGGGGTTAGGCATGTAAGAGAAGTGACTTGAGACCTTTTTTTTCTGGAGAGTAATAAAACAAGTAAATGTACAAGGTTTATGTAGGGACTAAATTCAGAGTCAAACGCCTATTGGAAAAACAAATCCACAGTATGGGTTTCAACATCTAATAGCAATTATATCTTCATTTGCTATCAAGTTTTCTGTGGTAATTTGAGAAGTGCAAAGTCGGTAGGTTTGCACAGATTCATTGAACAAGGTGTCCTAACAAGGATGCTTTAGAAGAAGTTATAGAATTAAATTTTCAGTTTTTTATACTGACATTTTCATCTTCTCTTCTATTTTGATTTGCTAGTTTTTTTTTTTTAAAGTAATTTAAAAATTCTAAAAATAAGTCATGCACTCCTAAAAAAGCTGGAATTACAAGTAAGTTTTCATTTACTTTTTAAAAGTAATGTAACAGTAGATGATCTAAAATAACCTAAACTGGGCAAAAAGCATGGCTTATATCTAGCTCTTTCTTCTTTTATATGTCTGCTAAAGGAAAGTTAATGTGCAGTGTAGATGACTAGCACACAAGACTCTGGTTTACCCATCCACTAGCTGCTACTCTCTGCAGGTCTATGAAGATTAGCTCAAACCAACAGCATGCCTCAAGAGGTTCAGCATAGTATGCTGAAATGAAGAATGATCTAGAACATGATCTAACAGAAAGGATAAAACATTGGGGTACATCTATAGGCAAACACTTTTTAAAAATAATACAGGTACAGGAAGTGGTCTTGTTTTCCTGGGCAGAGGTTTATTGATTGTGCAGTATTTTGACTCACAGCTGCTAAAGCAGGACATAAGTGTCTACTGAACTTCCTACCTTCAAGGTGTCTGCAGCCTAGTGCACTAAAGAACATGGTTATCTATGACGAGTACTCACAGAGATCTACACAAAGCACAATGGGAGCCAAAAGGAAAATTTAGTCCAATTCTCCATGAGGCATCACAGAAGTGACTGAGTCCTGAAGAGGTGTAGATATTTGTCAAGTAGAGAGAGGAGGAGTGAAAGGAGAGGACAGCCTGGGCTGAGCATGGTCAGATATATCATCTTTGGCTCAGCTGGACTTTGGATAGTTATCTCAGACAGGGCATCATCTAGATCTACCTCATTTATCACCTTTCATCTTCATCCTAGCATGAAAACTGGAATATCAAGGGTGTGAAAGTCAGCTTTGAGCAAATGAATGGAGGACAAGGAAATGAGATGGGGTGAGGGGCTGTTGGGAGAGGCAAAATCTAGACTATGAATGGTTTAGATACCAAGTAGAGGAATTGAGATTACCCTACAGAGTCTCTGGGGAAGACCGTAGGAAAACACTAAGGAAGAGTGAGATGATTATTTTGTGCTTGGAAAAGAGTCTTCCTGGTTGTAGAATAGAAGATCCACTGGAGGAGGCATGAGTGACAGTCAGGAGAGCTGGAGAATGGTTAAGAGACATTTTAAGATGATATGGTCCACTCATTACTTCTTTTGGATTAGGAAAGCAGGATCCATAGAAGTCGATTTTTTAAAATATTTTATTTTGGAGAAAACTGGGCAAAAGCATGGCTTATATCTAGCTCTTTCTTCTTTTATATGTCTGCTAAAGGAAAGTTAATGTGCAGTGTAGATGACTAGCACACAAGACTCTGGTTTACCCATCCACTAGCTGCTACTCTCTGCAGGTCTATGAAGATTAGCTCAAACCAACAGCATGCCTCAAGAGGTTCAGCATAGTATGCTGAAATGAAGAATGATCTAGAACATGATCTAACAGAAAGGATAAAACATTGGGGTACATCTATAGGCAAACACTTTTTAAAAATAATACAGGTACAGGAAGTGGTCTTGTTTTCCTGGGCAGAGGTTTATTGATTGTGCAGTATTTTGACTCACAGCTGCTAAAGCAGGACATAAGTGTCTACTGAACTTCCTACCTTCAAGGTGTCTGCAGCCTAGTGCACTAAAGAACATGGTTATCTATGACGAGTACTCACAGAGATCTACACAAAGCACAATGGGAGCCAAAAGGAAAATTTAGTCCAATTCTCCATGAGGCATCACAGAAGTGACTGAGTCCTGAAGAGGTGTAGATATTTGTCAAGTAGAGAGAGGAGGAGTGAAAGGAGAGGACAGCCTGGGCTGAGCATGGTCAGATATATCATCTTTGGCTCAGCTGGACTTTGGATAGTTATCTCAGACAGGGCATCATCTAGATCTACCTCATTTATCACCTTTCATCTTCATCCTAGCATGAAAACTGGAATATCAAGGGTGTGAAAGTCAGCTTTGAGCAAATGAATGGAGGACAAGGAAATGAGATGGGGTGAGGGGCTGTTGGGAGAGGCAAAATCTAGACTATGAATGGTTTAGATACCAAGTAGAGGAATTGAGATTACCCTACAGAGTCTCTGGGGAAGACCGTAGGAAAACACTAAGGAAGAGTGAGATGATTATTTTGTGCTTGGAAAAGAGTCTTCCTGGTTGTAGAATAGAAGATCCACTGGAGGAGGCATGAGTGACAGTCAGGAGAGCTGGAGAATGGTTAAGAGACATTTTAAGATGATATGGTCCACTCATTACTTCTTTTGGATTAGGAAAGCAGGATCCATAGAAGTCGATTTTTTAAAATATTTTATTTTGTACTGGGGAAGAGCCAACCAACAATGTTGTGATAGTTTCAGGTAAATAGCTGAATACATGTATAGAAGTCAATTTTTAAAGCCAAAAAGTTTATGAGACTTTTGATGGAAATTCTACGGATTAGTTATGCATTACTCAGTCGTGTCCGACTCTCTGAGACTCCATGGACTGGAGCCTGCCAGGCTCATCTGTCCATGGAACTTTCCAGGCAAGAAACTGGAGTGGTTTGCCATTTCCTTCTCCAAGTTATGTTCTCTAACCACTTCCTAAGATGTCAAAATGCCCAGTAAATACCAGAAAAGTATCAGATGAGTAGGTGGGAATAACCATCATTCCTTGCTAGCTCTGTGACTTTGGGCTAGGCTTTGGGTAACTTTAATACTTTCTTTACTATCAAATGGACATGGAAGGTGCTCCTTGACACCTCACACCTTTCCCATAAAGATCACAAGAGGTGATGAATGGGGAAGTCTATATGGAGTGGAAATGCTCCTCTAGTGAGGTGAGAAGCTGAAGGCTATTGTGAAGTGGAGGCATACTACAAAGCATCTTGGCCCACAAAAAAAGAAAAAATTTGGAGATCATAAGAAAACCGAAGCTTACCAAGCCCATACCCAGTGCCAAAATTATGCAATTTTAAGTTAATATTAAAGGAATAAATAACTTTTCCTTATAAAATTGACTAAAATAAAACTATCACTCCTTAGATTATCATACCAAGGAACTCATACAGACAAATCCCTTAATCACACCAATGAAGTAACTTGAAACTCAGGGAAAGAGTTTGGCTTACTCAATATTATAGCAAGTTAATGGTTAAGCCAGAAAATGATCTTTCTTGACCTCAAGCCCAACAGCTTTTATACTCAAAAGAAAGTAATCTTCAGACTAGAATGGTTAAGAGAAATTGAGATTACCCTACAGAGTCTCTGGGGAAGACCGTAGGAAAACACTAAGGAAGAGTGAGATGATTATTTTGTGCTTGGAAAAGAGTCTTCCTGGTTGTAGAATAGAAGATCCACTGGAGGAGGCATGAGTGACAGTCAGGAGAGCTGGAGAATGGTTAAGAGACATTTTAAGATGATATGGTCCACTCATTACTTCTTTTGGATTAGGAAAGCAGGATCCATAGAAGTCGATTTTTTAAAATATTTTATTTTGTACTGGGGAAGAGCCAACCAACAATGTTGTGATAGTTTCAGGTAAATAGCTGAATACATGTATAGAAGTCAATTTTTAAAGCCAAAAAGTTTATGAGACTTTTGATGGAAATTCTACGGATTAGTTATGCATTACTCAGTCGTGTCCGACTCTCTGAGACTCCATGGACTGGAGCCTGCCAGGCTCATCTGTCCATGGAACTTTCCAGGCAAGAAACTGGAGTGGTTTGCCATTTCCTTCTCCAAGTTATGTTCTCTAACCACTTCCTAAGATGTCAAAATGCCCAGTAAATACCAGAAAAGTATCAGATGAGTAGGTGGGAATAACCATCATTCCTTGCTAGCTCTGTGACTTTGGGCTAGGCTTTGGGTAACTTTAATACTTTCTTTACTATCAAATGGACATGGAAGGTGCTCCTTGACACCTCACACCTTTCCCATAAAGATCACAAGAGGTGATGAATGGGGAAGTCTATATGGAGTGGAAATGCTCCTCTAGTGAGGTGAGAAGCTGAAGGCTATTGTGAAGTGGAGGCATACTACAAAGCATCTTGGCCCACAAAAAAAGAAAAAATTTGGAGATCATAAGAAAACCGAAGCTTACCAAGCCCATACCCAGTGCCAAAATTATGCAATTTTAAGTTAATATTAAAGGAATAAATAACTTTTCCTTATAAAATTGACTAAAATAAAACTATCACTCCTTAGATTATCATACCAAGGAACTCATACAGACAAATCCCTTAATCACACCAATGAAGTAACTTGAAACTCAGGGAAAGAGTTTGGCTTACTCAATATTATAGCAAGTTAATGGTTAAGCCAGAACTACAACTGATCTTTCTTGACCTCAAGCCCAACAGTCATTTATCATAAGCTGCCTGAGTATGATAATACTGGGAAATAATGTGGAAGATCTCTGTGTTCTCTTTGTAAGAAGGGCCTAGGATGGGGTGGGAAATGATTAAAAAAAAAAAAAAAAAAAAAAAAAGAGGCAACTTCTCCAGCACACACCTCTCTGTCCAATTACTTTGAGGATTATTCTGGATTTTTTTTTTTTTTTTTTTTACAAAAGCTTTGAAAAATAAGGTTATCCAAATGCTAAAAAAGAAAATAAAAATTTAAATCACTACAGTGTCAGAATGTTCTTTTTAAGTTTGTTATAAGTGAACTTAAAAATTTAAAGTCAGTGAACACATATTAAAATCACACTCTAAGTGGATACCCATGCATTCATCTCTATTTACCTCAAATTCCTACATACACATTGCCAAAGCAGTTTGGAAAGACGCATAGAGTTTTCACCCATGACTAATCATCACATTTTAACCACCGCAAGCACAAAGAGGACAGATCAGTGAGAAGGCTCAGTTATTTACCAAACTGTTGAAGTGATAACACAAACAGGCGTCTTTAAAAGAAACAGAGCATGGGAAGGGGAAACTGTGTGGGCTTCTTTCTGCCTCCTTTATTAATCAATTTGCTTACATTTCCATAAATGTTTCTAAGCTTCTCTGCCACCAAGTTGCTGCCAAGGAATCCATCAATGTCATGGAAATATGCAGCTCAGGTACAATGATAAAGTTTAGAACCCTTGGCACTGAAAGAACAGTTGGAAGTATTCCACAAATAGTAAAGATCTGACTCTGATCCACTGAGTTCCTTCATCCTCTCTCCCCTGCTCAGCTCAATTTCAGTCCCCATTTCAAGAGCTCTTACTAGGTGTCAAATTCTGCTCCAGGTTTACTGGGAGATACTTACCAAGCCCATACCCAGTGCCAAAATTATGCAATTTTAAGTTAATATTAAAGGAATAAATAATTTTTATAAAATTGACTAAAATAAAACTATACCTTAGATTATCATACCAAGGAACTCATACAGACAAATCCCTTAATCACACCAATGAAGTAACTTGAAACTCAGGGAAAGAGTTTGGCTTACTCAATATTATAGCAAGTTAATGGTTAAGCCAGAACTACAACTGATCTTTCTTGACCTCAAGCCCAACAGTCATTTATCATAAGCTGCCTGAGTATGATAATACTGGGAAATAATGTGGAAGATCTCTGTGTTCTCTTTGTAAGAAGGGCCTAGGATGGGGTGGGAAATGATTAAAAAAAGAAAAAAAAAAGAGGCAACTTCTCCAGCACACACCTCTCTGTCCAATTACTTTGAGGATTATTCTGGATTTTTTTTTTTTTTTTTTTTACAAAAGCTTTGAAAAATAAGGTTATCCAAATGCTAAAAAAGAAAATAAAAATTTAAATCACTACAGTGTCAGAATGTTCTTTTTAAGTTTGTTATAAGTGAACTTAAAAATTTAAAGTCAGTGAACACATATTAAAATCACACTCTAAGTGGATACCCATGCATTCATCTCTATTTACCTCAAATTCCTACATACACATTGCCAAAGCAGTTTGGAAAGACGCATAGAGTTTTCACCCATGACTAATCATCACATTTTAACCACCGCAAGCACAAAGAGGACAGATCAGTGAGAAGGCTCAGTTATTTACCAAACTGTTGAAGTGATAACACAAACAGGCGTCTTTAAAAGAAACAGAGCATGGGAAGGAAACTGTGTGGGCTTCTTTCTGCCTCCTTTATTAATCAATTTGCTTACATTTCCATAAATGTTTCTAAGCTTCTCTGCCACCAAGTTGCTGCCAAGGAATCCATCAATGTCATGGAAATATGCAGCTCAGGTACAATGATAAAGTTTAGAACCCTTGGCACTGAAAGAACAGTTGGAAGTATTCCACAAATAGTAAAGATCTGACTCTGATCCACTGAGTTCCTTCATCCTCTCTCCCCTGCTCAGCTCAATTTCAGTCCCCATTTCAAGAGCTCTTACTAGGTGTCAAATTCTGCTCCAGGTTTACTGGGAGATACTGGGGGGGTGGGTGTGGGGAGAGTCATAAGCTATGATGGCACTAGTGGCAATGAACCCGCCTGCCAGTTCAGGAGACATAAGAGAGTCAGGTTTGAGCCCTGGGTCAGAAAGATCCCACGGAGAGGGTCATGGCAACCGACTCCAGTGCTCTTGCCTGGAGAACCCCATGGAGAGAGGAGCCTGGTGGGCTACAGTCCATAGGGTCTCCAAGAGTTGGACACAACTGAAGAGACTTACCGTGCATAGCACAATACAAAAGCAGTAAGACAAATGCCAAAGGAATATTTCATGCAACGATGGCCACAAAAAAGGAAAGAAGTGGCAAGGCTCTAACAGAAGCAGAAGAGATCAAGAGGTGGCAAGAATACACAGAAGAACTGTACAAAAAAGGTCTTAATGACATGGATAACCACGATGGTGCAATCATTCACCTAGAGTCAGACATCCTGGAGAGTGAAGTCAAGTGAGCCTTAGGAAGCATCACTGTAAACAAAGGAATTCCAGCTGAGCTATATCAAATCCTAAAAGGTAATGCTGTTAAAGTGTTGCACTCAATGTGGTAGCCACTTTGGAAAACTCAGCAGTGGCCACAGGACTGAAAAAGGTCAGTTTTCATTCCAATCCCAAAGAAGGGCAATGGCAAAGAACATTCAAACTACTGAACAATTGCACTCATTTCAATGCTAGCAAGGTAATTGTCAAAATCTTTCAAGCTGTTTCAACAGTATGTAAACTGAGAATTTCCAGATGTACAAGCTGGATTTAGAAAAGGCCTAAATGGGTGCTAGATTTTCTCAGGCTTTTTCTGCATCTATAGAGATTATCATATGATAATGCAAAAATGCAAAGAATGCTATTTTGTACCTAGGCTCACAGAAGACCTTTATTTGTGAAGACTTCATCCTGAGACCTTTCCCAGTCACCCAGTCCTTGAATCCAGCTCATTCAAATGTCAATGCTGGAGATGTTAAGACTAGGCTCTCTAAGCAATCACTCCTACATTCATTCAGCTTTGCAGCCCAAGAAATTCACATTCATATTTTGGGCTTTTCATGCCCTATCATATATAATCCTTAGAAAACCCAAGTGGCAGTTATTGTCCTCATGACAAATTATTACATGCCACAATTATTACATGTGATATAACAATTACGTGACAAATTATTACATGCTGTAGACTCTGGTTAGTTGCTTTGTAAATAATCAAAATCCCATGAAGGTCAAAAGTGTTGATGTCAAAATCTGACTACTATAATCCACAGAAAGAAGATGCGAAGAATTTGTGACAGTTTAGAAACTATATAATCCATCTAGAATTTCCTTATTCATTGGCAAACACATCCAGCACATCTTACAAACACAAAATAATAAATAAATGACTGTGATGGTATAGTAGGATGAAATCTTGAGGCTGAAGATCTAGAATGAGGCCACTCTGGGATTAAAGGATAGTTACTCATCTCCGAGCTCCCATTTTCTTCAACTGTACAAAAGAGAAGGAGGAGTAGATTTTGTGATCCCTAAACTGCTTTCCACTGCCAAAAATTTTAATGACAATAGTAATAAGAAATACGCAAGTAGAGGAATAAAAGTCCTCACTAAATGAGCATTCTCCAGTCTATAAATCTTCTGAGATGCAAATGCTCTGTCAACAAAAGCCTATAACCTGTTATTCAGCATTGGTTGAGAGACAGGATTTTGAGGGGGGAGGCATGCTTTTACCCAAAGAAGAAAATGGAGTCTAAGGAAAAAAAGAGCTATGGCATGTCCCAGCCTTAGGCATAAATGCAGAGGATAGAAGCTCACCGGGGTTTGCAGTTGCAATAGAGTAATGTAGACCAAGGACTTTGCATGAACACTGGATCCTTTCTTAAACTCTATAGGCTCCCCATGTTTTTATTCTTTACATGGTCATCTGCCTACCAGTGCATTCAGTGGTTTTATCCTCTGAACGGACACGACTTGAGTATGTGTCTTTTGGAGCAGAAAGAAATGGGTGAACCAGTATCATCCAGTAACCCAGGGGGAGAGTAAGCAGTAGGGGAAAATCAGTGGAGTGACTGAAGCCTGTGGACAGCCTGAGTGCTGGCAGACCCTGGAAAAGTCCTGAGGCAAAGCAGCAGCAGGGCCCACCTGGGGTGCACAAGGACACGTGACATCAGATACATGATGGGTTCGAGTCTACAGAGCTCATATCAAGTAGATTATTCTGACCCACAAAGCAAAGGAAAATCATTCTTAAAAATTTTTTTACAAGGAAGGATTTATTACTTGCAACAAGTAATGAGAAACACTGGGCATCTTCCCCAAAGCAGTCTTCCTGAATAGCAAAATTGGGGAAATTTTAAGCTAAGAGTACATTCATATTCATGAAGGGGCTTGAGCAGAGGAGAATTCGGCACTGAATTGGTGCAGAAGTCAACAGATCCCCTAAATTTTTTTTTTTAAATGAGAGTATTTAAGAACCAGAATTTAAGACCATCTGTACAGTGACATGAATAATGAAACCAAGAACCTAAACATTTATTGTTTTATAAGATGATCATACAAGTCATTATGCAAACAAACATTTTTGAGAGTACAAGGAAATACTATTTTTGATGGGATCACTCTGGATTAAGGATAGTTATTTCCGAGCTCCCATTTTCTTCAACTGTACAAAGAAAAGGAGGAGTAGATTTTGTGATCCCTAAACTGCTTTCCACTGCCAAAAATTTTAATGACAATAGTAATAAGAAATACGCAAGTAGAGGAATAAAAGTCCTCACTAAATGAGCATTCTCCAGTCTATAAATCTTCTGAGATGCAAATGCTCTGTCAACAAAAGCCTATAACCTGTTATTCAGCATTGGTTGAGAGACAGGATTTTGAGGGGGGAGGCATGCTTTTACCCAAAGAAGAAAATGGAGTCTAAGGAAAAAAAGAGCTATGGCATGTCCCAGCCTTAGGCATAAATGCAGAGGATAGAAGCTCACCGGGGTTTGCAGTTGCAATAGAGTAATGTAGACCAAGGACTTTGCATGAACACTGGATCCTTTCTTAAACTCTATAGGCTCCCCATGTTTTTATTCTTTACATGGTCATCTGCCTACCAGTGCATTCAGTGGTTTTATCCTCTGAACGGACACGACTTGAGTATGTGTCTTTTGGAGCAGAAAGAAATGGGTGAACCAGTATCATCCAGTAACCCAGGGGGAGAGTAAGCAGTAGGGGAAAATCAGTGGAGTGACTGAAGCCTGTGGACAGCCTGAGTGCTGGCAGACCCTGGAAAAGTCCTGAGGCAAAGCAGCAGCAGGGCCCACCTGGGGTGCACAAGGACACGTGACATCAGATACATGATGGGTTCGAGTCTACAGAGCTCATATCAAGTAGATTATTCTGACCCACAAAGCAAAGGAAAATCATTCTTAAAAATTTTTTTACAAGGAAGGATTTATTACTTGCAACAAGTAATGAGAAACACTGGGCATCTTCCCCAAAGCAGTCTTCCTGAATAGCAAAATTGGGGAAATTTTAAGCTAAGAGTACATTCATATTCATGAAGGGGCTTGAGCAGAGGAGAATTCGGCACTGAATTGGTGCAGAAGTCAACAGATCCCCTAAATTTTTTTTTAAATGAGAGTATTTAAGAACCAGAATTTAAGACCATCTGTACAGTGACATGAATAATGAAACCAAGAACCTAAACATTTATTGTTTTATAAGATGATCATACAAGTCATTATGCAAACAAACATTTTTGAGAGTACAAGGAAATGCTATTGATGACCACCCAAGACAATAGATATAAACACAGACAGATGGTCTCTTTCTTTGTCTTTGGTCATCATCCACCATTTCAGTCGATCCATTTTCACAATCTTAAGAAGGGGACAGAATGCAGAATTTTATGTCTGTTTTACAGATGAGGAATCTCATGCTCAGAGAGGCAATGCATCATGCCCAGTATTCACAGATAGTAGGTGTATGGTATTTGAAAATGCGTAGGGCTTTCCCTGGTGGTCCAGTGGATAAGGACACCGCCTTGCAGTGCAAGGGGCGCCGGTTCGATCCCTGGCCTGGGAAGATCCCACGTGCCGCAGAGCGGCTGGACCCATGTGTCCAATCACCGAGCCGGAGCTCTGGAGCGCATGCGCCCAGAGCCGGCGCTCTGCGACAACAGAGGCCACTGTGATGGGAGGCCCGCAGGAGCCAAAGAACAAAGACGGATGAAAAATAGAGAAATGGAAGACCAATAGAAGTGGCCCGCCTGCTCCCCTCCCTCCCCAACCCGACCCCCGCCCAAAATAAATAAATAAATCTTTAAAAAAAAAAAAAGAAAGAAAATGCGTGAGCTGATAAAATATATACACATACAAAATATTCCAAAAAATTAAGAATCTAAAGGTCTAAAGAGACCTTTATACCTAAGAATCTGAAGGTTTAAATCAATTCTGCTGGCATCTTGCTTGGACTGCTGGTCTCTAAAGCCTAAAGGCATTTTATGTATACCTACAAAATAGGTTACTAGGGTACTTGAAATACAACCTTCCCCAGGTATAAATCATGAATGGCTAAGCAGATCAGTGGAAACAACTCAGGTCTGTGCAGTGTGGTTCATCTTCCCAAAGCAGTCTTCCTGAATAGCAAAATTGGGGAAATTTTAAGCTAAGAGTACATTCATATTCATGAAGGGGCTTGAGCAGAGGAGAATTCGGCACTGAATTGGTGCAGAAGTCAACAGATCCCCTAAATTTTTTTTTTTAAATGAGAGTATTTAAGAACCAGAATTTAAGACCATCTGTACAGTGACATGAATAATGAAACCAAGAACCTAAACATTTATTGTTTTATAAGATGATCATACAAGTCATTATGCAAACAAACATTTTTGAGAGTACAAGGAAATGCTATTGATGACCACCCAAGACAATAGATATAAACACAGACAGATGGTCTCTTTCTTTGTCTTTGGTCATCATCCACCATTTCAGTCGATCCATTTTCACAATCTTAAGAAGGGGACAGAATGCAGAATTTTATGTCTGTTTTACAGATGAGGAATCTCATGCTCAGAGAGGCAATGCATCATGCCCAGTATTCACAGATAGTAGGTGTATGGTATTTGAAAATGCGTAGGGCTTTCCCTGGTGGTCCAGTGGATAAGGACACCGCCTTGCAGTGCAAGGGGCGCCGGTTCGATCCCTGGCCTGGGAAGATCCCACGTGCCGCAGAGCGGCTGGACCCATGTGTCCAATCACCGAGCCGGAGCTCTGGAGCGCATGCGCCCAGAGCCGGCGCTCTGCGACAACAGAGGCCACTGTGATGGGAGGCCCGCAGGAGCCAAAGAACAAAGACGGATGAAAAATAGAGAAATGGAAGACCAATAGAAGTGGCCCGCCTGCTCCCCTCCCTCCCCAACCCGACCCCCGCCCAAAATAAATAAATAAATCTTTAAAAAAAAAAAAAGAAAGAAAATGCGTGAGCTGATAAAATATATACACATACAAAATATTCCAAAAAATTAAGAATCTAAAGGTCTAAAGAGACCTTTATACCTAAGAATCTGAAGGTTTAAATCAATTCTGCTGGCATCTTGCTTGGACTGCTGGTCTCTAAAGCCTAAAGGCATTTTATGTATACCTACAAAATAGGTTACTAGGGTACTTGAAATACAACCTTCCCCAGGTATACTTCACAGGCACTCATGAATGGCTAAGCAGATCAGTGGAAACAACTCAGGTCTGTGCAGTGTGGTTCATCATTTGCATCAGTTGTGAAGACTAGGTGACATCCAGTGCTCTCCATACTCCAAGAGGGTCTTAAACCCAAAACCTCACTTCAGGCAGTTGACTTGTTCAGAATGACATATCTGAGGTAATATCAGATTGCAGAGGTTACTTTTGACAAAGCCTGTTCATACAGAAAATGCAGAGGAAAATGAGGGCTATGATAGGAACCCATCAAAGATCCACCAAACCAGAAGATTGCATGAGCTTTCTTGACAGATAAAAACATAAATCAGTTTTTCCTCCTCTCTTGAGATAAGTGCCTGGAATTCTTTGTTGGTATAGTCCCTGTCCCAGTTCACACCACTAGAAGCCAAGAAGCTAAGTATGATGCTATTAAGCAACATGAGACTTCCCTGATGGGTTGGGAGAATGTCAGAGAAAAGTCTAGTCCCAGAAGACTAGAGATAAAAGAAATCTAAGAGAACACCACCAAACCCTCTACTGATAGGAGAAGAGGTCTCAGAGTCTACGTGTCTGAGTAAATTGCAAGTTGGAGGCAGAGCATCGCCCCACAAGTTTTCTATTTCAAGGCTCATGAAACTCTTGAAGCAATGGTATATGGAACTGAATTAGAGTGGATTCATTATATGTGAAAGCGTTAGTCAGTAAGTCATGTCTGATTCTTTGTGATCCCATGGACAGCAGCCTGCCAGGCTCCTCTGTCCATGGGATTTCCCAGGCAAGGATACTGGGAGTGGGTAGCCATTTCCTTCTCCAGGGGACCCTTCTCAACCCAAGGATCGAATCTGGGTTCCCTGCATCTCCTGCTTTGCAAGCAGATTCTTTACTGTCTGAGCTACCAGGGAATGTATGTGAGTTTGTGGGTTGCATTGTGTATCCCCCAAATTCATATGCTGCAACCCCTCATACTTTAAAAGACAGCCAAATTTATAGATGGGGTCTTTACAAAGGTAGCTGAGCTAAAAGAGGTCATGAGGATGAGCTATAATCCAATACAATTGGAGGAAATTTGGAGACAGACATGTGCAGGGAGAATGCCATGTGAAGGTGAAGGCAGAGACAGGGTGAGGCTTCTGCTCTTCAAGGAACAGCAGAGATTGCCAACAAGCCACCAGGAGCTTGGGGGAGGGGTGGTCACAGAGAGGATTTTCTTCCACTGCCCTCAGAAGGAAACAACTTTGCCAGCACCTTGCTTGGTCTGCTGGTTTCTAGAACAGCAGGAAAGTTCTACAACCCTCCAGATAATCAGCACAACTCTCTCGACTCCCACCTGGAGGACTGACTAGATCTAGTTCCCCAGGCAAACCTGAGCCCAGAATCTATAGTACCACGTAAAGTTAAAGGCTAAGAGGACTTCACTTCTCCGCTCCAGCCCTTATCTCACCTCTGCAGAAGGCTGGACCTGAGAGAAAACTGGAGGTTATAGCAGGCAAACTCTACCCCAAGCTATGAGGCACTCAGAGGCTCACCTGGGGCATTTGGTACCTGTACACAGACAGATTTCCCTTTGCTTTGAACTGTATTAGAGATAAAAGAAATCTAAGAGAACACCACCAAACCCTCTACTGATAGGAGAAGAGGTCTCAGAGTCTACGTGTCTGAGTAAATTGCAAGTTGGAGGCAGAGCATCGCCCCACAAGTTTTCTATTTCAAGGCTCATGAAACTCTTGAAGCAATGGTATATGGAACTGAATTAGAGTGGATTCATTATATGTGAAAGCGTTAGTCAGTAAGTCATGTCTGATTCTTTGTGATCCCATGGACAGCAGCCTGCCAGGCTCCTCTGTCCATGGGATTTCAGGCAAGGATACTGGGAGTGGGTAGCCATTTCCTTCTCCAGGGACCCTTCTCAACCCAAGGATCGAATCTGGGTTCCCTGCATCTCCTGCTTTGCAAGCAGATTCTTTACTGTCTGAGCTACCAGGGAATGTATGTGAGTTTGTGGGTTGCATTGTGTATCCCCCAAATTCATATGCTGCAACCCCTCATACTTTAAAAGACAGCCAAATTTATAGATGGGGTCTTTACAAAGGTAGCTGAGCTAAAAGAGGTCATGAGGATGAGCTATAATCCAATACAATTGGAGGAAATTTGGAGACAGACATGTGCAGGGAGAATGCCATGTGAAGGTGAAGGCAGAGACAGGGTGAGGCTTCTGCTCTTCAAGGAACAGCAGAGATTGCCAACAAGCCACCAGGAGCTTGGGGGAGGGGTGGTCACAGAGAGGATTTTCTTCCACTGCCCTCAGAAGGAAACAACTTTGCCAGCACCTTGCTTGGTCTGCTGGTTTCTAGAACAGCAGGAAAGTTCTACAACCCTCCAGATAATCAGCACAACTCTCTCGACTCCCACCTGGAGGACTGACTAGATCTAGTTCCCCAGGCAAACCTGAGCCCAGAATCTATAGTACCACGTAAAGTTAAAGGCTAAGAGGACTTCACTTCTCCGCTCCAGCCCTTATCTCACCTCTGCAGAAGGCTGGACCTGAGAGAAAACTGGAGGTTATAGCAGGCAAACTCTACCCCAAGCTATGAGGCACTCAGAGGCTCACCTGGGGCATTTGGTACCTGTACACAGACAGATTTCCCTTTGCTTTGAACTGTATTTCCAGTTGCTTCAATGAATAAGATTTTCTAGTTGTTTTGCCAGTTAGTTCAGTATGTTTTTTTCTTTCTTTCTCTTCCAATGGGAAGATACAAATGACTCCAAAGAATAGAAAACTCTAAATTTGGAAATTGGGGCGGGGGGAGGCCATTTGGCCTATGCCTGAGCAAAATGCCTTGGCGCCAACAGGGTTGAAATGTGATCCTTACTCTGTTTTTTAGCGCAAGTTGCCTTTGGGTGATGCAATAGATAGCTTCTAGAATGTTTTTCATCTTACACCATGGGTGGGCTGCCTGGCATTCAATGTTCTGCATTAGGCAATACTGCATTAGGCAGTAAGTCTGAAGCTGACTCATTGAGACTCCCTCAACAGAAAGAGGAAACATTGGAATCATTTCCTGATCAAGTCAGTCATGGTACTGGATTCCTGACCAGTACACAGTCATTCCACTGAGGCCAGCTGGGCTCACTGTCTAAATGCTTCCAAGAACAACTCCACCATGAGCAAAACATCAACAGAACATTCACACTATTGAACACCCACTTCTGGGTGTGTCATGCAAGTGTTATCACAATACTTAAAGACAAAATAAATAATGTCTACTAAAGACCTTACTAGGCTAAATGTTCCAAATGCTTTTCATCTATTACTGTGTGTTTATCCTCACAAGCTTGTGAAGCAGACACTTTTATTGCTCCCCTTTACAGATGAGGGAACGGAGACAGAGACAGAGGGATTAGGGAAATTGTTCAACTTCACACATCTAGTAAAGGGCAGGTACAGAGTGTGAACTTAGGCTGAGTGCAGAGCTCACACTCTGCACTGGTAACCACCATGGTTGCTCATCTGTCTCCTCCCCCTCCTGCACCCCCACTGTTCACTTTTCAAGGTCAGGGACTATTCCTCTCTCAGCCTTGTCCTCTCATCCCCTGAATGTAATGATTGTCCTTGAAAGACCCAAACCCATCCGTGTCCCTGTGCCCTAACCAAGAAACAGTCTCTCCCTCCAGTAAGTTCCTCTTAGATCACTTGCCAATCTCTGCCCTACAGCTGGGTAGAAGATCTTCAACCTCCCTCCTCCCCCGAAAGTTGCAAAATTCATGGCTGAGTCACACCTGAAATTTCCTCAAAGCCCACCATATAACCATTTATGAAATAAATGAAAATAGGATCAGTTCTATGGCTTAATGCAGAATTTCAGGGCCTTCCTGAAAACCGGCCTGACTTGTATCCACCAAGACCACTATAATAGTGCCCCCTAGGAGAAGAGGAGGACATGAAATGTGATCCTTACTCTGTTTTTAGCGCAAGTTGCCTTTGGGTGATGCAATAGATAGCTTCTAGAATGTTTTTCATCTTACACCATGGGTGGGCTGCCTGGCATTCAATGTTCTGCATTAGGCAATACTGCATTAGGCAGTAAGTCTGAAGCTGACTCATTGAGACTCCCTCAACAGAAAGAGGAAACATTGGAATCATTTCCTGATCAAGTCAGTCATGGTACTGGATTCCTGACCAGTACACAGTCATTCCACTGAGGCCAGCTGGGCTCACTGTCTAAATGCTTCCAAGAACAACTCCACCATGAGCAAAACATCAACAGAACATTCACACTATTGAACACCCACTTCTGGGTGTGTCATGCAAGTGTTATCACAATACTTAAAGACAAAATAAATAATGTCTACTAAAGACCTTACTAGGCTAAATGTTCCAAATGCTTTTCATCTATTACTGTGTGTTTATCCTCACAAGCTTGTGAAGCAGACACTTTTATTGCTCCCCTTTACAGATGAGGGAACGGAGACAGAGACAGAGGGATTAGGGAAATTGTTCAACTTCACACATCTAGTAAAGGGCAGGTACAGAGTGTGAACTTAGGCTGAGTGCAGAGCTCACACTCTGCACTGGTAACCACCATGGTTGCTCATCTGTCTCCTCCCCCTCCTGCACCCCCACTGTTCACTTTTCAAGGTCAGGGACTATTCCTCTCTCAGCCTTGTCCTCTCATCCCCTGAATGTAATGATTGTCCTTGAAAGACCCAAACCCATCCGTGTCCCTGTGCCCTAACCAAGAAACAGTCTCTCCCTCCAGTAAGTTCCTCTTAGATCACTTGCCAATCTCTGCCCTACAGCTGGGTAGAAGATCTTCAACCTCCCTCCTCCCCCGAAAGTTGCAAAATTCATGGCTGAGTCACACCTGAAATTTCCTCAAAGCCCACCATATAACCATTTATGAAATAAATGAAAATAGGATCAGTTCTATGGCTTAATGCAGAATTTCAGGGCCTTCCTGAAAACCGGCCTGACTTGTATCCACCAAGACCACTATAATAGTGCCCCCTAGGAGAAGAGGAGGACATGAATTTCATTCTAGACCAGCGGTTCTCAAACTCAAGTAGGCTTCAGAATCCCCTGGAGGGCTCGCTCAAACATAGACTGCTGGGCCCCACCCCAGAATTTCTGATGCAGGAGGTCTAGGGTGGAGCCTGAGCTCTGTACTCTTCATAAGGTCCTGGGTAAAGCTGCAGGACCAGGGACCCACTTTTCAGAAGTACTACTCTGAGGAGGCTGGTGGACTACAGTCCATAAGGTCATAAAGAGTCCGCACAACTGAGCACACAGGTTACCACTACACTATCTAGATCCCAGCTTTGAAGAGCAGTAAGTATTTACAATACAAAGGAAAGTAGATAAAGCAGCAGCATTATAGTAAAGTAAGGGTAGGAAGGGATATAGGAAGCATGGAAGGTCAGACTTGTGCAGGTAATGTGAGCAGCTGGGTAAAGCTGGAGAATGAGATGCACAGGGTGGGGCCAGGGAAAATCAGCAGAAGAGAAACAGCTCAGCACCACCTTCAGATCATAAAATGATTTGGATAAAGCTTCTCAGAAGCCTAGGTCTCACTCCATATACTACCATCATACCCAGGAATCAGACCTAATGGCCAAACACCTTATTGTTCTACAGCCTCTAAACCATGACAGCTGCTATGTGCAGCTTCTCCGTGTAGTTGTGCAATACGGGGGGTTCAGCGGAACAGGAAGTGGGGCTTTAGCTTGGAGCCTGAGAGGTTGTTCTGAGCAGCAGGGCAGGAGAGTATAATTCTTCCTGAGCTGGAGAGCATAAGATTCTCTTTCCCATCCTTTGCCACCAGGAGCATGCATGCTAATAAAACCTCACAGCTTAAAAGTCATGACTATAACAAAAACAAACCTTCTCTTTTGCTCCTGGGTTGGCAAAAGATTATTCTAGACTGTGGGTTTCTTCCATTAATAGAAAAAATAGTTGGCCTCACATGTCCTATTCTACCTCAATGCTAAGAAAGCAATTTTTAAAAGGAAGAAGAAGGACAGGGACATTGTTGGTTCCTCAGCAAAATCTGCTTCACACCTTTCCAACAAAGAATTAGAAGGAGAGGGAGCAATGAAAAGACTCATGCCATAACCAGGTGCTGAGCAGGACTGGAAGGGTGGTGCTTTTGCCAGAAGGAGATGATGCAAAGGAGGCAGGAGGCTCTGCCCAGGGCCCAGGTTGAGCAGATTAAAGGAGCTGGAGGGATTGTACACCCAACTGGACTCGGGCGGTAAAGCAGGAGGTGGAGGCCTCTGCTCGGGAGAGGACGGCAGGAAAGGGAAATGAAGAAGTCATTAAAATGAAGACGCTTCTGCAGGGTCATTACATGACCAAAGCCAAAGAGGTTAGACAGTGAGGTGAGCGCTGGTGCAGACAGAAAACTTAGCAACAGAAAAGACCAGCAACTGACTGCACAGCAGGAAACCCAAGAGGGGACGTGAGAGGCATCAGAAGAGCCTGGACCGACAAGCTCAGGTTCACAATGTGACTTGCTTCTTCCCTTTAACTGCAGCATATACATTTATAATGAATGGATTCTTTTCAATTTGATCTGAGGGTCTGTCAGCTCGCAAGTATATGAGGAAGTACCTCCTTGCAGTCAGTCCACAAACAAACAAAAAAACACTATTTAAGGACACCAAAACAAAGCCCACATTATTTGCCAAGTAGTTCAGTGCTAGACTCATAATAACAAATAAAAGTGACCCTATGGTTAAGGTCTCAGTTCATGAACTGCTGGGATCACAGAATGGGGAATTTGGAATCTACCCTAAATAAGGCTAAATAATTTATTTACATAAAAACATTTAATAAGGGCCTGGTGCTGCACTCAGCTGGCCAAGTCCTCAAGTTGTTCAGCTGTGTAGTAATGTCGTCAGCTCAGGGATGACCTGTAAACATCGCATCCATTCAGTACGGTTCTTGACTGCAAGCCACCTGGCTCAGGACAATACAGAGCACAGACTTCACATCTTATTGTAAAAGGCAGAGGGTGGAAGGGAGGCCCGTGAGACCTCCATCGCTAGAGACAAGAAGTGATGAGTTCTGAACTGAAGCAGTATAAACAGAGGGATATCGTCATCTAAACCAGAGATGACAGAGGGGTACGTGGAGAGGGGGGTTCCTGAGGAGACCTCTTCATTTCTGCTGTCAGAACCTGGGAGATGGTGGTGCCATTTGTCGAGCTGAGAAAACAGGGGAAAGGGGTGATGGGGGAGAGAAGAAAGGGCTCAGTTCAAGCCAAGAGAACTGCAGGGGTTTGGCTCTGGCGCTCAGGAGACTGTTACGGCCTGGAGACATACGAACCATAGGAATACAAGAGGCAGTTGAAGCAAGGATTAGATGAGGGCCTCAAGCAAGCTAAACCGAGGTGGCGAGTGTCAGAACCGCACTGTGGCATACAAAATATCGACGGGACTATAGCTGTAGATTGTATGTGGCCTTAGACAAAAGACTGGATCCCAAGCACCCACAAGAGTTCCCTGGCTCATGGTTGCTGTGTGCTCTGGCAGCAGCTGGAGCGTCAGGTGATTTTGAGAGACCTGCTGCTGCCATCACTTTAAAATCATGATTCCTAGGCTGGTGTGACGAATGGCATGAGAAACTATCCCAAGATGTCAGAGAGGACACGCTTGTCTGCACCAGCACCCCTACAGGGTTTAGAAAAGAAACCCTTCCCTGCTATGTTAAGCAGCTGTTACAAAGCTTGCAGACAAAATTTCCGGGGGGCAGCTGCCATCACTCAGGTGGTGACTACAGACCTGCCTCATATATCATCTCTTTAACCACTACTCTTTGGGGCTTATTTTTTTATCATTCTCAAGCAATTCAAATGCTGGTCATCCAGAAAATTCATTCCTTTTCTTCCTACAGGCACAGGGCACAGAAATGAAAAAAAAATGCCTTCTGAATGGGGAATTTGGAATCTACCCTAAATAAGGCTAAATAATTTATTTACATAAAAACATTTAATAAGGGCCTGGTGCTGCACTCAGCTGGCCAAGTCCTCAAGTTGTTCAGCTGTGTAGTAATGTCGTCAGCTCAGGGATGACCTGTAAACATCGCATCCATTCAGTACGGTTCTTGACTGCAAGCCACCTGGCTCAGGACAATACAGAGCACAGACTTCACATCTTATTGTAAAAGGCAGAGGGTGGAAGGGAGGCCCGTGAGACCTCCATCGCTAGAGACAAGAAGTGATGAGTTCTGAACTGAAGCAGTATAAACAGAGGGATATCGTCATCTAAACCAGAGATGACAGAGGGGTACGTGGAGAGGGGGGTTCCTGAGGAGACCTCTTCATTTCTGCTGTCAGAACCTGGGAGATGGTGGTGCCATTTGTCGAGCTGAGAAAACAGGGGAAAGGGGTGATGGGGGAGAGAAGAAAGGGCTCAGTTCAAGCCAAGAGAACTGCAGGGGTTTGGCTCTGGCGCTCAGGAGACTGTTACGGCCTGGAGACATACGAACCATAGGAATACAAGAGGCAGTTGAAGCAAGGATTAGATGAGGGCCTCAAGCAAGCTAAACCGAGGTGGCGAGTGTCAGAACCGCACTGTGGCATACAAAATATCGACGGGACTATAGCTGTAGATTGTATGTGGCCTTAGACAAAAGACTGGATCCCAAGCACCCACAAGAGTTCCCTGGCTCATGGTTGCTGTGTGCTCTGGCAGCAGCTGGAGCGTCAGGTGATTTTGAGAGACCTGCTGCTGCCATCACTTTAAAATCATGATTCCTAGGCTGGTGTGACGAATGGCATGAGAAACTATCCCAAGATGTCAGAGAGGACACGCTTGTCTGCACCAGCACCCCTACAGGGTTTAGAAAAGAAACCCTTCCCTGCTATGTTAAGCAGCTGTTACAAAGCTTGCAGACAAAATTTCCGGGGGGCAGCTGCCATCACTCAGGTGGTGACTACAGACCTGCCTCATATATCATCTCTTTAACCACTACTCTTTGGGGCTTATTTTTTTATCATTCTCAAGCAATTCAAATGCTGGTCATCCAGAAAATTCATTCCTTTTCTTCCTACAGGCACAGGGCACAGAAATGAAATTACTAATACAACTGAGCCAAAACGGATTGAAGAATGCCTTTCTGTTCTACAGCAAACTCAAGTCTCTAAGCTCCTGTGCAGGTCTAAACATCAAGGAATTGATCATATCCAGCAGGAAAAGAGAGAGAAAATCTGTCATTCTTTTGGAAACGTCAAATTAAGTTCTAGAGCTATTCGCACCTTAAAAGATCATGGTGCCACTTCAGTGGTTGAATGGTCTGAATGTTTGTGTCCCTCCTGGAGTTCACATGCTGACATTGTAACCCTCAGTGTGATGTCTTTGGGAGATAACCGGATTTGGAAGAGTTTATGAGGGTGGGGCCCTCATAAACAGATTAGTGTCCATAGCAAAAGAAAAAGATAAAGATTCATTCTCTCCCTCTACCTTTCTTCTTCTCTCACTCTCTTACACGGAGGAGAGACCACGTGAGCACACAATGAGAAGGTGGTGACCATCTACAAGCCAGGAAACTGGTCTTCATGGGAACTAAATCTTGCTAGCATCCTTATCTTGGGTTTTCCAGCCCACAACAACACTGTGAGAAATAAATGTCTGTTATTTTTGAAGTCACCCAATCTATGGAATCTCATTAAGGCAGCCCAAGTTCAGACAGTAGGTTTCAAAATCTGTTGTTCTACAAATTACCAGAGGTATTTGCCCTCAACACAATATCTGAGAGTCCTTTCCCAGGGTGGGTCCCATATACCTCCATAATTCAACCTTTCCAGGTAATTCCCAAACAAGTGATCCACAGAAATACTAAGAAATACTTTCTCTTGCTTCTTCTCCCCACAAGTCACCCCCACAGCCCAGCTGCAGTCCACAGCTGACTGCATTTCTGGAGCGAAATGGAAACACACATCAGACCCACCAGAAGATCTATGGTATAACATTAGCTAGCAGTGAGTAATCAGCATGGGTAATTTGGTAAAAACTGATCAAAAGACTTGACTCCAAGGCATCCCCATGGTATAACATAGGGCTTTTTTCTTTGGGGCTTATTTTTTTATCATTCTCAAGCAATTCAAATGCTGGTCATCCAGAAAATTCATTCCTTTTCTTCCTACAGGCACAGGGCACAGAAATGAAATTACTAATACAACTGAGCCAAAACGGATTGAAGAATGCCTTTCTGTTCTACAGCAAACTCAAGTCTCTAAGCTCCTGTGCAGGTCTAAACATCAAGGAATTGATCATATCCAGCAGGAAAAGAGAGAGAAAATCTGTCATTCTTTTGGAAACGTCAAATTAAGTTCTAGAGCTATTCGCACCTTAAAAGATCATGGTGCCACTTCAGTGGTTGAATGGTCTGAATGTTTGTGTCCCTCCTGGAGTTCACATGCTGACATTGTAACCCTCAGTGTGATGTCTTTGGGAGATAACCGGATTTGGAAGAGTTTATGAGGGTGGGGCCCTCATAAACAGATTAGTGTCCATAGAAAAAGAAAAGATAAAGATTCATTCTCTCCCTCTACCTTTCTTCTTCTCTCACTCTCTTACACGGAGGAGAGACCACGTGAGCACACAATGAGAAGGTGGTGACCATCTACAAGCCAGGAAACTGGTCTTCATGGGAACCAAATCTTGCTAGCATCCTTATCTTGGGTTTTCCAGCCCACAACAACACTGTGAGAAATAAATGTCTGTTATTTTTGAAGTCACCCAATCTATGGAATCTCATTAAGGCAGCCCAAGTTCAGACAGTAGGTTTCAAAATCTGTTGTTCTACAAATTACCAGAGGTATTTGCCCTCAACACAATATCTGAGAGTCCTTTCCCAGGGTGGGTCCCATATACCTCCATAATTCAACCTTTCCAGGTAATTCCCAAACAAGTGATCCACAGAAATACTAAGAAATACTTTCTCTTGCTTCTTCTCCCCACAAGTCACCCCCACAGCCCAGCTGCAGTCCACAGCTGACTGCATTTCTGGAGCGAAAATGGAAACACACATCAGACCCACCAGAAGATCTATGGTATAACATTAGCTAGCAGTGAGTAATCAGCATGGGTAATTTGGTATAAAAACTGATCAAAAGACTTCCCGACTCCACATGTGCCAATCAAGACCAACTGATCAGGGTTTGTTTTTTTCATCTGGAAAAAGGTCAAGCAGCTGCCCGCTTGCTTTTTTCTCTGCAGGGCCATTTTTGAAAGTTCATCTGCTCTAAACACCTGTTCACAAGCAAAATGGATCCGTGCAGGAAAAAGACTGTGAGACCACACTGCAGAGGTGACGTGTATTAAACTCTTTTCCATGTTTTGTTTTCCTTTGATGGAAAAGAAAATGTGAATAGTAGTTTCTTCTTTCAATAATTCAAAATTGTGGTTAAAAAAAAAAGTATTTTGACATTTTCACAATAATCATCAAATTTCTATTCAGTATTCCGATCATATTGGTCTCTTTTTTGTCAATGTCATAACATACATTTTTAGAGTACTTTCAACATAAATGTTTTATTTCATGATCTCCCTTATTTACTCAACATTTTGCAATTTACTAAGTTTACTTCTATTTTTCAGTCTTCATGATAACCTTCAGACAGATAAGACATACAATATTACCCCCAGGCCAGTTGTATTAAACCCCGCCTTGGGCCAGGGCACCAGCCTGGGTTCCAATCTCAGCTCTCCTCCTTACTTTCCATGTGCTGTTGGGCAACTTAACACCCCTTTGTCTCAGTTTCCTTATCTGTGGAAAAAAGGCAACAATGTCTACCTCATAGTCTTGTCATAATGATTAACAGTTAATATCTCTAAAGTGCCCAGTATATAACAAACAGTATGACAAAGCGCGAAACAAAGTTAAATTCTGTAAGCATTCAAGGGTGGACAACACGTCAGGGCCCAAATGAGACAAGAGATGATGTCCTCAAGGAGCTCCCAGGGTTGTGCTGAGAGGGAGGCAGATATTCCACAAACTTTAGACAACATCTTAGTTGCCATGAGAGGACAGTCGGAATATATTGGACTGAGGGGAGGCAACATGATGGGAGCAGATACCAGCACAGAACAGAATACTGAAGGAGAAGCAGAAATCTGCCAGGCAAACTGGATGGAGGTCAGAGGGAGAAGGTAGGTGTTTAGGCCAAGGATACAGTATGTATGTGCAGTGGTCGCTCAGTGGTGTCCAACTCTTTGCGGCCCCATGGACTGTAGCCGACGAGGCTCCTCTGACTGTGGAATTCTCCAGGCAAGAATACTGGGGTGGGTAACCATTCTCTTCTTCAGAGGATCTTCCCAGTCCAGGAATGGAACCTGGGTGTGCCACATTGGAGGCAGATTCTTTATGATCCGGACCACCAGAGAAGAACACAGTATGTCTGGATAGAAAGTGATGACAGGTAAAGAGAACTTTTCAGGTGCTGCTGCTGCATCACTAAGCAGGATGGACATGAGCAGGCTGATCAGTTAAGTCTGTGGAGAATGGGGATGAGACACCAGAGACCTGGGAGTGTGGTGCTGATGCAGCAAAGGCACAGAAGTGGACGGGATCCAGGATTGAAGCTGCCCGGCTCAGAAGAGAGGGAGAGCTGACCCTTGTTCTGAAAGTGCTCTAGAGGCAAATTCACACGTGGCAAAAGTGTTTGAAAAGTTGAGGTTCAGACCAAACTGCAGGCTGTTATGATCTCAGTCAGGAAGTGGAGGAGTGAGGGAAAGAGGCTCTCCTCTGTTCCTGCTTCCCACCCCGCAACAAAGCAGCCAGGGGGTGCACCCACCGCTCTCCTTTGCCTGCCTCATGCCCAGGAACTCTGCAGGTGGTGCAGCTGTTTGCTAAAATGCTCACTCCCATTTGTTCTTCTCTTTCGCCTTTGCGACTTGAAATAGGTCATCCAAGGTAGTGCTTCCTCAACTCGGGGATTTTTCCAGTAATGAAAACAGAAGCTATCTGAAGACCAGAGCTCTTGGAAAAGAATGGAATCATTGAGGAGACTATGAAAGGGGGTTCTTAAGAGCAGCTGGATGGGGGTAGGGATGTCCCTTTGAATTAGAAACCTATCCAGGCAAGTGGAGAGAACAAGATGGCAAGTGATGGCAGCGTGGCTGCCTGGAGAGCAGAACCCAGGCAAGAACAGTTCTCGGTCACAGTCAAGATGCTCAGGTCCCAGGCATGGCACACACTCCCTGACAGGGGCTAGTAACTGAAAATGCTCTGAGACTCATAAGACCCCTGTCAGGCCTTGACTCTACCTGGTCAAAGGAAATAAGGTCTAATAATTAATTCACCACCAGGGAGAGGGAAAAAAACATAGATTCAGGTGAATTTCATTGAAGAAGAGCTTCCCTGATAGCTCACCCTCTGTGAAGCTCCCCCCCTCTGAAGACTCTGAAGGCCCACAGGCTACCCATCTGTCATGAAAGAACTCAAATGTCACGTGCCAGGTGGAGTCTTCATTCTTAGCGTAGAGAGAGCAGTGTCTCTTCGTCACACATTATGGTTGGCCCTGTGCACATGTGGATAGTCTATTAACCCGCCAGTTTCTAGAGAGGATGCCATTCACCACAGAGTGCCTCCTCCCACTTGTTCCAGTGCACATAGTAGGTTTACACTAAATATAAAAATTTTGCTGAACTGAGAAAATAAGAAGATGCACTGTGTGAATAGTGAGACTTTGTTACTTTAAGAATGATAACTCAAGATCTATGAGTCACATCTTTAAAATTCTGTTAGAACTTTTCCTCATCCAAAGCATGATTCCTACAGATGAAGTGCTGTTTACTAATAGACTCAGTCTCGCCTACCTTTTGGGCAGATTAGTCAGCAAAGGTGAAGCATCACTATGTCATGTCAGTGACATAAGTGGAGGAGTGAGGAAAGAGGCTCTCCTCTGTTCCTGCTTCCCACCCCGCAACAAAGCGCATCTATGCCAGGAACTCTGCAGGTGGTGCAGCTGTTTGCTAAAATGCTCACTCCCATTTGTTCTTCTCTTCGCCTTTGCGACTTGAAATAGGTCATCCAAGGTAGTGCTTCCTCAACTCGGGGATTTTTCCAGTAATGAAAACAGAAGCTATCTGAAGACCAGAGCTCTTGGAAAAGAATGGAATCATTGAGGAGACTATGAAAGGGGGTTCTTAAGAGCAGCTGGATGGGGGTAGGGATGTCCCTTTGAATTAGAAACCTATCCAGGCAAGTGGAGAGAACAAGATGGCAAGTGATGGCAGCGTGGCTGCCTGGAGAGCAGAACCCAGGCAAGAACAGTTCTCGGTCACAGTCAAGATGCTCAGGTCCCAGGCATGGCACACACTCCCTGACAGGGGCTAGTAACTGAAAATGCTCTGAGACTCATAAGACCCCTGTCAGGCCTTGACTCTACCTGGTCAAAGGAAATAAGGTCTAATAATTAATTCACCACCAGGGAGAGGGAAAAAAACATAGATTCAGGTGAATTTCATTGAAGAAGAGCTTCCCTGATAGCTCACCCTCTGTGAAGCTCCCCCCCTCTGAAGACTCTGAAGGCCCACAGGCTACCCATCTGTCATGAAAGAACTCAAATGTCACGTGCCAGGTGGAGTCTTCATTCTTAGCGTAGAGAGAGCAGTGTCTCTTCGTCACACATTATGGTTGGCCCTGTGCACATGTGGATAGTCTATTAACCCGCCAGTTTCTAGAGAGGATGCCATTCACCACAGAGTGCCTCCTCCCACTTGTTCCAGTGCACATAGTAGGTTTACACTAAATATAAAAATTTTGCTGAACTGAGAAAATAAGAAGATGCACTGTGTGAATAGTGAGACTTTGTTACTTTAAGAATGATAACTCAAGATCTATGAGTCACATCTTTAAAATTCTGTTAGAACTTTTCCTCATCCAAAGCATGATTCCTACAGATGAAGTGCTGTTTACTAATAGACTCAGTCTCGCCTACCTTTTGGGCAGATTAGTCAGCAAAAGGTGAAGCACTCATTTGCTACGTGTCATGTCAGTGACATCCAGGCATAGTTCTACAGTCTTAAAATGGGAATAGGAGTCTCAGGAGTGTAGTAAGCAAAGTGAACGGTGTGCTGGGAAGCTCTCTGCAGACATGAGAGCTTCACACACGTGTTTTTCAGTGGTACTGAGACAGATGTCATCTGCCATCCCATAACCATGAGCAAGGGGGGGAAAACCCATTTGCACCCTTCAGTATGTCCTAGCTGAGTTCCCTTGGTTGCCTTGATCTGAATTTGCACCCCTCTCTTTCAAAGAAGCTGAAAAGATTTTGCAGAGAAATCTAGTGCAAGTGACTGATGCCAGCATTTCTTATCAGATGCACTCGTTATTGGCTCCTTGCAAGCAATGCTGCAGAGCTTTTCTGGCTGTTTGCATTTCCAGAACCAGCAAACAGATGAGGGAGGGGCCCAGGGCAAATGGTGGACAGAATAAGAGAGCATGACAGCCCATCTTAAGAGAAGAGGGGTCGCTTTCCCTTTGAAGCTGGTACACTGCAGAAAGGGAGGAAGTGAGTGGAGCAGAGAGACCACTGCACCAGGAGGCACAAAGCCTGAGCATGAGGCCCTCCCTTCACTCTGACTAAGGTGGGTGATGCTGCCTCAGTCACCCAACCATGCTGCTCCTCCACTTCCTGTCTGTTACGGGGAGAAATGATTGCCCCATGGACCAATTGCAAGCCTTCTTAGACTTTAAAGGCTGCTACTGCTTAGTCACTTCAGTCATATAAAACTCTGTGTGACCCCATGGACTGCAGCCCATCAGACTCTTCTGTCCATGGAATTCTCCAAGCAAAAACACTAGAGTGGGTTTGCATGCCCTCCTCAGGGGATCTTCCCAACTCAGGGATGGAGTCCAGGTCTCCTGCATTGCATGCAGATTCCTCACCACTGAGCCATCACGGAAGCCTCATATCTGTGTTTGAGACCCTATGGACTGTAGCTTGCCAGACTTCTCCATCTATGGAATTTTCCAGGCAAGAATACTGGAGTGGATTGCATGATTCCTACAGATGAAGTGCTGTTTACTAAGACTCAGTCTCGCCTACCTTTTGGGCAGATTAGTCAGCAAAAGGTGAAGCACTCATTTGCTACGTGTCATGTCAGTGACATCCAGGCATAGTTCTACAGTCTTAAAATGGGAATAGGAGTCTCAGGAGTGTAGTAAGCAAAGTGAACGGTGTGCTGGGAAGCTCTCTGCAGACATGAGAGCTTCACACACGTGTTTTTCAGTGGTACTGAGACAGATGTCATCTGCCATCCCATAACCATGAGCAAGGGGGGGAAAACCCATTTGCACCCTTCAGTATGTCCTAGCTGAGTTCCCTTGGTTGCCTTGATCTGAATTTGCACCCCTCTCTTTCAAAGAAGCTGAAAAGATTTTGCAGAGAAATCTAGTGCAAGTGACTGATGCCAGCATTTCTTATCAGATGCACTCGTTATTGGCTCCTTGCAAGCAATGCTGCAGAGCTTTTCTGGCTGTTTGCATTTCCAGAACCAGCAAACAGATGAGGGAGGGGCCCAGGGCAAATGGTGGACAGAATAAGAGAGCATGACAGCCCATCTTAAGAGAAGAGGGGTCGCTTTCCCTTTGAAGCTGGTACACTGCAGAAAGGGAGGAAGTGAGTGGAGCAGAGAGACCACTGCACCAGGAGGCACAAAGCCTGAGCATGAGGCCCTCCCTTCACTCTGACTAAGGTGGGTGATGCTGCCTCAGTCACCCAACCATGCTGCTCCTCCACTTCCTGTCTGTTACGGGGAGAAATGATTGCCCCATGGACCAATTGCAAGCCTTCTTAGACTTTAAAGGCTGCTACTGCTTAGTCACTTCAGTCATATAAAACTCTGTGTGACCCCATGGACTGCAGCCCATCAGACTCTTCTGTCCATGGAATTCTCCAAGCAAAAACACTAGAGTGGGTTTGCATGCCCTCCTCCAGGGGGATCTTCCCAACTCAGGGATGGAGTCCAGGTCTCCTGCATTGCATGCAGATTCCTCACCACTGAGCCATCACGGAAGCCTCATATCTGTGTTTGAGACCCTATGGACTGTAGCTTGCCAGACTTCTCCATCTATGGAATTTTCCAGGCAAGAATACTGGAGTGGATTGCCATTTTTCTTCTCCAAAATGCTAGGGTCTTAGTCAATGTAAATTCTAGCCTACTCTGGATGGGGCATTTCTAATAAGCTCCTGGATGATGCAGAGCTACTGGTTTACAGACATCATTTCAACCACAAGGCCATATAGGATTGCAGAGGAGACAATGAGGTAAGGGATAGGAAAATGCATTATACATGCAACTAATATATTAAGGAAGGCAATTATGAGAAGCAATAACAGAAACAGGTGCTTTCTTTGAGTCAACATTTCTGGGTACAGTACAGCACTTCCTAGGGGTGCCTGCATACCCCACTCTACCCAGCAGAGCTGAAACTCCTCCCCACCTCTCAGTCTGTTCTCAAGGCAGCTGGTTCCAGCCCAAGGGCTGACTTCTGCAGCTGACAGAAGCAGTGGGATTAGCTTTTTCCAGGAGGCAGCCGGTGAATGCAGTGATTTAGCAATGCAATGAAATCCCTGAAGGTTACTTGCGGGGGCTCTGAGGAACCTTGTGGAAAAACACACAGTTCCTTTAAAAACGAAACTCAGTGTAGCTCTCCAGCAGTTTTTCAGAGGTTTCCACTGGACTCGCAAATAGGATAGAGAGAACCCCACCTCTTGCAAACTCGTTTGTATTTCTGTTTTTCCCATCAGTAATGCCAGGTTCTTGCAACATCAGAAGAGATGTTCATATTTCCTACTGGGAAATTATCTGTATCATCCCAAATTTCTGGTATACAAGGTACACAAGCAGGTCAACTCCCAGCCCCAGCTCAGAATTCCAGAGTATTTATTGTTAACCTGGCCAACTCCAGTGCTTGTCATCTGAAGGAACTAGTTTTGGTCGGAAGCACCCTAGGTCTGGGAGACAGTTGGCTGACTAGTCCCAAGAGTGTCCTCTTCTACACCCAAGATCTGTCTGTGATAGAAGCTGCCAGCAGGAGAAATGGGCCAGGGGATAGAGAAGTACAGTGGCTTCATCAGCCCTCATCTCCAACCTTCTCTCCTGACTGACTTCATAGCCTTCTTACTGCTCAGCACACAGGCTGGGCACACTCCTACCTCAGAGCACCTGCCCTGTCTCTTTCTTCAGCCTGGAATGCTGTTCTCCCAAACAATCAGGTCCTGCTTGCTCATGGCTTGATCCCTTACCTATCCAGATCCTTGTCCAAATGTCACCTATTCAGTGAGATCTTCCATGACCCACCTAAGAAAATTCTAAATGAATCGCTCAATTCCTCTTAGAATTCCCTTCACACCTTCCCAGCTCATCTTTTTCCCCCATGGTACCTTATACCATCTGACATACACAAAATGTTTTACTTCTCCCCTTGGTAGAAGACAAACTCCACAAAGTTAGACAGTTTTGTCAATTTTTTTTACTTTCTTACGTAGACCAGTGCTTAGCACACAACAGGTCTCCAAAAATATTAATGGCTGAATAAATAAACCTTTTAATCAAGTAACTAATTAATAATTGGGCTAAGTCTTGAACTTCAGGCAATGTGGCTGCTCATCAGAGCTATGTGAATTTTTCTAACAAAATTGTTTACTTAAAAATTTAGTGTCCTGGAGTGCAGGACAAAAAAAGAGCTCGTATATCTAAATTGTATTATGGTCTATGGCTATGTAGCTATATAAATTCACATAGGCTCCTCTCCTAGCCTTAGTCTCTCACATAAAATGTAGGAATTATGCAAGATTCTTAAGTCTCTTCTAAACATCAACATGATATAATACTAAAAGTACAAATAGCAGGGCTTCATACACAGCAATAACAATAAAAGTATTTACCGAGTAGACTGTGGGTAGGATAGTATGACTGAGACTCGAGAGCTGTTAAGGTGCTAAACATAGACTTTGGCTCCAATATAGCTTACTTACTATCAAGAGAAAAAAGAAAAAAATAATGAAAATTTAAATATTAATCCAAAAGATTGATTAGATTCTTACATTGAATGGGAATAATGAATTCTAATATTCCTGCCAGCTCTATAATTTACCTTTACTTCTCTGGAGATTTGAAAGGGTTAGATACTTGCCAAAGATGATCAAATAGCAACAGAGAGCTTACCATTTTTATCATCCCCTCCACAAAGGTGATGCTCACTTCTATTTTTCAAAGAGAAACCACATAACGCTGGTGAGAAGACCCGGATGTCAACAGCCCCTCAAGCTCTCCAAGGGTTCATCATACTGTTCATCTCCTTTTAAAATACTCCTTTGTCTCTTTCAGAAAATCTCTTTACGCTAATGCTATTAAGAGAATTATGCGTGATGCGATGACTTCTCTCATCCTGTCTAAAGATGTGTATGCTAACTTTGTCTTAAGACCTTAAAACACTGCCATCACTATTTCTGAATGTGACCCACAATGCATTTTTAGCTTTCAAATGTTTTCTTTCTGCTCCTTTCTGGTTTTTAATTCTTACCTACCACCAAACACCAGCCATATCGTTTTTTCCTGGATTCAGGTTTTACATGTCAGATGAGAGCTTGGGCAACACAGCATCCAGGCCATTTGCAACTCTAGCATTTCTTTCTACTTAGTGTTTATCACAACAAGAAAATCTATCTGGACCTCTCTGTCCTTTCCTTTCCCACACAATCTGAATTCACAGAAAAGGAGGTAGTTAGGGGTGACCATGGCTCTCAGACAGCAATACGTGCTGGGACACTAACATGACTGCTCGGTATGAAAAATTCCAAGTAATAATGTTTGGTTGTGGTGGGGTGCGAGACATCCACTCCTACACATTTATTTCTAGCTCGTGAGAGAAGAGCACAATGATCTAGGGCATAACAAAAAGATGTCTAACTGCTAATCATCTGTAATCGACAAATCTATTCGTCCTTGGTCACACTGGCAGAAAGCCAGTGATGTAACAGAATAAGTCATCATCTGCAAGATGTTGAAAAAGGTACAGTTCCCAATTTATCCTGAGCTTGACCTTCCATTCAAACGTTAATTTAATTTTGTGTAGTGACCAATGAAATCCACTGCACATTCGACCACGAAGTCAAGCACTCAGAAGGAGGGCAGAAAGATGGAACAGCCATACTGGAAGAGTCAACGGCCCTTCCTGCAAATTCTCTCTCCTCCATTCTCTCTGAGCTTCTGGTTCCTTTGCAGTAGGATGAGGGGCTGGTGAGGCAATTCCCAGGTCTTCTGAGTCAGTCACTTCATTGTACCTCACCATTTTCATTGCAAAAGAAATCTGCTTGAATCGATCTGCCTCAAAGGTAACAAAAGTTTATAACCTGTGAGATCATTTTATTCAGACACAAGAAGAGATAACTTAAAAACCCAATGGGGCTTCCCCTGGTGGTCCAGTGGGTAAGGACACTGCCTTGCAGTGCAAGGGGCGCCGGTTCGATCCCTGGCCTGGGAAGATCCCACGTGCCGCAGAGCGGCTGGACCAATGTGTCCAATTACCGAGCCGGAGCTCTGGCGCGCATGCGCCCAGAGCCGGTGCTCTGCAACAACAGAGGCCACCGTGCTGGGAGGCCCACAGGAGCCAAAGAACAAAGACGGATGAAAATAGAGCAATGAAAGACAAATAGAAGTGGCTCGCCTGCTCCCCTCCCTCCCCACCCCACACCCCAAAAGATAAATAAATAAAATAAAAAAAAAAACAAACCCAATGATCATCAATTCCGGTCTTAAAAGATGAATTAAGACTCAGCGAGAGTTCCCCCTTGTTGGGTTTCTGCCCCATAACCACTAGCAGAGACAAAAATCTCTCCTTTCTGGGCTGGAAGGGGAAACTATAGTGCTCTTCACAAAATCACTTCAAAGCCTGAGGGTGGTAATTAACACATTTCCTGTGCTCCCTCTTTTTCAGGTTAAGCAACTTTAATTTCTTAACCTGTTATTAAAGTGCTCCTTTTATTCGCACACTCTATTTTTACTAAGTTCTTCTAAACTGCAGAGTCCAGAAATGGACACAGTGCTTTAAAAACATCCATATAATATAAACTGTAACCAAAGATCACATTCACGTACCCAGAGAAATTATGCATCTTTAAATAAATTGTAGCCACAGTTACTGAAATTTAAGATTTGCTCTATTTAATGTGCTCTGATAAAATAAAATTAGAATTTTATTCTGCAATAAAAGAAACCTAAATAAAGCCATGTAGCATCATAATAAAAAGACACGTTTCCTCTTTTAAAAGATTTGTCACTGAAAATGAGGCGGTGACAGAGTAATGACTTCTCAGCACCATATTTCCTTATTTTATAGGTGGAAGTCACCTACCACAGCATGTAGTACCACAAAAGAGTCACGCTTCTTTGAATATTAGCAATGTACAGTTCTAGCAACTTTGGAAGCTGCATTGATTATTTTAAAAGGCATTCAAAGAAAAATACTGTGTGAACAGCAAAACAGAGATGGGGAAGTCTGCTATTAAATGACAATCTACTGGCTGCAATCATTAAAAAGACATTGGCTGTGACACAGTGACAAAAATCTCATCCAGGAGACCACAGTTACAGTCCTGATTTTGGACTTGGGTAAGATACTTCTTTTGTGAAGATAGCCTTTTTTTTTTTTGACAAGGGACATATTGTATTCAGTATCTCTCAGGTTAGGTAATTCAATTGAGGTTTCTTCTAGCTTTGTGATCACAAATCAATATGCTATTCCTAAGAGTTAAATTCACCTTGAAAATATACATGGAATTAAATGCCTATATTATACAAGTTAGGGCATTTCTTATAGCCTTTTCATTTTAAAAATGGATAGTTAATAGGATGATATTATGCTCAAATATAAAAATTAATCCATGTCAGTTTGAGCAAAACTCTCAGAAATTTGAGAGTTAGGATACCACCTTAATTTAAAAATACAGTTATGTCTTACTGGCATTGCTTGGGCTTCAGGTGTCTTAGGGATTCCAAACTGATTTCCTAAAGATGGCATTTTGTTCTAAACCTGTCAGAGTCAGTGCTGTATTTAAACAGGATAGTATATGGGAAAACATTTATAATCTATAAAGCACTATAAAGATGCTGTATTTTTTACCTCCCCTCCATCTTCTCAGCAAAATTAATATCTCCTTACCCTGTACTGTAGGAAAGCTGTTTCATCTCTCTTATAAATTTTTAATCCATGCTCTTGTCTACACTATGCCAACCATCCCTTCAAGTAGGAATTCTCTAACTCACTTGATCATCTACAGGGCTTAGCATACTGTGAGATTTGTAACAAATACTCAATACTTTTTGAAGGAAAACAAGAATTAAAATTACTAGAGAATATATAACAAAACGTGCTTTGGCTATCTTTGATATAATTTCTCATACAGAATCTCATCTGTTGTTAGACCTTAGCCTCCTCTTTAAATATATACATTCCTCCCAGAGAAAAGAGGAAAATTCAGAGGATAGGAGATTCCAGTAGTTAACTGTCAGTGCTTGAAGGGTTAAGCCTTGGAATATTCTTTAGAATAATTTCTTAAAATTATGTAGTCAAGATATGGGGGCGGGGGCAGTATAAGGGGTGAGGAAGTGGGAGGTACAAACTACTGGGTGTAAGAGTAACATTTCAGGCTGTGACACAGTGACAAATCTCATCCAGGAGACCACAGTTACAGTCCTGATTTTGGACTTGGGTAAGATACTTCTTTTGTGAAGATAGCCTTTTTTTTGACAAGGGACATATTGTATTCAGTATCTCTCAGGTTAGGTAATTCAATTGAGGTTTCTTCTAGCTTTGTGATCACAAATCAATATGCTATTCCTAAGAGTTAAATTCACCTTGAAAATATACATGGAATTAAATGCCTATATTATACAAGTTAGGGCATTTCTTATAGCCTTTTCATTTTAAAAATGGATAGTTAATAGGATGATATTATGCTCAAATATAAAAATTAATCCATGTCAGTTTGAGCAAAACTCTCAGAAATTTGAGAGTTAGGATACCACCTTAATTTAAAAATACAGTTATGTCTTACTGGCATTGCTTGGGCTTCAGGTGTCTTAGGGATTCCAAACTGATTTCCTAAAGATGGCATTTTGTTCTAAACCTGTCAGAGTCAGTGCTGTATTTAAACAGGATAGTATATGGGAAAACATTTATAATCTATAAAGCACTATAAAGATGCTGTATTTTTTACCTCCCCTCCATCTTCTCAGCAAAATTAATATCTCCTTACCCTGTACTGTAGGAAAGCTGTTTCATCTCTCTTATAAATTTTTAATCCATGCTCTTGTCTACACTATGCCAACCATCCCTTCAAGTAGGAATTCTCTAACTCACTTGATCATCTACAGGGCTTAGCATACTGTGAGATTTGTAACAAATACTCAATACTTTTTGAAGGAAAACAAGAATTAAAATTACTAGAGAATATATAACAAAACGTGCTTTGGCTATCTTTGATATAATTTCTCATACAGAATCTCATCTGTTGTTAGACCTTAGCCTCCTCTTTAAATATATACATTCCTTCCAGAGAAAAGAGGAAAATTCAGAGGATAGGAGATTCCAGTAGTTAACTGTCAGTGCTTGAAGGATTAAGCCTTGGAATATTCTTTAGAATAATTTCTTAAAATTATGTAGTCAAGATATGGGGGTATAAGTATAAGGGGTGAGGAAGTGGGAGGTACAAACTACTGGGTGTAAGAGTAACATTTCAGGATGTACTGTTCAAACAAGGAATACAGCCAATACTCTGTATTAACATACAAAGAAACTCATCTTTAAAAAGTGTATGACAGGGCTTCCCTGGTAACTCAGTGGTAAAGAGTTCACCTGCCAATACAGGAGATGTGAGTTTGATCTCTGATCTGGGAAGACCCCACATGTTGCGGAGCAACTAAGGCCGTGAGCCACAACTATGGAGCCTGTGCTCTAGAGCCTCGGAGCCGCAACTATGGAGCCCATGGGCCACAACTACTGAAGCCCGTGTGCCCTAGAGCCTGAGTTCCACAACAGGAGAAGTCACAGCAACAAGAAGCCTGCTCACCTCAACGAGAGAGCAACCCCCACTCCCTGTAACTAGAGACAAGTCTGTAGCAGCAATGAAAACCAAGAACAGCCAAAATTAAATTGAAAATTTTTAAAAAGAATTACATTCAACTTCTAAAAAAAAGTGTATGGCACTAAAAAATGTTTAAATCAAATGTAGAAAGTATGATCAGATTCATGTTAATGACAAAATGCATGTTAGAAAAAATCAAAGCTACATGAATGTGAAAGAATTTGGAAGCAATATTAGGAGTGGCTGTCCTTAAGTGGAGACTGCAATATTCTCTAACACTTTAAACTTTCATATGAAAAATATAAGTTCCTGTAAAGAAAAAGACGTAAAATCATATAAATACATATAGAGAGAGATATATATTGAAAGGGGGGTTCATAGTTGGTAAAACTTCTGCTTCAGTAATGTAAACATAATGACATCCTTAAATAAATAATAATCTCTTATCAGCTAGACTCAAGAAAAACCACAGATCTTTTCCAAGTGGAGGAAAGCCTCTATATTATCATTTCTTTAGCCCACCTCATATTACCTATGACACAACAGAAGCGCGGGAGGTAGAAGGACTTTGCCAAGGTCACATCAAGTCAGTGAGTGCTGAGCAGCACCAGGACAGACTCCAGATCACCCGACTCCTAGCCCAGTGCAGTTTCCTTCCTTCCCGTCCTCTCCGATTTATTCATCCAGAACTAACTGACCAAGCAGAAACAATTGGGAATAGTCAGACCTCTATTAATAACAACTTGCTTTTATACGTAGCATATCGTTTACAAAGCACTTTCCATACACCTTCTCTTCTTGATGCTTTCTCAAAACCCCAGAGAGCGGACACTTTACTTCCATTTATAATAAACTCAGGCCTAGAAAGGTAAAACTGATATATCCAAGGTCAGAAGCCAAATTTGAACCCAGGCTTTCTTATGACAAATTTAAGTCTGTGTATGTAGATCCACAGCAACCTCTGTTCCAGAGATACAAAGAAAAAAATTATTCTATCACAACCCTAATTTGCATCCCATTAAGCCAAAATTCTAAGGGGCCTGCCCCAGTAACTTAGAGTTTATAAATAGAAAGGCTAATTTTGAAAGAACTTGAACACTAACCAGATGAATAAACTATGCGAAAGTAATAGATATATTGAGAACAAGAGCAGGACAGCCCTGAAATGCACATCCAGAAAAGTGATTTAGACATCAATGACAAGAAAGGTCTTCATTATCTACTTATTTCAGGCCCCACTTTTTTAAAAAAACTTTTAAATTCATTTTTATTGGAGTATAGTTACTTTATAATGTTGTATGAGTTTCTGCTGTACGGCAAGGTGAATCAGTTATATGTATGCCTATATTCCCTGTTTTTTAGATTTCCTTCCCATTTAGGTCGCCACCGAGCACTAGAGTAGAGTTCCCTGCACTCCAGAGTAGGTGCTCGGTTTCATACATAGTAGTGTCCGTAAGTCAATCCCAGTTCATTCCATTCCACCCCTTGGTGTCCACACATTTATCCTCTACACCTGTGTCTCCATTTCTGCTTTGCAAATAAGTTCATCTGGACCACTTTTCTAAGATTCCACATTTAAGCATTAATACACCATCTTTGTTTCTCTCTTTCTGACTTACTTCACTCTGTATGACAGGCTCTAAGTCTATCCACATCCCTGCCAATGGTACTATTTTGTTCCCTTTATTCAACTCCTACTTTTGAGCCGAGGGAGCTAAAACACCTCTCTCTACCCCAAAATGTAGAACTCCCAGGGTCTCTTGAAAAACAGAAGTAGCTGTGACTCTGGAAATGCCACCCCTTTGCACTGACACAGAAGTCTTTTTGCTGGCACTTGCAAAAAGTGTCCTGAGCAGGACGGTCTTTTCCTCAGAGTCACTGGGATCAGAAGTGTAGCTGAAGACAAGACTTAGCACGTGAGGCATGCAGAACCATCTTCAAGGGCTCGGACAGGAGTGGCGCACCCAGGCTCTCACTGGAGGGAAGAGAAAACCACCAGACTTGGCACAAGGCACGAGCACAGGTGATGATCGAGTATTCGCCGTTCCCCAGGGGAAAGGATGAGAACAATATAGAAGTGACTGTTCTGTTGCTCATTTTCAGAAACAGATGAGAAATTGCTTCCATCAAGGAGGAGGAATAAGCCTAATCAGATTTCATAGAGAGGAAGATGAACAGTTCTCTCCCACGGGCAACAAGAAGTTAAGTCATAGTGAATATGCTCCCTTATTTATAGACCTCCTCTGAGCTCGAGGTGAGATCCGAGTGCTGCCCAAACAGAAAGGAAAAGCAAGTGGAGATTGTGTACCACATGAGTGTCGACCCCAAGTCTTCAGCTACTTTACACCCATGGGTATAATGGAACATGCCAGGAAAGTATAGTTACTTTATAATGTTGTATGAGTTTCTGCTGTACGGCAAGGTGAATCAGTTATATGTATGCCTATATTCCCTGTTTTTTAGATTTCCTTCCCATTTAGGTCGCCACCGAGCACTAGAGTAGAGTTCCCTGCACTCCAGAGTAGGTGCTCGGTTTCATACATAGTAGTGTCCGTAAGTCAATCCCAGTTCATTCCATTCCACCCCTTGGTGTCCACACATTTATCCTCTACACCTGTGTCTCCATTTCTGCTTTGCAAATAAGTTCATCTGGACCACTTTTCTAAGATTCCACATTTAAGCATTAATACACCATCTTTGTTTCTCTCTTTCTGACTTACTTCACTCTGTATGACAGGCTCTAAGTCTATCCACATCCCTGCCAATGGTACTATTTTGTTCCCTTTATTCAACTCCTACTTTTGAGCCGAGGGAGCTAAAACACCTCTCTCTACCCCAAAATGTAGAACTCCCAGGGTCTCTTGAAAAACAGAAGTAGCTGTGACTCTGGAAATGCCACCCCTTTGCACTGACACAGAAGTCTTTTTGCTGGCACTTGCAAAAAGTGTCCTGAGCAGGACGGTCTTTTCCTCAGAGTCACTGGGATCAGAAGTGTAGCTGAAGACAAGACTTAGCACGTGAGGCATGCAGAACCATCTTCAAGGGCTCGGACAGGAGTGGCGCACCCAGGCTCTCACTGGAGGGAAGAGAAAACCACCAGACTTGGCACAAGGCACGAGCACAGGTGATGATCGAGTATTCGCCGTTCCCCAGGGGAAAGGATGAGAACAATATAGAAGTGACTGTTCTGTTGCTCATTTTCAGAAACAGATGAGAAATTGCTTCCATCAAGGAGGAGGAATAAGCCTAATCAGATTTCATAGAGAGGAAGATGAACAGTTCTCTCCCACGGGCAACAAGAAGTTAAGTCACAGTGAATATGCTCCCTTATTTATAGACCTCCTCTGAGCTCGAGGTGAGATCCGAGTGCTGCCCAAACAGAAAGGAAAAGCAAGTGGAGATTGTGTACCACATGAGTGTCGACCCCAAGTCTTCAGCTACTTTACACCCATGGGTATAATGGAACATGCCAGGAAAGCCAAATAAGCAAATATTACTGTACATCAAGTGCCTTATATTTCATTCCCTCAATTAACTTTCTGTTGTTACTAGAAATGACCTTTATATGGCCAAGCCACTGGGATTACAAAGAAAACATAATCTTTGGCTTCATAGTGTTCCTAGCCTAGAAGACAAGCCTGACAGGCAACAAAGAAACTATGCACACTATAGTGAAGAAAAACACTGCAGGATCAGAGGGCCACAGGAGGGAAAGACTCTTCTCTTCTGAGAAGAACCAAGAAAATCTTTCTTAAGAAAATTATAATCTAGCTATTTGTGGATGTAAAAAAGTTAATGTACTTAGAGATGATAAGATTTCTTTCAAGTTATTGTGCTTCACTTTTAGTAATATAATTATTGCTACTGTTACATTACTGATAAAGAACTGACTATTGAACAATATGTTTTTTTACAGTTCTTAGAGTCTCCATAATATACCATTTGCTAATAGTTAATTAAGTCATGAAACCACAAATTTAACAGAACACATTACATTCTTAAATGTTCACTGAAGACAACATTCTCTGCCTCTCCAAAATGTTTAAATTCTATGTTTGTACATCTGTTGTGTGCTTTCAAGACAATGCAAACATGGGAAAAATCTCAAAAATACATTGTACAATGGTAGAACCAAAGCTGCATTTAGAAAGCTCTCTCCTGAATTTGCTGAGTCAATTAAATTTAGTCAATATTAACCTGTGCAAATAAAAAGAGCCCTATTCTTCCAGTTTAAGAACTGGCACTGCTTTCAAAATAAGTCATGAAAACTTCAAACTATTTTCTCTTTCTGATATTATATGAAAGACTTTGGCATCCTGTACCTACATCTAAAGCATGGATCCTTCATCTGCATGGCTGCTTTTAAAGAAATCCTCAGAGGGCTTCAAAACTGTTACTTCCAGGTCTCTGAGATTCAGAGGCATTGATTGAGATTTTTTAATCAGACTTATACATAACTACACTTTAGGATGGGGGCTTAATATGATTTAATAGATAGAAAATAGTATGGAATTCAATAAATTGCTTTCAATTCCTTATTTTACCAGCATAGAGCCATTTCTTCCCTGGGTCTCAGTTTTTCCAGGCAAAATGAAGAAGTTAAAAATGACTTCTAAAATCTCTTTTGACCATAAAGATATTATGATACTGCTGAGAAGTTAGTAACTTTACCAGTTATGAATTGGCAAGAACATTTTTTTCTGGGGAGTTATTGAACTGAGAGAGGAACAAAAAACATAATCTTTGGCTTCATAGTGTTCCTAGCCTAGAAGACAAGCCTGACAGGCAACAAAGAAACTATGCACACTATAGTGAAGAAAACATAGGCAGGATCAGAGGGCCACAGGAGGGAAAGACTCTTCTCTTCTGAGAAGAACCAAGAAAATCTTTCTTAAGAAAATTATAATCTAGCTATTTGTGGATGTAAAAAAGTTAATGTACTTAGAGATGATAAGATTTCTTTCAAGTTATTGTGCTTCACTTTTAGTAATATAATTATTGCTACTGTTACATTACTGATAAAGAACTGACTATTGAACAATATGTTTTTTTACAGTTCTTAGAGTCTCCATAATATACCATTTGCTAATAGTTAATTAAGTCATGAAACCACAAATTTAACAGAACACATTACATTCTTAAATGTTCACTGAAGACAACATTCTCTGCCTCTCCAAAATGTTTAAATTCTATGTTTGTACATCTGTTGTGTGCTTTCAAGACAATGCAAACATGGGAAAAATCTCAAAAATACATTGTACAATGGTAGAACCAAAGCTGCATTTAGAAAGCTCTCTCCTGAATTTGCTGAGTCAATTAAATTTAGTCAATATTAACCTGTGCAAATAAAAAGAGCCCTATTCTTCCAGTTTAAGAACTGGCACTGCTTTCAAAATAAGTCATGAAAACTTCAAACTATTTTCTCTTTCTGATATTATATGAAAGACTTTGGCATCCTGTACCTACATCTAAAGCATGGATCCTTCATCTGCATGGCTGCTTTTAAAGAAATCCTCAGAGGGCTTCAAAACTGTTACTTCCAGGTCTCTGAGATTCAGAGGCATTGATTGAGATTTTTTAATCAGACTTATACATAACTACACTTTAGGATGGGGGCTTAATATGATTTAATAGATAGAAAATAGTATGGAATTCAATAAATTGCTTTCAATTCCTTATTTTACCAGCATAGAGCCATTTCTTCCCTGGGTCTCAGTTTTTCCAGGCAAAATGAAGAAGTTAAAAATGACTTCTAAAATCTCTTTTGACCATAAAGATATTATGATACTGCTGAGAAGTTAGTAACTTTACCAGTTATGAATTGGCAAGAACATTTTTTTCTGGGGAGTTATTGAACTGAGAGAGCTAAGATGCATTTACCATCATGAATTTGAAGACAGATTTAATCTCCCATCCCATAAAGCCTCTAGTACTTATTAATATCGCCATTGCAGCATTTACCATATTGCATTTTGAGCAGCGTTGTCTGTCTTCCACGCTAGTATGGAAGGTTCAAAAGGTCAGAATTGTGTCTTATTCAATGTTTTGCCAATGCCCAACAATGTACGACTCAGGATAAGTGTCCAATGGATGACCAGATAATGGAAGAATGAATAAATTAGCTTGTTAGGGCAATGTAAAAATATGTCTGGACACAATCTTGGTGTTTCTCTTAATCTTGTAACTTAATGTATTTAACCAGTGTTTTCTCATGGGAAGATTTCTTTAATACCCCTGATGTCTGACAGCTAACTATGCTGGATAAACAGGAAATCAGTGAGGTCACTGCTGAGAATCCCACAAAAAGCTATCTCCAAGATTTCTGAACTCAGATTATCTTTCTGTAAGATTATTTAGTAGCTCTTGAAAGTAAAGACTTCCAAGTAAAGTAGAGTGTAGGCTTTTTCTTTCATTTTACCTGAAACACCATTAAAAGTACAATAAAAGGGTGTGTGTGAACTATCAAATTTTAGAAATAGGAAGCCAGCTGGTGACACTATAAAGGATTTAGCAGGCTGAGAAAACTGAATTCCGAGTCAGCAGTAGGTAAAGACAATAAGTGATCTAACTTGGACTGCAGAATCTTCAAAAGTTTAGACAGTGGTAGCACCAATCTTGTCTAGAAATAGGGTGAAGGGGGAAAGGATAAAATATACATAATTAATGGACAGTTTGCCCTTAAGAAGCTATTATAACCTCAAAGTCTCTCCTAAACATTCAGCATCTAGACAACTGCTATCTCCAACCCAAGTAGAAGACTTGAGATTTGTTCTTTATATAGAGGACAGAAGAGAAATTTTGTGTACAGTGGGCACCCATTGAAAACTTATAGATTAAGTGAACATTTACATGCTGATCACTGAGACCCACAGAATCCTGGCAGCTATTACCATCTAGGCAGGAGAAAGTCTACTTTGAGGAATTTATAAATAATAAGAGGCAAGACTTAAAGATACTGATATCAGGGGTTCCACAGTGAAAAGTCCACAAAGATGACCATGTAACTAAGATTATTATCAATAACCCTGACCCATTTGCATACAGCTTCCTGGCACCTTTCTAGCCCACTCTTAAATATGAACAGACTGCAAATATAAAACACCTATACAAAATCTCTAACATGAAAGACAGGAATCTAAACAAGTAATAATAATTTTTTAAAGGCCAACTGGAAGCAAAGGCAATGGAAGAGGATGAACTACTTCTAAAAATTGTATTATTAAAGTTCCTAATAAAGTATTAAAAATATGGTCCCAGGGAAAGAAGGCAGCATAATGAAAAAAAAACCCAAACATTCAACGAAAAATATGCAAGCTAAATTTCTTTAAAAAATTTAAATTGAGTCTATCACCTATAAAATACCCTGATTACAGTTTGGATAAACAGGAAATCAGTGAGGTCACTTAAAAAAGCTCCCCAATTTCTGAACTCAGATTATCTTTCTGTAAGATTATTTAGTAGCTCTTGAAAGTAAAGACTTCCAAGTAAAGTAGAGTGTAGGCTTTTTCTTTCATTTTACCTGAAACACCATTAAAAGTACAATAAAAGGGTGTGTGTGAACTATCAAATTTTAGAAATAGGAAGCCAGCTGGTGACACTATAAAGGATTTAGCAGGCTGAGAAAACTGAATTCCGAGTCAGCAGTAGGTAAAGACAATAAGTGATCTAACTTGGACTGCAGAATCTTCAAAAGTTTAGACAGTGGTAGCACCAATCTTGTCTAGAAATAGGGTGAAGGGGGAAAGGATAAAATATACATAATTAATGGACAGTTTGCCCTTAAGAAGCTATTATAACCTCAAAGTCTCTCCTAAACATTCAGCATCTAGACAACTGCTATCTCCAACCCAAGTAGAAGACTTGAGATTTGTTCTTTATATAGAGGACAGAAGAGAAATTTTGTGTACAGTGGGCACCCATTGAAAACTTATAGATTAAGTGAACATTTACATGCTGATCACTGAGACCCACAGAATCCTGGCAGCTATTACCATCTAGGCAGGAGAAAGTCTACTTTGAGGAATTTATAAATAATAAGAGGCAAGACTTAAAGATACTGATATCAGGGGTTCCACAGTGAAAAGTCCACAAAGATGACCATGTAACTAAGATTATTATCAATAACCCTGACCCATTTGCATACAGCTTCCTGGCACCTTTCTAGCCCACTCTTAAATATGAACAGACTGCAAATATAAAACACCTATACAAAATCTCTAACATGAAAGACAGGAATCTAAACAAGTAATAATAATTTTTTAAAGGCCAACTGGAAGCAAAGGCAATGGAAGAGGATGAACTACTTCTAAAAATTGTATTATTAAAGTTCCTAATAAAGTATTAAAAATATGGTCCCAGGGAAAGAAGGCAGCATAATGAAAAAAAAACCCAAACATTCAAAGAAAAATATGCAAGAATCTTGGAAACTATGTTTCCTATATGAAGTTAAAACCAAGAAGATTAGGAGATGAATTTGAGTCTATCACCTATAAAATATGGAGGAAATGCAAAAGAGAGGAAAATAGGAAATAAAATACATTAAAAATGAAAACACTAAAAATATAGGATATCAATCTTGGAGTAAACAAATTTCCACAAACCAGAACCAAACTATAACAACAACAACAAAAGAATTTACCATGGAAAATACTTCAGAAACTTTTCTAGACGTAAAGAGTACAAGTTTGGGGGCTTCCCTAGTGGTCCAGTGGGTAAGGACACTGCCTTGCAGTGCAAGGTGCGCAGGTTGGATCCCTGGCCTGGGAAGATCCCACGTGCCACGGAGCAGCTGGACCAATGTGTCCAACTACCAAGCCGGAAATATGGAGTGCTTGTGCCCAGAGCCAGGGCTCTGCAGTGACAGAGGCCACTGCGATGGGAGGACCAAAGAACAAAGATGGATGAAAATAAATAAATGAAAAACCAATAGAAGTGGACCAAAAAAAAAAAAAAAAAAAGGTGTCCAAGTTTTCACGTGAAAGAAACTAAGTACCCAGTATAATGGGTTAAAATGAGACCACAAGAAGGCAAATCTGAGAAAAATTTTAGAAGTCTTGGAAAGAACAAGGCAGGTGCCAAAAATAAAGAATTAGAATGGAATAAGACCAGAACAAAAACTGGAAAGGATAAGACATTAAAGTGATGCCATTTAAGTTCTGAAGGAAAATTGCTTTCAACCTAGAATTCTGTACATAGCCAAATCATTGTCCAAATATGAACAGACTGCAAATATAAAACACCTATACAAAATCTCTAACATGAAAGACAGGAATCTAAACAAGTAATAATAATTTTTTAAAGGCCAACTGGAAGCAAAGGCAATGGAAGAGGATGAACTACTTCTAAAAATTGTATTATTAAAGTTCCTAATAAAGTATTAAAAATATGGTCCCAGGGAAAGAAGGCAGCATAATGAAAAAAAAACCCAAACATTCAAAGAAAAATATGCAAGAATCTTGGAAACTATGTTTCCTATATGAAGTTAAAACCAAGAAGATTAGGAGATGAATTTGAGTCTATCACCTATAAAATATGGAGGAAATGCAAAAGAGAGGAAAATAGGAAATAAAATACATTAAAAATGAAAACACTAAAAATATAGGATATCAATCTTGAAGTAAACAAATTTCCACAAACCAGAACCAAACTATAACAACAACAACAAAAGAATTTACCATGGAAAATACTTCAGAAACTTTTCTAGACGTAAAGAGTACAAGTTTGGGGGCTTCCCTAGTGGTCCAGTGGGTAAGGACACTGCCTTGCAGTGCAAGGTGCGCAGGTTGGATCCCTGGCCTGGGAAGATCCCACGTGCCACGGAGCAGCTGGACCAATGTGTCCAACTACCAAGCCGGAAATATGGAGTGCTTGTGCCCAGAGCCAGGGCTCTGCAGTGACAGAGGCCACTGCGATGGGAGGACCAAAGAACAAAGATGGATGAAAATAAATAAATGAAAAACCAATAGAAGTGGACCAAAAAAAAAAAAAAAAAAGGTGTCCAAGTTTTCACGTGAAAGAAACTAAGTACCCAGTATAATGGGTTAAAATGAGACCACAAGAAGGCAAATCTGAGAAAAATTTTAGAAGTCTTGGAAAGAACAAGGCAGGTGCCAAAAATAAAGAATTAGAATGGAATAAGACCAGAACAAAAACTGGAAAGGATAAGACATTAAAGTGATGCCATTTAAGTTCTGAAGGAAAATTGCTTTCAACCTAGAATTCTGTACATAGCCAAATCATTGTCCAAATATGAGGAAAGAATGAATGTGTTTGCAAACATGCAAAAACTCAGAAAATTTAACTACTATGTATCCTTTTTCTCAGGAAGCTGCTGGAAACCTGATTCCACCAAAATAAGGAAGTGAACTAAGACAAAAAGAATGCAGAGGATACAGAAAAATAAGAGATACAAGCAAAGAGACCAGCAGACATTTTCCAGAGAGATAGAAAGGAACATTCCCTGGATCAAACCACTGCATGGATGTAAAAGGAAAACTGCACATACAGAACCAAGTCAGAAGGTTCTGAGAGATTCTTCCAAGATGAATTCACAAAAAACAAAACAGATGAACTTGATAAAGTACCTGTGCATCTGAATGCCTGGGGATGAGATTCAAAACACTAGCCGAGGCTGCAGTCAAATACTGAAGAGTACATAGAAAGTGGAACAAACAAAACCCAGACAACAATCAACCACAGAAAAAAATAAAGTCTTCAGAGAAAGGAAGAGCAACCATAGCATCACCTGACACAGTCATGAAAAGCATTTATATGATCAGGATGCTGTACCTACTAAACACTGCTCTAACCAAAAAATATGGCTGCCCCGAGAAGATCACAGGATAGACAGAATGCCTGTTGCGGTGAGAATGTGATGCTGAGAGAGAGGAAAACCTCATTTCTACAATGAAACACCAGAAACAGAGCTAAGAGACCGAAAGGCAGAATACAGAGGTAAATAGCAAAAAGAATTGAGAATTATTGTCACTGGAGAGGGAAAAAAAATTGTGGGAGGGGGTAAGGAATCGCCATCTTTGATAACACACTTGCTGTAACTAGGACAAAAATGGCAAGGGTAAAAAGAAAAGGTAGCAATCACCTCAAATTCTATTCATGAGGGATCCTTCTTGCACCTCTCTTACTCCAGATGCATTTCTAAAGGAACGAGTCGCATCAGAGGCTGCATTGTGTTCTCCAGCACCCTCCCATCTTTACTAAGACATGCATGATTCGTTGGTCAGTAGAGATCAAAAGACGTTGCTCAGAGAAAAGACAAGGCTGTCCTTGCCACCTGTCTAACTGCTCCTTATGGCTCTGAGATGAAAATCATCTGCTGACCTTCATTTTCAAGATCCTGTACATAAATCTTTTACCAGCTGGGCTGAGACTTCTCTATACAAGGCAGTATTCTACATACACTGATTATGATGATGTTCAAACTGATTATATTCAGTTTGGCAGGAAGTGTCTTCCGGAAACAGTTTTAAGCCTTTGATCCAAAAGCAGTATCTTTGTGGGGCTGCCATATTTTACAGCTCTATACTGAGTTACCACTAACGGCTCAGACTGAAAGTATTATGCTTGGAATTTATTTAAACTTTGAAGCAAACCTGAATCCATCAGACGCAGCAAATTTATGGCTATGATTGTGTCCTGAGGTTACAATGAGGCAATTCTGAGATTATTTAAAGATAGAGTAAGCACTCAATAAAATGTATCTATGTCAGGCAGTGTGGGAAACACCTTCATATGCTATCTCATTTAATCCTCAGAACAACTCTATGAATACTGTTATTATTTCCATTATGTAAAAGAAAATCTAGAGTTAGGAAGACTTGCAACGTTGCCCAATATTTTCCACCAGGAAACAGAGGAAAATCAAAACCAGAATTGGGTTCAAATCTGCTCTAATTCTTCTATCTTCTCTAAAGAAAGATAGCCAAAATATCAAACTATACCACTGACAGGAATGATGAGGTCAAAAATAAGCCTACTTCTTACATGAGTCTTCATACACTTAAGGAGAATTTGTACAACTTCATAAAGAATAATTGCAAAATGTAGGCATATTTAGTACCTGTATAGAGTTTGTCTTGTCATTGCAATTCTAAGAGTTGATACTAATAATTTATAGATCACTGGAGAGCAATTTTTGAGCCTGACCCATTTCAAAAATATTTTTGGACCTTCCTCCTACAATACCAATCTGTAAGTCTCAATGCAAAAATTTCAGGGGATTGAGCGCCAAAAAGTGAACAGAAATGAAATTCACTGTTCCATTAAACAAGAAAAGTATGTCAGCAGTAGCGACTGGCAAAGGTCACAGAGCGAAATACTAGATCACAGCATTTTTTCTGGCCAAGGCCGTGTGCTTACAGGTATACCCTGCTTTGCACAATGGATATTTTCTTGAAAAGCTAGGGAATAAGTGAAGCTTTGAAAATGAAAGAGTACGTTAAAAGCCGTGGCTGGAATCTAATTTTTAAAATAATTGCTAATAGTTATTAATTTTGAAATGTAAATTAACATTATCTGCATTATGTAATTTGTAATAAACTGCCATAATTTTCTTCTAATTCTTCATTTCATCATCAGGATTCTTCATACACTGTATCTTGTCTCCAAACCTATCCACTTCATGAGGGCAGGGACTTTGTCTTCTCATGACCATATTCAGCACCTATAACAGTGCCCAGCTTATCAGATACTTGGTAGATGAATGGATTATCCAACCACTCAACCTTTCCTAGCTATTACATGTATATTAACAATGCTGTGCCTTTGCTTATGCTACTCCATCCGCCTGGAAGACTGTTCTAATGTTTCAGTTCCATCCCTTCTGGAAGACCATGCGCAAAGCCAACTCCTTTTTCTGCATACCCATGGATTATATTTTTTATCTGATGCAATAGCTGAAGAGATAAATCTTGTATGATTCATTGGTTCCTAGCCTGTAATGCCTAGCCAGAGTAAACCACACAGAAGATATGATATTAAAAGTAAATTTAAACTTTAAATTTTCACATGCGTTACCAGTGGTCAGCTCCTCCTAGGCTTCTGTTTGTATCTATCTTCAAAACTTAGTGAGATCTTTGTGAGGTCAGGAACTGTGTTTATTTTTTTTTCCCCATTTTTAATCTTGATGACAAGCACTGTGGCTGGCAAGATAAATCCAAACATGTATTATGCACTCTTAATTATTAATAATATCTGTTAACTAACAAACTGGAGTGTGGTCATAGCTAACACTGGGGTGATGCTATCTTATTTACTGTTTTAAGCTGTGGAGTTCCCTCACGAGAATGCTATCCCAAGATTCTTTGTTCTGATATTCCTCAATGATCAGCAGAATGTACATTCATTCCTAGATACAAGGACAAGAGAATCTGAGACTACATTGTCTATACCAGGAGTTCTCAAAGTGTGATCCCTTAATTTGCAACATCAGCATTTCCTGGGAACCTGTTAGGAAGTATAAGTCTCAGGCCCACCCCAGACCCACTGAGTCAGAAACTACAGGAGATTCAGAAATCTATCGCATTATAACAAATCTACAAATTATCATGATCCATACTTAAGTTTGACAACCGCTGACCAGACACAACTGGGAAAAGGGCTGTTCTCACTCTTCTGCTTTGCATAGAGAAGTGCTCCCTGGGCTTTCCCAACAGTGTTAACATTCCTGTCACACCTTTCCTCTTCTGAGCAAACTCACCTTCATTTTAGGCTGGATAATTGGAACAAAAAAGTCAAATTCTGATAAAAAAGATCAGGGAGTCTCTTTCATTTGTCCTTACTCTTTAATTTTTATAGCATGATTTCAACTGTTAGGTCTTAAAAACTATCATTTTAAACCACATACCACTGCTCCTTGGCATTCTGCTGGTTGCAACAGAGGGGAAAACTTGAGTGAACTAGAACTGGACAGAATGAAGGGAAAACTAACGAGGCAGCAAGAGTCAGCAGTCTAGGGCTTCCCTGGTGGTCCACTGGGTATGGACACCGCCTTGCAGTGCAAGGGGCGCTGGTTCAATCCCCTGGCCAGGGAAGATCCCATGTGCCGCGGAGCGGCTGGACTGATGCGTCCAATGACTGAGCCGGAGCTCTGGAGCGCATGCGCCCAGAGCCAGTGCTCTGCGACAACAGAGGCCACTACGATGCGAGGCCCACATGGGTCAAAGAACAAAGATGGATGAAAATAGAGAAATGAAAGACCAATAGAACTATCTTCAAAACTTAGTGAGATCTTTGTGAGGTCAGGAACTGTGTTTATTTTTTTTTCCCCATTTTTAATCTTGATGACAAGCACTGTGGCTGGCAAGATAAATCCAAACATGTATTATGCACTCTTAATTATTAATAATATCTGTTAACTAACAAACTGGAGTGTGGTCATAGCTAACACTGGGGTGATGCTATCTTATTTACTGTTTTAAGCTGTGGAGTTCCCTCACGAGAATGCTATCCCAAGATTCTTTGTTCTGATATTCCTCAATGATCAGCAGAATGTACATTCATTCCTAGATACAAGGACAAGAGAATCTGAGACTACATTGTCTATACCAGGAGTTCTCAAAGTGTGATCCCTTAATTTGCAACATCAGCATTTCCTGGGAACCTGTTAGGAAGTATAAGTCTCAGGCCCACCCCAGACCCACTGAGTCAGAAACTACAGGAGATTCAGAAATCTATCGCATTATAACAAATCTACAAATTATCATGATCCATACTTAAGTTTGACAACCGCTGACCAGACACAACTGGGAAAAGGGCTGTTCTCACTCTTCTGCTTTGCATAGAGAAGTGCTCCCTGGGCTTTCCCAACAGTGTTAACATTCCTGTCACACCTTTCCTCTTCTGAGCAAACTCACCTTCATTTTAGGCTGGATAATTGGAACAAAAAAGTCAAATTCTGATAAAAAAGATCAGGGAGTCTCTTTCATTTGTCCTTACTCTTTAATTTTTATAGCATGATTTCAACTGTTAGGTCTTAAAAACTATCATTTTAAACCACATACCACTGCTCCTTGGCATTCTGCTGGTTGCAACAGAGGGGAAAACTTGAGTGAACTAGAACTGGACAGAATGAAGGGAAAACTAACGAGGCAGCAAGAGTCAGCAGTCTAGGGCTTCCCTGGTGGTCCACTGGGTATGGACACCGCCTTGCAGTGCAAGGGGCGCTGGTTCAATCCCCTGGCCAGGGAAGATCCCATGTGCCGCGGAGCGGCTGGACTGATGCGTCCAATGACTGAGCCGGAGCTCTGGAGCGCATGCGCCCAGAGCCAGTGCTCTGCGACAACAGAGGCCACTACGATGCGAGGCCCACATGGGTCAAAGAACAAAGATGGATGAAAATAGAGAAATGAAAGACCAATAGAAGTGGCCCGCCTGCCCCCTCCCTCCCCAACCTGCCCCCCCAAAAATAAATTAAAAAAAAGAGTCAGCAGTCTAAAGAAAAGTATGAAGGAAATGGATTCTAGACCGATCACAGCCTGCGTCGAACTAGGGAGGACTGATGAAACCCAGAAGGGAAGAATATGTTTGTGAGCATAAGAAGGTGGCAGCGGCCAGCATCAGGTAGGGATCTTGTCCTGCACCAGGAATGGTCACTTGTGGTAGAGTGAAGGACACAGAAAGCTGCACGTGATTCTAGGTAAATGGATAACATGATAGTGAGAAGTTTAAGGTAAAAATCTAGCTTCATACAAGACGAGAAGCCGTAAGCTCAAGAGTCAGAGAAGAAACACAGCAGCAACAGGTGGTGATACTGAGTACAGATTTTATACTTGGTTTGTTATATAACTATAAAATATATTTATAGTTTATTATATATTACTACACATGAATATATGGGCCTTCCCTGGTAATCAGCAGTAAATAATCCACCTGTAATAGATTCTTATAATGCTGGTTCTATCCCTGGACCAGGACGATGCCATGGAGAAGAAAATGGCAACCCACGCTAGTATTCTTGCCCAGAGAATTATATGGGCAGAAGAGCCTGGCAGGCTATAGTCCATGGGGTCGTAAAGAGTCAGACATGACTTAGTGATTAAACCACCACCACCAACTACCACCACACATGAATATATTATATATATTCCTTGTCCCATTCATCTTGAAAGATGAACTGCACAATAAGGAAGCAAAGGAAGCAAAGACACAGAGGTGTATCTTGCCCAAGGGACTAACACGTGGCTTGTTGTGTCTGATTTCAAATCTTATACCTTTCTACCACACCACTGAGCTTCCCAGATGAGCAGGACAGCTGTTCAAGGTAAGATGAGAGAAGGAAGGTGCACCCCTTGCTTACTTTAAGTGCCTGGAGTTGGAAGCCATCCCCAGCACATGAGCAGTGATGTGGCTGTCTTACAGCTGGCTGACAGCAGGCAGGAACTTCACATGCTCCCCACTGGTCTCCCCCAAGTCTGCTTTTCATTGGCCCGGGGCCTGGGTCAGCCCAAGCCTACAGAGATCACTAACAAACCTTATGCGTGATATGAGTATGTACACAGCTGGACTAGTTTCCAGAAACAAAGGAAGGCTAATTGACTTACCAGAGTAAAGTATGTCTTAGATGTTGAATTGTGGTTAAGCTCACAGACTCTTGAAGCTTATCTGCTCTATATTAGCTATGTGACCTTATGAAGTTACCCTCTCTGTGTTGGGGTTTTTACTCCTTAAAATAGAGGTAACAATAGAGCCTTCCTCACTAGATTTTTATGAGGATTAAAGGAGTCACTAGATGTAAATCACAGTGCCCGATACATAGTGAAAGATAGACAAGCACAATTTCAAAAGACTGTTATCTCTTCAAATTTCCGTTCAATGTCTCACATGAATAAAGCATGAACCATCAAGCATAGAGATTTTTGCTTAGTTCAGTCTTAGGAAGATCTGCTTTAAAAGTTTATAACTGAGCCCAGTACCTAGTGTGTTGTTGTTTAGTCACTAAGTGATGTCCAACTGTTTTGCAAGCCCAAAGACTGTAGCCCTCCAGGTTTGTCTGTCCATGAGATTTCCCAGACAAGCATACTGGAGCCATTTCCTTCACCAGAGGATCTTCCCAAGCCAGGGATTGAACCTGGGTCTCTTGTATCTCCTGTACTAGCAGGCAGATTCTTTACCACTGAGCTTCATGGGAAGTCTACTTTATGAAAAAATCCTTACAATCTAGTCATCATTACCCAAATATTGCAAGTTCTTACATATTGCCATCTATTTGTCCACAGACACACAAATTTCACATTATTGTAATCAGTACATATATATGTATCACTGGTTTTTATAATTACCATCATATCACAAATACTTCTGATAATTCCTGTTCATCAGCATGTTAATGGATGCTAAATACTTCATCCCATCACTAAATTTTATTCTCTGCCCAATCAAGAAATTCAGCTTGTCAAACATGAAGTTCAGACTTTGGACAACTTTTATCTGGAAGGAAAAAAAGGTTTCTTCTACCTAAAATGATCAGTAGCCAATCAAACATCGGAAGAGAGAAAATATTTTTAAATTGTTTCAAGACAAGAAAGGACTGAGTGCAATTATTTTTAAATGTTACTAATGATTGCAAACTAAACAAAAATCAAATCTCCTTTCCATAATGTCAGCAAAACAGCACTTCAATTCTTTGACATTATTTTGTCCTTTTGGGAGAGGTGCTGGTTAAGGTTGGAAGAGAAGAGAAAAACCATATCCACCAAATCAACCTGATGTAAGACTAATGTATAAACTCCTCTTATTTATAAAGACATGAGATGGGTGAAAAAATATTACAAAAACAAAATGGACACTCTGATGAGCAAAAATGCCACTGAGTTAACTAAGGCAATTACAGAGACCAAGGCACCAACCATAAATCCTTCAACAAAACATAATCACTGTAGTCCCTACATAAACATCACAAAAATACTGGTTTCTACAGTCCCATAGATGAAAAACCTTGCCTCTGATCCACTGTCGTTTCACAGAAGAGGAAATAAGGGTAGAGGAAGGAAGCGAACAGTTTAAACTTGCACAAGTGGTAGGGTTAGGAATCAGAATTAAAGTCCAAGTCTCCAGGCTCAAGCCAAGATATTTCCCTCAAGGCCACTTGCAACCACCCACCAGCTCAGACCTACCTGGGTCTGAATGTGGTCACTATCATGCCATCCGCAGACTCCAGCCAAGGAACCCTGTTCCCCTAGCCTTCGTGCTCGCATGGAACGAACTTGATGACTCACGGAGCCAAATTAATCACTTAACCCCACTCAGCTGCTCACCCCCGCTGTGGACCCAACACATTCAGTCATACAACTTACATATTGCCATCTATTTGTCCACAGACACACAAATTTCACATTATTGTAATCAGTACATATATATGTATCACTGGTTTTTATAATTACCATCATATCACAAATACTTCTGATAATTCCTGTTCATCAGCATGTTAATGGATGCTAAATACTTCATCCCATCACTAAATTTTATTCTCTGCCCAATCAAGAAATTCAGCTTGTCAAACATGAAGTTCAGACTTTGGACAACTTTTATCTGGAAGGAAAAAAAGGTTTCTTCTACCTAAAATGATCAGTAGCCAATCAAACATCGGAAGAGAGAAAATATTTTTAAATTGTTTCAAGACAAGAAAGGACTGAGTGCAATTATTTTTAAATGTTACTAATGATTGCAAACTAAACAAAAATCAAATCTCCTTTCCATAATGTCAGCAAAACAGCACTTCAATTCTTTGACATTATTTTGTCCTTTTGGGAGAGGTGCTGGTTAAGGTTGGAAGAGAAGAGAAAAACCATATCCACCAAATCAACCTGATGTAAGACTAATGTATAAACTCCTCTTATTTATAAAGACATGAGATGGGTGAAAAAATATTACAAAAACAAAATGGACACTCTGATGAGCAAAAATGCCACTGAGTTAACTAAGGCAATTACAGAGACCAAGGCACCAACCATAAATCCTTCAACAAAACATAATCACTGTAATCCCTACATAAACATCACAAAAATACTGGTTTCTACAGTCCCATAGATGAAAAACCTTGCCTCTGATCCACTGTCGTTTCACAGAAGAGGAAATAAGGGTAGAGGAAGGAAGCGAACAGTTTAAACTTGCACAAGTGGTAGGGTTAGGAATCAGAATTAAAGTCCAAGTCTCCAGGCTCAAGCCAAGATATTTCCCTCAAGGCCACTTGCAACCACCCACCAGCTCAGACCTACCTGGGTCTGAATGTGGTCACTATCATGCCATCCGCAGACTCCAGCCAAGGAACCCTGTTCCCCTAGCCTTCGTGCTCGCATGGAACGAAATTGATGACTCACGGAGCCAAATTAATCACTTAACCCAACTCAGCTGCTCACCCCAGCTGTGGACCCAACACATTCAGTCATACAACTCACAGCATGAGAACACTACCTCAAACCTATCAGGGACTCCTTAAAAATTAACACGGTAATTATGACCACCCTGTCTTATTTTCTATAGACATCAAGTCTAAAATGAATCGAGTAAAGGAAGAATACAAAGAAGCTGAAAAAGAAATTCCTTTGTAATAAGAAAGTAGAAATCAATTAGGTAAATAAAGTATATATGTTTCTTTAAGGAAAAAAAAAAAAAAAAAACGGTTTAGGACACTGAGCTCCAGAGAGAAAAAAAGATTTTTGCCACTGAATTAAAGAGACGAGAACTAGAACACGGGTTTTCTAGTATCTGGTCTAATATTAGTTTTATTTCATCAGAACATGAACCAACTTTTCTATGCCTCAGTGAATTATCCTAACATACAATCTCATGATCCCACCAGTATGTTGATCCCAGTTTAAAAAGCTTACCTTGAAAGAATCTAATACATAGTAGGTACTCATTAAATACAGCATATTAAATAAATCAACCTTGCTTTAAAATTGCTTTGGTTGTCTCTCTCACCTCAGTATTGCTATGCTTGTATTATTGGTTTGCCTTTTATGCTGATGCAAAGTCTATGTCATCTCATTCTGAATTATTTGTAGGCTTGCAAATACAGCATGTTTTACATGACAACCTTGCTTTTGATACACAGTAAATATTTCTCTTCTAAATCCCAGAAGAGAAAAAAAAGTAAATCAAATACAATTTTAAGTAGTGCTGGAAATGTTAAAAATATCTTGAAATGAAAGAAGTGTCTCTGTTTAAAAAACAAAAAAAAACCAAAAAACTGCTTAAATAACCTAATTTTAAATTCTCCAGATTTTTAACGATTAGAATGATCATGTAAATAAGCTCTGTGAAAGTCTAATTTGTAGCACCTAAACTCCATCTACTAGGTGAATGTGCCTAAGGACAAACACCTCAACATTTCTTAAGTCAGAATTGTCTACGTTTTTTGTCTTCAAACAGTTACAAAGGAATTCTAATTGTTTTGGCAATGACCACTCAGCTGCTCACCCCAGCTGTGGGAACTGAGCCAACAATTAATCACTTAACCCAACTCAGCTGCTAAATCCCCAACTCACAGCATGAGAACACTACCTCAAACCTATCAGGGACTCCTTAAAAATTAACACGGTAATTATGACCACCCTGTCTTATTTTCTATAGACATCAAGTCTAAAATGAATCGAGTAAAGGAAGAATACAAAGAAGCTGAAAAAGAAATTCCTTTGTAATAAGAAAGTAGAAATCAATTAGGTAAATAAAGTATATATGTTTCTTTAAGGAAAAAAAAAAAAAAAAAACGGTTTAGGACACTGAGCTCCAGAGAGAAAAAAAGATTTTTGCCACTGAATTAAAGAGACGAGAACTAGAACACGGGTTTTCTAGTATCTGGTCTAATATTAGTTTTATTTCATCAGAACATGAACCAACTTTTCTATGCCTCAGTGAATTATCCTAACATACAATCTCATGATCCCACCAGTATGTTGATCCCAGTTTAAAAAGCTTACCTTGAAAGAATCTAATACATAGTAGGTACTCATTAAATACAGCATATTAAATAAATCAACCTTGCTTTAAAATTGCTTTGGTTGTCTCTCTCACCTCAGTATTGCTATGCTTGTATTATTGGTTTGCCTTTTATGCTGATGCAAAGTCTATGTCATCTCATTCTGAATTATTTGTAGGCTTGCAAATACAGCATGTTTTACATGACAACCTTGCTTTTGATACACAGTAAATATTTCTCTTCTAAATCCCAGAAGAGAAAAAAAAGTAAATCAAATACAATTTTAAGTAGTGCTGGAAATGTTAAAAATATCTTGAAATGAAAGAAGTGTCTCTGTTTAAAAAACAAAAAAAAACCAAAAAACTGCTTAAATAACCTAATTTTAAATTCTCCAGATTTTTAACGATTAGAATGATCATGTAAATAAGCTCTGTGAAAGTCTAATTTGTAGCACCTAAACTCCATCTACTAGGTGAATGTGCCTAAGGACAAACACCTCAACATTTCTTAAGTCAGAATTGTCTACGTTTTTTGTCTTCAAACAGTTACAAAGGAATTCTAATTGTTCTGGCAATGAGGTTTGCTGGACATGTTTGTTATCAGTATTTGAGGAATTGAGAAGAACCCAATTGTTTCACATGAGTGATAGTGGTAGGAATGAATGGTGTAGGGAGTAGAAAACATGCTATTAGCAGATTGGCATTGCTGCTTCCTGCTAGTTAAGGAAATCTTTAATGTGTTATCTCTCAATGGCCTCTTGATGTGTTATCTCTCAATGGCCTCTGGAAGCTTCTAGATTTTTTTCCTGCAGTCCAGTCCCTTTGGACTGCTTCTCAGGCTAATGGCCAGTCCACAAATAGAAGGGAAACAAAAACCTGACCACAGAATAGCAACTTCCCTTTCCTTTTTTCCCCAACAATGTTTAAAGCCGACTTTCAATTATCTGTGCTCTCTGAATCACTGGTGGTGGTTTGTTTCAGGTAAAAAAGTCAGGCAGAGTAAGTATAAGGCTTTAAAAAAAATAAGAAGGAAAAGCTATGTTGAGAGCTCACAGGTATTCCCTGAGGCTTCTGCCAACATATCATCAGTTGATCATAGCAGCAAAGTACCATGGCCCCCCTGGGTGGAAGTCCCAAGTTTCCAAAGACAGGGATATGCAGACAGTTTCAAAGAGTAACTGAAGAGAAGAGCAACTAAGATTAAACCCCAGACATTGATCTTGGAACAAAGTCCACCCTGTTCTGCATGCAAGGATGCTGATGAGAATGAAGACCTGGGAGAAGTCATGTGTCTTTTTGGCCTCAAACACGTGCCATCTCTTTACATGCCTGTTTTCTAACCCAAGCCTGTAAGACAAGAACTAGTTTCTCTCTTCTACTCACTTGTTCTTTGAACACTAAAGAGGGTGATAGTAAAAATCAAGGTCCAGGGCTTCCCTGGTGGTCCAGTGGGTAAGGACACCGCCTTGCAGTGCAAGGGGCGCCGGTTGGATCCCTGGCCTGGGAAGATCCCATGTGCCGCGGAGCAGCTGGACCGATGTGTCCAACTACCAAGCTGGAGCTCTGGAGCGCATGCGCCTGGAACCAGGGCTCTGCAGTGACAGAGGCCACTGCAATAGGAAGCCCACACAGGCCAAAGAACAAAGGTGGATGAAAATAAATGAAAGACCAATAGAAGTGGCCCAAAAAAAAAAGGTTCAAAAGAAAAAAAAATCAAGGTCCAGACTGTAGGAATCCTGTAGCATTTCCGACAAAGGACACACGTACATGTTACTGTTTTATATTAATCACCCTGCAGCTTACCTATTGATTCCTAATTAAGAGTTCACATCCTAATCACATGAGATGCTTCTTAAATATCTCAGTCCCAGGTACCACAGAGTGCCCCATGATTTAACTGTGCACCCCTGATTGAAAATCCTGTTAGTGGCCAGATTTTACACAGTCTGTGTTAGAAATCTAGCCAAGAAATAATACTTGACCCAATGCATTTTCCTCCCCAAACCCACAAGATGTTATATAACTGCCTTGAAACTACGTCTGAGCAACATAGAGATAAATTCACATTTTTAAGGAGTTACTGCAAAAAAAAATACAGAATAATAACAAAAGAAATTCGTACTGGTAAATGAAAGCCTTTGCAGAAGTCAATGGAGATAATTTGTTGTGTCTACGAAGTAAGCTTGCTGCTAAATGACAAAGGATTAATTCTTCCCCTCTAGGATGAAGTGCTAATGAAAAGACAAGTACAACTAATAATAATGAAAGACTTTTATCCTAAACTCCAAATGCTTTATTGGTATGAGTTTAATTTCATAATCATGATATGGGTTGGGAGGTGGGGTAGGCATAATAAGTCTTATTTTACAGGAAAATAAAGATGGGTTTCCCCCATCACTTATCCTCAGTTTTGTTATCTACAGAAATGAAGTTGAACTATCTAGTCACAAGATTTTAAAGTATATTACATATATTAACTAGCCTTTTGAGAAAAAAATCGTGTCTCATGAGTGTTATTTATGGCTGTTAATATGTGACAAATCATGAACCCAATGTTAACAAATCCAGTGTCACATAACTATTAGTCATTCAGTAGGCACAAACTATCACACCAAATAGGGTCAGAAGCTTAAAGGCATAAAAGGACAAGGATAAGGAAATGACGGAGATAACTAACTGGCCACCCCCAGACTCATTCCTAATGCTAACAAGCCTCATCGTTACCACGTGACTCAGACAGTAGGTTACTAGCCAGGTAGCTAGTCGGTTGGAACAGCTTTTCGAGTAGGTACTTAGCAAGAGTTCAAATGTTCTCCCACACAAAAAATTCTGTTTAAAGGAACCAGAAGTGAATAAAAAGACGAGAAAGAGAGAAACCAAAAGTGGAACGAAGGCAGACATTATTGCATGTGGAATGTTACTTGCCTCTGTAGAGGTCATTAATCATTATGACTTTATATTCTAGCCTCTTGGTAACTGACTAGAACTCTGAGAGATGAAGGGAGAAGACACATACAATGTTAGAAATCGATAGCGCTTGAGCCTGTTGATGTATCCTCACACTATAAGCTCCTGGACGGCAACCGGATGAACTATTCATAGCTCCATCCCTTGCATTTAACAACGTACCTGGAGTAACACAGAAATTCATTCAATATTTTGAATGAAATGAAACGAACTCCCTCTGATATTTAAAAATCTTGACAACTCAGACAGAAAAGTGACTTGTCCAAGGTCACACCATTAGAACTGGGATCATAACAGGGATCTTCTACACCCAGTGCCTATTCTGTTATGTCTTTTGTGTGTCTTGCAATGGTCTTGGGGCTTTAGTTGTTTGCTTTTTAACCACAAAGTCGCTTTTCTTAAAATCACTTCCCGGCCCTAATAGATATTTCCTTTCTCTCTTGCAAAGTGGACCATTCTGATTTCAGAGAAGTGATTCTTCTATACCTTACATATACCTTAGTATACTAAGTATACTTAATAAAGTATACTAGTATACTAAGTATACTAAGATATACTTAGTAAGGTATATTTGGTATACCTTAGCATACTAAGGTATATGTAAGGTATAGAATATCTTACAAGCCAGTTTCATGCCCCTAACTTGACTCTAATGCTCCTGTGAAACTCAGAACACAGCTGAATCTTCACTGGGAACACAAAAACAGGTCAGATTACTGCCTTCTGTGTTTTGGAATCTGATATGTCTGGTATTCAGTAGGCACAAACTATCACACCAAATAGGGTCAGAAGCTTAAAGGCATAAAAGGACAAGGATAAGGAAATGACGGAGATAACTAACTGGCCACCCCCAGACTCATTCCTAATGCTAACAAGCCTCATCGTTACCACGTGACTCAGACAGTAGGTTACTAGCCAGGTAGCTAGTCGGTTGGAACAGCTTTTCGAGTAGGTACTTAGCAAGAGTTCAAATGTTCTCCCACACAAAAAATTCTGTTTAAAGGAACCAGAAGTGAATAAAAAGACGAGAAAGAGAGAAACCAAAAGTGGAACGAAAGGCAGACATTATTGCATGTGGAATGTTACTTGCCTCTGTAGAGGTCATTAATCATTATGACTTTATATTCTAGCCTCTTGGTAACTGACTAGAACTCTGAGAGATGAAGGGAGAAGACACATATAATGTTAGAAATCGATAGCGCTTGAGCCTGTTGATGTATCCTCACACTATAAGCTCCTGGACGGCAACCGGATGAACTATTCATAGCTCCATCCCTTGCATTTAACAACGTACCTGGAGTAACACAGAAATTCATTCAATATTTTGAATGAAATGAAACGAACTCCCTCTGATATTTAAAAATCTTGACAACTCAGACAGAAAAGTGACTTGTCCAAGGTCACACCATTAGAACTGGGATCATAACAGGGATCTTCTACACCCAGTGCCTATTCTGTTATGTCTTTTGTGTGTCTTGCAATGGTCTTGGGGCTTTAGTTGTTTGCTTTTTAACCACAAAGTCGCTTTTCTTAAAATCACTTCCCGGCCCTAATAGATATTTCCTTTTTCTCTTGCAAAGTGGACCATTCTGATTTCAGAGAAGTGATTCTTCTATACCTTACATATACCTTAGTATACTAAGTATACTTAATAAAGTATACTAGTATACTAAGTATACTAAGATATACTTAGTAAGGTATATTTGGTATACCTTAGCATACTAAGGTATATGTAAGGTATAGAATATCTTACAAGCCAGTTTCATGCCCCTAACTTGACTCTAATGCTCCTGTGAAACTCAGAACACAGCTGAATCTTCACTGGGAACACATAAGGAAAGCAGGTCAGATTACTGCCTTCTGTGTTTTGGAATCTGATATGTCTGGTAGCCAAACTTCTTTCACCTCTCCCAATTTAGTCTCCTAGATGTGTGAATATGTCATGATAAGCTAATGAAGGCTATCCAATCCATCAAATATCTGAATTCCTTCTGTGTAAATGAAAAACATTTTATCTGAGGCAGGCACCCGGGCAGCTGCAGAAATGTTAGAGCTTCATAGTATGCCCATAAAAAAGTTAATCTGTGAGTGAAGATTGGAGAGTGAGACCATTAAGATCAGAGACTGCAGCTTAGTTTTCTCTTACATTCTCAGAACTAAGCACATAGGGAACATAGCAGATGCTCAATAAGTCCTTGTTTAAATAAAGAACATAAAAATTATAACTCTGATTATAAGAAATGCAGTATGTAAGGGACAAACATGGACTTAAGTCATATAAAATATAACAATGAATAGTAATTAAATGCTAGGGAGCTCACAGAAGGTCTTGTGGAACAAGGGTCACAGCAAATGGATCTCAAAAGAACTGAATAGAGCCACATGACAATGGGAAGGAGGTAACGCTATATTCACTCTAAGATTTGCTTCTATTTAAGAAGTCTAATATCACACTACTCTGGGTTAACACCAGGACATTTTAAGGAGCTCAAAATGAACCTATAGAATAAGCAGTTAAAGATAATTAAGGGGTTGAAATTAAATGGCTAGAAGAACAACAGAGAAGGTATTTTAAATGAATTCAGTTTCTGATATTACCATGAGGCAAGCAATTTCTTTCATTATTTCATCTCCATTCTTGCCCAAAACAACCAAAAACTTATAACATGAGCACACATCAGAAGCTTCCATATTGATTAGTAAGAGGACATCCAATTTTCTGTACTTAGATGCCCAGAACAGTGACATCCATAGATACAATCCGTCACCTAAGGTCTAAACCAGTGCTTCTCAAGCTTTATTATGCATACAAAGGACAAGCAGATTTTGCTGAAATGCAGATTTGGCTCAGTAAGTCTGGAGTAGAACCCAAGATTCTGCATTTCGAACACATTTTCAGGTGATGTTAATACTGCTTGTCTATGGATTACACTTTGAGTAGCAAGGTCCTAGGCCAATGTTTAACTTTGACTGTCAATTTGCAGTGCTGGCAGAGCTTTTTAAAATACCTATGACCAGGTTCTACTATAGAATCAATTAAACCAGAATGTCTAGAGGCCCAAGCATTTTTATGCTTCAAAACCTCCACAGGTGTTTCTAATAAGCTCAGACTTGAGAACCTGGCTGGACAAAGAAAAGACGTGGTACAGGCAGGAGAGAGAAAAATACAGAAGATTGAGGTATGGGGAGAGAGGAAGAGAAGGAGAGAATCTCTTGCCTTACTGTAAATCAATGCTTCTCAAACTTTATTTAATGTGTATACAGATAACCTGTGAATTTTGTTAACAATCAGATTTTGATTCAGTAAGCCTGAAGTAAAGATCAAGGTTCTACAGCTCAAATCAAATCACATTTTGATTATCAAGAGTCTAAATGAGGGATTCCTGAACACTGTTGTACTTGAGATGTTACAAACAAACAAAAACCCGATGCCTCTCTCCTACTTAACATTCTGATATAACTGACAAAGTGTTTGACCAGGCATGAGGAGATCTAAAAAAAAATGCCTGATGATTCTAATGTACCTCAAAGTTTGTGAACCACCACAAGGCACAAATTCTGTCAAGACTGTTCAGATTGTGCACCAACTCAAATCTCTGAGGCAATATTAATTACCGCTCAAAATGAACCTATAGAATAAGCAGTTAAAGATAATTAAGGGTTGAAATTAAATGGCTAGAAGAACAACAGAGAAGGTATTTTAAATGAATTCAGTTTCTGATATTACCATGAGGCAAGCAATTTCTTTCATTATTTCATCTCCATTCTTGCCCAAAACAACCAAAAACTTATAACATGAGCACACATCAGAAGCTTCCATATTGATTAGTAAGAGGACATCCAATTTTCTGTACTTAGATGCCCAGAACAGTGACATCCATAGATACAATCCGTCACCTAAGGTCTAAACCAGTGCTTCTCAAGCTTTATTATGCATACAAAGGACAAGCAGATTTTGCTGAAATGCAGATTTGGCTCAGTAAGTCTGGAGTAGAACCCAAGATTCTGCATTTCGAACACATTTTCAGGTGATGTTAATACTGCTTGTCTATGGATTACACTTTGAGTAGCAAGGTCCTAGGCCAATGTTTAACTTTGACTGTCAATTTGCAGTGCTGGCAGAGCTTTTTAAAATACCTATGACCAGGTTCTACTATAGAATCAATTAAACCAGAATGTCTAGAGGCCCAAGCATTTTTATGCTTCAAAACCTCCACAGGTGTTTCTAATAAGCTCAGACTTGAGAACCTGGCTGGACAAAGAAAAGACGTGGTACAGGCAGGAGAGAGAAAAATACAGAAGATTGAGGTATGGGGAGAGAGGAAGAGAAGGAGAGAATCTCTTGCCTTACTGTAAATCAATGCTTCTCAAACTTTATTTAATGTGTATACAGATAACCTGTGAATTTTGTTAACAATCAGATTTTGATTCAGTAAGCCTGAAGTAAAGATCAAGGTTCTACAGCTCAAATCAAATCACATTTTGATTATCAAGAGTCTAAATGAGGGATTCCTGAACACTGTTGTACTTGAGATGTTACAAACAAACAAAAACCCGATGCCTCTCTCCTACTTAACATTCTGATATAACTGACAAAGTGTTTGACCAGGCATGAGGAGATCTAAAAAAAAATGCCTGATGATTCTAATGTACCTCAAAGTTTGTGAACCACCACAAGGCACAAATTCTGTCAAGACTGTTCAGATTGTGCACCAACTCAAATCTCTGAGGCAATATTAATTACCATGGTACATAAAGATCACTGAAATTACTCCATAAATGGACTGCTAGGTCAATTGATTCATTGACCTTTCCTCCTTTCTCTGATAACCGGAAGTAATGCAAAGCAGTAAGTAAGGAAGCAAAAAAAAAAAAATCTTATTTATAAATAACTGACACTCAACTTGCTGAGGACTCTGGCTGAGAGCTCTAAGAATGGTTTTGAAATGTTGGAGGTAACGTGAAGGTTGTCAAAGGCTGGCAATAAGATTCAAGGGGCCGTTAGCTTTTTCTAGGGTGAAGAACTCTTGGACTCTCAACTTGATCATGTAACAGTACTTTGAGTATTGAAAGAGCATTTAGCAGGGAAAAAAAAAGTATATATGCTTACATTTGAAAATGTCTTCCTGGAACTAAACTTGAATCTGTTGGAGGAAGAAGTTTGTACTATGGCAACATAAAGCAGCAACACTTAAAGATACACTCATTCAAATGGAATAGGGATACCCTCCTCTTAATACACATTTTCTTCTATGGTAAATTTTCAAGTTAGCTACTGGTTTTAGTGTGCCATTTGCATCAACTCAGAAAGTGAGGCCAATGCGTAATTCGCCATTCTTTGGATGATCACTACCTGGCTAATTCGTTTTTGTAAAAGAAGCCCATGAATCAAATCCATAAAGATGTTCATCATGTCTCTTGCCTTACTGTAAATCAATGAAAATGCCTGGTTAACAATCAGATTTTGATTCAGTAAGCCTGAAGTAAAGATCAAGGTTCTACAGCTCAAATCAAATCACATTTTGATTATCAAGAGTCTAAATGAGGGATTCCTGAACACTGTTGTACTTGAGATGTTACAAACAAACAAAAACCCGATGCCTCTCTCCTACTTAACATTCTGATATAACTGACAAAGTGTTTGACCAGGCATGAGGAGATCTAAAAAAAAATGCCTGATGATTCTAATGTACCTCAAAGTTTGTGAACCACCACAAGGCACAAATTCTGTCAAGACTGTTCAGATTGTGCACCAACTCAAATCTCTGAGGCAATATTAATTACCATGGTACATAAAGATCACTGAAATTACTCCATAAATGGACTGCTAGGTCAATTGATTCATTGACCTTTCCTCCTTTCTCTGATAACCGGAAGTAATGCAAAGCAGTAAGTAAGGAAGCAAAAAAAAAAAATCTTATTGATAAATAACTGACACTCAACTTGCTGAGGACTCTGGCTGAGAGCTCTAAGAATGGTTTTGAAATGTTGGAGGTAACGTGAAGGTTGTCAAAGGCTGGCAATAAGATTCAAGGGGCCGTTAGCTTTTTCTAGGGTGAAGAACTCTTGGACTCTCAACTTGATCATGTAACAGTACTTTGAGTATTGAAAGAGCATTTAGCAGGGAAAAAAAAAGTATATATGCTTACATTTGAAAATGTCTTCCTGGAACTAAACTTGAATCTGTTGGAGGAAGAAGTTTGTACTATGGCAACATAAAGCAGCAACACTTAAAGATACACTCATTCAAATGGAATAGGGATACCCTCCTCTTAATACACATTTTCTTCTATGGTAAATTTTCAAGTTAGCTACTGGTTTTAGCTGTGCCATTTGCATCAACTCAGAAAGTGAGGCCAATGCGTAATTCGCCATTCTTTGGATGATCACTACCTGGCTAATTCGTTTTTGTAAAAGAAGCCCATGAATCAAATCCATAAAGATGTTCATCATGTCTTTTGCCTGAAGCAATTATGGTACATCTGGAAAATGACCACAATACTGGCTTGGGGCAAAACTCTTCATTGCCTTGGAGTCAGGGTTGTGATTCATGCCTGTATCAATGCTATCTAGATGTCTACAGAACTTCTAGCATGATTCTTCTCAGATATACTTCTGAGGTTCTCCCTTCTGAAATCCCAAGACTGGCAGAATAACTAGAGTGCTATTATCAGCATGAGATATAAGCTACCTGGAACTTTACATGGCATATTTTATGGGCAAAGAGGAGAAGTAAATCATTATTGCTAAGAGATACATTCTCTTTTTATGATGGGCCAGGAATTACTGTATAAATTGAAGGCACAAATGATACGAGGAACCTTTGCCAAATAGCCAGTTTAATAATCAAACAGCAGGCATCCTCCAAATACCAAAAAAATGTTTCTTAGTAAAATGACACTGTTAATTTCATATTTCAGAAAAACTTAATCAACTGGAATATTACAGACCTCTATGAGTTTTTTGCTTCTCATTTTAAAATGGTTTCTACAGTAGAATTAATAGATGTCTCATGTATATTTATGGACATGGAATCTCTCTATATGTACATGATTGTTAGTCAAAGAAATGCCATCAGCAAATCATAAAAATAAATAATCTCAACTAAACTTGCCAGCTTGTCTGAATCTATATTGATTCAGTTATTTTCACTCTGGAAATGCTTACCTAAGTTGAAATACTTAACTCTTCTAATTAGATACTTTACTGAGCATGTACCTGATATCACCTAACACTCCAGTTTTACGAATCAGCCCAGAAATAGGTAACCCACCACCACTCCCTAATCCTGAGCACATTACCACAATGACTGACATTCTTGGTTTAAAAATAAAATCTGGATTCAAATATAGCTTCTCGAGTGCAACATAAAGCAGCAACACTTAAAGATACACTCATTCAAATGGAATAGGGATACCCTCCTCTTAATACACATTTTCTTCTATGGTAAATTTTCAAGTTAGCTACTGGTTTTAGCTGTGCCATTTGCATCAACTCAGAAAGTGAGGCCAATGCGTAATTCGCCATTCTTTGGATGATCACTACCTGGCTAATTCGTTTTTGTAAAAGAAGCCCATGAATCAAATCCATAAAGATGTTCATCATGTCTTTTGCCTGAAGCAATTATGGTACATCTGGAAAATGACCACAATACTGGCTTGGGGCAAAACTCTTCATTGCCTTGGAGTCAGGGTTGTGATTCATGCCTGTATCAATGCTATCTAGATGTCTACAGAACTTCTAGCATGATTCTTCTCAGATATACTTCTGAGGTTCTCCCTTCTGAAATCCCAAGACTGGCAGAATAACTAGAGTGCTATTATCAGCATGAGATATAAGCTACCTGGAACTTTACATGGCATATTTTATGGGCAAAGAGGAGAAGTAAATCATTATTGCTAAGAGATACATTCTCTTTTTATGATGGGCCAGGAATTACTGTATAAATTGAAGGCACAAATGATACGAGGAACCTTTGCCAAATAGCCAGTTTAATAATCAAACAGCAGGCATCCTCCAAATACCAAAAAAATGTTTCTTAGTAAAATGACACTGTTAATTTCATATTTCAGAAAAACTTAATCAACTGGAATATTACAGACCTCTATGAATTTTTTGCTTCTCATTTTAAAATGGTTTCTACAGTAGAATTAATAGATGTCTCATGTATATTTATGGACATGGAATCTCTCTATATGTACATGATTGTTAGTCAAAGAAATGCCATCAGCAAATCATAAAAATAAATAATCTCAACTAAACTTGCCAGCTTGTCTGAATCTATATTGATTCAGTTATTTTCACTCTGGAAATGCTTACCTAAGTTGAAATACTTAACTCTTCTAATTAGATACTTTACTGAGCATGTACCTGATATCACCTAACACTCCAGTTTTACGAATCAGCCCAGAAATAGGTAACCCACCACCACTCCCTAATCCTGAGCACATTACCACAATGACTGACATTCTTGGTTTAAAAATAAAATCTGGATTCAAATATAGCTTCTCGAGTGCTGGGTAATGAATATAGTTTCATAAAAGTTGACATCATTTCTTCTGATTTCACCACAATTAAATAC